>OX393558.1:6349846-7014846 GCA_947650365.1 Chamaelirium japonicum
CGCCTCGTCGTCTTGACAACACTGGTGAAGCCCCCACTGTCCCCTCTTTTTCTCCATTGATTCTCTCTTCTCCTTCCGGTTTGTGGGTTTATTGAAATAGGGGCATTTCTCTCGCTCTTTTGGCGAGTTTCGATCCTTGATCTATCTTGTTCTAGCGCACTCACAGGAGACATACTGACTACTTGGTCCCTTCCAAAAAAAAAACATGATTATATGTCTATATTTTCAATTATACCTTCATACTCAATGACTCTACTTGTAACAGCAAATTTTCTAGCTCCAGCACCCATACCAACATTCAGAATATGAAGTACCAGGAACATATATAGTAATTAGTAAGTTATTGTATACAGTTCTGGCATCCCCTATACTCATGATTAGTCAAGAGCAGAAAGATTAATGATAAAACTAAATATTTGGCACAAACATGCACAAGCAATATATACAGAAAGCTAGAAACCATTTTGGTGATGATAAAAGATGCTTTGTTGGCGATTAAGTTGTAGATATGCAATCAACATATAGGGCAAAGAATAGTATCTTACCAACATCCGACTTTTCTGTTTATACATATAATTTCACTATCCACATCGAAAGAAAGATTTCCATCACATTTTTGCTCAGAAAACATGTTAAGCTTCTCAATCTGAGGTGTGCTGCCTTGAAATTCATTATCACAAAGCAGACTGTAACAAGAAATAAGAAACTATTCCACATGAGTTAAAATTCAGGATATACAAAGCAAAGAAGTAACATGGGAGTATTGACTCACAGGTTCTTAAGTGATAGCATTTCACCTATCTCCTTTGGAATTGCTCCACTCAAGCCATTACCCCTCAAATCCAAGAGCTCCAGCATAGTAAGCCCTGCAATCTCCTTAGGGATAGCTCCAGAAAAGTTGTTCTTATAGAGCACTCTGAAGATGCAAAAGAATGGAAAAATTAGCACTAACACAATTCCATTGAAAGATACTTCTTAACTAAAATTAATTTATAAGAGAACATTTAATCTGATGATTGTTTACTGCAGGGATTTTGTGCGCTGTGTTCAAAAGATAAAGGATGAGCACATCGTATTTGTACCCTATGTTACTAGAAAGTCTAGAATACATGTGTGTTGTTGGGAGTACGATATATGGTTTCAAGTTTCACTCAAAGCAAGACGTTCAGAACTTTAGCCTATCAAAAAATTTATCGCTAAATGTCTATTGCCTACTTTGACCCGTTTGGAATCATTCCTTAAAAAATTGCATTGTTAAGTACTTTCGTTCTTTATTTGATCACATCTATTGATATCAATATATTTATTTTCTATTCCATGAAAGCACCAATACATAACAATTTAGAGTAATTTGGAGTTTATTTATTAGTTAAAAGATAAAGGAGCGATCAAATTTATACTTTGACACCATATTTTAGTTATATTTTCATTCTCCACAGTTAATATCATGTTATTTTCATTATTTTTTAATATAATATTTCTAATTTAAAAATCATTTACTCACTTTCAGTTCATACAGCCCGAACTTTGGCAATACAAAAAGAACTGCCAAAAAGTTTTGCCTTACATTAGGGGTGAAAAGTGCTCTAACCAATCTTTTAAACCATGGTTCAATCATCCTTCAAAATTCAAAGGAATCTGAGAAAAAATTAAGGATACTATAGGAGCTGCTTACTTGATAGAGAAAGGACCAAATATGTGGTAGTCAGACTCGGGTACCAAACCTTGCACCAAACGCATGAATATTGTAGGTAAAAATGTATATAGGTCAGTTCAAGCTTTATGGAGTCCGGCCCGCTTCCATCAACAATTAGGCCAACCATGGTCAAATTAGACTATACTACCAATCCAAGCACAGCTACGTTACATATGCTAGGCTAAATGTCAGCTCAACCTTGAACGGTTACAAGGCTTGACTTCAAATATGGATGCATGATTTAGTAAGAGAGATTGGAAGAGAAGAATAGTATGAATAAGAATTATGTATGGTGTGGAAACACTGGAAAAAACACTTTCAGGATTTGTTTATATCCGTACTCATAGCTCGGCTTTTACCCTACGGTTTTGGGAACATCAATGCGGATTTTCAAAGCCCCAATTCAAGATTGATTTCAGAATTATTGTTAAATTAGTATGTTGCCATGTAATTCTTGATGCAGCGAGATCTGCATCACCAGATCTTCATAATTGTTGCCTTTTTTTTATAGGCTGAAAACAATATTTATACTGGTGCATCAGTGCTTTGTTTCAATTTTTAGGTCGTTTTCTGCTCTTTTAGTTCAGATTATTATCTAAATTATGGGAACGTCCATAGTCATATTAGGGTTGCTTTTGGATAATTCTGGGCTAATTCAGTTATGTTTTTAGTATTAGTATTTAGGGCTGCAACTAGAGTTTGGCTAACCTGAACCAGACGTGACTCAACTCGAGTTTTTATAGAGTTGGGTTGGGTTTTTTTAATTTTTGGGTTGGGTTACGGTAGAAAAATATCAACATAAGGTTGGGTTAGGGTTGAGACCTTGGGTTCAACCCAACCCAACCTGAACCAAGTTTATATTATTTATTAACATTTTATATTCTATGTAAGTTTTTGGTTGGGTCTACTTCACACAAATTCGTCCCAACTCCTACATACCGAGTGCAACTGTGTGCCGACGGAGATGCACGAGAAGAAATTGCGTACCATGCTCAAGTAAGATGATTTTTGATCCCATTTATATAATAAGCACTCATGGTTTTATTCCTACTGTTGAACTTGTCAATGCCTTTGGAGGTCCACATGTGGTAACACTAACTTCACATAATGAAATTATATCATATCTTGCATAGTGATTTCTATGGGATCAAACTCGACCCAACCAAACCCTATTCGCATTGATTGGGTTGGGTTAGGGTTGAGCTCGTCGGGTTGGGTTGGGTTGGGTTGGGTTAGGGTGTTTTCTCAACCCGAGTTTGGGTTGGGTTGGGTTGGGCTAGTGTTAGGATTAATATTTTGTAACTTAGGGTTGGGTTAGGGTTGATCCCAAACCTGAACCAACCCACCCGAGTTGCATGCTTGCAGCCCTATTATTCTTAATAAAATATGGCTAGCAGGTTTCTGTAGGGCATCGATAATGAAGATTAGAACTCGATCCGACAGTCAGATGAGCACAACTTAAGTGCTTTTGATGACATGGCACTAAATGGGCCAAATAATGACTTTTTCAAATAACCACGGTCCACCACACTCCTTCAAATATGACCGTACGCCCCTCCCTCCTTCAACTAGCTACCCAACTACAGCAGCTTCAGCTGACTATTGAAGCAGTCCACAATAGTCGGAATCTGCTGCGTCTGCTAAAGTTGCTGTAGTTGGGTAGCCAGCTAAAGGAGCTTGGGGGTAAGAGCAAGAGAAGTAGCAACTGACAAAGTAATGGTTGTAGTCGGTTGCTGTGGTCGACTAGGCCTCCATATGAGTCGATAACAAGTATCCTGGATAAGACCACGCTTCTTGCAGTAGGAGCAAGAGAGGTGAGTAGTGGGACCATCAGCTAAGCATCTGTCTCCAGTGGAGCACCGGTCTCTGACAGGCTATGCTATCAAAATCGGGACTAGTCGGCGACTAGTCCCCAGGCGGCATTTTGCAGATCGATTAATTCCGATTCAGTCATTGCTGGGCGGAATCCCAACTAGCGACTGCCGACTAGTCCCCAAGCAGCATTCTGCAAGCAAAAAAAAATTTTTGAAATGAGTCTTTGCAAGTAATTTTGTTTGGATTTTTTTACATTGGCTCAAAGTCTTAAGTCGTAAGACTCACAACTATGGCTCTTCTCTGTAATCATCTGTTGAGCACCTGAGAATCTCAGATAAAAACATAGACAAATAATTATTGTTTATTTGTTGATATCTATATAACCCTATAATCAAAATTGAGCTTGTTCACAAATTAAACATCATCAAACAAATATTGTGATGAATTCTTAGTTATCAGGTCTTCTGACATGGGCATGAAGTCAATACAACTATGATCTGTTAGACTGTTACTTATGTATTTATACCCATGCGATGAAGTGTGAAGGTATGTATTGTTATTAACCGACAAATATCATATACTTATTGACATTTATGCTAGTTCATATATCATATATGTTTAGGGAGGGGGGAGGGGTTTGAATAAGTTTTGGCCGACTAATCCCGAATTAGTCTCGACTAGTCATAGTCGATCATTGGCCGACTAGGGCCGACTACCGACTTTGACTGCATAGCTGACAGGTCCACCATCGCCTCCAGAAGGAGTCTGACTGTCGGGGCGAAAAGTGATAGCAAGAACCGAATCGGAGGGAGGAGCCCGGTGTGGCGCTAAAGTGCCCAAGCGTATCTCCTCTGCAAGCAACTCATAGAGGGCAACATCCAAACTCGGATCTGGGTCGCGGTGGAGTAGCTTTCCGCAGATCGGCTCGAATTCCGGCCGAAGACATATTAGAAACTAGTACAAGTGCTGACGCTCCCTGTAACGTCGGTGAGCAGCCACAGACTCAGGATGGTAGATAGGCTCCATGGTAGCAAGCTCACGCCAGACGGTGGACAGAAGCAAAGAATTTCCGAATGGCTCTAGCTCCCTGAGTCAAGGCTTGGGACTCACGAAGAAGCTGATACTCCCGAGCTCCACCAATCTGAACGAACATCCTAGTTAAGTACAACCATATTTCTCGGAAAGTTTCAAACTGAAGCGTCTCCAGGCGAAGGTCGTGTGACACAGAGCCTCCAATGTACGCACAAATGAGCTTGTCCACTTGAGACCACTCTGTGGTTAGCGGAGTGGGAGGTGTGACATCAGATGACGTTGAGCTAGTAGTGGAAAAAGAAGGAGACAATCTCGTGCCGTCGACATATCCCCACAAGTCATGCGCTTCAAGATTCATCCTAAGAGTAGAGGACCAAAGCCGAAAGTTTGATGATCCAGTAAGCTGAACATCCATTAGGCGGAAGCATGATCATGGGTCCCATAGTGGTCGTCATTGAAAGCTTTGAAATAAATCAGCGGAGATCAAAGGAGATTCGGTCAGTAGCTTTCAACTGGATTCAACACTAGCTGCGGGCTGCTGAAGTGATCAAATCAGCAGAGATCAAATCGAAAGCTTTGTTTCTGTTTCTGTTTCTGTGCCGAAGTGAACAGCTGTAGTGAACTGCTGAAGTGATTCTGAACCGAAATGCTGAACCGAAGTGTTGAACCGGCTAAGAGAATGAACCAAAGTGTTTGTTTTGCTAAAGTGAACCTAGCTACTAAACCGACTTAATGAACCAAAAACTGAACCAAGTGAAATAATAAAATGAAGCTCCAAGACTTGAACAATGAGAATCCAAACCCGATATCAGACCTCCTTCGCCAAAAAAACCCTAAAGAGGAAAAAAATCGTACAGATCTCAGATCTGTCCTGACGGCGACCGAGAAGAGTACCTGACGGCGACCGAGAAGAGGAGATCATCACCAATGACGTCGTCTTCAACACTGCAATTGTTGACATCGACTGCCGATCGAGAGATGTGATGATCGGCGCCGGCTATGGCACGAATCGAAGGAAGATCACCGAAGGAAGAGTACGTTTTGAATTGAAGAAAGCTCCCGTTACAGAACTGTCGATCGAAAGGAAAAGCCCTACCTCGAGCTGAACTGCAGAGGCAACGACGATTGTCTTCTTCGATTTCGATATCAGATCTAGATCCTGGATCTCAATCGCTTCTTCCTGATTCAGCAGAGAAGAAAAAAGCTGATGATAGATCTTCTCCAACCCTTTTTCATGCTTATTGCACCAAGATGAAGGAGTCTTTGCTCAACATTATAGAGGCTGGAGAATAAGAGGATGTTGCTGCTTGATCTCCACGAGAAGCTCCTAATCTTCCAATCTACAACGATGAATCAAGCTATACGCTCTGATACCATGATAGATTAGGGCAAAGGGGAGAGAGAGAGAGAGAGTTGGGAATGAAGAGCTTAGTCTCACACTATGAGCAATGGGCCTATAAAGCTGAGCTGTACATAATGTGGGATCACCAAGGGTGAGCATACCCCAAGAAAGAAGTAATCTAACCTATACAAGTCTATATGCACACTCTAACAGGAATAATACGAGACCTTGGTGTCTTAGTCTTGAATTGCATGACAATGGAAAACAAATATCAATAAGATGACTCTGAAGTGGAATAAACAAAATGTCTACACAACAAAACACTAAGGTGTCAACATAAGAGTTGGTCATACCTTCTACCATAAGCACAATTTTTTGTAGGAGAAACAACCACTATGTAGTTATATTAAAGCAATAAACCTCAAAAAATTATGTAGAATTTTCCATTATTTGTCTTTCTTTTAAATAAGTTTGTAAATGCTTTTAATAGATTGGACCCTGAACATCAAAGCTTTAACTGAATATGCCACAGAATTTTTTATATTGGGTAGGTCCAAACCTGAAACTAAGTTTCTAACAATTTTAGGGGGGGAGGGGGGTCAATGAAGAATCAACAATTACTATCTACATCTAAAGATTCAATTGTTGCATGGTTATAGAACTTAGCAACTGGCAAAATATAAAATACAAATCTACCATCCATGAAAAACATAAATGAACCAGATTTGCTATTGTACAGCAGTAGATATATTTTCTATCTTGAATGAAAATACAAAGCTGAAATCATACTTACAGAGATCTCAAGTGGCTAAGTTTACCAAGCTCAGGTGCCAATATTCCTCCCAAGGACAGGTTTTTTAAGTTCCTACATGGGCAGTATGATCAGACCTCAAAATAAGCAATTGATGCATAAACCATTATCATCTAGCCTCTTCCCAACTATTTGGAGCCGGTAAAATGTATGTTAATGCACATAATTTGAATACCTCCAATTGTAATTGGTGTATAGAATTGGATAGTACAGCAGGCTTTAACAGCCAATATACAAAGAAAACCTACTTCACAAGTTAATACAGATATATGATACAGTTTCTAGATTCCCTTGCCAAAAATGACAGACCAATTTGTCAATAATATATAGTAGCCAACCCAAAAGGCAGGGGTGGGAAATCGAGCAGGACCAGGCCGGATAGGGACGTACCAGCATACTAACGGGCCAGGTTAGGGAACGGGTGTGTTGGTTCGGTCGAACCGGGCCAAATCGTGGGCCAGAGGGTCAACTCGGACCGGTCTGGTCCTTCTGGGTATTTCAGATTGGAATTACGCAAATAAATATATTGTATCTCTCCTTAATTGAGATAGTAGAGGAAAAAATAAAATGGTCCACGGAGGTTTTGAAGTTGTGACCTTCACGTTATTAACAGACGCTCACCTGTGCTAAAAGCCATTTGGTATGGATCCTCTGCTTTACATAATCAGTACCTCACAATTAAGCCTGTCAAATGTCAATCTGGGCGTTGGAGAAATTAGCATCCCTTGCCTACCAAGGGCCAGACCGGGCAAGTTTTCATAATCCCCTCCATGATAAGGGCGGATCCAAGGAAATCCACAACAGAGCCCTGCCCCATCCTCCATATAAGCATATAATATTATTAATATATATAATATATAATAGTCATTAAGGGGCTAGACCGGTAGCTAAGTGGGGCTAATCAGCCATTAGTCATTATGGCCATGTGGAAATTGGCGTTTTCAAGCTCAGCTATATATATATATATATATATAGAGAGAGAGAGAGAGAGAGAGAGAGAGAGTAGTGATACATTGCGGCCGGGGTTAACGTGCGGTGGGCCGGGGGGCGTACGGTCCGTCCGATCGTCGGATCCAACGAACGGGATTCACCCGACCAGCGAAAATCGTTGTTACTGTGGCAGCCACAGTAACAGCGATTTCGGTGGTCCGAATGAACCCCGACTGTCCGATCGGCGTGAATCGAACGGCCCAAATCCTTTCCGCCCGGTTAAAAGGTTTCGGTGGTCCGGATGAACCCCGGCCGTCCAATCGGCATGAATCGAACGGCCCAAATCATTTCTGCACTGTTAAAAGGTGTAGCCGTTCGATCATTCGATCGAACGGCTACACCTTTTAACCGGGCGGAAAGGATTTGGGCCGTTCGATTCACGCCGATCGGACGGCCGGGGTTCATCCGGACCACCAAAACCGGGGCGGAAAGGATTTGGGCCGTTCGATTCACGCCGATCGGACGGCCGGGGTTCATCCGGACCACCGAAATCGCTGTTACTGTGGCCGCCACAGTAACAGCGATTTTCGCTGGTCGGGTAAATCCCGTTCGTTGGATCCGACGATCGGACGGACCGTACGCCCCCCGGCCCGCCGCACGGAAGCCGCACGTTAACCCCGGCCGCAATGTATCAATACTCTATATATATATATATATATATATATATATATATATATATATATATATATATATATATATATATATATATATATATATATATATATATATATATATATATATATATATATATATATATATATATATATATATATATATATATATATATATATAAGTGTTAAAAGTATAATATAATTCTTATAAAAATTTTAGTTAAATTGCGAGCCTTAAGCAAGGATAAATGAGGGGTTTAAATGACTACATAAAGTTTAAAGACGGTGGCCGCAAGTAGTTTGAAAAAAATGATATAATCATTACCTTAATGACCTAAACGCTAAATAAACCTACCGTTATCCTTATCTTAATGACATCAACTTAGCCCTTACTCGGCCCTAGCCCTTGAAGGATTGGTTAGGGCTATCATTTTCCACCCTGAAGGGCTAGGGGGGAGGGGAGGGGCTATAGCCAAGGATCGAGCTCAGTTTGACCCCATTCTGGCTCTTTGATAGGCCTACGCATACTGCCACTTGTCCATAGGGGTGGGGCTTGGGCGGGTTGAAGGGTCTGCCCATGCCCAACCCGACTTGCACAAACCTTAACCCGTTTTGCCCGTGGAACCCGGGGAACCCTAACCCGTGCTTGCCCATTCTACTTGCTCGGGTTGCCCAATTTACAAAATAATGGGCGGGTTGCCCAATTAGAAATGCTTGTGCACACAAATAGATGGAAAAAAAACCCAACAGATTTTTGAATTTGATTAAAAAAATCTTTGAATTGCATAACAAAAACATAAAGTCCAACCCATATCCTCACATATTTTAAACGAATTCTTAGCATTCAACATCAAACAGGCAGTCTTTGATTTCCATAAAAAAAAAAAAACTACCAAAGCATTTAACCTTAGTGCGTCACTTCTTCAGGTTCCTCGGGTTGGGAAGATCGGTGCCCAAACCCGTCCAAATTGAAATCGGGTTGATCTTTTTTTGTCCAAACCCGTCCAAGTTTTTAACTAGCTTTGCCCATGTTTGTCCATTGTTTGGGTTGGCCAGGTCGGGTTCGGATCAGACCCGCCCAAGTCCCACCCCTACTTGTCCAGATCGGACCTCTGGGATTTCGGCTCGAGCGACAGCCTATTGGGCAGCCTTTCAGGTCGGATCATGCCAGGTCTCAAGCTCGGGTCTCGGCAATCATAGTCACAAAAATCGCCGATTTATTGAAAAAATCCCGTTTAAAACACGACTAACAACTCTGCCGATTTTTTGCCGATTTTAACCCCGATTTAATCAAGTCACAAAAATCGCTGATTTATTCGGCGATTTTTTGAATAAAACGGATCAAGTTAGCGACTTTTTGTGACAGTGTAATTTTATTTTAAGTTGTTCTGCGGGTCTATGTTACCGCACAATTAATAATCGGTTGGCCATTGTTCTCTAAGAGTAAACAGTTCGATCCCTCTCTTCTCCGACCGCGAGGCGACACAGAGCTACAGGCTAGGGTTTTGATTCGCAGGTTTTCTCCGACCGCGAGGCGACGACAGGTCGACCTCTGCTCCGACCGACAACAGGCGGTGCCCCTGCTCCAATCATCTAGGGTTTGCAACTTGCAAGTGCGGCAGTCGGCGACAATCGCATCACCTCTCCTCCTCCGGTCCCTAGCTATACTCGCCTCACTCTTCCTCTCCGCCTCCGCCAGTGGCCAAGCCCCAAATTTTCATGTTTGAAAGAACGGCGGCCGATCTCCTCGCTCCTCGTCTTCTCCGCCAGGGTAAGAGGATTCCCTCCCCTTTATCTTTCCTTTCTCCTTCTTTCCCCATCCTCTTCCTCTAATCTTCTTCCTTTAGTGTGTATATGTTCGCACACCCACAGCAGGCTGAAGCTGCTGATATCTCTTTCCTTTGCTGCTGCTCTGTGTTAGTGTGGGTAGACGAGCCTGATGATCAGCTAATCAGGCCGATCAGCAAGTAGTCCGAGCCCAACTAGGCAGCAACCCCTTGGGCCTTTGTCTCCCTCAAATTGTTTTATCCCCAATTTCAGTTATTCAGGTATGACCCGAGGCTTTGAATGCATCAATTTAATTTAGGAAGAAATCCATCTCATCCCATGATTCCCATCCCGAGGCTTTGAATGCTCTGTGAGAGAATTCTTACCATTTGAATCAAATTCTAGGCATTTGTTCTTGTTGTCTTATCATATATTATGCAAAATGTAAATCACGTTCGGAATGTCTTAGTTGTTTAAATGTAGGTTAAAAACTTGACTTTTGAAGGCCCCGAACTTGCCGAATTTTTTCAAATTTTACCGTGGCCGATTAAAACCCGAGCCCGTTTTTTTCGCCGACTTTTACCCGTTTGTTTCCCGAACTTTCCGATTTTCACCGAACTTTCCTGAGTTTTACCCTCGCCGACTTATTGTCGAACCCGAACTTGGTGACTATGCCGGCAATGGGCTCAAGATAACAGCACAATCCCGACCCGAATGCTTGAGTGGTTGAGTGATTGATTTACTAGACCCAACCCGAGAACCAACTTCACTAAATTTGTCGCTAGGATCCCATTAGTCCAGGACACAATTTGCACCAAATTATATGCATTGCGCATCGGTCATCTGATTAAGAGCAATTGGATGGTTGTCTATTTTTGGCTTGTGAATCGCACTCACCGTGATGTGCCCTTCCTTCCACGATCGCACAAGCAACCCAAGTGGAGCCTTCCTGTCCACAATCGAGTAACCCCCTGCGACACCCACCCAGCAGTCGCGACAAAGGAACGTTTCCAAGCGAGAATAGAAATAGGGGCAGACGGAGGGGCGGAGGCCGGTACACTAACTGGCTATCATCGGAGGGTTGAATCGCGATTGTCCCCTCTGACAGCCCCCCGACTGGTGAACCGCATTCGTCCCCCTCCGGCAAGCCCTCTTGCTGGAATCCAATCCTTCGTCAACCGGTCATCCCCCCACCTGCTCCATCATCCCTCTTCCTTCTCCGGGTTCTCCCGCTCTGGTAAGCCCTCCTCTCGCTCCGCCCCAAGCTCCGCTTGAAACGTGCCTGCAACGCAAAGTTCGCCCCAACCTCTGCTCGATCACACCCCTACAATACGAAAAAGGAAAACAAGGGGGGATCCTCAATTGTTCAATCTCGTGGGATCGAACGGCTGGGACTCGATGTAAATTTTGAGGTGCAAATATGGGGTCCCCTAAAACTGCCCCCCCCCCCCAACTCACACACACACACATATATATATCTATATATGGAACAGATATATATCTATATATGGGGATTGGTTTCCTAGTCCACTGGACTAGTTTCGTTGCAGGTCCAGTTGACCACCCTATAAGTTTTATAATTTGTTGAAACTTGGTAAGTGTGTAACGTGTGTTATGTAGGGTAAGGTGATCATCCTCATCAAAAATCAGCAAATTCTAAAACTTTTACGCTCAAAAAATGTAATAAGCAAAATTAACGGTTACAGTGGACGGTCGATAAAGCTTCTAACATTTGATGACCCTAGAAGTTCTAGAATTTACCGAGTTTTGGTGAAAAATAAAGATGATCATCTTACCCTAGATAGCACACTCACCAAGCTTCAACCAATTCTGAAACTTGTAGGGTGGTCAACTGGTCCACTGGACCAACAAAGAAGCTAGTCCAGTGGACCAGAAACCTTCTCTCTCTCTTTATATATATATATATATATATATATATATACACACACACACACACACACACACACACACACACACACACACACACACACACACACACTAACACTAACACTAACACTAGTGGAAGCCCGTGCCGATCGGCATGCAGTAGGCGCTTTCGGCATGATTGCCGGCATGGTAGCAGCCGCCTTCGACAGCAAAACACTATCGGTCAACTTTGGCATCAGCACACACCTTCGACGGCAACACCCGCTCTGGCGGCTCTGCCCCGGTGGACCAGCGACCCCACCACCACTACCGCCCACTATTAGGACTGTCGTCGTCACCTAAGCGGCCGCCTTCGACTGCTACACCCGGCTCCAATGGCCTCTCCCCAACAGACCTGCGACCCCAACATCACCACCACCACTACCAGCCGATAACCGTTGAGAAAATCGTCGCCACCACCACCGCCACCGTTGCGAGAAAGAATGTGCGTGCGAGAGGAAGGGATGAAATGAGAACAAAAGGGGATTTATATAAAACATGAGGTGGGGGGGACTCTGCCCTCCTTTCTCCTCCCTCCAGATGAATATAGGAGTGCAACTTGGGTTAGGCTAACCCGAACAAGACTCGACCCAACTCGAGGTTTATCCGGATTGGGTTGAGTTTTTTAATTTCTTGGGTTGGGTTAGGATTGATATTTTCCAACACCAAGTCGGGTTGGGTTAGGGATAGGGTTAACCCCTAGGGTTCAACCCGAACCCCTAACAGGTGTAGGTTAAGTATAAGGTAGCAAGGCCGCTAGTTTTCCATTAGGTTAAGTATATATGTGTTCAGATTATGTTTTATTGGAAGGGGTCCCATAGCCCACCACTGGGCACATATGTAGTGAGTCACAAAGTCAAAACTGCACCCAAAATTAACTTTTTTACCTTCTGTTTCATTATGGTGTCCAAACAATGGGCCCTGGTTTCGAGGAGTACAACTCCACTTCTTTTTTTTTACAATCCAGTCCTCACATCATATGCTACTTTCCCCCCTCAATCATATCCATCCATCTCAACTCCACTTAAAATCAATCGTTCGTATCCCCCTCTCCAAGTGAATTGCACTCACCCTCAATCATATCCATCCATCTCAACTCCACTTAAAATCAATCGTTCGTATCCCCCTCTCCAAGTGAATCGCACTCACCCTAAGGGTTATCTCATACGCTCCCTCTAAATCTTAGCCTTTGTGTATATGGTTGGACGGTCTGAATATCTATGTCATAATGGCATGCTTGTAAATAAAACAAACGTGCAGTAAAATATATATATATATATATAATATATATATATGCTGCGATTTTATGCACCTAGGAGTTTTAGAATGTACTAAATTTTTGTGAAGATAAGCACCTTACCATAGATAGAACACCCAAAAAACATCAGCACATTCTACAACTTCTAGGGGCATCAAATGTTAGAATTCAAATTAACAGCTAGAGCGAATGGTTGATAAAATTTCTAACATTTGATAACCTTATGAATTTTAGAATATGCCAATTTTTTGTGAGTATTCTAAGGTAAGGTGTTTATAATCACAAAAATTAATCATATTCTAAAACTCCTAGGTGCACCAAATCACTAACATATGGAGGTAAGTTTCCTCCGAACGTCTGGAGGCTCCATTTTCCCATATATATATATATATATATATATATATATATATATATATATATATATATATATATATATATATATATATATATATATATATATATATATATATATATATATATATATATATATATATATATACTCTTACTTATGGAATCTTACTTATGAAATTACACACTGCCTTTTACCTACCCTAGACATTTCAGAATTTGATGAAACTTGATGGGGATGCTATCTATGGCAAGTTGATCATCCTCACCAAAAATCATCAAATTCTATAATACCTAGGACATCAAATATGATATTCATATTAACGGTTAAAATGAACGGTTAATAAAGCTTCTAATATTTGATGCCCCCAGAGGTTATAGAATTTGATGATTTTTGATGAGGATGATCAACTTGCCATCGATAGCATCCCCACCAAGTTTCATCAAATTCTAAAACCTCTAAGACAAGTAAAAGATGGTGTGCAATTGCATAAGTAAACATTCCATAAGTAAGAGTATCCCTAGATTCCCTACCCTCTCTCTCTCTCCATATATATATATATATATATATATATATATATATATATATATATATATATATATATATATATATATATATATATATATATATATAATATATATATATATATATATATATATATATATATATATATATATATATATATATATATATAGAGAGAGAGAGAGAGAGAGAGATGATAAAATGCGGCGTGCGGTGTCGCACCGCAGCCGTCTGATGCACCGCTGCATGCACCGCAGTGGTGCATCAGACGGCTATAGTGCAACGCCGCACGCACCGCACACCGCAGCCTAACACGCCTCTCTCTCTCTCTCTACCTAACACGCCTATCTCTCTCTCTCTCTCTCTCTCTCTCTCTCTCTCTCTCTATATATATATATATATATATATATATATATATATATATATATATATATATATATATATATATATATAAGGAATAGGGAACACGGTCCTCCCGACTAGCCAATATGCTAGTCTTCCCTTCAATTTGGGTGCCACATGGCACTTTTTAACCGGGGTTAGGGGTTGGTCAAGATGAGTACACCCCTCCTAACAATGATCATGAAAAATAATTTGGGAAAAAAATATGCCAAGTGGCATTTTTAAATTAACCATAATAAGGGTTATTTTCCCACTACAGTTTACAGTTAAATTTGTCGACCGTTGATCGGGTTGTTTTAAATTTTTTTTTTAGAATTTTTTTTTTTAAATCTTGATCTAAGTAGAATGGATTGACCATCCATAAAAAAAAAAATTGTTAAAAAGTGTCATGTGGCACCCAAATTTATGGGAGGACTAGCGTGTTTGCTAGTCGAGAGGATCGTGTTCCCTATTCCCATATATATATATATATAGGGAAATGAGTTCCTATGACATGTCACAGGGTGTACCCTATGACATATGGTGAGTTAGTAACCCTAGAATATTTAGAATGTTCTGAATTTTTATAAGGTTGATCACCCTATCTTCGATAGGACCCTCGCAAATAATCGGCTCATTCTAAAACTTCTAGAGGCATCAAATATGATTTTCAATTTAACGGTTAAAATGGATGGCCGATAAAGCTTCTAGCATTTGATGCCCCAACAAGTTTTAGAATTCTTTTTTTTTTTTTGTGGACATTCTATCTAAGGTAAGGTGATCACCCTCAAAAAAATTCAGCACATTCTAATCATTATAGCATTACTAATTCACCCTATGTCATAGGGTACTCCCTATGACATGTCATAGGAACCCAGCCCTCATATATATATATATATATATATATATATATATATATATATATATATATATATATATATATATATATATATATATATATATATATATATATATATAGGGTCAGGATCGGATGACCCAGCAAAATTTGACCCAGCAAATAACCCAGCACCCTTTGAGGCACCAAGAGGTTATAGAATGGGCTGATTTTTTGTAGACATGTTGTCTATGATATGTTGATCATCCTCACAAAAAATCAGCCCATTCTAAAACCTCTAGGTGCATCAAATGAGATCTTCAAATCAAAACCGTTGATTTGAAGAGTGCATTTGATGCACCTAGAGGTTTTAGAATGGACTGATTTTTTGTGAGGATGATCAACATACCATAGACGACATGTCTACAAAAAATCAGCCCATTCTATAACCTCTAAGTGCATCAAAGGGTGCTGGGTTATTAATGGGTCAAAATTTGCTGGGTCATCCGATCCTAACCCATATATATATATATATATATATATATATATATATATATATATATATATATATATATATATATATATATATATATATATATATATATATATATATGGTGGGATCCATTGACAACCCATCATTTGATGGGGCTAGAGGTTTTAGAATTTGCTTATTTTTTGTGAGGATGCTATCCATAGCAATAAGATCATCCTTACAAAAAATCAGAAAAATCCAAAATATCTAGCCCCATCAAATGTCCTCCTTAAATATAGACTGTCCATTTTAACATTTAATTTGAAGAATACATTTGATGGGGCTAGAGGTTTTAGAATTAGTTGATTTTTTGTGGGTGTGCTAACTATAGTAAGGAGATCATCCTCACAAAAAATTAGCAAATTCTAAAACCTCTAGCCCCTTCAAATGATGGGTTGTCAACGGGCTGTCAACGGATCCCAGCTTTTATATATATATATATATATATATATATATATATATATATATATATATATATATATATATATATATATATATATATATGGGCGGTGAGCCTACACCCGAGGTGCAGCAACGACGACGCACCTCTCGCTTGTTTACCTCCTAGAAGTTTTGGAATTTGATGAAATTTGGTGAGGGTGTTGTCTAGGGTAAGATAATCATCCTCACCAATTTTCATCAAATTCCAAAACTTCTAGGGGTATCAAATGGTCGAAGCAAAATATGTAGATTTTAACGGTGACTGCGGACAACTGATTTTGCTTCGACTATTTGACGCCCCCAAGAAGTTTTGGAATTTGATGAAATTTGGTGAGGATGATCATCTTACCCTAGACAACACCCTCACCAAATTTCATCAAATTCCAAAACTTCTAGGATGGTAAAACAATGCCTGAGATGCAGCAACGACATTGCACCTCAAGTCCAGGCTCCCTTTCCCATATATATATATATATATATATATATATATATATATATATATATATATATATATATATATATATATGAGGAATGGGATGCTGCCTATCAAAGCAGCATTTTTTGCTGCTTTGAGACATTGTTTGACCATCCTAGAAGTTTTGGAATTTGATGAAATTTGGTGAGGGTGTTGTCTAGGGTAAGATGATCATCCTCACAAATTTTCATCAAATTCCAAAACTTCTAGGGGGTTCAAATGGTCGAAGCAAAATCAGTCGTCTGCAGTCGCCGTTAAAATCTGCAGCATTTTGCTTCGACCATTTGACCCTCTTAGAAGTTTTGGAATTTGATGAAAAATTGTGAGGATGATCATCTTACCCTAGACAACACCCTCACCAAATTTCATCAAATTCCAAAACTTCTAGGATGGTCAAACAATGTCTCAAAGCAGCAAAAACGCTGCTTTGATAGGCAGCATCCCATTCCTATATATATATATATATATATATATATATATATATATATATATATATATATATAGGGGCATGCTATAATGCGGTATGCAGTAAGTGCGGCACTACACCGCAGCCGTCTGATGCACCCGCTGTGTGCATGCGATGCACACAGCGCTGCATCAGACGGTTGTAGTGCGGTGCCGCACTTACCACATGCCGCATTATAGCATGCCCCTATACATATACATATATATGAGAAATGTTAAAATGCGACATGCGGTGTCGCACCATAGCCGTCTGATGCACTGTTGCGTGCATCGCACGCACCACAGTGATGCATCAGACGGCTGCAGTGCGACGCCGCACGCCGCAACCTAACACACCTCTCTCTCTCTCTCTCTCTCTCTCTCTCTCTCTCTCTCTCTCTCTCTCTCTCTCTATCTCTCTCTCTCTCTCTCTCTCTCTCTATATATATATATATATATATATATATATATATATATATATATATATATATATATATATATATATATATATATATATATATATATATATATATAGGGGTGGGATACTCTTATTCATGGCCTCTTACTCATATAGTGACCTATGATCCGGGCCATCCATTAGATCCCAACGTACGGTTCGGATTAGATGGGGAGTTAAAGCAATGGTGTCCGCATTAAATACGGGCTTTCAATATGGGTTTTTTAATACGGGCATTTAATGCAGACACCATTGCTTTAACTCCACATTTAATCCGAACCGTACGTCGGGATCTAATGGACGGCCCGGATCATAGGTAACTATATAAGTAAGAGGCCATGAGTAAGAGTATCCCTCCCCATATATATATATATATATATATATATATATATATATATATATATATATATATATATATATATATATATATATATATATATATATATATATATATATATATATATATATATATATATATATATATATGGGGAGGCTGACCCATATTTTTTTGACCCATCATCCTAATCGTTGGATTCGAGTTTTAGAATGTGCTGATTTTCTGTAGAGGTGCTATGGTCTGTTAATTACCTCACAAAAAATCAACACATTCTAAAACCTCTAAGTACATCAAATATGCTCTTCAAATCAACGGTTGAAATTGACGAAAAAGTTTATGACATTTGATGGTCCTAGAGGTTTTAGAATCTACTAAAATTTTGAGGGTATGATATCTATGGTATGTTGATCATCCTCACAACAAATCAGCATATTCGGAAACCCGAATCCAACTTTTAGGATGATGGGTCAAAATTTCGTAGGTCATCCAATCCTGACCCTATATATATATATCTATATATATATATATATATATATATATATATATGACCCTATATATATATATATATGAGGAAACGGGAAATGAGCTACAAGCCTATTTTGGCAAAATGGGCAGCCACCCATTTGAAGCCCTTAGGAGTTTTAGAATGTGTTGATTTTTTATGAGCATAAGCACCTTATCTTAGAACACCCACAAAAAATCAGCACATTCTAAAACTCCTAGGGGCATCAAATGTTAGAAGTTTTATCGAACGTCCGTTGTAACCGTTAATCTGAAATATAACATTTGATGCCCCGAAAAGTTTTAGAATGTGCTGATTTTTTGTAGGTGTGCCATCTAAGGTAAGGTGCATATGCTCACAAAAATTCAGCACATTCTAAGACTTCCAGGGGTGTCAAATGGGCGGCTATCCATTTCGTCGAAATAGGCCGCCAACCTATACCCCATATCCTCTCTCTCTCTCTCTCTCTCTCTCTCTCTCTCTCTCTCTCTCTCTCTCTCTCTCTATATATATATATATATATATATATATATATATATATATATATATATATATATATATATATATATATATATATATATATATATATATATTAGTGTGTGTGTGTGTGAATATTAAAAAAACTTTCAACTAACTAAAATAAGTCTTTTAAAATATTTAATTCAAAACTTTTAACTGACTATCCTTTGGTTCGACTCCTCTAACGTGTAGGAACTCCCTTCCGGTTCGATAAAGATTCTATTGTTAACAACATCAAATTCGGGTATTTTTAGAATAGTTCCGAGATCGCATAACACTAGCAAAGGTCCAACTTTTCTAACAAGGGGCATCCTTTGGCTATCTCAGATAAGTCGCATTTGTAGAAAAGGGTACATTATCTTCCACATCCTCAGAACACAAGGTGCAGGGCAACCACAGACGCCGCACCACTGCCTCTTGCCAGTCCTCCGTCGTATATCCCTTACACCCCTCCGACACTAGCGCATTACAACGCTCATCTCTGAACCTAGTGCTTTCCTTCGTCCACCTTATCCTCCAACCGCATCTCCCGATGCTGCCAGTCACCGCCCCTGACCTTGAGCTCTCAGTCACCACCCAACCATTACCTTCCGTCCTTTCCATGCAGCCCAACTTTCATCGCACTCCCCGAACTCCCACAACCTATAGATCCCTCCACTCTTGCCATTCCGATGTGTTCCCCCTATCCAACCACCACCAACACCACCCACTCCCGCACTGTACCCCACGCACCACCTCGAAGACTTGGCCAACTCCGGCCACCATCAACCCTAAACCATTCCCTCTATCCCCCCTCATCTTTCTCTCTCTTCTTGTACCCTCCTCTCTCTCTCTCTCTTTGTATTATTCCTCTCTCCCTCTCTTGATTTCCTAATTCTCTCATCACACCCTCACGACTAATTCTTTCTCCCTCATACACATCTCTCTTAATCCCTCTATTAATCTCTCTATCTCATTCTCATTTTGCCTCCAAACTCTCTCCCTCTCTTGTCTCTACAATTGTTCCTTCTTTTCTCTCTCTAAATCTCCCCTCTTCATGTGTATGTATAAGTTTGTGCTTGTATATGAAGGAATGTGAGATGTTTGTGAAAATGAGTGTGCAAGTAAAAGGGTGCTATGACTCTGGTGGGTATTGTGTGAGTTGTGTGTTAGTGGGTGTTAACGTGTGCTAATTAGCAACTCATCCTACAAGATGGAAAGCTTCTGCTCCTGTCTTACAAGCCTATCATCTTCGAAGCAGAGAGGAAAGATGGATCTTGAACATGGTCATTATATTCAATCTATTCTGGTTCAAAATCTTTGATTTCGTCTATTTTTTGTGCAACGATTCACCGTTACCACCCATTCACACATAGAAAGAACATGTTCACAAGGTTATCGATGAGCATATAGTTTCTACAGGATATGGAGGTCTTCAAGGGTACTAGGTCAGATGGAGGGGACGACCTGATTCCAAGTGCACCTGGCTTCTCCGGGATAAGCCGCAGTATTTGGCCCCAGATTTACTTGAGTACTACCAAAGCAGCAGCACCTACACTCGACAGAGTCAAGTTTTTCCCACCCCGAGAGAATTGATGGGGACTCATACCACCCATCACACACATGTACGGACGCTGATGGAGGAGAATTGTACACCCCGTATCCCTATGGATTTCAGGTTAATAAGCCCACTTTGTCCATTTACTGTTTGGAGGCCCGCATGGAATATTTGTAATTATTGTGTATTTTTGGATTTATTATTTGCTTATTTCTACAGTTGTGTCCAATTATGTTCGTGGGGATGTCCACTAGCTCTTAGTAGGGGCTATCCACTAGTTGTCTTTTAGTGATGTTAGTGGGTAGTTATGTAAAAACCTATATGATAGTTCATTGTACATGAGGCAAGGTATTGAATGATGAAATGAAAACTGTTGTACCTTTCGATGGTGATTTTGAAGCCTTTTTGTGTGTGTCAGACTGTGTCTTCACATAAGAAACTCGATCGGCCCCCTTCAGCCCCGACCTTCCTCACGAGCACCCGATCGACAATCCCATGTGTTACCACCTGACCCCCCACCCCTCGTGCGCTCTCCAGTGCTGATAGCCCCGAGCGCCTGATCATCTCACTCTGCGTCGCCCCGAGCCTCCCGACAGCACCCCGAAACCCTCACCCATGTTCCGCAACAGTGAAGCCCACCCCGGCCGGCCCTCCATGCAGCCCCGATTTGCGACGGCAGCGCTTTTGATTGCCCCCTCGCACCCCCGTTTCATGACGATGGCGTCCGCTCCCCTCCCCAAGTCCCTATTCCGGGCCGACAGCCACCCCAAGCCCACACCGGCCCTCCAACGCCTCTACTGTGTGATGGCAGTACCCCTACGCCCCTCTCCATGCCCCTGTCCAACGTCAACAGCAGCCCACGCTATCCTGTCGTTGACACCGACTACCTCTCGACACATAGCACGAGTGGATCGTTTAAATCGTCGAGAGTTTGCTTGAGCGAGCTCTCTGTCTACATCGAGGAATCACTACCAAGGTTTAAAACTTGAGTATTGGTATTGATCGAATCCTGGCCGGTACGTACCGGTTCCAGTTGAACCGGTACCGATCCTATATTTTTAACAAAAAAATTATCAAAAATTCAAAAAAATACTTTAAAACTTCAAAAAAATCGTAAAAAATAGAAATAATTCTAAGAATACTTTATGGTTAGTTTTAGGAATTTTAGGTTAGGGGATTTAATTTTTAGATACTTAGGTAGTTAGATTTAAATTGGATTTAGATACTTATATACTTCTCTCTTCTTTCTTTCTCTCCTCTCTCTCTTCATTTTTTTTTTTAAGGTAAGTAAGATTTTATAAGAAACCCACGAAGTGAGAAGAAGGAAGAGATAAGAGAATATGGGAGAAATAGAGGAGATAATTACTAGGGAATCTCACCCAACGACCTCTCACCGGGTATCCCTAGGCCTCTCGACGTCGGGGAAGAAAAATCATCATCGCAACTTCCATAGCCATAAGCTTCATCACAATTTTATTTATCATTCATTAATTCAAAAGGAAATCTTTGGGGCCCTTTTAACAAGCCTTCAAGCAAAACATAAACCCATAGGATTGGTATTTTTTAATAGATATGAACTTAGGACTCCTAACACAATAAAACAACCAAACATAAACCCATAAAATTGGTATTCCTAATAGGTATATGTTTAGGATATCTAAAGCAAGTAGATAACCCTTATAACATGGATTTTGACATGTGCAAAAAATTTGCCTAAAAATATGACGAAAATATATTTTAAATTGCATAATAAATAGAAACTGGCCTCATATGGACTGGACTATCAATTGGGCTCAACTGGGCTTAGAAGTTTCACGTAGGTGCAACCCGATTACCATCATAAAGCCTAATGAATGAACAGGGCAATAGGAATTTCCACCAAAAAAGTAGATCCTATGAAGGGTCAGAATTGTGTGGAATATTTGAGAAGTGGAGGGGAAGCCTCAGAATACATAGATGGAAATTGGAACCAAAATCAATGAAATCATACCTTACACTACATAGAAGCATGGAAGTAGATTATGGTCATGCTTTGATTGCATTACCTTAACAAACTGATAATTTTTTTGAACATAGGACAATGAACTTACAAACTCTCTACTTTACCATCAATGCAATGAATACCGGACCAAATGCACGGGTCCTTATCTTTAGCATCCCAATTCCTGAAAGCGCCATGAGGATCAACCTCCACCCTCGATCGGAATTTCAACAGTGCCCATCCTTCATTCACCACCCAATCCATCAGAGAAAATTCACAGCAAGAGGGGCTAGGGTAGCAAGAGAATGAAGATTACCTTCAATGTTAAGCGACATACATCCGTCAGCCTGCAGTTGAAGCATTAAAACGACCCACAATGCCTTGTGGAGCTGAATCCCAAACATGTTCGATCTGCCCCCCATCTCTCGCAACCCCAGCTGCTGAGACACACCCGAGAACAGTGAGGCTCGCCAGGTTTTCCCTGTACACGGGACCGCCACGCGCGCCCCCCTGCCTCCTCGATCGCTCAATTCCGAAACCAATGGGCAGTGGTGTCATACAAATAAAGAAAACTACTAACACGCCACCTATGTACAATAGAGCTCTCGGGCGCTCCTGCAGAGAGTACAAGCCACCTGGAAGCTCATTATCTGTCGGCCGTTTCTGGGTGTCTGTCCCTCATCTTTCAGAATGTGTGCAATGATCGGGTGTTGCTGCTTACAATTCGAGTTTTCTGGGGGGGAGGAGGAGGGGATTCAGAGAGGGTAAAGTGCAATGAGACTTTGAGCGCAAGTTATTCGACGAAAAGCCAAAGAGGGGGAGGTGGGGATAGTGGATGTCAGAGCCCAAAAGAAAAAGGGAGAAAGAAAACGCAGGGGGATGAATTCGCTGCTTTCCCCTTACTCTCTCTTCCCGCCTCCCCTTTTTGTTTCACCGGCCGTCTCTCTGAGGAGCTACTCGCCGGATCCCATCACCCCCCCCTATCCCCGTCCCCCCTTTTTCTTTTCTTCCTTCTTTTATTTTTTTGTTTACCTCTCTCCTTCTCTCTCGAGGTCACGATTACCCCTCGGCGGTAACCGTCTCCGGCGGCGGGAAATGGATTCTCCGCGGGAGTCGAGGGTTGAGATGGGCCCCGGCGCGAGAGTCGGAACAGGGCGCGCAAACACCGCGCCTCCCCTCACTAAGATATCCGCTCTTTTGACCGGGCACGGGCTCTGCTGCTCCGCCTCCGTCGCTGACCCCATTCTCGCCGTGCCCGCCGCACTCCACTCTACTGTTTCTCTTTAGTTCGCCGCGGACGACACTTCATGCGCACATGTTCCTACTGTCCGCACCCTTATCTATTACGTGTTAGCTATTTGCACCCCCAACAAAATTGCCCCATTTTGATATTGCCCCATTTTGATAGAGCACCCCACAAATAGGTTTGTCTTGTCCTTTTCCTCCTCTGGCCGTCAACTGTCGCCATTGTGTCCTCCTCCTAGGGCCGGCTCGACCATAAAGCCGATTTAATACTCTAAGACCCCATACGAAAAGAAGGCTCCAAACTCACTTAAATAGTCTAAGCCCCCATATATAAAGTAAAAACCTAAGGCCCAATTAAAATAAAAACATTATTTTACATAGTAAGTTTATTAATATCACTTATAATATTATATTAAATATCAAAAGGTTATATTTAGAGGTTTCACCTTAGGCCTCAACTTGTATTGAGTCGGTCTTGCCGCCTCCTCCCCTCTCCTCTCTTCCTCTTCCCCCCCCCCCCCCCCCCCCCCCAATTCATGCAGATGTGTTGGTCTCTCCTGACCGACATGGTGTGGTCCATGATGGTCAATCATAACCAACATGAACCACACCATGTCTATCAAGAGCAACCGACAACCATGTTGGTGGAAATGAGGAGGATAAGGGCGGGGAAGGGGGAAGAGAAGAGGGAGGGGGGAGGAAGAGGAAGAAGAAAGGGACGAGGAGGCAGTCAAATGCATTGGGACCGGTA
Organism: Chamaelirium japonicum; assembly: GCA_947650365.1. Classification (NCBI taxonomy): domain Eukaryota; kingdom Viridiplantae; phylum Streptophyta; class Magnoliopsida; order Liliales; family Melanthiaceae; genus Chamaelirium; species Chamaelirium japonicum. The sequence goes on from OX393558.1 coordinate 6,374,403, forward strand.
GCTCCAGCGAGGTGATCAGAGTGGGGAGAAAGAGGAGGAAGGAGAGAAATAGGGGGAGGAGAAGGAGCATAGGCAGAGGGAGAGGAGGGTGGATGTGGCGGCGACGGTGGTTGTTGCGGAGGAGGAGGCGGTGAGGTGTATTGGACCGGTGGTTCCGGCAGTGGAGGTTGGGGTGTGAATATATATCAATATGCTTGGGGACACATCCGGTATTTATTTATTTGTTAAGTTGGGGGTGCTAGCAATTTTGTGGGGTGCAAATAGCAGCACCCTATTTTTTGGCCCCCAACCAATTTTCGTCGGCCTTTATTTTACACCCGTATTAATCCAAACAATCCCTCTTTCTGTCATTGCCCATGTTCCACCCCCTTCACCTCTGTGGCCATCCCCGCCCATCCCACCAACCCTTTTCCAATGTCTTTCTTCCCATTCCTCTTCTTCTTTCTTCGTCTTCCCCGCACCAAAACCTTAAGTCCTCAAACGATGTTCGTGGTAACCGGTGTCTACTGTGTTGATGGCTGCTCGTCGATGATGCCGGTGAGTACTTACTGACATCATCATGCTTTTGCCGGCACGTACCCACCAACATTGGCATGCTAATGTCAATGTCTATCACACTAACACCTTCAGTGGACAACCGCTGACACAGTGTCGGCGAGCTACCACCACCAACAACCAACGCTGAGGGTTTTGATATAAGGAAGATGGAGGAGGAGGAAGGAAGAATGAGGAAAGAGGATGAGGGTGGAAGACAAAGTAGGAGGAAGGAGTAGGGCGGTTGATACATGCATCTGGATCGTTTCTATTTTATTTAGTTGCTAAATATATTTATTTAATATTTTATTTCAGATTTTTAGGTCTTTTATTACTTTTACTTTTTTCCTTTTATTTTATCATATGTAGTCCATAGACTCAATACCGTATCATACGGGGACGTTAATGACCTCATTCAGGGGGCTATTCAGATCATTCCGAACTCTTTTTGATGAGTTTTCAGCTTATCAATATAATAAGCGACAGTTTTCATGGGGGATATAAACAAACTCTGAACCACTCGATTATTGCACTCACTCAATTGACCCCTACACCTCTTTGATCAACCACCACCCGATCAACATATGCTAATCTCGTGCCCCTGTGATCAATCTGTGTCTATTGGCACTTCTTAATCGTGCCCCAAATCTCGCGCCCATCGGTACACCAATTGACTGTTCCATCACTCGTAACCCACTGATCGCTCTCCAAATCATGTGCTCCTATCCTCTTCCGCAGACCCTGCTCTCTCACGCCCTCTCCTCTGATCGCACTCCAAATCCCCACCCCTCTCTCTCTCTCTCTCTCATGCCCTCTCATCTGCCAATAAAGAGTGGGAGGCCGCGACAAAGATGGTTGAAACGTCGAGGGCGTGTTTCGTCTCCAACGGTGTTGGATCCAAGCGCAGGCCTCTCCATCCTGGCGAGTGAGCACTACAAAAAAAACAGTTATTACCGACGGACAATATCCGTCGGTAATATTAAAATTCCGTCGGTAATATTCTATAGCGACGGAAGATATTTCCGTCGCTTCCTGTCGGGAAAGAAGGCGTCGGGGAAAACAATACGACGGACCAAATATTACCGTCGGTAATAATAATTAATACCGACGGTAATATTAAAGCTGTCGGTAATATTTAATCAATTAAAAACTAATATAATATAGTATTGCCGACGAAATATAAGAATCCGTCGGTAATATATAACCATTTTACCGACGGGTATAGTTTATACTGTCGGTAATACTATATATATTACCGACACATATATATATTGCCCGTCGGTAATAATATATATATTACCGACCAAATTTATATAACCGTCGGTAATACTATATATATTACCGACACATATATATATTACCCGTCGGTAATAATATATATATTACCGATGGATACTATATGCCGTCGGCAAAGTATTAATAATTTAAAAAAAATAAAAATATTATTACCGACGGAATAATTAATTTCCGTCGGTAGTAAGTATATTTTTTTTTTAAATAAATTTACCTAAATAATGTTATTTAATTCCTGTGATTCAATACCACAATATATTACCACAATTTATCAAATATTACCACAATTTATAAAATATTACCGCAAATTTTAAAATATTACCTAAATTGATAAAAAATTACAGTAAATTATCAAATATTACCACAGTTCCCGGCCGACAATTATAGACAAGAACAAAAAATAACCATATATTACAAAATAATATTTACACAATCCAGAACTGAGAGATGATACATGTCCTATCTCAACCACCCCCGCCCGCCACCAACGCCGGTGCTCTCATCGATCCCCTGACGCCGCCCTATCTCAACCACGCCCGCCCACCACCAACGCTGGTGCTCTCATCGATCCCCTGACGCCGCCCTGCTCCTGCAATTAACATGTATTTGTTAAAAAAATGGTTTATATCTATAACTGAGTCTAAGCGTTAAAAAATGATAAGTTAGCGTGTTTCGGTGTTGAAATAGGTTTGGATTCGATCCGATCGTAGAATTATCGGCATCCGATAATTCGAACTTGGAATTATTCCGTATTTCGGACTTGCGAGCGGGTTCTAATTGGATATTTGACCAATTTACGCTCCGATTCACCGATTGTCTAAGTGTTGAAAAATCATAACTTAGCGTGTTTCGGATATGAAATAGCTAGGTTTGGATTCGATCGGATCGTCATCAGATCGGCATTCGATAATTCGAACTTGGAATTATTTCGAATTTCGGACTTGCGAGCGGGTTCTAATTGGATATTTGACCAATTTACTCTCCGATTCACCGATTTAGAGTCTAAGTGTTGGAAAATCATAAGTTAGCGTGTTTCGGATATGAAATAGGTTTGGATTCGATCCGATCGTCATCGGATCGGCATCCGATAATTCGAACTTGGAATTATTCCGTATTTCGGACTTGCGAGCGGGTTCTAATTGGATATTTGACCAATTTACGCTCCGATTCACCGATTTAGAGTCTAAGTGTTGGAAAATCATAAGTTAGCGTGTTTCGGATATGAAATAGGTTTGGATTCGATCCGATCGTCATCGGATCGGCATCCGGTAATTCGAAGTTGGAATTATTCCGTATTTCGGACTTGCGAGCGGGTTCTAATTGGATATTTGACCAATTTACGCTCCGATTCACCGATTTAGAGTCTAAGTGTTGGAAAATCATAAGTTAGCGTGTTTCGGATATGAAATAGGTTTGGATTCGATCCGATCGTCATCGGATCGGCATCCGGTAATTCGAAGTTGGAATTATTATGTATTTCGGACTTGCGAGCGGGTTCTAATTTGATATTTGACCAATTTACGCTCCGATTCACCGATTTAGAGTCTAAGTGTTGGAAAATCATAAGTTAGCGTGTTTCGGATATGAAATAGGTTTGGATTCGATCCGATCTTTATCGGATCGGCATCCGATAATTAGAACTTGGAATTATTCCGTATTTCGGACTTGCGAGCGGGTTCTAATTGGATATTTGACCAATTTACGATCCGATTCACCGATTTAGAGTCTAAGTGTTGGAAAATCATAAGTTAGCGTGTTTCGGATATGAAATAGGTTTGGATTCGATCCGATCATCATCGGATCGGCATCCGATAATTCGAACTTAGAATTATTCCGTATTTCGGACTTGCGAGCGGGTTCTAATTGGATATTTGACCAATTTACGCTCCGATTCACCGATTTAGAGTCTAAGTGTTGGAAAATCATAAGTTAGCGTGTTTCGGATATAAAATAGGTTTGGATTCGATCCGATCGTCATCGGATCGGCATCCGATAATTAGAACTTGGAATTATTCCGTATTTCGGACTTGCGAGCGGGTTCTAATTGGATATTTGACCAATTTACGATCCGATTCACCGATTTAGAGTCTAAGTGTTGGAAAATCATAAGTTAGCGTGTTTCAGATATGAAATAGGTTTGGATTCGATCCGATCGTCATCGGATCGGCATCCGGTAATTCGAAGTTGGAATTATTCCGTATTTCGGACTTGCGAGCGGGTTCTAATTGGATATTTGACCAATTTACGCTCCGATTCACCGATTTTGAGTCTAAGTGTTGGAAAATCATAAGTTAGCGTGTTTCGGATATGAAATAGGTTTGGATTCGATCCGATCGTCATCGGATCGGCATCCGATAATTCGAACTTGGAATTATTCCGTATTTCGGACTTGCGAGCGGGTTCTAATTGGATATTTGACCAATTTACGCTCCGATTCACCGATTTAGAGTCTAAGTGTTGGAAAATCATAAGTTAGCGTGTTTCGGATATGAAATAGGTTTGGATTCGATCGGATCGTCATCGGATCGGCATCCGATAATTCGAACTTGGAATTATTCCGTATTTCGGACTTGCGAGCGGGTTCTAATTGGATATTTGACCAATTTACGATCCGATTCACCGATTTAGAGTCTAAGTGTTGGAAAATCATAAGTTAGCGTGTTTCGGATATGAAATAGGTTTGGATTCGATCCGATCGTCATCGGATCGTCATCCGGTAATTCGAAGTTGGAATTATTCCGTATTTCGGACTTGCGAGCGGGTTCTAATTGGATATTTGACCAATTTACGCTCCGATTCACCGATTTAGAGTCTAAGTGTTGGAAAATCATAAGTTAGCGTGTTTCGGATATGAAATAGGTTTGGATTCGATCCGATCGTCATCGGATCGGCATCCGATAATTCGAACTTGGAATTATTCCGTATTTCGGACTTGCGAGCGGGTTCTAATTGGATATTTGACCAATTTACGCTCCGATTCACCGATTTAGAGTCTAAGTGTTGGAAAATCATAAGTTAGCGTGTTTCGGATATGAAATAGGTTTGGATTCGATCCGATCGTCATCGGATCAGCATCCGATAATTAGAACTTGGAATTATTCCGTATTTCGGACTTGCGAGCGGGTTCTAATTGGATATTTGACCAATTTACGCTCCGATTCACCGATTTAGAGTCTAAGTGTTGGAAAATCATAAGTTAGCGTGTTTCGGATATGAAATATGTTTGGATTCGATCGGATCATCATCGGATCGGCATCCGATAATTTGAAGTTGGATTTATTCCGTATTTCGGACTTTCGAGCGGGTTCTAATTGGATATTTGACCAATTTACGATCCGATTCACCGATTTAGAGTCTAAGTGTTGGAAAATCATAAGTTAGCGTGTTTCGGATATGAAATAGGTTTGGATTCGATCCGATCGTCATCGGATCGGCATCCGGTAATTCGAAGTTGGAATTATTCCGTATTTCGGACTTGCGAGCGGGTTCTAATTGGATATTTGACCAATTTACGCTCCGATTCACCGATTTAGAGTCTAAGTGTTGGAAAATCATAAGTTAGCGTGTTTCGGATATGAAATAGGTTTGGATTCGATCGGATCATCATCGGATCGGCATCCGATAATTCGAACTTGGAATTATTCCGTATTTCGGACTTGCGAGCGGGTTCTAATTTGATATTTGACCAATTGACGATCCGATTCACCGATTTAGAGTCTAAGTGTTGGAAAATCATAAGTTAGCGTGTTTCGGATATGAAATAGGTTTGGATTCGATCCGATCGTCATCGGATCGGCATCCGATAATTCGAACTTGGAATTATTCCGTATTAGAAGTTGGAATTATTCCGTATTTAAAAGAAAAACAGAGGCTACATCATTACCATGAGAGAGAGAGAGACCATTTACGATTCGATTTACTGATTTATAGTCTAAGTGTTGGAAAATCATAAGTGTGATAATATGATCTAAACTCAAATTAGTAAGATTCGTATTTTTTGCTAATATTATAAAGATTAGTAAGTACATGATCATGAGGATGAGCCACCGCTAGACCGGCTTATGAATTCATTAAATTTACGCTCCAGTTCCCTGCGAGCTTCTCTTTCCTCATCGAGGGCCTTCTTCTCCGCCTCAACCCTCTGCTCGAGGGCCTGCCTCTGCTCTCGCTCCGCCTCCATCCTCTGCTCGAGGGCCTGCCTCTGCTCTCGCTCCGCGTCTAGCGCAGACTGCAGCTGAGTGATAGCACCGGTCTGGGTGTCCCGTGCCCTCGAGCGCATACCCTCTCGTCCAAAGTAGGAGGAGGGCGTGACTCCAAGGCCCGTACAGAGGACACGGCCGTGCGTGGCAGGTCTCAGCACAGTATCCATCGCTGAGTCGACAGATACTGAGCTGGAGGAGGAGCCGGCCTCGCCCGACGGGGTCACCAGAAGTCGCATCCTCTCCTATATAAAAACAATCAATGATATTCAATGATATTTTATGGCATATGTATAAGAATATATTAACAGTAATTTAATTACTTACCACTTGCGAGGCAACCCTGTCGTCCAGAAATGCCCCATCGATACGCCGCCTCCTAGAGGCCTCAAAAAGGTCAATCCTATTAGGCTCGTGGCCCAAGGACTGTGTCTGTTGGAAATATAAAATAAATAGACGAGTTAATATAACATGTATAGAGCTTTAAATAATAACAATGTTTGTATCATTTACCAGCTGCTGGGCAAGCTGGGGCATGGAGGTCCTCCCCTTCACTGGAGCAGGTGTCGTCGAGGCACTTCTATTCTGCTTGCCTATAGCAGATTTTCTCTGTGTGAATCAATTAAATTTTGAAACATCAATACAAATTTTTAGTATAACATTAAAAGAAGTACGAATCAACAAAATTATAATTATACCTGAAAGCTAGGGGTGGCCCAGTGAGCGACCAAAAACTGTAGAATGTGCAGCGGTGGCGCGTCTCTCGTCCCGGCCGCAGCCTGTACCTCCTCAGCCGACTGGCCGACCAAGTAACCGTAGAGCTGGTAGAGCTCGTAACGGTAATTCCTGTACCGCTCACCCATCGTCTTCAACAAGTCCTCCCGATGGGTGTCGGTTTCCATGTTCTCCCATTTAAATTTCTCTTGTAAAATCAATTTAGAAACAAGTCATTTTATCAAATCAAATTATAAAGAAGTACGATATTATTCTAAAATGCTTTAATGAAACTAACGTACCAAAAACTGCTGATACATCCTCTCCTTATAGGATGCATCAATGTTCTTCCACCCCCTTAACCCCACAATCGGGGCATTCCTCTCCTCCCGTACTATCATGCCGACCCACGTGGCGGCGTCAGAAGCGTGCTCGCCCACAAAGGTCTTGCCGCTCCAATGTAGGGACAGCGGCTCGCGTAAGGCCGACAAGCGCCGGGCCGTCGTCACGCCCCGGTCGCCTACGTACCTGGTCGACCCTGCAAATAAAATATACATCAGTACTGAAGAAGTATTTACAACATGTATAAAACTTTAGATCTAAACATTACCTGTGGGCGTAGACGCTGCAGCCGAGTGCTGAGCACTGCTCGAAGCTCCGGAGGCTGCGACCACAGCAGGAGCTGGTGTGGAGAGAGAAACAGCACTACCAGATCCGGACGGCTCAGCCTCGGACCCTGGGGTGGCAGCCGGAGCGCTCTGAGCTACCCCACCCCTGCCTCTGCCTCTGCCTCTACGAACATATGACCGTGATGCCATCTGAAACAATTTAATTTACATATGAAACAGTAAGATTTAAGATTTACATATGAAACAATATGAAACAGTTTGATTTACATATGAAACAGTATGATTTACATATGAAACAATATAAAACAATATGAACCCGCTCACAATATGAAACAATATGAAACAGTTAGACTCTAAATCGGTTAATCAGATCGTAAAGTGGTCAAATATCCAATTAGAACCCGCTCGCAAGTCCGAAATACGGGATATAATTCCAAGTTCAAATTATCGGATGCCGATCCGATGACGATCGGATCGAATCCAAACCTATTTCATATCCGAAACACGCTAACTTATGATTTTCCAACACTTAGACTCTAAATCGGTGAATCAGAGCGTAAATTGGTCAAATATCAAATTAGAACCCGCTCGCAAGTCCGAAATACGGAATAATTCCAACTTCGAATTACCGGATACCGATCCGATGATGATCGGATCGAATCCAAACCTATTTCATATCCGAAACACGCTAACTTATGATTTTCAAACACTTAGACTCTAAATCGGTGAATCGGAGCGTAAATTGGTCAAATATCCAATTAGAACCCGCTCGCAAGTCCGAAATACGGAATAATTCTAAGTTCAAATTATCGGATGCCGATCCGATGACATCGGATCGAATCCAAACCTATTTCATATCCGAAACACGCTAACTTATGATTTTCCAACACTTAGACTCTAAATCGGTGAATCGGAGCGTAAATTGGTCAAATATCCAATTAGAACCCGCTCGCAAGTCTGAAATACGGAATAATTCCAAGTTCGAATTACCGGATGCCGATCCGATGACGATCGGATTGAATCCAAACCTATTTCATATCCGAAACACGCTAACTTATGATTTTCCAACACTTAGACTCTAAATCGGTGAATCGGAGCGTAAATTGGTCAAATATCCAATTAGAACCCGCTCGCAAGTCCAAAATACGGAATAAATCCAACTTCGAATTATCGGATGCCGATCCGATGACGATCCGATCGAATCCAAACCTATTTCATATCCGAAACACGCTAACTTATGATTTTCCAACTCTTAGACTCTAAATCGGTGAATCGGAACGTAAATTGGTCAAATATCCAATTAGAACCCGCTCGCAAGTCCGAAATACGGAATAATTCCAACTTCGAATTACCGGATGCCAATCCGATGACGATCGGATCGAATCCAAACATATTTCATATCCGAAACACGCTAACTTATGATTTTCCAACACTTAGACTCTAAATCGGTGAATCGGAGCGTAAATTGGTCAAATATCAAATTAGAACCCGCTCGCAAGTCCGAAATACGGAATAATTCCAACTTCGAATTACCGGATGCCGATCCGATGCTGATCGGATCGAATCCAAACCTATTTCATATCCGAAACACGCTAACTTATGATTTTCAAACACTTAGACTCTAAATCGGTGAATCGGAGCGTAAATTGGTCAAATATCCAATTAGAACCCGCTCGCAAGTCCGAAATACGGAATAATTCTAAGTTCGAATTATCGGATGCCGATCCGATGACGATCGGATCGAATCCAAACCTATTTCATATCCGAAACACGCTAACTTATGATTTTCCAACACTTAGACTCTAAATCGGTGAATCGGAGCGTAAATTGGTCAAATATCCAATTAGAACCCGCTCGCAAGTCCGAAATACGGAATAATTCCAACTTCGAATTACCGGATGCCGATCCGATGACGATCGGATCGAATCCAAACCTATTTCATATCCGAAACACGCTAACTTATGATTTTCCAACACTTAGACTCTAAATCGGTGAATCGGAGCGTAAATTGGTCAAATATCAAATTAGAACCCGCTCGCAAGTCCGAAATACGGAATAATTCCAACTTCGAATTACCGGATGCCGATCCGATGACGATCGGATCGAATCCAAACCTATTTCATATCCGAAACACGCTAACTTATGATTTTCCAACACTTAGACTCTAAATCGGTGAATCAGAGCGTAAATTGGTCAAATATCCAATTAGAACCCGCTCGCAAGTCCGAAATACGGAATAATTCCAAGTTCGAATTACCGGATGCCGATCCGATGACGATCGGATCGAATCCAAACCTATTTCATATCCGAAACACGCTAACTTATGATTTTCCAACACTTAGACTCTAAATCGGTGAATCGGAGCGTAAATTGGTCAAATATCCAATTAGAACCCGCTCGCAAGTCCGAAATACGGAATAAATCCAACTTCGAATTATCGGATGCCGATCCGATGACGATCCGATCGAATCGAAACCTATTTCATATCCGAAACACGCTAACTTATGATTTTCCAACTCTTAGACTCTAAATCGGTGAATCGGTCGGATCGTAAATCGGTGAAACGGTATGATTTACATATGAAACGGTATGATTTACATATGAATCGGTGAAACGGTATGATTTACATATGAAACAATATGATATACATATGAAACAATATGATTTATATATGAAACAATTTGATTTAAATATGAAACAATTTGATTTACATACGGTCTAGTCATTTTCTGTCTCATCTCTGTCACTCTCATCGCTTCCCTCTTCTATTATTTGATCTGCATTCGCTGTCCAGTTTATATTGTCGACATCTTCATTTTCGTCGTGCACTACGTCGACAATGATTATCTCATCATTCTGGTATGCATCCAAATCATCATCGACGACCCCCGCATCTTTGTCTCCCATGTCGTAAAAATCTCTGGGTGGTGACCTGACTACAATTTGCCAACCTGGAGAGGTATTATCCGGTGCATAAAATATCTGTTGCGCTTGAGAGGCAAGAATGAATGGATCTTCATATTGGGTATTCAATCTCTTAGCAGTGTTGATGCTGATAAAACCGTATTTGTCGACATTATAACCAGTCCCGCGATTATTAACATCATACCAATCGCATTTGAATAATACGATCCGATTTTGGCCAAGGAATTTAATCTCGAGAATCTCGTTGAGGACACCGTAGAAGTCGATATTTTCTAATTCTTCTTGCTCACCGTTGACGACAACCCCACTATTTTGGGTTCTTCATGATTTTTCACTATCTTTCGTCCGAAATCTATAACCGTTCATGATATAACCATCGTACGATATTGCGTCTTGCAAAGGACTACAAGATAAGCGCCAGAGATCCTCATTCATCAGCGGATCGTGGTTGTCGTGCAGCTCCTGTGCCTATAATAACCACACGACATTCATGATATGAACACATAATTATTGTTCGGTAATGGATGTCAATGAAATTCAGTAATGATGTGAATACTTACGTGTTTCTCGAACCACGATGGGAATTCACGATCATGAATTTGGGGAGCATTTCGAGTACCCCGATTATTAATGATGGCTTTATGCTTCCTGTTTTACCGGTTATGAATTAGATTATAATTAGCACATATACTTAATGAATGGACTGAAAGAATGAGTAAATGATCGTAAAATGCTTACTCAATGAATGGCCACACTTCATCATATTGGCGCAACACATACATATGTGCCTGTTGAATCTCATCTACAGACAATCGACGGGTTTTGCCTCCTCCTACAGGTCTACCCATTTTGGCAAATATAGACAGACCCCCATCGAAGTCTATTGGACCACCGTCATAGTTCCGCTCAAGTTGATTGAATCGCGTGTCTATACCATGTAGGTATCTTGAGCAGAATGTTAGACATTCTTCTGCTAGGTATCCTTCAGCAATTGATCCCTCCGGACGACTTTTATTACGAACATATGATTTCAATGTTCGCAAGTACCTAATTTGAGAAAAAAATATTTGGATGAATATATCAAGAACGATCAAATACATTGTGCGAATGAGACGAGACGATTACCTCTCGATAAAATACATCCACCGGTAATGAACTGAGCCGCCGAGTTTGGCCTCATTTGCCAAGTGAACGGTCAAATGCACCATGACATCAAAGAAGGAAGGTGGAAATATCATCTCTAACTTGCACAATGTGAGCGCAATATCCCTCTCCATCTGTTCAAGTTGGTCCACTCTAAGTACCTTCGAGCACAACTGTCTGAAAAAAGTGCTGAGCTCAATTAACGGACCGGATACCTCTTCGGTTAAATTCCCACGTATAGCAAGAGATAACAATCGCTGCATAAGAACATGACAATCGTGGCTCTTTAATCCAGACAACTTCCGGCCGTTCTCTTGCACGCATCGTGCGATATTCGAAGAATAACCGTCTGGCGTTTTCACAGACCGTAGGAATGCACATAAGGCTGCCTTTTGCTGTGAGCTCATGGTGTAGCATGCAACTGGCAACACATACTTATCCCCAATCTCTTGGGGATGAAGTGATTTTCGGATGCCCAACTCCTTAAGATCGAGACGAGATTTAAGATTATCCTTCGTCTTACCGTCGAGATTCAGTAGTGTTCCTATAATGTTGTCACACACATTTTTCTCGATATGCATGACATCCAAGTTATGCCGCAAGAGTAGGCTGCTCCAGTACGGTAGTTTAAAGAAAATACTCTTCTTCTTCCAGTTATGCTCACGCGTAGAATCTTCATGCGTTCTCTTCTTTTTACCTTTTCCAAGTGCCACGGCATCAAGCTGATCCAATTCGCACAAGACTTCTACCCCCGAAAGCTGCTCCGGGGCCTTTGCAAGTTCCTTCTTGCCGTTGAAAGCTCTTTTGTTCTGCCTCCACTTATGGCCGTCAACAAGGAATCTTCGATGGCCCATATAACAGAACTTGCCTCCGTTCTTCAACCGTAATGAATCTGTCTCCTTATTGCATGTAGGGCACGCCAATTTTCCTTTAGTACTCCACCCGGATAAGTTGGCATATGCAGGAAAATCGTTGATGGTCCATAGAAGTGCCGCATGCATCCGAAAATTCTGGCGCAACGAGGTATCATACGTATCGGCCCCAACTTCCCATAACTCGTTCAACTCCTCAATCAACGGCTGCAAGTAAACGTCAATATCATTACCAGGCGACCTGGGTCCGGGAATGAGCAAGGAGAGCATTGTGTATGGCTTTTTTAAGCACATCCAGGGAGGCAAATTGTATGGAACTAGGACAACTGGCCAAATGCTGTACGATACACTCATATTCCCAAAGGGATTGAAGCCATCGCTAGCAAGCCCTAACCTGACGTTGCGAACTTCACATGCGAATTCAGGATATGTATGATCAAAATCTTTCCACGTTAGAGAGTCGGCCGGATGTCTCATAATCCCGTCATCTGTACGTTCTCGTGCATGCCACCTCATGTGCTCAGCAGTCTTCGATGACATAAACAACCTCTGAAGCCTGTCCCTGAGCGGGAAGTATAGGAGAATCTTTGCAGATACATTTTTCTGCCTTCGACTGGTACTAGACTCGGCATCCGTCTCTTTATATCTCGTTGCTCCGCATATGTGGCATGACCGCGCATGTTCGTACTCTTTCCGGTACAACATACAATCGTTCACGCATCCATCAATTTTCTCATAACCCAGACCGAGATCTTTAATTGTCTTCTTCGCCTCGTAGAATGATTTCGGTACTGTCTCACCCATAGGAAAAGCCTCTTTCAGCAACTCTACCAACATATTAAATGACTTATTACTCCAACCATTGAGGCACTTCAGATGAAGAAGCTTTACAGTGAAAGAGAGTTTTGAAAACTTCTCACACCCCGGGTATAGAGGTTGTTCGGCATCTTTAAGCAATCTGTAGAACTTGTCCGCTTCGATATTGGGCTGATCACTTGACGGTGTTTCCGTGCCTATTCCACCTTGCAAATCATGTATCATACCCTGCATGTCATTGTCATCGTCTGTATTAATATTATCATCAGCGATCACTATGTTTGAAGTTTCACCGTGAGCTGCCATGGGGACTGCATCTAGCTCCTCACCGTGCGAGAACCAACGGGTATAGGTAATGTCAATGCCACGCATTACCAGATCAACCTCACATTCCTCTCGAACCTTCCTAATCACCCTTCCGCAGTCTATACAGGGACACACAATTTTTCCATCAAGCGGTGCAAGACGCTCAAATGCAAAATCCAGAAATTTCCTGACTCCTTCTCTGTACTCTTGGCTCATGCGATTCGAATTACGCATCCAACTCTTATCGATCGAAGACATCTTCGTCTATCTGGCTATACAACACCTGACATATAATTTCAAACAATGTTATAAGACTCCGCACAATTTCGGTTTCGGTTCCCGGGTATGGAACACCGAACCAAAACTTCTACAGGCCATCCACATCCCTAATGGATGGGATAAATCTTTATATTTTTGAGCTAAATTTTTTGAGCTAAATTTTTGACCTAAAATATTTTCGAGCTAAATAGATTCGGGTATGGAACACGGAACCGAAACCGAAACTTCTACAGGGCATTCATAATGCTATGGATACATGGCGTGTATGTAAAGTGCGCGCAGTATCCAAGCCGCGAGCGCCATAGGATATGTACGTGCACTGTGCATATGGACCGCCGTCATTCTAACATCACAGTTGTGCATCAAGATTTGTTTGCTGCCCCGATCCCACGGGGGCTCACGAAACTAGGTTGCATACGTATGTACATGTCATAATATCTAATAGTATAATACTTAAATGAAGCCCTCATTAATTCCCGTGTTGTGAGAGGGGCAGTTGCCCCCCCTGAGACTTTGAAAATTTCTTGAGTGGCATACTGTATTGGCTGCATCTGTTGGCTGCACTATGAGGAAAAAGGTTCAGCTGTCCCTTAGGATCACAGCCACTTACATAAATGCAAAGCCGAGGATATAATTGACACAATACAGAGGAAAACAAATTGCATGTCACCCCCTCCTAGCTTAGAATCTCTCTCCGTGAGCTTTCGTTTACTTCCGGGACTCCTCTTATGTTACTCCATTTTCTTGAAAATGGTCCACCAGGGGGCATAAATGACATCACTGCCATCCGGTGTGGTGTGTTGAATGCAATCACTTATTCTGGGTACTAGCTTTTCATGGACGGCTGCAATGCCTTGTTTGCTATGTGGTCCCTAATAGATGAAAAAGAGCAGTAGCCCAACTTGAGTTCTCTCGATCGGTTTGGGTTCACTCAATTACCATTAATTAGGGAAACTAGGTACAATTGTATCGTGAATGACGCACCACTTACCTTAATGTGCACAAATGGCGAGTGATTTGTGTCGTCGCTCCCCCTTCAGGAACATCAACGATGAATCCTTGGGCTTCGGTGATTTAATCAATGGCCAATCCCAATCTGATTCCGGTAGGTGCTGGCATAATCTCCGACCCCGATTACGACTCCTCCAACTCATATTTATGGAAGCGCTGGAGTCAGAGAAGTTGCCGTCAAGATCGGAGATGATACTAGAGGGATATAGACGAGGGTTGACCATTGAAGGAAGCACCGGAGTCGTGCTCCGACGCCAATCACTCATCATCTGTGTTCGTTGAGATCGGAAATTGATGCTATGGATGCGAAGTGTTTCAATGTAATATATAGTTCTTTCTGTTAGATAAGTTTTGAAGCACATACGCTTATTCTTTGTAAACCCAAAACCCTATTTTTATCAGTATCAATCAACCATCACTTAGGCTTAAAAACTCTAATTTAGCTATCACACATTGCCCCCCCTACAAGAAAATCCTGGCTCCGCCCCTGACTAGAACCAACCTAACTCTGCATATTAACTATGGGAGAGAGGGAGGAGGAGGAGGAGGAGCTCACCGGAGTCCACAGGAGGAGGAGGAGGAGGAGCTCACCGGCGCGCACGAGAGGAGCTCACCGGACCGGAGTCCACAGGAGGAGGAGGAGGAGGCAGAGCTCGCCGGCGCGCACGAGAGGGGAGGGGTGGCCGGCCGGAGGGGGGGAGGGAGGCCGGGGAGGGGGGCGGAGGCCGGGGAGGGGGGGAGGGAGGCCGGGGAGGGGGGGAGATTGAGAGAGAGAGAGAGAGAGAGGCGGGGAGGGGTTTAGATCGAAACAGAACAGAAGGGGGGATCGCTGAATCTGATATAAGACAGGGTTTTTACCGACGCACATGTTATGTTCCGTCGGTAATAATAACTTTTTACCGACGGCATAATAATATTCGTCGGTACAAATCTGTTTCATCGTGACCGTTTTACCGACGGATATTTAATGTCCGTCGGTATATACCGACGGACAATTAGTTCCGTCGGTAAATGTCACGACGGAACTCAGGGTTCCATTTTTTCTAGAGGCTCGGTTTTTACCCTGAGTTTCGTCGTGATATTTTTACCGACGGATATATAATGTCCGTCGGCATATACCGACGGACAAATAAGTTCTGTCGGTAAATGTCACGACGGAACTATTTTTACCGACGGAGATATAATATCCGTCGGCATATACCGACGGAAAAATAAGTTCCGTCGGTAAATGTCACGACGGAACTCAGGGTTCCATTTTTTTCCAGAGGCTCGGTTTTTACCCTGAGTTTCGTCGTAACATATTACCGACGGACGTTATTTGTTCGTCGGTATAAACTAATTGTACCGACAGTCAATATAGGTCCGTCGGTATAAAACATTGTACCGACGGATTATATATAACCGTCGGTAATAAATGTGCAAAATATATTAAAAAAATCGAAGTTATAATACCGACGGAATTTATTATAACCGTCGGTAAAATGAACATTATTACCGACGGTACTTAAAATGTCCGTCGGTAAATAAGCTATTTCTTGTAGTGGAGGTACAAGTCATCTGGGGTCGAGTTCATGGAGGGGGGGGGGGGGGGGGGGCAAGGCCGGATCCACCATCCTCTCCATCCCAAAGGGCGAGGTACAGGCCACCGATGACTATGGCCTTGAAATCTCCGTCGGTCTAGAGGTCTCAGTCGGCCTCCCACAGCCTGCCACCCATGCCATCTCTATCAGGCTCCCTCTCTTGCCACCTCGCCGAGCACCCGCTGCCTCATTCCCACTGCTTTTTCTTTCCTAAGTTTTTTTCTTTTTCAGATTGAAGAGAAGGAGGAGAGGAAGAGGGAGAAAGAGGGCTCATTTCATGGGGGTTTTGTTTTCTCACTTTCCTCTAGATTTTTTTTTTGATTTGAAGGGAAGAAGGAGGAGAAAAGGAAGGGGATGTTGAATGTTGCTGAGCTAATGCCACCATAGGGGGATGCTCCCCATTTGCATACAAAATGTGTCTTGTACTATTGGTTTTGGAATCTACATGTAATTATATTTGGGTTTTTTTTATAGGTTTATTTGGGTTTTGAAATGGGTTGCATCATGTGAGCTTCGGCCGCCGCCTGGCGCCGGTGCCCATCCCCATAGTTCAAGAGAGAGAAGAAGAAGAGGAAGGGGTTTGTTCAATATAACAGAAAAGATTGAAAATTCTATTCATATAATATAACTTTCTTAATTGTTGTTTGAGAACGGGCAATGCTCATATATATGACTTTCTTTAAAAAGGGGAAGGCTTATATATGATCGTTTTTATAGCTAGGAATTAGCAAGGTAGACTTACCTTTTCGAATCTAAGTTATTGGTTACTAATTATATATGAATTGGATGGTTGTTTATGGTCGCATTGGTCGACACTAGAATGTGAGCCTGGTCAAGACACGTACGTTATTCTCACAATGGATAACATGGTATACACGTTATTTTCTCTTTTATTATTTTTCAGATTATGATATGGTAATATATCATGCTCTGGCCACTAATGGAAACATATAAAGACAAACAATGTTTTGGTAAACAGTTGAGTGTGACTCACCTTTGTGGGCTTGGAGCAAGGGTCGATCGTGATAAGGCACCACATCCAGATGGCCTGATTCATGGAAAACTGGATGACTATATAGCTTGAGTTGTCTATTTGGTGGATACAATATCGATCCGCAATATCAAATCTGAATTTTTTTTTCTGCATATTGAATTAAATTAATGGGATATTTTGAATAACGTGGGCGTCTTTCACCAAAGGGTGATTCCGTTGGATGGTTGCACTTGATGTGGCACCCAAGCCGATGTTAGCGCACACGCCAAATGTGAGCACCTTCACCGAATGTGGGGGCACCTTCATAGAATGTGGACACCCCCTCCAAATATGGGCGCCTACACAGAATATGGGTGTCCCCGTCCGAATGTGGGTGCTTTCATGAACATCTTCACATATCTTTAATTAATGTTACCATCCTCGAAATATTATCACCTCCCTCGAAATATTATCATCGCTTTTTACTTATTATTGCCATCCTTAAAAAATTCTCCTCCCTTAAAATTTATCACGGCCTCAAAATTTTATTACGCTCTTGCAGAATTATGTGGAACCACTACTTGCACATGTATATATTCATAAACTCAATGCAATCGGAAAAATCAAAAAGTAAATCTAGGAACACTAAACAATAAATTGAGTGTCAATGCCGAATGAAGGCCCCAACAAAGAATTTCCACGCTTTCTAAATTTTTTTCGTACCTGACGACACTATATATAGCGGTTGCAGAAGGCAGTCAATTGTATTTTGTCATACCAAATTCCTTTGTTCCCGCTACATGTAGGCATCACCACCAAATATGGGCGCCCTCACCGAATATGGGCACCAACACCGAATGTCGGTGCCGTCGACTGTGTTTTGCCTTACCGAATTTTGTCGTCCCCACTACATATAAGCGTCCACACCAAATATGGACGCCCTTGCCAAATGTGGATGCCCTCGACGAATTTGGGCGCTCTCAACGAATATGGGTGGGTGGGTGTGGGGGGGAATGTTGACACCGCAACTGATTTTTTACTGCCCAAATCAAAAGTATAGTTTTGCCGCCAAAGACAACATGTTGTAGAACCTTGGCTTTTATTGTCCAGTTTATATTATTAATGGGTGCACTTTGTTGTGACCATGTTAGAAAATATGGATTAATTATTCTTTTATTCCTTTTACCTGACTTTTTCTTTGAAATCCTTTTTTGGCTTAATTACATATGAATCTATAGCATATTATAGTCCACCTTGTCGTGATCTGTGAGAACTTTTACAATGACGCTAACTTCTTGTGTAGTGATTCGACATCTGCATGAAAAGATATGATGGTCGGTCATTTTTCTAGAATTTGCCAACGAACTATTAGGCAATTTTCCAACGTTAAAACTGAAAACCGGTTAATGAGATAGGAATCGGGTGGTCAGATTGTCATGAATAGTATGATATTAGAATTGAGTTAGCGAGATCTTTCTAGCAAGCCCTCCCTTGTGAGAATATGACTTGGGATTAATGTTACACCCCGTTCCATTTTTCGGAATTGGTGCGAATAAAACCAGTTAAGCCACCATTAATATATAGTAGACTCGAATCCATATCATCCCATATCCTCATTGGGCCCTAGTGCCAAGCCCATTGAAATTCAGCTCATCCCATCCTTGAATTTTAAGGGTTTGCATTCATGTGATAAGATGGCACCCATCATATCCCTTTGATCACCTCTTCGTTTTCCTCTTGTCATCCTGCAACCTCTCCCGACGTTCATAGCTAACCACTCTCTCATTTTCAGCCTTGCACCCTTAGCCCCACCTGTACTCAAGAGTGAAAGAGAAGGGGTTCAGCACAAAGAGTACAAGAGACTAGAGAGGTTGAGAGAGGAGTCCCTCATTTATGGAATGTGATAAGTCAAATCACATCTTGCACCACAAGAGTTCACACCTATCTTCCCGTCCCATCTAGCCCCTTATTTATAGCGGCTCTTAGCTCCCCATGCATGGACAACAAGATGGGAGAAGAGGGGTGGAGAAAGAGAGAAAGAGAAAGTTAGAGAGAGAGAGAGAGTAGAGTAGAGTAGAGGAATTGAACAGTAGATTGAAGAGAAAGAGAGTGGTGAGTGGTTGGTAGGAAGAAGAGGAGAGAGAGAGAGAGAGAGAGAGAGAGGCAACGGCTCCCCTTCATCGGCGGGACTCCCCTCTCCTCCACCCCATTTCATGGTAGCTTGTTTCCCCGAGGTGAGTACTTGTCATCCCCTCCACCTCTGTTTTCCATCGCCTGCACCACCCACATTAATCGACCCCCATCCATCTCGTGGCCACCGCTCACAACCCCACTACTGTACCGCACCGGATGCACCACCAACCCCGCCTCTACCTGGCGGTTATGCCTCGTGCATCACCCCTGCCTTGCCGTGCACCATGCAGGTATCACCCGACCAACTCATGCAGCAGCTGTGCCATGTCCGGCTTACATGAACAATCCCAAGCTCCCTTCCACTTCACCCCGGGTTTCATCTAAAGGCTAAGGATTCCGGTCGTCGGGTGTACTCAGTGGAGACCACCAGCGCATACTCCGGCGACCCTAGCAGCACCGGGGTACTCACCGGACCAAACCCATGCTGCCGACCGGCACTAGGGTGGTCGGACTTGGGTGGCGTGGCCCTATGGTTTCATAGAAACGTACCCATTAATTCCTTGTTTGGTGATCTATGAAGAAGACAAAGACACAAAACTACTATTGTTAAGAGGGTATTAGGAATTCATATCCTCTTTATAGCCACCCAAACTTTAATATTTGTACACCCCTTGAATACTCACATCCCAAGTTAACTTTATAATAAACCCCTTGCAAGATTTTATTCCTAATTAATATGTGCAATCGTGGGTATGTATATTACACCCCTTTTTCTTAAAGTACACCCTATTCAATAGGGTTTTTAATTAGTATTTTCGTTTAAGCACCCAACCTTCTCATAAATTGATTTGGATTAACCCATAAGAATATGCCCAACCTGAAGCTGACCCATGAACCTTGACTTAATCTAGACTCGATTCAATATTCTAGACCAAACCTAGTACAAATCTGGATTTGATCGGACCACTTCAACCCCCTCGCATCGAAAAATGTGTTTTTTTTTTTACAATATCAAACACATTCGTACTCCGATTCGTGTGAAATCGGTGGCAACAGAAAACTTATTATAAGTCCCTCACAACCACGATAATCTTAACCAGTGGACATTTCCTAAATTTCAGATGGGTTACTTCAACCTGATCAGCCATGTCGATCCAGGGTCTGATCACCTTAAGGCTCAAAATCACCGTCACTATCAACGCAACACGTGCTATAGCAATAATTGTATTTGCATAGTCCCTTGTCTGTAATTTCATATTGTACGTACTCTGGTTTAGGAGCGGAGTGACACATAGTCGATAGCCACTCTCCAACAGATTAGTCGTACTGCATGTAATTACTTTAATTATATTTATTTGAGAAATATTGCATGCATGCTAAGTTTTAAACCATGACTGTGGCATATATCCATGCGACAAGCAAATAGATATAGTGTTTATTAAAAATTATTTTTATATAGTTCACGAGAGGTTGTGCCTGGTATCGTGTGGGGAACACAATGATGCATGTTTCCGCTCCATAGCGGAGATGCACATGGATGCATCATGTAAAATATGTGACTTTATATATATGCAAAATAGTATTTTGACTATAGTCGTGTCTTGTACACTAGCTTGGAGCCAAGCACATGTCAATGTGCAAGGCGAGATGATACCCGAGTTAAGGTTTTGGTCAAATCCTTGGGAATAGAATTAAGGTATATGAATACGATAGCAATAGGCTGAAGTACAATAAGGTGTACTAAAGCGAAGCTGTACATGCTCAGCTAGGGCTCAATAGACTTTTGTAAACCCTTGCATGCGGACCCTCACGTACATATCCATGCATGTAGTCATAATACCCAAAACGCAGTGGTGGATGAATTTGTCATTGTATGCGCACCTGTTTTATCCAGCAAAGAACCTTGTCACTTCTATCCCTAAACTAAAGTTAGGGATGATGAGTGTGACAAGTAGTTACTATGTAGGAGTATAGGCAGTAGTTGGTACCCTTTTCAGCCACACTGCACTTGGTGCATGAGGGAAGATTATTTGGACATGGTTATTTTGGGTGCTCTTAGAGAGACCCAGGGTTTCTCGGCATCAGTGGGTGGGTGTTACTTTTTCTGGTTGGGGTTATACCCCTGGATATATATGCGTACCCTTGCAGCGTTTTACACTGAGACTTAGTAGATGACTCTAGTTGTATAGAAGAACATCAAATTTATAAGATTTTAGGAGCTTTTATGTGATTCATGTTGAGATCCTAAGTTGCATGGTCAGGGATGATTCTATATCACCCTGAGTACAAGACAAGAATACATAGCACCATGTGTGCAGTGGTTTGACTAGTTAACTAGGAGCGTTGTTTTTCTTTCTTTTGTTCTGTTCTGGTATCGTGGCAATCTAGCTAGTTGCTCGGCTGGTTCTTAGTTTGGATCCACGTGCACATCATAGGTAAGTAAATCCCTAGCTCTGCACAGACCGAAGCGAGTAGGAAGGATTATAGGGTCAGGTCACGGGTTGTGTTTCCATAAAAAATTAAGATGGAGTGACCTAATCCTGGGGTTAAGACCCCAAAGAAAGCAAGTTGGGTGAGAGTGCCCCGCGGTGAAATAGTAAGCCCCCTTTTGGCCACTATGGTAGATTGTGCACATGTGGTATCCCGTGTACCGAAAGAAATGGTTCCCCTAGTGCGAAAAAAGAAACCCTCGGTAACGCGACCAAGTCGAAAGTTTCAACTCAAACTTGGGGTTCACACTTTCCTCTCCCCCCTTCTTCACTTCTCTCCTCCTTTTTAGGGATGGCAACGGTGCGGTTTAAAACCGTAAATCGCAGAAAACCGCACCACATGGTGCGGTTTTGGTTTGCCAAAATATAAAATCGTCGCGGTGCGGTGCAGTTTCGGTTTGCGATTTCGGTGTTGCGGTGCGGTTTCGGTTTTACCCAAAACCGCAAAAAACCGCACCATTTAGACCATTATAATGTAAAACCGCGGTGTACCGCACCGCATGGTGCGGTTTTGGTTTTACATATGGTACACCGTCACGGTGAGGTGCAGTTTCGGTGTTGCGGTGCGATTTCGGTTTTGCCCAAAACCGCATCGAAACCGCACCATTGCCATCCCTACTCCTTTTATATTCTTTAGCTTGGGCTTTTATGAAGTGGTTTGGAACGTCTCATGAGAGAATTCTCATCACAATGCACAACCTAGGAAATCAGTTCTCTCATGAAGTGGTATGAGATGCCTCATGAGGGAATTATCGGTTAGAATTTGGAACATATAAAATTGGTGAATGTACACAATAAAATAGGTTACTTAATATAGACTTATGATAGTTGTAGTTATTCCAGTTATTTGTACAATAAGTATTCAGTTCTACTTTACTATATTAGCTTTTATAAAAGTATATTTCAAGATATATATGTTCTTGTATATTGCTTCGACCTATTTATTTAGGATCACTGAGTTTTCAAAACCATGGAAAATTTGCTCCATTTGTTTTTTGCTCCCCCAGGTTTCCTCGCTAGCTCAGGTAGAGTACTAAGAGCGTACTTGTAGTTCTTGTAGTAGTAAGAGTAGTAGCGGACACAAGATTTAGCAAGGATAGGAGTACCAGCTAGAGTTTACCCCGTCTTTATTTTCAGTGATAGTTTATTTATGTTATAGATGTAATTGAATTTTGGAGGTAATTATAGTAAATTAGATTTGAGATAGCGAATTATAATTGTTAGTGAAGTTCTAGAATTATTTATTATTTGTTATATTATGTAGTTTCATTTTATCTTTCTTCACCTCCAAGTTTTTTATCCTCCCTCCGTATAGTCTAGGACTTGGGGGTATGACAGTTATAGTTTCGAATATGGGCACTTCTTTCAAATATGAGTATCGTCGACGAACTAGGTTGTTTTACCAAGTGTGGGCCCTCCAACCAAATATGGGTACCCTAGTCGATTGTGGGCATCGTCGAACTAATTTTTCCACATCGTTTGAGTGCTGAAGATATTAGTATTATCACCACTCACAAAATATTATCACATTCCTCAAAATATTATTATCACTAACGAAATATTGCTATCACCCTTAAAATATTGTTATCTCTCTCAAAATATTATCACCTCTCTTGAAATATGTTGTTGTCATCTTTGAAATATTGTTACCTTTCTTAAAATATTATCAAGCCCTTAAAATTTTTTGTGTACAGACATGCATGGATATTACTAATTTTTAATAAAATATAGCAAATAAGTATCTGTAGGGCGCTTGACTGTTGGGATTATATCTCAAATCTGAAGGTCATATCATCACAACATAACCATTAAATGATGTAGAATTTAATGAGCTTCAAATTAAAGCTTATTGGGGTTTTAAGATAAGCCCAGCAGGGGTTCCTCTTATATCCTATTGTCCATTTTCTCCCTCCTAGCTGTATGGAAGCATGACCTCCCTCTCTCTCCTCTTATTTTCACGTGACCCCTCTCCTTTCCGCCCCCCTTTTTCTCTCTCTTTTCTTCTTTCCCTTTTTGCTCCCCCATTGTACCCTTCATTGCCTTCTATTTTTCATCTCTTCTATATCAGTTTGAAACCCTAATTCTATATAAGGGTTCAAAGATAAAACAAACTTTAGATTTCGATAAAAGTGTCTCTCTTCATGAGAATTACGAATAACTTATGTCGTTACCCCCTTCTTACTCGACTTCACCTCGAGAAACATCGACTTTGCCCCTGGGAGTGATATCAATTAGTGAACCAAATGACCTGACGACTTCAATCGATGACCTTTCTTTGAAAATGATCCCTTAATTGGAAGATTCGTTACAAATCCATGGCTATTTGATTTGTCTTCTTTTTTCTTGTCCTTCCATATTTGCATAATTCTTTATTGTTTTTATGATCTTTCTGTTACCTTTAATCATCATTGGTCATCCCTTTGAAGGTCATATAATTATCATAATCATTATTAATTTTAATTGGATAGTTGTAGCCCTTTGATGATCGTTTAACTTCTTTTAATATAAAATATGCATTTTTCTTATAAAATTTGCATATCCTTTTAATCGTAATTTATATCCAATGATCTAATTGATCCCAAACTTTGACCAGTCATATCTATCATCGATATCCACACCTCTGCTAACTTTCGTATAGATCGGAATAAACAAACATCCTGAGAGACAAAAATATCCCTGGTTGTCCTAATTTTTTGATTTTACTAACTCCCTCGTAAACCTATTGTAGGTCTGTCCATGTCCACATCAAGTTCGTATCGGAGCAAGAATGAAACAACATGTCTTATTGAATGTCAAAACCCCAAATTCAAGTGTCGAAACTCCAAATTAATTCAACGAGTGCATAGAGTGTTTATCACGCAAAATTGATTGAGAGAATGAAAAATGACCTATCACTGGAGGTTGAACGCACATCAAAACCATAGATTTTGAGTAATATGGGGGTTTTTACTTCTTTCTCGTGTTGGAGGAGTTGCAGAGTATTGGGCGTGGTTGGGGGAGGAAAGGGGTGTGTCTGTGTGGTTAAAGTGGGTGGGGGTAAAGTCCAATTATTTCACGAGGATAAATATAACAAATTTTCTGACAAGGGTAATATCACAAGTCCGCTAAAATGGCAGTTTATTGTTGATCAAACAATGTTGGCTAGCGACATGGAGTCAAAATGTCAACAAATTTCATACGAAATCATCGAAATATGTTTTTTTTAGGGCTTGATATAGAAATATGCCAAATTTTTTATAGTATCAAATATCTGCCCAACATAACGAAATGACCGATATTTGATCAAAGTCCTACATGCAATAATTTTTTGGGGGGATAATTTCACTGAAATTTTTGATCATTTTAGTAAAAAATTATTATATTTATCAGTGAGGTATTACATTTTTCTTCAATTTTATTTTTATCCTTACAAACAATGTTTTACTGGCTTTTGACTTGGAATTGATTGAAATTTGATCAAAATCTAATGTATATACACCAAAATATTTACTTAAAAGACACAAAATTTTCATCAATATTTAATAGAAATTCGACATTTTTTTTTTACTAATCGAAACTAATATAGAAATTTACATTTAAAACCTTCACTAGCCGTCACTCACAATACTCACGGTCAACTGATGGATTAGGGAGTAAAGAGTTCAGATCTCCTCCAGTCGGTCGACCCTGGTCAATGGGCTTGACGCTCATTACAGTCGCATGTAGTCGGTTGAAGTATGATTCACTTTTGAGTCGCTGCCATTGTGTGGTTGTGATGTGCGTTGGGCCCACCAACATGGACCGATTGGCTGGAGGAGATATGAACTCAGGGGCAAAGTCTAATTTTTAGAAAAAGTGGGGGGTAACTCAAATGTTAGATATCTAATCTAATAGTATAGTACTAAAATGGAGCTCTCTCATCTGTGTTGTGACACGTGGACCACTTTTGAAGGCCCATAACTGTCCTCCTGTGTGTGAACGCGGCTCTCTCTCATAAATCCTATTAAAAACCTACTATGAAGATGATAAATATCCATGCAATATATATTATTTAATGGCCATTAGATGTTTATTAGAAAAATCATTAATATTATCACTATTTCTCTCTCTAATAAATGAATCACACCCGGACGAGTGAACCACACTCACTCTATATTGCACACTGCTTCGGATGGTTGTAATGTCGTCTTTGCCAAGTGGCGTGCATCAAGTTCATCTGGGCATTGCCCGATTTTCTTACTAGTATAATAGTAAGATGGAAGCCTCTCTTCCGTGTTGTGACACGTGGACCTCTTTTGAAGAGCCACAATCATTCTCACGTGTGTGAACACAACTCTCTCTCATAAATCCTATTAAAAAATATACTATAAAGCTGATAAATACCTGTTCAATGTCGGTTAATGATCATTTGATGTTATTTAGGAAAATCATTAGTACTATCTCCCTCTATCTCTAACAAGTGAATTACACCCCACAATCATTCTCACGTGTGTGAACACGACTCTCTCTCATAAGTCCTATTAAAAAACATACTATAAAGCTGATAAATACCTGTTCAATGACAGTAAATGGTCATTTGATGTTATTTAGGAAAATCATTAGTACTATCTCCCTCTCTCTCTCTAACAAGTGAATCACACCCAACAATCATTCTCACGTGTGTGAACACGACTCTCTCTCATAAATCCTATTAAAAAACATACTATAAAGCTAATAAATACATGTTCAATGGCCGTTAATGATCATTTGATGTTATTTAGGAAAGTCATCAGTACTATCTTCCTCTCTCTCTCTAACAAGTGAATCACAACCCAATGACTGAATCACACTCACTCACTTTTTTGGACAGTTGTGATGTCATCTGTGCCCAGTGGCGTGGATCAAATTCATCCAGAGACACTGCTTGGATTTTATAGTAGTAAAACTAATAAAAATATATGTAGGTGGGTGGGGGAGTTGAGGTCAAGTCAAAAAGGAGAAAAAAGAAGAAGATATTTTTACCTTGTTAACGTTCTTATCAACGTATTTTTCAAAAAAACGTTCTTATCAACAAGCAGCAGAAAGACAAAAGACTACAGCTACGGGAGAAATCTGATTGTGTGGACTACCGTCACTTTTGAAGACAAACCCACAATAGTCCCACTACCACACCCAAGTCACTGTATAAGCGGCCTCATCTGGCTACAGTGATTTGGATATTAAATTCCTATTGGATTATTTTGACTTTGCCCCCCAAAATTTGCCTTGAATTAGACTTTACCCCCATATTTTCATTAATTAAACTTTACCCCCCAAAACTAACGGTGAGCTGACGGAAAAGAAATAAAGTTTTGGGGGTGAGCTGACGGAACAGTTAGTTTTGGGGGGTAAACTCTAATTCAAGGTAAGTTTTGGGGGCAAAGTCAAAATAACCTATTCCTATTTGTGTATTGGCATTCAATAGTAGCCTTATATTAGTTAAATATTTATTATCAGATTCAGTGGGTTAATGGGAGTGTAAACCGTCTAAGTTAAAGCTGAAAGCGACATCTGTACTGTTCCTTATTTGGCTACCGACTAGAGAGAAACTTTTTTTTTTAATCTTTATAGATGACGTGGCACGTAACGATTGGGCGTTAAGCGAGAGCGGCCAATCAATGGGGGGTAACAAAAATCCGGTCGTTCCTGGCCGGCAGTGCCCGGCGAGGAGATCCGATTATTGTCTTGTATTTGGGTTTTGTTGGGTAGTGCGAAGGGATCGGTGCGTCAGAAAGAGAGGGTGAAAATATCATCCCTTTAAAATATGAATAAAATGATATTTGAACCATCTCCATCGACAAACCTGACCCATGCCCATGCTGGCGGGGCCCTCTTGGTGTCTTGCGGGCCCCGCCACCAGTATATGTGTGTTGTGTCGAAGTTTTTGTCGATAGAGATTGTTTGAATAGAAGTATTCTTAAATTATTACATGTTATGAAGGAGGAGGCACGGACCCTCGCAGAAGCATCGTCTCATTGACTCGTCTGTGTCCTAAATCCTAATATCCTCCATTTCTCTCTCTTTCTCTCTCTTTCAGATCTATCGCGTGTTTCTCTCACTAGAGTGGAGAGAGAGAAAGAGGGAAAGAGCTTGAGAGAGATGATGATGTTGACACGGGGGAGGGCATTGGGGTCGAGAAAGGGCCATTCGGGCTGCCCGTCCGTCTCCCCATCCGACGATGTCTTTCCGGGGCCGATGGTCCCGGCGGGGGAGGGGGCGGAGGAGGACCGGTCGACCGCGGCGTCGGCGGAGGAGGACCGGTGGTCCCGGATGCTGCCGGAGCTGATGGGGGAGATCATACGGCGGCTGGAGTCGAGCGAGAGGCGGTGGCCGCCGAGGAGCAGCGTGGTGTCCTGCGCCTGCGTCTGCCGGAGGTGGAGGGAGATCACCACGGGCATCGTCCGATCCCCCTCCGAGACCGGCATGATCACCTTCCCTTCCTCCCTCAAACAGGTCGATCCCCTTCCCCCCTCCCCCTCTCTGATTCCGCGTTTTGGATGGATCTGGCTCGTTAACTTGTAGATTTGTTTGCTGCTGCGCTAATCTTTCACTGATTCGGCCTCAATCGATATGGTTTCCACTTCTGATGAGGGGTTTTCCCCCTCCTCTAGCAGACAAAAGATTCATTTTTTTTAAAAAAAATCTCCCCTCTTATTTTTTATTCCCCTTCTATTTTTATTTGTTTTGTGGAACATTGGAGTTTGATTTGATTTGATGTGGTTAAATGTTCCTACATGCAGCCGGGTCCGAGGGGTCAGCCGATCCAGTGCTTCATCAAAAGAAACAAGAGGAACTCTACATTTTTCCTCTATCTCAGCTTGACCCAGAGTAAGTAAACGCCGGAACAAGGCTTGTCATCTACATTCCTGGTTCCTTTTATTCGATCAATATCTTCTTTATCTCTTTTGAGTGGTCTTAATCATTTGTGGACGGTCAATTAGCATACTTTTGACTAGTGTTTTGCGACCCGACGTCTGATTTTGCGAGCGTAAAGCTCTGACTCTTATGATCTTTGAACTTGACTCTTAATGGAGTTGGTGGAGTGATGGAGTTAGCCGAGCGACTGATACTACAATCCATGACGGTCTAGTGTATGAGGACTTTGAGGAGAAGCCAATTGAGGAATATACCTTCGATTGGTGTGTCCAATAATGTTGCAGTTTTCCAAGGTCATGGTTGTGTTTTAGGTTTCTTAATCATTTGATCCGACACGGTGAAGAAATTGGGGATTTATATCCTATGACTGATCATTATCAACAAAATCAACAGGCCATATCATAAAAATCAAAATTCAGCGATCTGATTGTGAAAAGAAATGGAATCGAGTTCCACAATCAAGTATCAACTACATTAGATTAGATGATAGGATGAAGATGGAGTGCCTAATGTGATTAATTCTTGTAATATGTTTCTCATATGTTTTTTCAACCCCTACTTTAGCTTGTGGATGCAAATAGTGTCCGTTATGAAAATTTACCGACACTGATGTTATATTTTCTATCACCATGGTTTCATGTACCCATGGTCTTCAATTCCAGATGATATTCTCTCTGGATTCCTTGGGACTAAATATTTGAACTATGAGTCATCAGGTCATTCTTTGTTATGGAGAAGGTTTTTTTTTTTTTTTCATACCAATTTCAGTGTTAAAGACTTATGTACTCTGGCTGCTCAATTTTTAATATTCTTGAACTCAATTTTTTGGTATTCTATATGTTTCAGAGTTTACTAACTTAGAGTTATTCGCGGTTGCCTCTTTATCACCTAAATGGATTCTTGAATTTGTGCTCACATAATTAATTCTTGCAGCACTTACAGATAGTGGAAAATTTCTTTTGGCGGCTCGAAGGTTTAGGCATGGTCCCCATACCGAATTTATCATCTCTCTTGATGCTGATGACCTATCCCAAGGAAATGCATATGTGGGGAAGTTGAGGTAAGGCTTTGGTATCTATTGCCTTGTACATTATCGGTTATTTTATTTTTTTCTTCCCTTTTTGGTACTTCAAATTGAATTATTCTGGTTGATACTGTAAATAATGATGCGTCAATAGAAGTCCTCAAGAGATTATTTGCCACCAAGTAGTATATAAATGTGTTTTTACATATGCACAAACACTCAAAAAGAAATTTGTTCCCTAATTAAGAAGAGAAGAAAGAGATATAGAATTGATAAAGGAATAACCATTTAATGTCAATTCCTTAAGGCAAGTGGATAATATTATCAATAGGTGTGTAGAATTGATAAAGGACTAACCATTCCATGCCACTTCCTTAATCCTAGTGGATAATATTATCAATAGGTGAAAGGCTGACCATTTATGAGAAGGAAAAGAACTCATATACTCTCTCTGGCTGGTCATCTTCATTAGAGATTACACCTTCCATTTTGGAACCCACCCTTGATTACTCTGTTTAGGACATCTTGTTTACAATCAAGTTTCTCGATTGAAGGCCCAAAACATTAAAAGGTAAGTACAGTTGTGGTCCAAAACATTAAAAGGTAAGTACAATTGTGTTAGACCAGGTAGATATATGTCGTGCCTGATTCATACATGCATCCATGTACATAGCTATTTACTCCTGTTAGATACCCTCACACCTCAAAAACCCGAGTTGTAAGGGGAGGTCCACAGCGGCCAGCGGGTATATTAAGCGGGTGATGGGTTTCTCCCTCACCGATGTGGGACTATCCGTTAACAGCTCCAAACAAATTTGCAAATGGATAGATCGTCAAAATTTAATATGGAATAACTTTTGTTCATTCATTTAGTTGGAATAACCTTTTGTGTTAATGGTAGTACACTTCGAATTTAGAATTCATTTTGAGATATCTTCATGTACGAACAAAATTTACTCAAAACAAATTACAAACTTACTTGGATGAGCGGAAGTATTAGGAAATGTGGGGAAAATCCTCTTGATTCTCAATCTCCTTTGTTGAGATTTTTCAGAGTGTCGGATTTTTGAAGAGTTTACAAGTATTTTGGGTTTGCAAGACTTTTAGAATTTAAGAAGGGAGAGGAGGCTTGCAGTGCGTGATCCTTCAGGGCTTCGCTCTTTTTCTACTGGGATTAGCAGTGCTTTGCTCTTCAGATTCGAGTTCTCCGGACTTGAAATTAGAATTGGATGCTGGAACTGAAACTGGATGGGTGCTTCCTTTCTCCGAGTTTTCTACGTCGTGCACAAAGCGAAGCCCTTGGATGTCCAAGTGTAATGGTTCTTGAGTTGGCTCATGTGTTGGTAGAGTTGCTTCAAAAGTTTCCCTCTTTGTTGACCTTGCCCTCTTATTTATCAAGAGGGAAATCGTTATTGGGAGTTATAACTCCCGGGGTGTTACTTGTATCTCCTTGGGAAGGTCTTAGTTTTAAAAACTCTTGCGGTGGTTTTCTGTAAATCCTCGGGGAGTTGCTGCAACTTCCTAGGGTAATTTGGAACCTTCCTTTGTGGCTTGTGGTTCCCTATGCACTTGTATTGAGTTGAACATGAACCTACTTACTGAGGTTCAACTCGATGTTTGCGATCCAATGTTTCTTGATTGACTTGTTGGATTGTTTAGAATGAAGCGAGTGTAGGTCTATTTGCTAGAGTATGCACTTGTCTTCTTTGCTGGACGAAGTTGTGGTCGAATGGTGATGGCATTTCTTCTTCTTCACCTGTCTTTTCTCCCCCTTCCTCCTTTCCTTTCTTTCTTTCTTTCTTGTCTTTTCTTTCTCTTGTCTGGTCACATAGGACTAGGGGTGAAACTCGAGTGAGTTGGGTTGGGTTGGTGCTCAACCCTAGCCCAACCCAAAGGTGGTATAACTCAACCCTAACCCTAATCATTCCTTTTTTGGACAACTAATCTTGGGAAAATTCACATCATCAGACTCATGTTAGTTTATTTTGTTACTTGATTCTGATGTCTGAACATCTAGATGAAGTTTTGAAGTTGGAAACACTCTTACCTTGTGACAACTTGATTAGTCACCCTAAATTACCATTTGTGGAAGGAAAAATGCTACTTTAAGTCTTTAACTTCCTCAATCATTAATTTCACCATAGGTTTTGTACAAATTAGCTTGCTAAAATGTAGGCTAAAAAGTTGACTCGAAGGTCCCAAACATGCCGATTTTTTTTTTCAAAATTTCACCATCATCGATTAAATCCCAAACCCGATTTTTTTTTCGGACCCCCCCTCCCCCCCCCCCTTTTTTTTTTCTTTCAATTTTCGCCAAACTTTCCCATGTTTTACGCCAACTAATTGCCGAACCCGAACTTGGTGACTATGGATGATAGTAGTTATGAATTTGCTAGTAACCTAAGTTAGGATATCCATAATTCGAGATCTTTGGATATTTGCTACTTAATCTTGTTGCTTTAGTTGAAGAATAATTTCCTCAAGATGTTAGGCAATAATATTATATGAAAACACTGTTTCCTAGTTTGAGATTGACATTGCTATTATCCAAATGTTGTCCCATTATAATCGGGCCGACTATGGATGACAACTCTAATTGAAGGCTCCATAAAAAAATGGTCACTAAATATTCTGATCGATTGTCAACTTGACATCGACCCTCTAAGATTGGTGACATTAACCTGACTAAGATAACTTGGCAAGAGAGGAGCCTACCAAAAAACTTAGAAGCCATAACATTGACATTTAATACAATACATATTAACTAATTGTAAAATCTTTACATTGCTTTATTAACCTTTTTCATATACACCATGTTTACCATGATGTTTCCCTTCTTAGTCTTGAACTTATCATTTTCTAGTTTTGCCGAATCTTGATCAAAACTACCTTCAGAGAAATTAAACATCGTAATATTTTGTCCGAAGCAAGGGCTGAATGGCTGATTCATGCTATTAACCGAAATTTAAATCTCGGTAAAAACTTATTATGAAACTTGTTTGAAAATAGTGATAATTGAACAGAACTGATCTTTTTCCCTTCTTTTATGCTCCTATTTCATTGAAAAAGCCTTATAATTATAGCTTTTGGCAGAATAGCCTTGTCGGTTGGACTTGGATTTTCTTACCAAATAGTGCATATAGGGCTGCACCACAGTTGGATAGCTGTGGTTTGCACCTTCAGTAATGATCACGGTCACTTTTTTTAATTAGTAGACCAAATTAACCTCTAGTGTCATTGATGAAAAATCAATAAGAAGATCGAATTAGCCTCAATTAGGCAGCATCTTTATCCTCTCAGATTTGACCGACAAGGATTCAAACATATTCCCTAAAACAAACTTGAAAAAACAATGAATTCTCTAATATTACCCTTAAATACTATTAACTTATATGTGACCCTTGAGCTTATTATATACCAATCTCGGAGCTAATTATACACCAATTTCTAAGCGCTAGTAGTCCTAATTATCCTCCTAGAACATGCTTTAGGGTCACATATAAGTTAGGACTACTAGCGCTAATTATATACCAATCTTGGAGCTATATACCAATCTCGGAGCTAAATATTACACCAGGGACATGTTGATGGGACCCTATCATATGTTTCAGTTTTAAAAGCCTTGGTCCCTAGCTTGTACAGTACTTAAACGCACGGGTCAGCTTTGCTTAGTGGCCAAGCACTTATACCACTAGTACTTTAGTAAAGACTTCAAGACTCCTTGTGTTGGACAAAATTATCTAATGAGCTATGCAGTTAAAGTCGGTAGGGCCGACTAGGACTAGTCGGGACTAGTTGGGACTAATTCGGGACTAGTCGGCCACAACTTATTTTAACCCCTCCCCCCTCCCTAAACATATATGATATATGAACTAGCATAAATGTCAATTAGTATATGATATTAGTCGGTTAATCACAATACATACCTTCACACTTCACAGCATGGGTATAAATACATAAGTAACAGTCTAACAGAATACAGTTGTATTGGCTTCATGCCCATTTTAGAAGACTTAGAACTAAGAATTCATCACAATTTTTGTTTGATGATGTTTAATCTGTGAACCACCCCAATTTTGATCATAGGGTTATATGGATATCAACAAATAAACAATAATTATTTGTCTATGTTTTTATCTAAGATTCTCAGGTGCTCAACAGATGATTACAGGGAAGAGCCATAGTTGTGAGTCCTGCGACTCAAAACTTTGAGCCAATGTAAAAAAATCCAAACAAAATTGCTTGCAAAGACTCCTTCCAAAAAAAGTTTTGCTTGCAGAATGCTGTCTGGGGACTAATCGGCAGTCGCTAGTCGGGGACTAGTCGGGATTCCGCCCAGCAATGACAGAATCGGAATTAATCGGTCGGTAAAATGCCGCCTGGGGACTAGTCGGGGACTAGTCGCCGACTAGTCCCGATTTTGATTGCATAGCTAATAAGTTTGTCTAATTTTATCGAGAGCCCTGAAATTTGTGTTCTGCATGACGACTCTTATTCCTAACTTTCTGTTCTGCGTTTAACATCGATAACACTACCACGAAAGGTATGAAGCTTCGAAACACAAAGGGTTTTGCCGTGTACTTTCAGAAGGATTAGACTGAGCTTCCAAATGGGCTTCTATTTGGTCAGTATCATCGATGAAACTACCAAAAAAACTATGAGCTTAAGAAAAAGGGCGAGAAAAACTGAGGTACAAATCCCTCAATCTGTGTACTGGGAGCCATCCATATTCCCATTTACGAGTGTTAGTGTGTGCGTTAATGTTTGTATATGTTAGTCCTTTCTTGGGGTATATTCACCTTGGGTGGCCCCATCTCATGTACATTATATATATGGCCATTGCCCCATCTCTCTCTCTCTCTCTCTCTCTCTCTCTCTCTCTCTCTCTCTCTCTCTCTCTCTCTCTCTCTCTCTCACATACTATTATGCTGTCAAATTACTCGATAGGCCGCCGTGACTAATAGATACTTGTTTCGTATATTAGCTCATAACATACTGGTAATGCTGGCAATATCCTAGGAGCAAACTCTTGTTTGTCAATGAATTAATATTGTTATGGACATAGCTTGTGAGCTTTGAAGTAATGTGCGCTTTAAACTTATGCCCTTCGGAGGTTTAAACGTGTCCATCTGCTGTCTATTGCAGATCTGATTTCTTCGGCACAAAGTTTACAATCTACGACAGCCGGCCACCGTACGATGGTGCAAAGGCATCAAGCTGCCGAGCGAGCCGTCGTTTTGCCACCAAGCGAATCAGCCCGCAGGTCCCGGCTGGTAATTTTGAGATCGGTCAGGTATGTTACAAGTTCAACCTCCTCAAATCAAGAGGACCAAGGCGGATGCATTGCACAATCCAGTGCCCACCATCAGCAGAGACCACCGACGAAGCACCTCAGAAGTTGACACATGGCCCTGGGGTATCCGGCGCCGTACCTGTTGTCCTGAGGAACAAAGCCCCCCGGTGGCACCAGCACCTGCAGTGCTGGTGCCTGAATTTCCATGGCCGAGTCACGGTCGCCTCGGTGAAGAACTTTCAGCTGGTGACGGCCGCGGATCCCGGGCAGTCGGGAGGGGCGGGGGACGACGAGTCGGTGCTGCTCCAGTTCGGTAAGGTTGGGGACGACATGTTCACCATGGACTTCCGGCAGCCGCTCTCGGCCTTCCAGGCATTCGCCATCTGCCTCACCAGCTTTGGTACGAAATTCGCGTGTGAATAGAACCATCTTAATCTTATTTTCGGGGTATTTATTTCGATGTATTTCTTTTGCTGCGATCCGATTCGGCATTCGGGTTTTGTTGTAACCGTTGGTCTGCAACTGGATGATGCATCCTGTAAATGTAGTATGAATGCTGATGCTTCATCATATCTGTGTAGTCTGGTGGATTTTTGTCTTGCAAGGCATCAACAACAAATATAACAGCAGTTTTATTGTTTATTGCTTCAAATGAGTAGATTTTTTTTTTGTTTATTGGTGCAAAACAGGTGAATAAGCTAAAGATGTATAGCTCCTGACTTAGCCATTGAACACTTGGGGCGTGTTTGGCGGTCCCAAAGTGCGCCCTGAAGTGGCCGAAGTACATGAGTTCCGGTGTTTGGCGGTCCGAAAGTGCGCCCCACAACTCGGGCGGGTTGAGGGGTCAACCCATGCTCAATCCAAGAGGTCCAATCCGCTGCCCAACCCAATCCAAGGTCGGGTTGAACTTCTTTTGCCCAAGCCCAACTCGTCAGATTGGTCGGGTTGATTGTGGTAGAGGAGAAATAATCAACATATAATAGTTCTTTTGTGGTAATACAATACATAAAGCAATTCTTTGCATTCTTATGCAGGTGATTGTCCATCGTTGGATGGATAAATGCCCAACCAGCACTGGCCATTAGAAGCGGGATAAATATCTATCAAAGTTCCACCACAGTGCGACCTTAACTTGTATTCAACAGATGATCCAACATATAGATTTTGATCGGACCTATTCAATATTATATTATATTAAATATTATTTACTAAATGGTTGGGTTTCGGGTTGGGTGTCTCTACCCAAGACCAATCGGAATTGAGGTCGGATTGGGATTTTCCAACCCAAGCCCAACCCATACAAGTAAAATCCCAACCCAAGCCTGCCCAAATTTGGGTTGGGCGTAGGTTGGGTTCGGGTTGGCCCGCCCAAGTTGCAGCCCTAATTGTAACTGCATCTTTTTCTTGCCAGCTCAATCGTGACGTTAGTTGTCCACAGGAATCGAACTGAGAACCTGCGCCCAAAGGGTGCAACACAGCACCAACTATGCCAACAATTGGGTACTGCCAAAATATCCCCGTGGATATTTTCAAATTAATTTGAATTTTTATTTGTTTATTTATTCATGTCCTTATCTCTATTTTCCGATTAGGAGAAGGGCTGAAATTTCAGATTTGGTTAGGAGGATTTAACTGCAGTTGTAGTGCCTATCAAGTTGGGGATTGGATGTATATCCCTTAGGGCTACTTACAAAGCCCTAAGGCTTTGTTCTGAATGATTATCATTAAATAAATTTAGCTAAAATATGTGTTTTTCTCGAATGCACTATGTTGGGTGGATACAAAGTCAGGATCCCATATTTATGCACAAACCGTGGCAATACGTCAAGTGTAGCTAAAAGTGTCGTGCTACGGATCGAAGAACAAGATTCCACATATACCACGCCTAACAATTGGCATACAGAAAACGAAGTA
The DNA here is from genome assembly GCA_947650365.1 of Chamaelirium japonicum. NCBI lineage: Eukaryota > Viridiplantae > Streptophyta > Magnoliopsida > Liliales > Melanthiaceae > Chamaelirium > Chamaelirium japonicum. The sequence goes on from OX393558.1 coordinate 6,411,403, forward strand.
ACATACAATTAATAATACAAACTATAGAATATCACCGGCAATCAAAGATTTGGATTATCATCGATCAAGAGATTACATAAGAGGTGGGTCATCGTTTGTTGGACCCTTGCAAAACCCTCTTTGATCTCTCTCACAGAACACATAACGAAGTAGAGATTTTCTCCACTTAAGAGACATAATGTATATACTGAAAGGTCTTCAAGAGACGAGGATGCCAGCAACGAAGTAGGAGTCGAAGTAGACGAGCCAAGGAACCCGTAGATGAACTAGAGAAGACCGATGAGAGGTTCAGAGATGAAACCTTAGATTCGGGTTCCCTCCATAGCCTTTTCTTCTTATTACATCCTCTTCCTTCTCCTCTCTCTCTCTCTCTCTCTCTCTCTCTCTCTCTCTCTCTCTCTCTCTCTCTCTCTCTCTCTCTCTTATCTCTTTGCGGCAAACCCTAGACCGGGTTTTCCTATCACTTCGTACTTTAATCGCTCTTTCCACCCTCTACTTAGAAGCCACACTTCACTGTTTCACCGCCGTGAGCCTTTAGGAGCTAGGGGAGCACCGCATTGGCACCCCCCGTATCCTTTTTTCTTCTCCGACGAACATTTTTCCTCATAGACGATCTCGATCATCACGTAGCCATCGTAGACGATTCCCCACATTTCTCAATCAACCTAGAGGCACCCTTGTTCCCTTTAAATAGGAGAGCAAGGGCACACCCATGGAAGACCAAAACCAAGTCCAAATCCTATTCAAAACAATTTGATCACGCAGTCCAAAGCACCAAATCCTGTGCCTAGAAATCCGAGCCCCCGGGCGAACCTAAACCCACTCGCCCAATTGTGTTCTGCCAGATTCAGCGCTCGAGTACCCCCAATCGGTGCCCAGACTAACCTGGCTGGCAAACACTGGTTCGGGTCATCGGGGTTCCTGGTTTTGGGCCTCAGATGTGTGGGCTTCATTGGGCCAAACCCAACAGATAGCAGCTGCTCCACCACAGGCTATTGCATCTTCTTGGATCCTAATTTTATCTCTTGGTTCGCCAAGAAACAACCAATAATTTCTTGATCCAATGCCGATGTCGATTACCATGTGCTAGCCTATACATGTGCTGACACTGTCTAGATCCGAAAGACTTTCACCCCTTCTCCTTTATCAAGGATCATATGAAACAAAAGCTTTTTTTTTTAAAGGAACAAAACAGAGCTTATGTTGCATACGATCCTTGATAAAGGAGAAGGTGTGAAAGTCTTCGGATCTAGACAGTGTCAACACATGTATAGGCTAGCACATGGTATTCGACATCAGCATTGGAAGTCTAAGATCCTCTCCCATGCCGGTCGTACTACACTGATTAAGTCCTCATTGAGCTCCATTCCCCCTTATTTCTCGGTGACAACCCTTCTTCCCAAAAAGAGCACCAATGAGTTGAATGCGCTTGTCGGTTATTTTTGGTGGGGTTTCGAAGGAGGGGGTAGGCCATCTCTATACCAAGGCCTGGAGATTCTTCCAATTGCCAAAAGCAGCATGAGGGTTGGGTATTCATGATTTTGAATTAACCAGCCTTGCTTTCGTCATTAAGTTGGCTTGGAGGTTTTTAACTGAGAAGGGTAACTGGTGGGTCCAAGTTCTCAGAAGGAAGTACCTGTCTAACAAATCCTTTTGGTTAGTCACGGCCAAGGGGCTCCACTTGGACATTTGGAAAAGCATCATCCGTGCTAGAGAGGATTTAGCAAATGACATCTGTTGGATTATAAGCAATGGGCAGTCGGTCAAACTATTTGCCGAGCCTTTGATTAAGGCTATCAGAGGTCACCGGATATTCACATTTTCCCAATATCTTTTAGAAGTACGGGTGACCGACATCATTAATGAGAGGTTAGTTCTCTAGAACATTCATGCAATGGGAATCTTTCAGCTAGACGACTCTATTATAAACAACATTCTTCAGATCCGTCTTGGTGGGCCGAGTGGTATTGATCGGTTATCCTGGATGTCTGCCAAGTCGGGCCACTTCTCTATTAGATTGGCCTATAATAAATTGATGAAGGGTAAGGTGGAGTCTTCCCCCAATCAATTTGATATACACCAGCATCTGATAAATTGGAAGAAGCTTTGGCATTTTAAATCTTTACACCACAAGGTCATCATGTCGATTTAGAGAATTTTAATTGGCCGCCTTCCTTTTCGATCCAAATTAGCCAGAGTCATTTCGAGCTTACATGCGGATTGTGTTTTCTGCTCGTGCAACAATGAGACCAGTCACCACCTTTTTTTTCGACTGTTAGTTCGCCAAAGAGTGCTAGTCCAATTCTCCGGTCCTTAGTGGCTTTTGGAGTGTTGTTAGATCCCTAGTCGGCCACATTGGGTTTCTTTTTGACTAAAGCGTAGAGAGTTTATTACTTGCTGCTTATATAATGTGATTCATCTGGAAGACACGTAATGGAGTCATTTTCAACGATGGCAGGTTGGACTACAGGAAGGTTCTAGCCCAAGCTGTTATACGTCATGATTTGACTAAGGAAGATCATCATCCTCCAATAGCCAAAGCCAAAGATTTCAGTTGGACTCGACCTCCGAATGGAATGCTTAAAGTCAATTAATGATGATGCTCTAGTCGGTCCTTCAAAGTCGGTGGTGGGACTGATTATTCGAGATCATCTGGGGAACCACATCTGCAGCCGTGGTGCTATACAGGAGCTTTGCTCCCTATTGGAAGCCGAGACCAGAGCCATGCTTTTTGGGATCAAGTTTTTGTTAGCAGCTAAAGCAAACAATGTAATTCTGGAAGGGGATAACCTTACAGTGAATACTCTCATGTTGAAGGGGAACGTCATCTCTCCATGGCATATCAACAGTAATATAGTGGAGTGTAGGAGACTTATTAAGCTTTTTTCCTTCGTTCGGGCCCAGCACATTCCTCGTGAGGGAAATGAGGTCGCCCACCTATTAGCGGCTCATTCTTTCAATTGGAATGTTGACTTCATTTCAGATGAGATTCATGACTTTGTTGCTAAGGATTGTAGCTCTTCTTGTACCGATGAAGAGTCTTCCTCTGTTCATGAGAACCAAGTCCAATAAGACATTTAAGATGTAATCGAGATTTTCTTTTGGGCACGGACGTCATGAATAGAAACCCATGGTTTTCCGCATTAAAAAAAATAGATTCGAAGACTTGTACACGAACTCCGTTTTCCCTTATCTCTTCGACTTTTCTCTATTTTGAGCGCTACACACATGAAAGCCAACCCAGTGTTTCATGCTCGCACCAAACACATCGAACTCGACTATCACTTTATCCACAGACGTGTTTCCACCGGTAGTCATCGGGTTTGGTTCGTGTCCTCAGTAGGTCAACTCGCTGGACATCTTCACCAAAGGACTGCCAAAGCAATGCTTCACACAACTCAGCTCCAATCTCGTCTCTTGTCCACCACCTAGGTTGTGGGGGAGTATTAAATGAATATCTTCACCATAATATTCGCCAGGCTAAGTTGCATATCGGGTCTTTCTACTGTTATTTATTCCTCAGTTATCAAGATCCCTTACATCATGGGATAACAGTTAGCCACGTACATTTCCCTCTTTGGATGTACACTCATGTATAAATATTTGTATAGATGACAAAGAGAAATATATAGAAGTTATTTTTCCAAAAGTTTTTAAATTTATTTAGAAAATACATATTTAATTTTGTAGCACAAGTATAACCAGAATTAATTTTCAGTAGCAATCCATTTTTTTTTCTTTTTGTTTTTAGAAAGGAACTCCAAAGCTCAGTTCAGATGTTTAAAGAGTCAGAGAGTAAAGAAACTCCAACTTCTGGTGGTACGTAATGACGGTCCCAGAGATGGAAAGCAAAATTACAAAGCGTGAATCTCGCGAGATCATGTGCAGCCGAATCAGACCCTCGAGGGCAGTGACCAACAGTGGCTGAAGATAGATGCTCCAAGTAGACTCAACAGTCCGAGATGACCGCAACGATGCGCCATGGGGGGTCTTTGTCCAATGACGGAGAAGGTCCGAAATGGTTTTGGCATCTCCTTCGAGAATAAGGTGATGAATCCATTATGACTATTGAAAGAGTTCACTGGTTCCATTACCTACAAGGCTACAACAAAAAGAAAGAAATGGTTGGCATGGTGATTCGAGTGTGGGCCGACTTGACCGTTTACTTTGACTGTACTGTAGCGGGCTTTAGTCGTATTTTTCATTTTCGTACATCTTTCTCGTATTATTTCATTGCAAATAGTGGGTCCCTTTGTAATAAGGATGCGGGTGCCGTGTGGAATAATTGACAAGGCTAGTTTGGGAAGGCTAACTTTCCGCTTGACTTGAGGTGCGTGTGCCGTGTGGAATAAATGACACAAGGTAAGGTCATGACAACATATCATTATAGTGATAAGGACATACAACAAGATATCTGCACCAGATCCTTCCGTTTGGAAAAAGTTCATTTTATCCTTTTTTTCATTTAGAAAAAGTTTATTTTATCCCTACTCGTACTGTACAATGAAATCACTTGAAGAGTAATATTCCTATAATATAGAGTAATATTTGCTACAATGATTTTCACTATAGTAAAAAAAAAAAAACAAGATTGATAAATCTTTTTTTGCTACACTGAAATCACTGTAGTAATTGTTACTTAATTCGATAATAAAGAACAATAATTGATACAGTTGTAGCAAAGAGTAACAATTCGGTGATATTAATGTCCCTGACAACATATCACTATAGTGATAAGGACCGACAACAAGATGCCTTTGGACTAGATCCTCACGTTTGGAAGAAGTCCAATTTATCCTTTGACCATTTGGAAAAAGTTCATTTTACTCATACTTTTAACTGCACAATGAAATCACTTGAAGAGTAACATTCCGATAATATAGAGTAACATTTGCTACAATGATTTCACTGTAGCAAAAAAAAAAAAAAAAAAGATTTGATAATTTTTTTTACTACACTGAAATCACTGTAGCAATTGTTACTCAATTCGAAAATAAAGAGCAACAATTGATACAGTTGTAGCAAAGAGTAACAATTCGGTGATATTAAGGTCCCTGACAACATATCACTATAGTGACAAGGACGGACAACAAGATGTCTTAGGACTAGGTCCTCCTGTTTGGAAAAAATCCAATTTACCCTTTGACCGTTTAGAAAAAGTTCATTTTACCTCTACTCGTAACTGCATAATGAAATCACTTGAAGAGTAACATTCCGATAATATAGAGTAACATTTGCTACACTGATTTCACTGTAGCAAAAAAAAAAAAAAAAAAAATATATATATATATATATATATATATATATATATATATATATATTTGATAATTTTTTTTGCTACACTGAAATCACTGTAGCAATTATTACTCTTTTATCACCGAATTATTACTCTTTGCTACCACTGTAACAATTGTTACTCTTTATTATCGAATTGAATAACAATTGCTAGAGTGCCTAGTTTCGGGATAAAAAGAGGTGGAGCCTACTGGATCGGTTGGATTTTGAATCGCAAAAAAAAAAAATTGTTAGAGTGATTTCATTGTAGCAAAAATAATTTTATCGAGATTTTCTTAAAAAAATACTCTTTATTACCAAATTGAGTAACAATTGCCACAGAGATTTTACTGTAGTAATTTTTTCAATCCAGATTTTTTAAAAAAAAATTGCTACAGTGAAATCACTGTAGCAAATCCTTAGGTTAACTCTGTAGCGACAAGTATGGAGGGACATACACTAAGAGGTAATTTGGTTATTAAATGGGGATACAAGTCACATGTGGGACTTGCTCCAGCTGCATTATTTTTCGGAGGGACCTGGTGCAACATCATCTTGTTGCTTGACCTTCCCCTTAAACTTATCTCTTGTTAGGGACCTCTCACTAAGTCCCCCATAATTTTTACGGACAACATCAACAATATACATAACCCACATTGATAAATAAAGTTCATATAAAATGAAGAGAAAAAAAAAGGATTATGGTCTTTTATCATGGGAAGTGATGTCATAACAGACCCAACCGCATTTATTCGGTTGGCTCAGGCTATCGGCAATCTCTGAAACACACCATGTTGAGTTCTCCTAAGCAAATCGAAACCTACAAAAGTCTCTTTGAATGGTAGAAGATATGGAAACTTAAAGGCATCATGCCTTGAGTACAAATATTTGCTTGGAGAATGATGGCTCGTACTTTACTGATGAGGGCGCATTTGGCTGCATTCATAACCCATCTCCCTCCTTCCTGCCCCTTCTGTAAACTGGTGCTAGAGGACGAGGGTCATTTATTTGTTGACTGCATTATATCCCGACAGGTTTGCCTCGAGCTGGTTATCTACCTCTGTCAGGTATTCCGGCTGATCCTCAGACTACTATAATGAATGCACATACTCTGGGATCTTGCTGCCGACAAACTGAAGTTGGGCCTCTACAATTTTTGGGCAATATGGAAAGAGCGGAACAACACTATATTTGAAGGCGTCGCTCCCAATTCAGGTCATATCCTTGCGGTGGCTAAAAATCTCTACAATACATTTGATATTATCCCCTCAAGGGAAGACAGAGACAAACCGAAAGATAGTACGAAACCAGTATGGAAGCGGCCTCCGGAAGGTTGGTTGAAGCTCAATGAGGATGCTTCAGTGGTGTGGGTGCAAATTTTGGCAGAGAGGTCTACAAACCGCGGGACCCACTGGCCCTACCTGGTGGGCCCACGAGGACTACCACGGGACCCACCGGCCCTGTCTGGTGGGCCCACGAACACTACCACGGGACCCACCGGCCCTGCCTGGTGGGCCCACAAAGACTACCGCAGGACCCACCGGCCCTGCCTGTGGAATCCCCAGGAGACAGCCACGGGACCCACCAGCCCTGCCTGGAGTTTCTTCCAGAAGCAACCAGAAACCGCCATCTACTCCAGAATTTCTCTATAAATAGCAGACCCCTCAAATGTAAATGGATCCGATTTTCAGTTTTGAGATCTGATTTCAAACCAGAGCTCTGGAATTTTCTAACTTCCTATCCTTCACCTCTCTTCGATCTTCTTCTTCTTGTCTTTGAAGAGATCGGAGAGGCTTCAGTGATACTCAGTCTGTCGAGATCACTTCGAGAAAAGAGTTAGTGAATTCGGGTTGCTCCCTATAGCACGGAGACGTAGGCTTCGGCTGAACTCTGAGATCACATCTCGCGTCAACTCTCTGATTGCATCTCTCTCCGTTTGTGTATTAAAAGCAGCAACTCCAATCAACAGATCGAACAATGATCTCCGACTCGAACCTCAATTGACTGGTGCGGCGAAGTCTTCGGGTCGGCACGAAGATTTTCCCCCACAAGTGGGTGAAGCCAACACAGCTTGTGGTCTCATTGTTAGAGACTCCAATATTGGCCAAACGCTTTGGGTCACCGGTAAGGTCCTCCATTCTTGTTCACCAATTAAAGCAGAAGCGCTTGCAATGTTGGAAGGAATAAAACTTTGCTACAGCTATGATTAATCAACAATGTAATGTTGGAAGGTAACAACCTCTCAATCATTACACTCCTGTTGGAGAAGGACACCCCTCCTCCCTGAAAGATCCATAAATCCATTTTGGAATGCAGGAGACTATCTCCAGCTGTTTGCCTTGTGCAAGTTGAACCACATTGATCGTGATTGCAACCAGGCGACTCATGTCTTAACCTTCCATACTCTTCATTGTAATTCCGATTTTTTTATTCTCTCGTCTCGTTGTTGCATCTCATCTCTTTTTGATGATGTTTTGTAAGAATTCCGTTGAAGATCATTACTGAATCACCCACCGATCGAGTAGTCTCCCCTATTTCTATCCGGATCTACTGGCTCTAGATAACCCGTTGGGATTGGCACCCAGTTTTTGAGATAGAAATAGATGGAGAACATTGGATGGGTTGGATCTTGAATGAAAAAAAAAAACAGACCCGACCCGCTTGAGATGCCATGCTGGCATGCCCCCTTTCTACACGCACAGTTGCTTTCAGGGTCCACCTCGGGTAATCTGTAAAGACTAATTATCAAGAATTCCGTGCCTCCTCTCTCTCTCTCTCTCTCTCTCTCTCTCTCTCTCTCTCTCTCTCTCTCTCTCTCTCTCTCTCTCTAAAAGGGGAAACAGAGCATATAAGAAATCTTATCCCTCTCTCTCTCTAGGAGTAGGATGGGGCCGATGGGCTACTCTCCGCTCACCCTTCTGTACGGCCCCCTCCTCCTCCTCCTTCTCTTAGTGCGGCTCCCCACGTCCAGTGCAACCCTCCACAGAGCAAAGCTCTTCGTATCAGAGGAGTCCGAAAACCGCCTCGACACCACCCCCACCACCTTCTTCGAGGTGACCAGACCCATCCCCGTCCCCGAAACCGAGCCCTGCTCCGCCCTCATCTTCCAGCACGACTTCGCCTTCACCTACGGGCATCCCCCCGTCACCGCCCCCTACCTCCCCCCCTCCCACTGCCGCGGCTTCGGCCCCCAGCCCTCCCGCATCGTCCTCGAGTGGTCCGCCGCCTGCCGCGGCGTCCAGTTCGACCGCATCTTCGGCGTCTGGCTCGGCGGGGCCGAGATCCTCCGCAGCTGCACCGCGGAGCCCCGCGCCACCGGCATCGTCTGGACCGTCCGGAAGGACGTCACCCGCTACGCCCCCCTCCTCTCCCGCCCCCAGACCCTCTCCGTCTACCTCGGCAACCTCGTCGACCAGACCTACACCGGCGTCTACCACGTCAACGTCACCCTCCACTTCTACTACCCCGCCCCGGCCGACCCCAAGCCGGGGTTCAGCTCCCCTGCTGATCTCATCCTTCCCATCTCCCGACCGGCCCCGGGGAACGACGGGCTCTGGTTCACGATCCAGAGCTCCACCGACGTCCAGTCCGCCGAGCAGGTGATCCCGTCGAACACCTACCGCGCCGTTCTCGAGGTCTACCTCTCCTACCACTCCCATGACGAATTCTGGTATAGCAATCCCCCCAACCGTTACATATCTGCCAACAATCTCACCGGTCAGCCCGGTAACGGCCCTTTCCGCGAGGTCACCGCGAGCGTCGACGGCAATGTGGTCGGCGCCGTCTGGCCCTTCACCGTGATCTACACCGGGGGGTTCAGCCCCCTTCTCTGGCGACCCATCACCGGCATCGGCTCGTTCGACCTCCCGTCGTACGACATCGAGATCACCCCGTTCTTGGGTGAGCTCTTGGACGGGAAGCCCCACAGTTTTGGGTTCGGAGTCACCAACGCGTTGGACTTCTGGTACGTGGACGCCAACCTGCATCTTTGGTTGGACAGCAAGAGCTCGCGGACCGTCGGGGCTCTGATCGGATACGAAGCGCCCAATCCGACGCCTTCTCTGGTTTCCGAGTTCGCCGGCCGCGACGGCCATTTCAACACCAGTGCCAGCCGGGAGATATCTTCGACGGGGTGGGTCAACTCCTCTTACGGGAACATCACCACCCATTTCTTCCAAAGCTTGCGCTACAAGAACTGGATGGAATTCACGGGGAAGGGAAGCATTCAGGCGGTGAACCAGAGCATAGACTTCGACTATGGAACCGACACCAAGCACCCATCTTCCGTCCCGTATTCGGAGCAATCCTTTCAGAGCTTCCCTCTCTATCTCTACACTGGGACTACGGCCGACCAAGCTAGCGACACCTATTCCCTGGTCACGAATGTCTCCTTAGGATTCAACACCAACAAGTTCGCCGGCGAGCGCTTTGTCTCCTCTCTGACCAACTCGCAGAACGCCGAGAGCGTCGTGAGGGTGAAGGGGAACACCATAAGCAGCGGCGGTGGGAGTACTCAGCAGGGTTACAGATATGAAGGCACTGATGGTTGCTACTTCAGACGTGTGAGCAGCAGCGACTACAGTATTCTGCACGATGAATCAGGGAACTCGTGTAACATTTAGTCCCATCTTAAGTTCCTGTTTACAATAAGTCCACCGATATAACTATTACATAAAACATGATCCTCTGCCATTGTTTTTATTGCAAATGATCCCAACTTGACCATTTTGGATAATATTTTTTTTTTAAATATCATAAATATCCATAGTATCATTTCATATTAAATAACGGTAGATGATATATGATCGATATAATTTTTTTAGGACAATAGTGGCAAAGGTTGCTACAGCGATTTCACTATAACTGCTACAGTGAAATCATTATAGTAACCCGTGATTTCACTGTAGCTGCCAGAGGCGGAGTCAGCTTAGGCCCAGTGGGGGTATCTGCCCCCACTCAGATTTTGAAAAAAAAAACCGGTTATCCTCTCAGAAACACGTGTCACACAACCAAAAAATATCTCCATTAAAAGCCTAAAATCAAGATCGATTGCCAAAACAAAAAAAAAAAAAATCTTCTCTTGAGGTGCGACTCGCAGGTTTGCAGCGCTGACGGCTTGGCGGCGGGCAACCTCTTACCTCACCGTCGTCACCGACGCCTCGCAGGGCCGCACCGGCGGCGGCCCGCACGGGCTCAGGCGGATCGCGGGATCGGGACCACGCTACACGCTCGCGGGCCTCGCACGCGGCTCGCCGATCACCACCTGCGGCTGCGGAGTGCGGGCTACCATCGGTCAACTCGGTCCGTCGCCGCCGACGTCAAACAGGCTTAACAGCCGAACAGACAATGCCTCTCTCTCTCTCTCTCTCTCTCTCTCTCTCTCTCTCTCTCTCTCCCTTTGAATCCATGATCTGAGATTCAGATCTGTTTTTTTTTTTATGGTTCACGGGTCTCAATTCAGATCTGTTTTTTTTTTATATGGTTCACGGGTCTTAATTCTTAGAGTTGACTCGATCTCAACTCTCATGTTTATCTTTTTCTCTTTTTTTTTTGACATTTTGTGTCATTGTGTGGTCTGTGGTCACTGGTTACTTTGGTCCATTTGAGCCTTGCCGGCTTGGGGAGTGGCCCGAGGGGAGGCCGTGGGGACAGAGGGTAGCGGATAGGTGGGGATGGATTGGGGGTTTGGGGCCCATGGAGTATCTCGAAGGTTTTTTCGATTTCGCCGACCCGATTAATATGGCAGTGTGCAACTAGTGGCTGAAACCCACTAGCGACATTTTAAGTCTTTTACACCAAACAAAGGTCGCCCCCACTAGAGCAAATTCCAGGATCCGCCGCTGGTAGCTGCTACAGTGATTTCGTAGTAGCTGCTATAGTAAAATCACTGTAATTGCTACGGTGAAATCACTATAGCAACCATTGATTTAATCATGGATGCTAAAAAGATGTTTTACCATAAAATCACTATAGCAAAGTACTCAATTTTATGCAAATAATACTTAGTTGAATTGAGTATTATTTTGTATATTTGAGTACCATGCACGGGTTGTTACAATGATTTCATTATATCTGCTACAGTGAAATTCACTGTGCCGGCTAAAAAGGCTTCCCAACAATAAATCACTGTAGCAAAGTACTTAATTTTGTTCAAATAATACTCAATTTTATTGAGTATTATTGCGACTAATATTGAGTACTATAGTGATTTTGCTGTAGCAAAGTGTTTTTAACAGTCATGAAAAAATTACTATAGCAATTATAGTGATTTCACTGTAGCAAAGATACTCAAATATCTGTCAATAATACTCAATTGAAATGGGTACTATTGCTACAAAATTGAGTACTATTGCTATAGTAATTTTACTATAGCAATGTGTTTTTAGCAGCCACAACAGAATCACTATAGCGCTACAGTGATTTCACTATAGCTACTATAGCGGAATCACTATAGTACTACAGTGATTTCACTTTATCTCCTACAACAGAATCACTATAGCGCTACAGTGATTTCACTGTAGCAGTTATAGTGGTCCCACACTAAGTCCTGAAACTGTACGTTTCGTAAAGTCGAGTGAGGTTATATAAACAATGGTAGGTTGGGAAATTCAGCAACTTAACCAAAGCTATTTTAGTCTTGCATTAACCAAAAGAGCTATTGCAACTAATCTGCTGAAAATGAGGACTGGGCTTAGAGGAAAAGGTTGTCAGGACCTATCCTAAAATGAATACCTTAAAAAGGACTGTTTGCAGTCCACCCCTAGAATTAATTATATATGGAGGCGGGTTTACTTGATTAGAATTCTGAGTCATTTGTCCATCCTTTGCTTCTCGATACTATCTTGCCCGCAAGGATCTTGGCATGCCAAAACATTGATCATCCCCTTTTTTGCAGTCAAGTTACAACCTAATGACAGTCGGGGGTTTAAAACTGATAGAATTGGGAAAGACTTATCTTATTAAGGCTCTATGGCTAGGGATAAATAGGTATAAGGGTGACTTGTGCAGCAAGTTAGATTAGATATAGCACATACACACACACACACACACACACACACACACACACACACACACACACACACACAATCTTAACACCCACCCCCTAGCTAAAACTCACGGTGGGTCAAACAAAGTGAGTTTGCCGACCAGAAATGGAAAATGATGAGTAGGGTGAGACTTTGTGAAAAAGTCCACGATCTGCTCAGCGGATGAGACGTGTGATAGAGAGATAGTTCCGGCCTCGTAGTGCTCACGGGTGAAGTGGCAATTGATCTCTATGTGCTTTGTTCCCTTATAAAATACAATCCCTGGGCATTTTCACCCCTCACTCCCACTGTTGTCTTCAACGGCAACACACTTGGCCGTCTTCATCAATAAAATATTTTAGAGTAATTTGTTATATATATAATAATATTCGTGTCTGTCGACACTCGACGGCCGCTTTCGGCGGCATCACTTCGTCGACCGACCTTGGCAACAACACTTTCATAACCGTTCTACACATATTAATTTTAGATAATCACACGACAATATAGTCATTAAAATAATTACTCCATAATTTATTCATTTTATTAAATGAAAAAATACTACAAATAATTTCTTCATAAACTATTTTATATATATATATATATATATATATATATATATATATAGAGAGAGAGAGAGAGAGAATTTTGATCACCTGCGGCACGTCCCGCACGGAAGAAATGCGGGACAATTTGTGGGCCATCCGATTCACTTCGATCGGACGGCTGGAATTCATTCCGACCAAAAAATCGGGCTGTTACTGTGGCGGCCATAGTAACATCAAATTTTTGGTCAGGGTGAATCACATCCGTTCGTTCGATTGATCGAACGGCCCAAACCAATTTTTGTTGTTACTGTAGCGGCTACAGTAACAACAAAAATTGGTCCGAATGAATCTCATCCGTCCGATCGATGGATCGAACGGTTCAGACCAATTTTCGATGTTACTGTAGCCGCTACAGTAACAACGAAAATTGGTTTGGGCCGTTCGATCAATCGATCGAACGGATGAGATTCACCCCGACCACAAATTCGCTATTACTGTGGCCGCCACAGTAACATCCCGATTTTTTGGTCGGAATGAATTCCATTAGTCCGATCGAAGTGAATCGGACGGCCCATAAATTGTCCCGCATTTCTTCCGTGCGGGATATCCCGCAGGTGATCAAAACTCTCTCTCTCTCTCTCTCTCTCTATATATATATATATATATATATATATATATATATATATATATATATATATATACTAGTTAAAACCCCGTGCCCAAGGGCACGAAAAAGATTTCGAGTGCGATGAAAACATTTTGAGAACGATAATAATATTTAGAGGGTGGCGACAATATTTCGAGAGAGGCAATGAAAATTCATTGGCAACGATATTATTTCGAGAGAGAGATCATTTTATGTGAAAACTCATGTTCCAAAAGCCCTTTTGGCACTCGGACCGCCTTCGACAACAACACCCCCCCTTCGGCACTACAATGATTGCCTATTAGGTGAACATATGATCTTTAAAAAAAAATGACATTTCATATGAACTCCAGATTGGATTGAAGAAGCTGCTATCCTTTTTATCAAAATAGATGAAAAATGGCTCTTGCTAAAAAAAACAGTACATTTCAGATGAACTCCAAATTGTCAAGATTTCTACTAAGTTTTTTTTAACCTTCTAATTAAGCCATACACAAAATAACTAAGATGTGTGTGTGTGTGTGTGTGTGTGAGAGAGAGAGAGAGAGAGAGAGAGAGAGAGAGAGAGAGATCCTTTGGCATGGTCCCGATAGACGAATGGATGCAGGGGCATCGTCGATGGAGCCCATATTTGTTCGCAGCGATAATTTTCAATGGAGCAATGGTATTTGGTCTGACCTCGACAATCGAATTGATGTGAATGCCAACTTGGGCATCGTTGATGAATTTTGCCCCACCATTCCAGTTCCATTCAATTATCAGGCGGTTCCTGTGCCCCATGAGTAATTAAGGCTCATGCTTGGATGGAGACGATAAAATTATTTCCTATAGTATTATTTAGTTTTTTTAAAACCTAACTGATGAAAGTTTTATTCAGTTATAAGATAAATTACAAAGACGAATAAAATCATCAACAAATTAAAAAAATCAAAGCATTTGATTGAAAAGAGCCTTATTAATTTTAGATCTGCTGATTTTACCATTATGTAATGAGCCTGCTCTTTTGACAATAGAAACAGATCGAGATTAATCCAGTGGCAAGTTAACAGAGAGGGAAAAAAAATTAAGTGGATGGCAAATACATAATGTACTTCTAACAGGGATGTGCATCTCCAGAAAACTGAGGCAGCAAGCTCAAATATAACTTCTGATAGAGCTCCCACTTAGCATATGAAGCATAAGAAAATCAAAGTTTAGAATACATTAAGGAATCATACAGACAATTCGTAGATTAAAAACATTCATAACCCAGATTCAAAAACATGCAATGACATCTACTGGTCAATTCACAGGAAGTGAGTAGATACGGGCACCTATAATCTCTAAAGACCATGAATCCTCACCCCGCCAGATCGAATAAATGTGCACCTATAAGCAACCAAATCTGATTTTAGATCTAACATGATTTTTTTAGGATCAAGAATTAGAAGTGAAGGAATTCAATCATCACATCAGATTTTGATCACCAAGTATTCAAATCGAACATTACCTTAAAGCTTCTGTTGCCAATGTAGGCAATCACATGCTTATCCTTGCCGCTTGGGCATACCCAAGGGTCGCTACCAAGAACCATCCAATGGATCCGTACTATATACGGAACTCATATCTGCAAAACAATCAAAAGATTAAAAACAGTTATTCTCAGTTACGAATCATATCTCTAGATACATCACAACAATGTATTGGGATTGCACCATTGCAGAATCAGCCGTCACACACCTTTGCGATCTAGCATTTACCCTCACCATTCTAGATGGCTTCCATCATTGTAGTTCCAGTTCTAGATTACATTGTACGACCCATCATGCATCTCCACCTCGATGGTGTAGCCTACGTCTATGAGAAAAATGATGGTGTCTGCCTGCACCATAGCATCGTCGAGACGTCCTGGACCATCACTTAAATTCAATTTTAAAATTTATAAAGTAAGAAGATTCATACGGTAACCAACGATAATAAGCTTCCCAACTCACAAAAAACAAATCAAGCAAGAAATATCAAATCAGATTAAAGAAATACCAAAAATAATCAAGCAAGAAATACGATAATAAGCTAGCAACCTCCCCTCTTTTAGTTACCACCACTACCGCCCCATCGAAACCCGTCTTTTGTGGCAACTTTAGCAAAATTATGTTTACGATAGCTACAACTACTAAGCAAAATCAGCGAAACAAACAATAACCGCTAATTTGGATTAACATTTTCAATGTGGTGTTTATATGTTGTTGATGGTGACAGAGCAGTGGTATTATATGATGCAGCAGGTGGCTCAAACATATTGGTTATTGGTAAGCCAATTCTATTCAAATAAAAGAAAAAAATACTTTTAATAGCCTCAAACATCATGGACTTTATGATGTTTTAATATTTTATATTTTTGTATACATAGTTGCAAAAAGTTCTAAAAAAATAATATAAAAAGATTTAATAATATCATAATCGAATGGTTGAAGATAAGTTTCCTACTAAATCACTACTTACATGATTCCTATAAGCCTTCTTAATAGATACCTTGGATTCCACTATTGGCCTAGCCACAACAACCCCAACAATTGCACATCATAAAAAAGTATGAGGAAGAAAAAAAAAACACAAAGATCAGATCTGAATTGTGATTCAAATGCTTTTGGTCATTTCACCATGATAAACAATATGAAATGACAAACATATCCTTGGAATGGACCAATGAGAGAGATTGGGAACATCCAACCTCTTTAAAGAGGTTGAAACAAAATCAAACTCCGTTGGGGATGATGGAGCTCAGTGATGGCTTGGCTCTCCGGCGACGTGAGGTAATAGTGACGACACTCTCCGGTAGCGAGAGAGAGAGAGTGTGAGAGAGAGAGAGAGAGAGAGAGCACGGGGTCAGCCACATCTTTTCTTATTTTAATTTGTTTCCTCTTACTTTTTTTATAAGTCTTTCAACATTTTTACAAAAAAAAACCAAACTGCTTGTGTCTTTCTCTCCCTCCCGAGGTGAATCGCACTCATCATAACCTAGAGAATAATCTTGACCAGCAATTACATTCACATCTATAAATCTTAGTCACTTTTTATATATATAAAATTAGAGGATATTATATCTTTTATTTCAATTAAACTTTGGATGACATGAAGGTCTGAACATCTAAAATGTAGATACAGATGCAACTTAAGAAACCATGAAATGAAGCAACAACCTAGTAATTAATCAACGTTAATGATGGGTTTTTTATTTTTTTTATCCCTAAATCTTTTAGAAACCAAATATCATTGAAATTTCGTCATTTAAAATCTATCTACATAGATGCAGGAATTCATGCCAAGTATAGATCTCAAAATTTGTACAATCCAAAGAAAAGGCATTAGAATGGGAACCCAAGAAAACAAAGGAACCCAAAAAACAATCTAAAACTATAATAAAAACATATCTGAGGGTTTCTTAGATGAAGCAACAAAATCTTTTAGGTAAGGACAAACTGCGAAGGTACTCGGGCGAATCTCTCACCTGGTGTAGAGATGGCGATAATGGCAATTGAGGAGGAAGCTTGGCAAGGAAGGAAGCCGACGGGGTATCCATTGCCAGTGGGGGCAAATAGACTGCGAAAGAAGTGGAGGCAGCTAACATCAGCACGGGATAAACGATGTCGATCGGCACATGAATCGAACTTGATAGTAGTGGAAACGGAGGAGCAGCTATCAGCTGGTTGTTCTTTATGATCCAGCATTCTCAAAAACCCATTAAGGTGCATCTCTTGGAGAAATTTAAAAATACAGAACCAGAGTGCTCAAAGATACTCGATATCAAAAAGGGATATCACACGATATAGAGCATTCCCTGATAAGCCCCAAAATAAACAGATTAAAAAAACATCAACAACTTAAAAAAAACAAAAAAATGGGAGAGTTGAAAATGAAGATTATAAGTACAATACTGATCTCATTAGGGATCTGCCCTGTTAGCCGATTCCCCTTCAAATATCATCGCAAACTCTTGAGCTCCCCAACTTCGGAGAGCGGTCCCCACTGAAGTTCATGATGGTAATCTTTCTGCAAACCCCTAGCGAGCATTAGCAACCGCACCCCCATGGTTCCACAAAAAGTACAGCAAAATAGAAAAAGGGTGGGCGAACATACAGGGAAACGACGGTGGCGGTGAGGCCGCTGCAGACTACGCCCCGCCAGTCGCAATGGTCGTTGGCACCAGAGGTCCAGTTGAGGAGCACATAGGCGTCGTTGCTGAAGGATGCCTTGAGCGATATCAGTCCACGGCCTGATGGAACACACCGGAGAAAAAAATGTATGAGAGAGAGAAACGGCGTCCTCCACGGGTAAATCGTGCTAAGCCCTGCTTCTCCTGTGAGAATGGCTTAGTGGTCGGGTTGGCAGCGATTGTAGGCAGATCAGGATCGAGAAAATCGAACGGCCCAGCAGAGGTCTCCGGTTGTCGTCACCGCCACCGACAGGCTGTGGATCAGTGAGAGTGGCTGGACGGTTGATCCGTGGTGATGGTAGACAGAGGTCTCCGGTTGGCGATCGACCCAGCCAAGATTCGCTTTGGAGAGAAAGAGAGAGGGTGCGGGATTCCAGAGCGGAAGGGGGAAGGGGCAGCCGGGGTGCGGGATGCCTGAGCCGAAGGGGGAAGAGGCAGCGGGGGTGCTTGCCGGTGGGGTAGGATGCCTGAGCAGAGGAGAGAAGAGAGTCGCTTTGGAGAGAGAGAGAGAAGGGGAGGGGAAAGCTGAAGGAGAGAGAGAGAGAGGGGGGGCATGAAGGAGAGAGACAGAGAGAGAGAGGGAGGGGGTCCTGGAGGAATCCGATGGCGAGATCGGAGCCGAATCGCAGAGAGAGAAAGGGGGTTGGAGCCGGATCGGGGCCGGATCGCAGAGAGAGAAAGGGGGTTGGAGCCGGATCGGGGCCGGATCGCAGAGAGAGAAAGGGGGCTGGAGCCAGATCGGGGCCGGAGGAGAGTGACAGATCGCGAGAGAGAAGGAGAGGGAGGGGGTCGGGGCCAGATCGCAGAGAGAGGGAGGGGGTTGGGGCCGGATTACATGACAGAGAGAGGGAGGGGGTCGTGGAGGTCTCCGACAGCGAGATCGGGGCCGGATCGCATGACAAAGAGAGAGGGAGGGGTCCTGGAGTACTTCGACGGCGAGATCGGGGCCGGATCGCAGAGAGAGGAAGGGGGTCGGAGCCAGATTGGGGCCGGAGGAGAGAGAGAGGGAGGGGGTCGACTGCGATCGGAGATACCGTGGACTCCGACGGCGAGATCGGGGCGGGGCTTCTTCTCTCCCTCTTCTCTCTCTCTCTCAAACGATCTCTCTCCCCCTCTCTCAAACGGTCACTTCTTCTCTCCCTCTTCTCTCTCTCAAACGATCTCTCTCCCCCTTTCTCAAACAGTGTCTGTAGCTATCTCTCTCCCATGAGTACATGACTCGGGGACAGATTAGGAAGGGGCGTGGAAGAGGAGGAGAACGTGGCTTTGGGCTGAGTGCGAATAGTTGGTCGGGGCTTTGGGCTGAGTGTGAATTTCAAACTCTGTCTCTCTTTCCATTTGAATTTCAAATTATTTTCTCCCTTCTTCCCTCCCTTTTTGTTTCATCTCTTTACATCTCAACCCTTGCTATGTTTATCCCCCTCCTCTGCATAAATCTCAGCCGTCGCTTTGTCTCAGTTCATTTGTCCCCCCCACAACCGTTGTCCCTTATTTTATATATATATATATATATATATATATATATATATATATATATATATATATATATATATATATATATATATATATATATATATATATATATATATATATATATAGGGGCATGCTATAATGCGGCATGCGCTAAGTGCGGCATTGTACCCCAGCCGTCTGATGCACGTAGCGGTGCATGTGATGCACGCAGCACTTGCATCAGACGGCTACGGTACAGTGCCACACGTACCGTATGCCACATTATAGCATGTCCCTATATATATGTATATATATACATATATATATATATACATATATATATATATATACATATATATATATATATACATATATATATATATATATATATATATATATATATATATATATATATATATAT
Organism: Chamaelirium japonicum; assembly: GCA_947650365.1. Classification (NCBI taxonomy): domain Eukaryota; kingdom Viridiplantae; phylum Streptophyta; class Magnoliopsida; order Liliales; family Melanthiaceae; genus Chamaelirium; species Chamaelirium japonicum. The sequence goes on from OX393558.1 coordinate 6,430,961, forward strand.
ATATATATATATATATATATATATATATATATATATATATATATATATATATATATATATATATATATATATATATATATATATATATATATATATATATATATATATATACAGGGGCATGCTATGCTGCGGCATGCGGTGCGTGCGGCATCGCACCGCAGCCGTGTGATGCACTGCTGCGTGCATCGCATGCACACAGCGCGCGCATCACACGGCTGCGGTGCGATGCCGCACGCACCGCATGCCGCATTCAAGCATTTCTCTATATATACATATATACATATATACATATATCTATATAATAAGGGACAACGGTTGTAGGGGGGACAAATGAACTGAGACAAAGCAGGGGCTGAGATTTATCCTAGAGAAGATAACGACGGTTCGGATTCATTTGGATTGGGGGATAAAAATGAAGGGACAAGATTCATTCTCTCCACTTTCACTCACTTAAATCATTTTAAATATCTATATAATAAGAGAGAGAGCATCGGATGAGAGAGAGCCTCGGAGAGAGAGAGAGTATGAGAGAGATCGGATGGTCATTGGAGATCGATGCCCATAGCCCCCGTCTCCCCGCCTCCCTCGGTTCCTGCAGCCCTCGCATCCCTCGGTACCCGCAGCCCTCCGCCCCCTTTGCCATTCATTGCAAGCCCTCGGTAAATCGCAAAGACCTGCCCCCCTTTGCCATTCAAGAGATCGGAAGAGAGAATGAGAGAGAGATCGGATGGCCATCAGAGAGAGAGAGGATGAGAGAGGAGAGAGATCGGATGGTCATCGGAGAGAGAGAGAGAAAATAGGAGAGAGATCGATGCCCGCAGCCCCCACCTCCCTCGGTTCCCGTAGCCACCACCTCCGTCGGTGCCTGCAGCCGCCGCCTCCCTCGGTGCCCTAAGCCCCCCGCCCCCCTTTGCCATTCATTGCAAGACCAGCCACCCTCGGTAAATCGCAAGACCCGCCCCCCTTTGCCATTCATAGCAACCCAATGCTGCTCTTCATTGCAACAGAGCCCGTCTTCCCCCTTTGCCATTCTTTGCAAGAAATCCCAATCTGCAAGAAAGAGAGAGAGGAAGCTAATAGAGAGTAAGGATCAAGAGATGGAGGTGAACAACTCCTAATCTTTATTCCCTTTTCACTCATTTTTTTTTTCTTTCTGTCTCTTTCACATCCTTGATCGGAGGATTTCCCCTCTTTTTTTTTTTTCCTCTTTCTATATTTCAGGAGAATCAACCGATGGAGTTCCTATCCGCAAGAGAGAGAGGAGGCTGCAATAGAGAGGATCAAGAGATGGAGATGGAGGTGAGCAGATCCTGATCCTTTCTCCCTCTTTCTCTCATCCTTCTTTAGGCTGCAATCTTTTTTTTTTTTTTCCTCTTTCGCTTCCTTGATCGGAGGGTTACCCTCCCCTCCCCTATTTTTTCCCCCCTTTCTCTGTTTCAGGAGAATTAAAAGATGGAGATGGAGGTGAGCAGATCCTTTATCCCTCTTTCTCTCATATTTTGCGCTGAGGATAAAACCCGTCTTTCATTCATGCATTTTTTTTTATAATCCATTTGCTTTCCTTTTAATTCAAAATGCTATGAGACTGCATCAAGTTTTTTTTTGAGAGAAGGAGGATCAGGTTTTTGTTGAGAGAAGGAATGAGAAAAAAAGAGAGAAAAAAGTTCGAGAAAGAGGATCAGGTTTTTCTTGAAAAAAATCTGCATGCAAAAAATTTGATAAAGAGGATCAGGTTGTTTGTTGAGAGAAGGAATGAGAAAAAAAAGGGAAAAAATTTCGAGAAAGAGGATCAAGTTTTTTTATTCAAATTTTTAATTTTATATCTAAAGCAATTTTCTGTTTTGTATTGTACTATTAAGCATCAGACTATCTTTTTTTTAAGAGATGGAGATGGAGGTGAGCAGATCCTGATCCTTTCTCCCTCTTTCTCTCATCCTTCTTTAGGCTGCAATCTTTTTTTTTTTTTTCCTCTTTCGCTTCCTTGATCGGAGGGTTACCCTCCCCTCCCCTATTTTTTCCCCCCCTTTCTCTGTTTCAGGAGAATCAAAAGATGGAGATGGAGGTGAGCAGATCCTTTATCCCTCTTTCTCTCATATTTTGCATTGAGGATAAAATCGTCTTTCATTCATGCATTTTTTTTTATAATCCATTTGCTTTCCTTTTAATTCAAAATGCTATGAGACTGCATTAGGTTTTTTTTTGAGAGAAGGAGGATCAGGTTTTTTGTTGAGAGAAGGAATGAGAAAAAAAGAGAGAAAAAAGTTCGAGAAAGAGGATCAGGTTTTTCTTGAAAAAAATCTGCATGCAAAAAATTTGAGAAAGAGGATCAGGTTGTTTGTTGAGAGAATGAATGAGAAAAAAAAAGAGAAAAAAGTTCGAGAAAGAGGATCAAGTTTTTTTTATTCAAATTTTTAATTTTATATCTAAAGCAATTTTCTGTTTTGCATTGTACTATTAAGCATCAGACTATCTTTTTTTTTTTTGTATTTTTTTTTTGTCATTTGATTTACTGATGATATTTATATATTTTTTTTTGCTGAAATATGAACGTCTTTTTGGAGGGGTTGGGGTTGGGATTGGAATTGGGAATATGGGGCGACAAGTATTTGATGACGCGCAATGGATTGGTTGGGAGTGGGTTTGCTAATCCTCTGTTTTTAGAAAAAAAAAAACTAATCTTCTATTTTTTTTGACAACATCATAGAGAATATTGTTCCTCTGTTTTTTTGGAACAGCAACATTTGTTTTCGGAATGGAAATCCATAAATTCTCTGTTATTTTTTTGTGTTTTTCACAGAAAAAAAATGGTCTCATAAAACTTAATCCATCGTGCATCAGGACACGATCACATGTATCTTAAATCATTGAGTTTGCTGATTTTTTTTTCTCATTTTTTATGATTTTGCTGATTTTTTTTATCAGAGGGTAAAATGCCAACTATGAATCTATTTTTTTTTTCTTTCTATTTCACAGTTCAAATCGGGTTTTGCAAATTGTCATCGGATTTCAAAAATCAGATTTTAATTTTAGATTACTGCTGATTTTTCTCGAAATTAAGCCCAAATCCAACACATAGTTGGATTAGGCACTGGTATTAGCCCAAATCCAACACAGAGTTGAATTGGGTCGCGTATTGATCAACAAAATGAGCCAAAATCGCGTATTGATCTATAAAAAAACCCTATGCAAAATGAGCCAAAATCGGATTGTTTTCCAAAATAAGCCCAAATCCAACACATAGTTGGATTAGGCTCTGGTATTAACCCAAATCCAACAAAAGTTGGATTAGGCTCGAGTATTGGCATCGGATTTCAAAATCAGATTTTAAATTTAGATTACTGATGATTTTTCTCGAAATAAATTTTTTTTTTCAATCAGTAGAACCTTCATCGCATCGGTGATACAACACCAAGGCACGGACCAATCCGAGGTTAGTTATTCTTTGTCTGTGCAGAAATAGATGTTGGTGTCTTGGTTTTTTTTTGTTTGTGGTTAGTGCTACTACTCCTATACAAACCCGATAAGAGATAGTCGTCATGTGAATCGCTCTATTCATAGCTCAAATCCAACACATAGCTCGAAATTTTTCGACTTGACATATTATCGTGACTTCGATGATTTTGCATATGAATACTCAGAGCCCGAAGTGGGCCATTGCTTTGCAAACTGAGCCCAAATCCAACACATAGTTGAATTAATCTCTGGTATTAGTCCAAATCCAACATAGAGTTGGATTAGGCTCGAGTATTAGGATCGGATTTCAAAATCAGATTTTAATTTTAGATTACTACTGATTTTTCTTGAAATGCTTATTTTGTTGATTTTTTCCATCGATCTATAAAAAAACCCTATGCAAAATGAGTCCAAATCCTATTGTTTTGCAAATTAAGCCCAAATCCAACACATAGTTGGATTAGGCTCTGGTATTAGCCCAAATCCAACAAATAGTTGAATTGGCCCAAATCCAACATATATATATGGCTGTTACGTTGAGTTGTGAGCTGTCTGGGGAGAAACTGAGCTGCGATTGATTTGACCCCTCTAGAAGTTTTGGAATTTGATAAAATTTTGTGAGGATGTTGTTTAGGGTAAGATGATTATCCTCACCAATTTTTATCAAATTCTAAAACTTCTAAGGGGGTCAAATCAATCGCAACTCAGTTTCTCATCTACCATTTAGGGTAAGATGATGATCATCATCTTACCCTAGACAACACCCTTATCAAATTTCATCAAATTCCAAAACTTCTAGGGGGGGCAAAATACCCACAGCTCACAGCTCACTGTAACATTCCTCTCTCTCTCTCTCTCTCTATATATATATATATATATATATATATATATATATATATATATATATATATATATATATATATATATATATATATATATATATATATATATATATATATATATATATATATATATATATATATATATATATATATATATATATATATATATATATATATATATATATAGGGATCCTGGACCCGAGGTGTAGCATCGTTGTTGCACCTCTCGCATGTTTACATCCCTCGAAGTTTTTGGAATTTGATGAAATTTGGTGAGGGTGTTGTCTAGGGTAAGATGATCATCCTCATCAATTTTTATCAAATTCCAAAACTTCTAGGGGAGGTCAATTGGTCAAAGCAAGATCTGCATCTTTTAACGGTGACTGCGGATGATTGATTTTGCTTCGACCATTTGACCCCCTTGAAGTTTTGAAATTTAGTGATTTTTTGTGAGGATGATCATTTTACCCTAAACAAGACCCTCAACAAATTTTATCAAATTCCAAAACTTCTAGGATAAATAAACAATGCCTAAGGTGCAGCACGATGTTGCAACTTAAGTCCAGCCTCTTCCCCCCCCCCCCCCCCACCCACACACACACACACACACACACACACACACACACACACACACACACACACACACACACACACACACACACACATATATATATATATATATATATATATATATATATATATATATATATATATATATATATATATATATATATATATATATATATATATATATATATATATATATATATATATATAGAGAGAGAGAGAGAGAGAGAGAGAGAGAGAGAGAATACGGGGTATAAGCTGACAGCCCTAGATAACACACCCATCAATTTTTACGAAATTCTAAAACTTTTAGGATGGTCAAAATGATCATAGCTCATTTTCTCCTTCCGTAGCTTATAGCTCATTACCCACCAGGGGATTGGAGAGTTGGCAAAGCAACTGATGCTTTGGTGATGAGGTTGTGGGTTCAACTCTTCCTCCCCTCGATTTACCCAGGAGTGAAGTGGGAATTGCCGAGTGGGTCGGGCTTCACTCCCGGAAGGATTAGTCCGAGCCTGAAGTGGGCCATTGCCCGAAAGATTTCGGGACACCCGCCGATGTCAAAAAAAAAAAAAAAAAAAAAGCTTATAGCTCATTGTAACATTCCTCACTCTCCCTCTCTCTCTTTATATATACATATATATATATATATATATATATATATATATATATATATATATATATATATATATATATATATATATATATATATATATATATATATATATATATGCATCGTTTATTATATTTATTTAATAAGAAGAGGATAATGATAATTGCTCCATAATGCCATTGATGCATTCTTCACATAACCAAGTGCCTCGCGAACATTTATCCAACAAAACTCCATATAGTAACTAAAAAAAAAACAAAATTATTTATATATATTTTTCTTTAATTATTTTTAGTTTGTAAAAAAATAATTGATTTTAGTAAGACAACTTATATGTATTCACCAACCATTCACCATAATACTTCCAATAGTGTCTTCGTGCAACCTTGGTAACCTATCGACGGCGATGCCTTTTCTCAGCTTGCAGTTGTGTTGTCTCTGCAAAAAGTAATCTAGCAGTCTCGGTAGCCTCTTGTTGTCGTCACCTCTCTACAGCCTGCAACCGTAATCTCTCTAAAAGATTTCGTTAGGCTATCACGACCCTTCTCCCTGTAAAATATACTGTAAGTGTACGAAGTTTGTACTAATAAATATCTTTTGAAAAATTTATATTAATTTAAACATACATTATGTTTCGAGGCGATTCTATATCCTTAATATGTATCGAGATATTCTAAATGTGTATATTCGTATACTCCAAAAAACACTACTGGTATCGCCACTAAAACGAAATATCCTTCTGGATACGTAGCATGGGCATGAGATGATAAACCATGTTTTCCATCCACTAGTTTGTACCTTAAGAGTATATTGTACATACATATCCCAAGACTGGACATTGGATAAGTTAAACTTATAAGTCGAATATTCAAAAAACAGAATAGTTTGAACTAATAAAAACAAAATTAGAATAGCAAATTTATGATAATGATGTATATATTATAAATGTGTTATTTGTATGATACTGATGTCATAAATATGTTATTTAGTCATAATGAAGGTATGTCCACCACATACAATAAATTTAATAGTCAAACTAAACATGCAACAAAAGAATAAAAAATAAAACAAAAATACCCCATTAATGGCAATTACAACCTCTTCCCTTTCTATACCAGAAGATGCTTGGTTTGGATCAATCTATTAATATATTGGATTATGCAAAGAAATCAAAATTAAAAGAGATTGAAGTAAGGAAAGAAAAAAGATTAAAACTGATATCAACCATGGTAATAATAAAATATAAAATATATTAAGAGAAATGTATAGTCCAACTAAATATGTAGCAAAAAAGAAAAAAAAAAAAGAATACCTCATCAATGACAATCACAACCTCTCCCCCTTCTATAACAAAAGATGTTTGGTTTGGATTAATCTATTAAGAGATTAGATTATTAAAAAAAATCAAATTAAACGAGATAGAAGCAAAGGAAGTCAAAAAAATGACACTAATATCAACCATGGTAATAATTGGATCATCCTCCTTCACGTTGATATCCATTGCAACCTCCTGAAACATGAGTCAATAGATGTGAATGCTTAAAAAAAAAGGACGTTAATACCACAAAGAAAGAAAGAGAGTTGATCACAACCTGATTGGAACCCATTGTTTGAATTGTTATGGCCCATTACATCATCGATAACGGCATCATCCTTCTTGATATTGATGTGCAGCGTAATCTCCTAAACGCGGATAAAGAAACATCAATATCATTAGTCATGGAAGAAATGTGCAATCAACGAAAACAAAGTAGAAATTAAAAATATATACCTCATCGACGATATACAATGGCCCCATAACCTCATCTGTTTCCATTGCTTCCTGCATAAAAATAAGGACCATTTTTAAAATTCGAGCATGCAAAATAAAACAGGAGGTGCGGGGTTTTCGGGGGGGGGGGGGGGGGGGCAATTTTATGTAAAAATTTGAGTTACAACCTAACTTTTCTAAAATTTGACTTTACAGCCCCTATCAATTATTTGACCGTGAGCAAACCATTAAAAGTGGGGATATAACTCAAATTTTAACATAAAAGTGGTGTTGTAAGTATAAAAATATTACTTTTAAAAGGTTGATCATACCTCACGGATGGACAAGGGATGGATTGGGGGTAAAGTCAAATTTTTAGAAAAGTGGGGGTGTAACTCAAATTTTGATTTAAAAGTAGGAGTGTAAGTAAAACAAATAAATTCAGTTTTGATCAAATAAAAATTACCAAATGAGAAATCAGATAAAAATAGGGGTGTAATGCAAAAGATTTTGAGGCAATAATATTTCGAGGTTGACAATAATATTTTGTTAACGGCCGTCTTCGACGGCACTCCTTTGTCGACTTCGGTGTCACGGCATTTGACGGTTATGACATCGCCTCAGATGCAGTGACTGTCCTAATACGATTCACGACAATGACTGCCATCGACAGACTGAGATTGAAAATAAAGTATAGTTAAATCACAGACACCTTATATTTATCTAATTGGTCAACATAAATAAATTCAAATGCATATAAAATTAAAATTACTGGTATTTTTTATGAGAATCGGAGAGGGTGAGAAAAATATGAGAACCGAGACGAGTCTGTTGCGGTTAGGTCAAACACAGAGAAAAACAGAGAGAGAGAGACCAAAAAAAAAGAGAAAAGAAAAACATAGACAAGAGAGAGGAAAATACTGCAGAACCATCTTAGAGTCATCGGTGATCACTCAACAGCTTACGAAGGTGGGGGGAAGCCTAACCCCTCATTTTCCTATAGAGAGAGAGAGGTATGTTGCCGTAGCTGGAGTGTGATTAACTTTTGGATATCCAATCATTGTGCGGCTGTGATTTGTGCCAGGCCCACCGACTAGGGCCGACCAACTGGAGGAGATCTGAAATCTCGATAAATGTGGTTTTCCGGTTAAAGCCGCCCTTCGGGTTGATCCCAATGCACCGAGCGCTGGCCAATGTCTGAGAGTTTGTCTCGTAGTATGTTCAAAGGAAAATACAATCCAACCACACAGAATCCTTTCCGGACTCTTTATATACCTGATCACTTTCGTCCATTGAACCCATGCTCGACCGGTGAATCTCACTTATCCCTGATCGACAGGCAGCAACAGACAGTTGTGATTCGATATTAGGAGAAAGAGATGGAGAGAGAGAAAGAGGGAGAAAGAGAGAGAGAAATCGGGGTGGGAAGGGGCCCGGAAGGGAGAGAATGGGGGGAGGGTGGGAGGTTTCTGACGGGAGAGAGAGAGATTTAGAGGGAGGAAGATAATCGGGGGGAGAGAGAGATAGTTAGTTAGAAAGGGCGCGAGCGAGAGAGAGAGAAACCGGGGAGGGAGGGGGCGCGGAAGAGAGAGAGAACCGGGAATGATGGGACGCGGAAGAGAGAGAGAGAGAGAGAGAGAGAGAGAGAGAGAGAAAATCGGGAGGGAGGGGTGCAAAAGAGAGAGAGGGCGAGAGAGAGAGAGAACCGGGAGGGATGGGGCGCGGAAGAGAGAGAGATAGTTAGTTAAAGAGAGAGAGGGTGCGAGCGAGAGTGAGAGAAAGAGAGAGAGAGAAAGAAAGCGAGAGAGAGAGAGAGAGAGAGGGCACGAGCGAGAGAGAAGGTGCGGAAGAGATAGTGAGAGAAAGAAAAAAACCGAGAAGGAGGGGGCGCGAAGAGAGAGAAAGAGAGCGGGCGGAAGAGAGAGAGAGAGAGAGAGAGAGAGAGAGAGAGAGAGAGAAGACTGGGCACGAGAAAGAGAGTGGGCGCGGAAGAGAGCAAGAGTTAGTTAGAGAGAGAGAGAGAGAGAGAGTGTGGGCACAGAAGAGATCAGAGAGATAAAGAGAGAGAGAGAGAGTGCGCGAGAGAGAATGGCGCGGAAGAGGCGAGAGAGAGAGTGGGCACGGAAGAGATCGGATGTGAAGCGATCGGAAGGCTCAATCGGACGGCCCAAAATTTTTTAAAAAATGTTTTTCTCTCGAAAGCCAATATACTCAATTGGATGAACTTAGACGATTCTTTTATCTCCCGATCTTCCTTATCATATTAAATTTGTATAGGTTGTTTTGTGGACCCGACTCGATCCAATCCAACCCGCAAAGTATAAACGATTTAAGAATTTCCAGTGCTAATTGGGACGGATTTAAGAATTGCCTTCAAAACCTGAGGCTTGGAAGTTAGAAAGGATATAGTGTAAAATATAATTGGACGGATTTGGGCTAGGGCCCACCTACCCCGACCAATTGAAATAAACAGCAGCTGCTGCCCCTCCCGTTTTGGAGTGCCCAGGCCTATACCCGTCTGGCCCGTCCAGAAGAAAAGATGAAAAAAAAAAAAAAAATTGTGGACTATTATCAAAGGAAGTGATGTGATATCAGAGCCGACCCGTTCGAGACGCCATGCTCCCTCCTGCGCGCACAGCTGGATTCCGGGCCCACCTCGGGTCAATCATCAAGAATTCCGTTCCGTGTCTTCTAAGCGGGATTCCAAATCTCACGAAGCTATCTATTGTTGTTGCACCTGACGGATTCATGACAGCTGTCTAAAACACGCAGCCGTACGCCGTTAGATGCCTTGATGAGACAGCTGTCATCATCCCACATCTACATCAGTCGATTGTTGCAATTCGAATCACACTTATAATGAGGAGTATGAGGGCAGATAAGATTGGGTGGATCCCCTGAACCTATCAAATAAAAACAAATAAAACTAATCCACTCTCTCTCTCTCTCTCTCTAAAAAGAAATCTAATCCTGTCTCTCTTTCTCTATATTCTCTCTCTAAAAAGAAATCTAATCCCGTCTCTCTCTCTCTTTCTCTATATTCTCTCTCTAGGATGGGCTACTCTCCGCTCACCCTTCTCTATGCTCCCGTCTTCCTCCTTCTCTTAGCGCGGCTTCCCACGTCCAATGCAACCCTCCACAGAGCGAAGCTCTTCGTATCAGAGGAGTCCGAAAACCGCCTCGACACCACGCCCACCACCTTCTTCGAGGTGACCAGACCCACCCCCCTCCCCGAGACCGAGCCCTGCTCCGCCCTCATCCTCCAGCACGACTTCGCCTACACCTACGGGCAGGCCCCCGTCACCGCCCTCTACCGCCCCCCCTCCCACTGCCGCCGCGGCGGCGGCGGCGGCTCCCCGCCCTCCCGCATCGTCCTCGAGTGGTCCGCCGCCTGCCGCGGCCGCCAGTTCGACCGCATCTTCGGCGTCTGGCTCGGCGGGGCCGAGATCCTCCGCAGCTGCACCGCCGAGCCCCGCGCCACCGGCATCGTCTGGACCGTCCGGAAGGACGTCACCCGCTACGCCTCCCTCCTCGCACGCCCGCAGACCCTCGCCGTCTTCCTCGCCAACATCGTCGACCAGACCTACACCGGCGTCTACCACGTCAACGTCACCCTCCACTTCTACTACCCCGCCGCCTCCGCCGGACGCCAGCTCCCGGCCGACCCATTGCCGGGGTTCAGCTCCCCTGCTGATCTCATCCTTCCCATCTCCCGACCCGCCTCGGGGAACGACGGGCTCTGGTTCCGGATCCAGAACTCCACCGACGTCCAGTCAGCGGAGCTGGTGATCCCGACGAACACCTACCGGGCCGTCCTCGAGGTCTACCTCTCCTACCACTCCGATGATGAATTCTGGTATAGCAATCCCCCCAACAGTTACTTATCTGCCAACAATCTCACCAATGTGGCCGGTAATGGCCCTTTCCGGGAGGTCACCGCAAGCCTCGACGGCAATGTGGTCGGCGCTGTTTGGCCCTTCACCGTGATCTACACAGGGGGGATCAACCCCCTTCTCTGGAGACCCATCACCGGTATCGGCTCGTTCAATCTCCCGTCGTACGACATCGAGATCACCCCGTTCTTGGGTAAGATCTTGGATGGGAAGTCCCATAATTTTGGGTTCGGAGTCACCAATGCATTGGACTTCTGGTTTGTGGACGCCAACCTGCATCTTTGGTTGGACAGCAAGAGCTCGCAGACAGTCGGGGCTCTGATCCGATACGAAGCACCCAAGCTGACGACTTCTCTGGTTTCGGAGTTTGCCGGCCTCGACGGCCATTTCACGACCAGTGCGAGCAGGGAGATATCATCGACTGGGTGGGTTAAGTCCTCTTATGGGAAGATCACCACCCATTTCTTCCAAAGCTTCAATTACAAGAACTGGATGGAATTCGCCGGGAACGGAAGCATTCAGGCGGTGAACCAGACCATAGATTTCAACTATGGAACTTACGCCAAGCATCCATCTTCTGTCCTTTATTCGGAACAATCCTTTCAGAGCTTCCCTCTGTATCTGTACACTGGGACGGCCAACCAAGTTAACGATACCTATTCCTTGGTCACAAATGTCTCGTTAGGATTCAACACCAAGAAGTTCTCCGGGGAGCGGTTTGGCTTCTCATTCAGCTCTCTGAGCAACTCGCAGAACGCTGAGGGCAATATGCGCGTGAAGGGGAACTTGGTAATAAGCGGCATTGGGAGTACTCAGCAGGTTTACAGATATGAAAGCACTGATGGTTGCTACTTCAGAAATGTGAGCAGCAGCAACTACACTATTCTGCACGATGAATCGGGGAACTCCTGTACCAAGAGTTCGCCATTAGGCTCGGAGAACTTTTTCACCAGATGGATGCCTTTTCCAGCCAGGAGGGTGTCCCTTGCGTCTGATATGTATAAACTAAAGAATGGGGATTAGATTGATGGAGCATTCGTTGCTTAATAATAGGTGTTTTCCTCGAAGCTCTAATCACAATAATGTGAGATATTTCGAGGAGTTCCTGATGCCGACTGCATCAAACATTTCTGTAAGACTCAGTCCTAGAATTAATTATGGAGCCTGGTTAATTTACCCAGTTGAATTCTGAGTCATTTGTTCATCGTTTGTTCCTCGATACATGTTTCCAGTGATTGCTCATCTTTATACATATAAATGTTTATGGCCAGTGATGCCTCATTAATTACCTAACAGAGATATGCTTCAAAATTTAAACATATATACTTTGAGTCCAATTGTCCAAATGCATTATTGGTCAAAACATCTAAGAAATAAATCCTTGAGCTTCGGGAGGCATACCTGTTGATTTTTATGTGATTCGAACAAGCGACCTCTGCAAATGGAATCAGAAAATCTGGTTACTATTGCCAGGTGGGCTATTTTCTTTTGAAAAACATACATCCAGGAAATAGGCACGATGCATGGGATGCTTAAGTAATTTTGTTCCGGCTGAATCATCCTTTCTTCAGATAGCATGATTTCCATTGCTTGCAGATCTTTGTCAACAAGTCACATTTTTTGAAGACCATAAGTTAAGTGAACCAACAGTAGATCGGGAATTGAAGCCGTGGTTGATCATTATCTTATATTGGAACCTAGAGAGGAAATGATTAACTTCGGTCCACCATTCAGAAAGAAGGTTAGTATATCGATCATGTCTGGAGAGTGGAAGAATGGAGGTGGTGGTTCATTTTGATTAATGATTTCCTGCTCCATTTTGTACATTGTGACTATATTTCCCACCCCTTTCATCTATGTTACATGCTATTTTAGTTGATGGTCAGTGTTTAGTGTACAGTTATTTTTTAATTAACTTTTCAGTTGCTGCTTCCTGTTACAAATACACAAACACTCGTTTTATGAAAGAAAATTACCAAATGTACATATAAGAGAACAAAATGAAATTGAAGGCTAGAGAAACCGGTATTCTTTTTTCCTTTATCATAGAAGACTAGAGAAATTGGTATTCGTCAAAGGCTATAGTACAATTCTAGATGAATGAGACTTGATGGGACTTGTGTCGATATAGCTTGCAAGCTTCTGAAAGGATCACTCTGGTGATGTGCTACCAGAATCCCACTGTTCCAACTAGGAGAAGCTACACTTGCAGATATGATCATTGGCACGAGGAAATTTGGTAGCAATGAGCATACAGAATACTCGGCATGTCCAATGATGTGAAAATACTAATGGTTGTTACTTTAGGAATGTGAGCAGCAATAGTTTATTTGTCCGTGTGATAAATCGGTAGTTTTGTACTATGGGCTTTCCATGAGGCGCGGATAATCGGTTAAATGGATCATTCGTTTCATAAATAGTAGACTAATGTTTATTCAGTCACTAATTAATTAATGCTAATGCCGGTATCTTAGATGGTGGAGATAGAGGATGTCTTTTGCAACACCGTCTGTCAAGAGTCTTCAATTCCACGTTAGTTCATTGTTGCATTATCTCCCTTTGTTGGTTCTACGTATCTTCATTGATCGAATGGTTGCTGATAGTCTGATTTTGAAGTAGACGGACAGATGTCACTCTCTCGCAGCAACCGATATGTCCAAAGACAGGTCAGACAATGGAAAAATATTATAAAATAAAAGAGTCAACCTTTTTTTTTTCTATGTAAGCTAGGAAGCTATCATGACCTCAAAACAAGACAAGTTATCCCACCCTATGACTTGAGACAGGGCTTCACAGCTTAGGATGTGCCACATTGGATAATTGTATGAATCATTAAATAAATTTTATTATTACATTAGGTTAATTAAATGAAATAGCGGAGTTCCAGAAACCCAAATTCAATGTGATTCATACAATTATTGGATGTGGCACATTCTCAGCTGTGAAGCCCTTCCATTCAAACCCTGTGGATGCCTAGAGTCACAGGGTGGGATTGCTTGGTCTCATTTTGGGATCAAGATGGCTAACACGAGTGAAAAGTGAAAACTAATTGCTAAAAAGAGGCTGACTCTTTTATTTTATAATACTTTTTCGTCGTCTGACTTGTCTTTGGACATATCGGTTACTGAGAGAGAGACACATGTCCGTCTACTTCAAAATCAAACAATCAATTACCGTTCGATCAATGAAGATACGTAAAACCAACAAAGGAGATAATGCTACAATGAACTTAACGTGGAATTAAAGACTCCTGTATTACGACGTTGCAAAAGACATCCTTTACTTCACTATCTAAGGTACCAACATTAGCATTAACTAATTAGTGAGTGAATAAACAATAGTCTACTGATAATGAAACAAAGGATCCATTTAAGTTGTAGTTTTACCTAGTAATGCATCACTAAGGACAATATAGAGACTACGTGTTTGTATATTCCCTCCTTCTAGACTCCATGGAGACGCTCTGTGTAAAGAGGCATCGAAGGTAACACACATTTCCCCGCATGTGCCGAAGTTTACCGCATGGGTCCAAGATTTGTTTGACAGTTCAAGTCAATGATTTGAACAAGCGAGCTTCAAATCTTCAATAGCATACATTTGATTTTTAATAAATATGTATCATTACATAGTTGTATTGGTCAGATATCCTTTACCGAAAGCTCGTGATTCTTTATTGGTCGTGGAAAGGAGGAAGGAGCTTTGTTCAGTAGAGTAATGAACTGCAAACTGAACAAGTTGCCATTCAAATATACTGCTCCATGATAGCCTCTCCGAATAGATGATTGTCACAAGTTGGTTGAGAAGATGGAGAAGCATTTGGTGACTGGAAAGGTTAGTACCTGGCTCTTGGGGGTCAGTTTGTTATGGTTAATTTAATTTTATCTACTATACGTTCCTACTTCCAATCTTTTTATTATCTACCATCATGTATTATATCCAAGATTGACAAAACCAGACACAACTAATTGTGTGGAAAGCTGTCGATGGTAACCCCGATTTTTACCAACTCTTGAAGTGGATAGGGTATGCAAATCCAAAGATCAAGACGAAATGCATTGATCTCAAAAATTTTAGCAAGGTTATGTTAGGTAAGTGGCGGTCGTGAGTCGTGACATTCCATAATGACCAAGGAGATAGTTGGGACCATGTAATAGGAGGGTGATAATACTTTAGTGTTTGGAAAATTCCTGACCTTGCACGTCTGAAGCAGGTGCTATGGAAGATCTGCCCTTTAGTGAGGAATCCGTAGAGTCAGTGCTATTTACAAATGTGATAATAAGCTAGTGCTTGGTAATGGAAGCAATATCAATATTTTTTTTTGAAAACATCTAAGGTGGGAGAAGTCCCTTTTACAACATTATTTTCAGAGTTTTATGAAATTACTTTAGAGAAATCAACATGACAACACCAATAAAATCTCAATGCAAGGTAAGTAACAATATTACTACCTAGGATTTGAAATTCAGAAGGAACGTCTTATCTCCAAACAGAGAGGGATGACCTTCATGTCCTTGGTAATTTGATATTATATGGCATTATGGTTTATCTTCTCAGTTAAATGGATGTAGAATCGAACATGTATCTTCTATGTGAAACCATTTTGCACTTCATTATTCGGATGGAGTTGTCTGCCCAATAACTAGGACAATTTGGAAAACCAAAATTCCACTAGAGATAGGGATTTTCATGTGGTTATCTGTTCACGAAAAAATTGACTAACAATCTTAGAAAAAAGGAAGATTCGTTAACTCACTGAATTGACCTGTAATCTTTGTGGGTCAAATGACGAATCTTCCCATTTATTGTTTAATTGCTCTTTTTTAAGACATTATTTAGAGACCATATTCATATAGAAGTAGACCTGGGAACCTCCTATCACTTTCCACAAAGTGGAGAAACAACAATGTCCCACCAAAGGTGAAATAGGTTCCAGATATGCTAAGCATTAGTGCATGTTGGTGCACATGAAGTTATGAACTGAGCGCAATAACAACATTCAAAAAGGATACTCGCAAAAAAGATTTCATCATACATATAGGCTACCTAATGAAACAGTGGTTGACAGACTTTAGGGAAGATCAAGAAGGAAACAAATGATATTATTTGTAAGTGTAACCATGCGATAATGCCCAAAATGCAGCACCATGGGGCGAGAGTGAAAAGGCTAAGCTCAAATGAAGTAGGGCTCAAAATCCAAATATAAATGAATACAATAAGTTGTGGTCACAAATGAGTGAGAATAGCACAAAAGGGGGAAACTATAATGAAAACATAAATGTATACACCAACACGCCCGTCAAGGTGGGTTGCACACATTGTGTTTTCCGAGGAAGAATGATCAAAAGTGCCTGGCGGATTTGAGGATTGGCCACAATATTGGCTGTCTCGAATTTTCCCCTATAATAATAGGTGTTTTCCTCGAATGTCTTTTTTAATATTTTCTTGATTTTTTTAAAGGGAAAAATATAGCGAGGAAGCAGCCACTGATAAACACACCACAGTTCGGTTCCACGCACTGTATTATAAAGAAAGATAGGCAAGATTTGCTTGTATTATACGTTGATGCTGCAACGCTAGCTTCCGACTGAAGCCACCGTCGGCGGCTCACTGAAGGTGGGGTTTAAAGTATAGCCGCTCGTGGCTCCCCACTTCTCATTTCCCTCATTTGAAGAAGGCGAGGGTCGTCCTTTGGACTTCGTCCATTAGCTGAATGTAGTGAAGTGTAACGTGGCACCGGTGGCGGCCAGGCTTTCTCCATCTATGCTATCAAAGTCCGCGACTAGTCCCTGGGCGGCATTTTGCCGACCGATTAATTTCGATTCCGTCATTGCTGGGCAGAATCCCGACTAGTCCCCGACTAGACCCGACTAGCCCGACTAGTCCCCAGGCAGCATTCTGCAAGCAAATTTTTTTTTTGAAAGGAGTCTTTGCAAGCAATTTTGTTTAGATTTTTTCACATTGGCTCAAAGTCTTGAGTCGCAAGACTCCCAACTATGACTCTTCCCTGTAATCATCTGTTGAGCACCTGAGAATCTCAGATAAAAACATAGACAAATAATTAGTTTATTTGTTGATATTCATATAACCCTATAATCAAAATTGGGGTTGTTCACTGATTAAATATCATCAAACAAATATTGTGATGAATTCTTAGTTTTGAGTCTTTTGACATGGGCATGAAGCTAATACAATTGTGTTCTGTTAGACTGTTACTTATGTATTTATACCCATGCTGTGAAGTGTGAAGGTATGTATTGTTATTAACCGACTAATATCATATACTTATTGAAATTTATGCTAGTTCATATATCATATATGTTTAGGGAGGGGGGGAGGGGTTAGAATAAGTTTTGGCCGACTAGTCCCGAATTAGTCCCGACTAGTCCTAGTCGGCCCTTGGCCGACTAGGGCCGACTACCGACTTTGACTGCATAGTTCTCCATCCACCAATGTGGACTCAAATTGTTTGAACTGTGAAGTATATGCCGTGACGGCAGTTGGGTTACCCCCAAATGTGACACTGAACTCGATCCATTGAAAGCTGGGTAATAGTTGTTATTTTTTTACTATTATTTTTAAAATCCATTAGCAACACATTTGAAGGTAGTTCGACTCCTCTTCGGTTCGTCCTCGCCCTCGATCCACCCAGGGTGCATCACAGTCGCGCGATGTAGGCACGTCAATTTGACCTTTTGGAGAGGGTACCCTGACCGGCCTGGCCCTCAAAAGTTCTTCCCTTCAACTTCAAGGGCCTGGTCCTGGCTTTATAAGCCCTCCATGATGAGGGCTTGGCTAGGGAAACCTACGACCCGACCCTACCCTCCATATACATAAATTATTATAAAAATAGATAATACTTATTAAGGGGTTAAATCAACGACTAATTGGGATTTGGGACTAATCAATCATTAGTTAGGCACCACTATGACCCTGTGGGAATTGGAGTTCTCAAATTCGGATATATAAGTATTAAAATTATTATATAATACTCATACGACTTATAATACTTTAAGTTCTATTGTTGGTCTCATACTCAGATATAGAAGGATGATTTTAAAAGACCGCCAAAAGTCAAAAGGCAATGATACATGAGTAGTTTAGGGAAAAAAAGATTTAACCTTTGCCTTAATGACCTAAGTGGTTAAATAAACCTGTCGATAATCCTTATCTTAATGATATTAACCTAGCCCTTGCTTGCCACTGGCCTTTGAAGGGTCAGGCTAGGGCCCATCATTTTTCAGCCTTGAAGGGCTAGGGCCCATCATTTTTCAGCCTTGAAGGGCTAGGGCCTGCCCCCTAATCTTGCACTCGAGGATTGCATTTCCTATGAGGACATCTCTAGCAATTATACAAACTGAAGAATGGGGATAAGATTGATCATTGATGCTTACATTACTTAATATTTGGAATTTCCCTCGAAGCCCCTGTGAAAGTTGTGTGATATTCTTTCAAGATTTGCTCATGGAGGCTAAATAAAGGATGCATGTAAGTTACAACCGTAGACTTGATTAAGGATGCTGCCATGATGGTTTTACCTATCAATTTTCACCATTTGGTTTTATCTTTATGCTTTAATTTTGATGGCAAGTGATATTCGTAAGTTGTAGTTTTACCTAACAATGCATCATCGAGGACATTATAGAAACTACATGTTTGTTCATTCCCTCCTTCTAGACTCCATGGAGACGCTATGTGCAAAGAGGCATCGAAGGTAGCACAAATCCCCCCATGTACTAAAGTTTACTGTATGGGTCCAAGATTTGTTTTTCAGTTCAAGCCGATGATTTGAACTATCAAGCTTCAAATCTTCAATAGTTGTATTGTCCAAATTACCTCCTTCTAGACTCCATGGAGACGCTATGTGCAAAGAGGCATCGAAGGTAGCACAAATCCCCCCATGTACTGAACTTTACTGTATGGGTCCAAGATTTGTTTTTCAGTTCAAGTCGATGATTTGAACTATCGAGCTTCAAATATTCAATAGTTGTTACGATTCCCATGCCCCCTTAAAACCGGTGATGAGAGGGAGGGGGCAACAATATATAAAGATGTGGAACTCCCACCCCTTTACCGATGTGGGACTATTCTCAACACCTGCCCGCACGCAGAGCGCCTCTCGATTGGAGGGAGGGACAAGATCTCGATCGGAGGAAGAAAGAGGGTGTGATGGGACCACATAGAGGCGAGATGAGGTGGGACCTAGCTCTGATACCATGTTACCACAACCCTAGAAGAGCGAGAGAGAGGGAGAGAGGGGGGGGGGAGACGGCTAGGGTTTGGGAGAATGACTGGCGATTCTCATTATGGCAATAGCCACGAATATATAGGCACATAAATGTGTAGGGAATGAGTCCTGTACACCTAACTCATATGTATAACCTACAATATACATTAATAGCTACCATTATCGACTTCTAGTTGCTATTGAAAACCAACTCGAGAATCAACTTTTGTCTTTCAAAAGTCAATAACAGCTAGAAGATACATTTGATGTCACTGTTATAAGGTTATCGAACTAAAATCTACATGTGGCTAATTGCAATTTTTATTGAATTAGAAATGTTCTGATGCAAAACAATTTAGGTGATGGTAATGTCAATAATTGATTGAGCAAGCAGGGCTTCCCTATTAATTTTGAGACCCAAGCAGGAAAAGTAATTCAAACAGATAACATGGGGTATTTGCTTTGGGAACTACTAGCACGACGCCGATTGCTCTCGATTCCAGGCGATAAAGAAACAATACTTAAATTACCGGCTAATAGTCCTACTCGCAATATTTAGATTAGCAACTCTGCGGGGCAGGTGGAGCACTCAATCTCATGAAAGTGGACAACAGTCGGCAATAATAAAAGACTAGAGACTCAATTGATTGGCGTCTACCGGAAGCACCTCATCGGGAGGGAAACATACCTACTGAGGGTCGTGGGAAGCCTCAGGGATCTCAGCTAGTGGCGGGGTCGATGTCGATGCAGGATCCTCGGTTTGGGGCGGGGCTTGAGTGAGGGCCCGTAGCGCCAACACGTTGGGGTGCACGGGTGCACAGGGGTGCCACCGTTGATGGTTCTCCGAGATTCCCAGACGAACTTTTGCGTCCTTGGCGACGAGGTAGGTGATGCGCTTCACGTACTCCTTCACGTTCTCGCCGGCGCTGAACTGGAAGTCGAGGAATAGGTAACGGATATCGAGAAACCCGTCTTCGTTGTCGATCAAGACGTGGTCGACGTCTGGATCTGCCATGCTGACATGCCGAGGGAGGGGAGTGGGGTTTTTGGGTGCAGGGTTGCGAGGAAGAGGAGGGTGGCGGGGTGGTCGGGCGTGGGTTGTGAGAAGGTCGGGTAGGGGTTTAGGTGGGTCGGGATGGGGGTGGCAGAGATGGGAGGTGGGGGCCTGGGGTGGATCACGGGGAAGGGAGGCGGGGTCAGGGCTGAGTCGGGGGAGAGAGGGAGGAGGCGGCCGGCGGCTGGGGGGGGGCGGTGATGGGTGCAGATGCTAAAAGAAAACCCAAGTGCTGAATTTAAAACATTCAAATACAGATTTCAGCATGTCTTTAATCAAATTTCAGCAAAGCCCAAGAACCCTATTCATCATTCAATCATGCCCAAACATATTTAATTTAACAAAGTAAGAAAACTGACATGATGAAGATTAATTTCAGATTTTAATAAACAATCCCAGCAACAAAGACTAACATAACATCAAATAAATAAGCCAAAGTATCAAAGAACACGCATAGATCTAATCGGCAAAATCCTAATGAATGAGATTCTCCAGAAAACCAAATATTTGGAACCCTAACATAAATTCAGCAATAAGGCCAGTTGGAAAAGAAGATTTATCACACGAAAGTATCGAAGGACGATTCAAACCGTGTTTTGGTCAATGTCGGCTGCTATCAGAGACTCCGTTGTTGCAGATGAAAGGGCGGAAGAGGAGGCGTGGTCTAGAAGAAAGGGTTGAAGAAGTCGAGACGATTTGATCTTTGAAGATGGATGACCTCCGCGTCGATCTCCCGCGAAGTCGTAGACGAAGGCGTGGCGACGAGGTAGAAGCTTGCGGACGGAAGAAGAAGACTAGATGCAAGATGATTCTTCGGAAGATATGCCGAACAAGCGGTCTCGCTTCTCCGTTCTAGGGTTTCAATTCAACATTCATCAATTAGGGTTTTTAAGATTTATAGAGGATGAAACAACAAAGAAACACAAAAAAAAAGGAAAGAAAGAGAGAGAGAGACGCGCGGGAAGAGAGAGGAGGACGCGGGCACGCTTCCCAAGGCGTGCCCGCACAGGTATGTCCGCGAGAAAGGGAGGCTGGCCAGGTGAGGGGGTTCGGTTAGGGGGTTTTAGGGTTTTGGCTTCCTTTTGAATCTCATCCATTGAGATCTAAACCGACTTAAGATCCTACGGCTAAAACCCTAAATAGAAACGAGTCAGTTCGGCATCTGTGGCTAGAACCGGATGCGAACATGGCTCGCACCTACCCAAACCAGAAATAAGAAGACAAATAACTCAAGATCCGTCAGTCGGATCGACAGAAAATAAAAACCAAAGTCATAGATCATCGAATGAGCTTTCCACTGATGCAGACGGATTGGCGATCGGCTTCCTGGATCTCCGTAGGGAATGAAAATACGCCATCAGCTGTAAAAATTTGCACGTAGTAGGGCTCGTCTGCATCAAGTCCCCCGGACTCAAAAGAACTCGACTCCTGTCGAGTAGGGTCATGGATCCGGTGGGGGCTCTCCTGGAAGTAGCCGCAACCTCTGCATCTGCCCGAACTGCTCTCCCGGGTCTGGTGGCCAAGTAATCAGCCTCAAGTACGCAGCGACTTCATCTGGCATCCCCTGCCCATCAATGCCAAGCGAAGACCTGAAAGCCAAAACCAACATCCTCCTCGGCACGATAAGATCGTCAAGATACTCAGATATTTTCATGTGATAATAGGGAGATAGGTTGACATGACATTCAAAAGACATATGAAAGGAAAGGCCGCAGGAGCATAATATGTTGCGGGTCATCGGCTTGCGCAATAAGCTATGGATTATTTGAAAGGCCATGAGGTGCGGGTGCAATATGTGGTGCTCAAAGTGGCCTGCGCACGTGGCAAAACAAGTGGATTCTAAACTAGGAAGATATGTCATGTAATCATTGTCTGGATGCAGTGAATAAAATAAGAAATTAAATAGCTCATCAAGCCACTTGTTATGACTTCGAAAAAGTAAAAATGATGGGCTTTTTGAAATCTGAAAGCATGGCTCATAGTTACCCTGCATTGAAAAGTGAACAAACGAGGCAAAATCTTCTTTAATGTTTAACTCAACACTTGGTCGATAATATGGATGCACATATGAATGGTCTGTGAATGTAACGATGTCAGGCAAATGATGAATGCGAGTGCAATTGATGCCTACAGACTCTAAATGCGATGTGCATGCGATATAATGCAAGATGTTGTCTAATCCCTTCTCAATTTTTAGTGAATCAGATGAACACCCTACTAGATTATCTGCGAATAGTGGTATGGGAGGGCTCTGACTCAGAAGAGCTTGAGGTGCGTGGGAACGGTGTCTCCTAAAATATGTGGGCCATAAAGTGACGTTGATGCCGTCCTTAAAGAAAGTATAGGTGTTGGCTTTCCCGTGATGTATTGCATCTTGGTCAAACTGTGGTGTTGTCTAGCCATGATGTTTTGTAAGGGTGAGCCAGTGGTTTGACTTGCCACTTCTTGCTCCTGACTACCCTTTCATTGATTAAATTGGTGGTGCAACCTCCATCTATCAAGACACAAAGGTCCATGCCATTGACAGTGCAGACTGTTCGGAATAGCTCGAACCTCTGGTTCTTGCAATGTGGCTTTGGGGGTCCTCCACAGAGCTCGTGGGGTAGCAACGCTTTAGGTGCTTGTGGTGATGGAGACTGATGAATAACTAATAGTGGCGCAGTCACGTCATCTCCCTCCAAGACTAACTCATTGAAGTTTTCGCCTTCAGACTCATGACTATCCTCTTCATTATCCGCAAGATTTGTCTGTGGATGGAATTGACGTCGAGGACAATCGGCTGACTTGTGACCCGGCTGGTTGCACTTGAAACACTTTATCATGCTCGGGTTTGGTCCTAAGACTCCTTTACCCTTCTCAGTGGGTGTAGGAACTGTACCAGCTACAGGGGAAGGTCCAGGGATTGGTCTACTAACAGATCCGGATGGTGCCCTAGTGTTGTCATATCGTCGGGACGCAGATCGGGAGTGGTGAGACTCAACTTTCTTAGCCCGACGGTGTGCATCACTGACCTGATACAAGTCATGAAGGGACACCACCTCTTGAATTGAGGGCTTAAGACCATTGACATACCTAGCGACGCTCTGCTCTTCATTTTCATTCAGATCATTGCGAGCTTGGAGCTTGTAGAATTCATTGGTGTAATTATCCACCGATTTGTGCTCTTGTCGCAGGTTTTGGAATTTTTGGAACACACTCTGTTTGAAATCAGAAGGGAGGAACTTCTGTTGCATTTTTCCCCTCATGTGTGTCCAAGTGGAAATCTTATCTTTTCCCTTTCTACCCCTAGTGGTCTGCAACTGTTTCCACCAGATCAGTGCATGACCTTTCAGTTTGAGACTAATAAACTTGACTTGTTTGTCGCGGGGAATTTCCTTCCACTCAAAATATTGGTCGATTCTCTCGGCCCACTCTAGGAACTCTTCAGGGTCCATCCTACCTTCGAACTCAGGAATTTCGATTTTTATACCTTGATCCCAGCCCCAATGGGATTTCGTTCGCCTATGAGTTTTTCTACTTCGCCTATCAGATATGTCAGAGGAACTGACGCTATCACCTCCTGACTCAAGATCTAACTCACTACGCTCTGGAGACGCTCTAGTCCTGTGCTCTCGATGGGGTCGAGGTGGATTTTGGGAATTGGTGAAGCCCAAGGTCAAGGCTTCGATCTGGGTCTGTAGCCTATCCATGTGCTCTTGTTGCCTTGTAAAGGCATCTTGCCAGGTGCGGGGTGGGGAAGGTCCAGCCATTCTAGATTCTCTAGAAGATGCTATCGATTCACGTCAGAGAGAGAGGGGTGATCCTATTATGGATGTGCTCACGCGGGATGCTTGTTACTAATTAATGCAATACACAAAACTAAAATGAAAAGAAGGAAAAATAAATAAATAAAAATTCAGCAAACACGCGATGATTCGAATGATGCAAGAGGACCGGCCGTTGCGTGAGAACGCAACGACTAGTGCGCTCTGATACCAACTTGATGGGTGCAGATGCTAAAAGCAAACCCAAGTGCTGAATTTAAAACATTCAAATACAGATTTCAGCATGTCTTTAATCAAATTTCAGCAAAGCCCAAGAACCCTATTCATCATTCAATCATGCCCAAACATATTTAATTTAACAAAGTAAGAAAACTGACATGATGAAGATTAATTTCAGATTCTAATAAACAATCCCAGCAACAAAGGCTAACATAACATCAAATAAATAAGCCAAAGTATCAAAGAACATGCATAGATCTAATCGGCAAAATCCTAATGGATGAGATTCTCCAGAAAACCAAATATTTGGAACCCTAACATAAATTCAGCAATAAGGCCGGTTGGAAAAGAAGATTTATCACACGAAAGTATCGAAGGACGATTCAAACCGTGCTTTGGTCAATGCCGGCCGCTATCAGAGACTCCGTTGTTGCAGATGAAAGGGCGGAAGAGGAGGTGTGGTCCAGAAGAAAGGGTTGAAGAAGCCGAGACGATTTGATCTTTGAAGATGGATGACCTCCGCGTCGATCTTCCGCGAAGTCATAGACGAAGGCGTGGCGACGAGGTAGAAGCTTGCGGACGGAAGAAGAAGACTAGATGCAAGATGATTCTTCGGAAGATATGCCGAACAAGCGGTCTCGCTTCTCCGTTATAGGGTTTCAATTCAACATTTATCGTCCCTTCATCAATTAGGGTTTTTAAGATTTATAGAGGATGAAACAACAAAGAAACACAAAAAAAAAGGAAAGAAAGAGAGAGACGCACGGGAAGAGAGAGAGGAGGACGTGGGCACGCTTCCCAAGGCGTGCCCGCGGGAAAGGGAGGCCGGCCGGGTGAGGGGGTTCGGTTTGGGGGTTTTAGTGTTTTGGCTTCCTTTTGAATCTCATCCATTGAGATCTAAACCAACTTAAGATCATACGGCTAAAACCCTAACATAGAAACGAGTCAGTTCGGCATCTGTGGCTCGAACCGGATGCGAACATGGCTCGCACCTACCCAAACCAGAAATAAAAAGACAAATAACTCAAGATCCGTCAGTCGGATCGACAGAAAATAAAAACCAAAGTCATAGATCGTCGAACGAGCTTTCCACTGATGCAGACGGATTGGCGATCGGCTTCCTGGATCTCCGTAGGGAATGAAAATACGCCATCAGCTGTAAAAATCTGCACGTAGTAGGGCTCGTCTGCATCAGGCGGCGAGGTAAGGGGGCGGGTGGGAATCGGGTCGGGGCGGGCTGCGGCACAGGGAGACGGGCCGGGGGCCGAATCGGGGCGACACAAGGAGAGGGGGCGGGGGTCGGGGTGGCAGCACAGGGGGGACGGGGGTCGGGGGCCGGGGTCGGATGAAGCAGCACAGGGGGGGAAGGGGATCGCGAGAGAGAGGGGACGGCTCGCGGGAGGAGAGAGAGAGAGGGGTGAGGGGCGGCGATGTGGGCTGGGGAAAAGAAAATATGGGGGGGGTCAACTAAGGTTTCACACACTAGTCTGGACCTAGGGTTTCACACCTAGGGTTTGGGGTTTCACACACTTCACCCTGGTTTCTCTCAACACATGTAGAGAAAAACATATTGTTCTTATTCATAGCATACCCTTACATGACAAATGGGCAGGCTTATATAAAAGCCTGCGACAGCAAACAAAAGTCTCCAGAAATCGAGGTGGGACTAAATAACACAATGCAACAAAGAAAACAACCATGATGGTTCTGAATGCCTGATCAGAGCCATAAGCTCAGGTGGCGCCTCCTGTGCTGGTACATGCGCCATGGGCGCTGCTCGATGTCCCCATCATTCTCCCGGGGTGGGAGAGAACTCGACTCCGTCGAGTAAGGCTCGGTGCGGCTCTGGTACAGCTCCAGCAGGTCCGGGTCAAGTCGTTGCAGTTCCTCTCGCTCCACATATGTATCCTCAGAAGGGGGTTTCCCTTTCTAGCGAATCAAGTACCTCCGGGTTCCACCGTCTCTATCAGAGACAATTTCGTCATCCAGAATTTTATCAATGCCTTCTGCTGTATGATTTGGGAGATTTTGGGAAAGTGGAGGTAGGGAGGGACTCTCAGAGGCAGGGTCCAAGGTAGGCTCGTCTATCAAGGGATTACTAGGGTTGAAATTTAGGCCCTTGTAGGCCACTAGATCTTCAATATTGAAAGTCGGACTAATGCCAAAACCCTCAGGTAATTCAATAACATATGCATTGTCATTTATCTTCCTTAGGATCCGAAAGGGGCCGGCACTGCGTGCATGTAGTTTCTTAACAGCTCCCTAGGAAAACCGTTCCGGGCGGATCCAGACCATCACATGATCTCCGACGTTAAAAGTTTGAATTCTTTTTCGGGCATCGGCTCGTAATTTATAGTCAGCATTGCTTTGCTCAATCTTGTTACTGATTTCTTTATGTAATTCATGCATGTGTGATGCAAATGCAGATGCAGACTCAGAGACTCTATGGTAATCAGCCATGGGAATGAGATCTATTGGTTGCCTAGGCTTAAAACCATGGACAATTTCATGTGGACTCATGCCGGTAGTTC
Source organism: Chamaelirium japonicum (assembly GCA_947650365.1). Taxonomy (NCBI): domain Eukaryota; kingdom Viridiplantae; phylum Streptophyta; class Magnoliopsida; order Liliales; family Melanthiaceae; genus Chamaelirium; species Chamaelirium japonicum. Next base: position 6,457,871 of record OX393558.1, read on the forward strand.
TATTAACAGATGAATTATATGCAAACTCGGCAATGGACAGTTTGAGATCCCAACTCCCGACATGTTCGCCTACCAAGGTTCGCAGGAGATTTCCCAAACTCCTATTGACAACTTCCGTTTGACCATCAGTCTGTGGGTGGAATGCGGTTGAGAATTGAAGCTTGGTGCCCAATTTGTGCCAAAGGGTCTTCCAGAAGAAACTAGTGAACTTGACATCCCTATCGGACACAATAGTCTTTGGTAACCCATGTAGCCTTACAATGCCATCAAATAGTATTTTGGCAACTCGAGACGCATCAGAGGTTTTGGAACATGGTAGAAAATGAGCCATCTTGGAGAAACGGTCTACCACCACTAGAACTGAATCGTGCTTTCTGAGGGTCTTTGGGAGACCAAGCAGGAAATCCATATTGATGTCTTGCCAGGGGCAGTTTGGAACCGTTAGTGGGGTATACTTGCCAGTATTTTGCTTTTGTTGCTTGGCCAACTGGCAGGTGTGACACCGTCTCACATGTTTAGCGACATCTCGCTTCAGACTCGGTCAGAAAAATCGATATTCAACAGCCTCAATGGTCTTTTTGTTGCCGAAGTGACCGGTAAGGCCACCAGCATGTAGTTCCCAAACAAGAAATTCACGGAGGGAAGTTCGGGGAATACAGAGCCGACGATCGAAAAAAAGGTAGCCATCTTGCATGAGGTACCCATCAACTTCTCGAACGGACCCATCGGTTAACAAGGAATGTATCTTTCCAAAGTCGGGGCAGGACCGTATTCATCCTTCAGTTTTTCAAAACCCTCAACCACCGTGGTTAATTTGGACAAGACAAACACACGACGACTAAGAGCGTCAGCAGCCTTATTTTCGACTCCCGCCTTATGACGCAGGGTGAAAGTATAATCTTGAAGGAACTTAACCCAACGACCGTGTCGCGCATTCAACTTCTTTTGAGAGTAAATGTACCGTAATGCCGCCAGTGACGAAGAGATTGGATTACCGCATAGAATTCCTTGTCGTATGTAGAGTATCGTTGGCGAGTATCGTTCAGCTTCTCGCTGAAGTAAGCGACGGGATGTCCTTCCTGGGAGAGGACGCCACCTATGCCAAGCCCGGATGCATCACAGGCTATTTCAAAAACTTTAGAGAAATCGGGGAGGCGCATGGCAGGGGCCTCGACCATTCTCCTCTTGATCTCCTCAAAGGCCTTGGAGGCGGCAATCGTCCATTCGAACTCGCCCTTCTTAAGGCAGTCTGTGATTGGGGCCATAATGGTGCTGAACCCCTTGATGAATCTTCTGTAAAAGGTGGCCAGGCCATGGAAACTTCTGACATCACGGATGTTCTTCGGTTCAGGTCATTCCTCGATAGCGCGGACCTTCTCAGGATCCGCAGAGACCCCATGGACAGAGACGACAAACCCTAAGAAATGGACTTCGGTAGCAAGGAAAGTACACTTCTTTGGATTGACATACAATTCTTCTTTCCTCAGTACGGCGCAGACTTGCCGAAGATGGTCTAGATGTTGTGCCCGAGACTGGCTATATATGAGTATGTCATCAAAGTACACCACGAGAAATTTTTCCATAAAAGGGCGGAGTACCTGTGTCATAACTCTTATGAAAATGCTCGGCGCATTGGTCAGCCCAAACGGCATGACCATCCACTCATACAATCCATCCTTGGTCTTAAACGCAGTCTTCTACTCATCTCCAGGGCGGATGCGAATCTGATGGTAGCCACTCTTTAGATCGATCTTGGAAAAGACGGTGGCTCCAGACATCATGTCCAACAGGTCATCCAAACGAGGAATGGGAAAACGGTATTTGACCGTTATCTTGTTGATGGCGCGGCTATCCACGCACATACGTCAGGTTCCATCCTTCTTGGGCGTAAGCAATGCGGGGACCGCGTAAGGGCTCATGCTCTCTTTAATAAAACCCTTTCTCAGCAGTTCATCAACCTACCGCTTCAGCTCGGCATGCTCCGTAGGGTTCATTCTATAGTGGGGCAGGTTGGGGAGGCTTGCCCCTGGGACCAAATCGATTGTGTGTTGTATGTCACGTATTGGAGGCAATTGATTGGGGAGGTCCTCGGGGAAGACATCAGGAAATTCTTTTAGCACAGGAGCAATCTCAGGGGAAATTGCTGGGGTGGACTCTTTAGGAGTTTCCCTAGCCGTAAGAATCATACTTGGAGCTCCTTTTTCCATCTCGAGGTTCAACTCCTTGGCACTGATGTAACTGACGCTGCTAGTCTTCTTGGCGGAGGGGGTGGACTTTTGTGCGGGTGGACCACTCTTGGGCTGAGAGGGCATCAATTTGATTTTCTTACCCTCATGCTCAAACAAACACATGTTAGATCGTCCATAGATGACGACGTCATTATCAAACAGCCAAGGTCGCCCCAGTATGACTTGACCCACATCCATAGTTAAGACATCACACCAGATTTTCTCCTGGTAGGCATTGAAGTTTATGGGGACCAAACATCTTTGCTTGACCTCCATTGCCATAGAGTTGATCCAGGAGACTTGGTATGGTCGCGGATGGGGAACTGCCTTCAACCCAGTCTTGGAGATCACAGCAGAAGATACTGCGTTGACACAACTTCCACTGTCAATGATCACTTTACAGTTCTTATCTCCGATTCTGGTGAAAGTGTGAAAAATGTTGGTACGCCTCCAGTCATCTTGTTCTTTGGGTGGGGACAGCGTGCACCTCACAACGGCCAACTCGGTGGGTGTTGTGTACCTAAGGCAACCTAGAGTGAGGTTACCTCCCTCGTCATCGAAGTCTCCTTCATCATCATCAGCTCTATACACAAAACCATCCATGTCTGCCTCCAGGGCTTCAACAGGTGTGCCATCGATGATGTTGATCTTGATGGGACTAGGGCAGTTTGCAGCCACATGTCCATAGCTTTGGCACTTATAGCATTTGATGAGGGGACTAACTTTGGAGAAGTCTCTTTCAGGGCCCTTGCCACAAGTGTCCTTTTCATTGCTCCAACTCATGGCATCTGTCCTTGGTTGGGATTGGGTGGGATAAGACCAAGGTTCGAAATCTCCATTTCGGTGGAAATTTCGACCTTCTGGATATGGAAATATTTCGTGGAAATATTTCGACAGTGTGGAAATATTGCAATTTTGTAGAAATGGTGGAAATATTGATTTTTTGATGGAATTTTTTAATGAAACTCCGGATAGTCATAAACCAAGTATAGATACACACTTTGGAACACTCACATAATATGTGTACCCTATCAAGGGGTGTAGAGCTTCACATAACATGTATTCAATGTATTAAGTCTGTGAGTGTTGTGCAATCTTATTTAGTTCGGTTTTGATATATATTTTTCAAATATTTTTTAATCCTTTTTTTGGATAACAATATTTTGAAATAAAGATTAGTTGATTGTTAAAATAATGTTTCAAACGATTTTGAAAGCGGACTTAAAACAAGAAAGTTATGCAAATTTGAAATTGTGCAAAAATTATGCTGAAATGTGAAACACTGTTTTTTTACTAAGTCTGAAAAAACGAGTTTTTATATAGAAAAGTTTTTATACATTCAAAATTTCCTAAGACGGACCATGGTTTTCTAGATGTACTCGTACTTCTACATCTTGTGGAATTTTTTGAGCTAAAAAGGAGTTGATTTAATCACTTTTCTCACCATGTAGATTTTATAAAAATCCATAAAAACTGTTTTCTCCTACTAAAATTGAAAGTTTACTTTTTGATTCCTTTGTTTTTTGATTTTTTTGATATTTTTATTGAAACCAAATGGGGGGGTATTTGCTTATTTACATATAATAACTTAAAGTAAATGGAGAAAATAAAAATTAAGTAAAACGACATTTACTTAAATGTTATTATATGTAAATAAGCTGCTGAGAACCAGGCCCCCTAGTCCCCTTTTATAACCAGTCAGTCACAGAATTTCGGATAAATTTCGCGAAATTTCTCGAAATTTTCGCGAAATTTCGATAAAATATCGCGATATTTCGTGGAGATGGAAATATTTCGTGGAAATATCGCGATATTTCGCGAAATTGCTCGATATTTTGACATTTTCAATTATGCTCGAGATTGCAGGTGATATTTCGTATCGGGGTTTCATTTTTCCGATATATTTCGTGATATTTCGCGAAATATATCGATTTTTTGTTCCATGGATAAGACCGACTCGGGTAATTGCTCGAGGAGGGACGAGGAGCATGACTCCGGGAATCACCCCTATGAGGGTAGCTAGATCGGAGGCTATCAAGGTCTTGGACTAGGGCGTAAGCTCTTTCTAGCTTGGTGACATCACGGGCAAGGAGTTCATTTCTCAGATCTTCTCTCAGACCTGATCGAAAACGGTACAGGACCTGGACAGGGGTTTCAGTTCCGAGGACATTGCAGCGAGTCAAGAACTCATCGAATTTGGCGACGTAGTCCTTGGCTGATTTATTGCCCTAGGTGAATTAGTGCCACTGATCCAGAAGGCGGGCTTGATACGACGGAGGCACATATTTGTCCTTTAGTTCGTTCTTCATCGCGATCCAATTATCGATGGGGTCTTGGGTTCGAGCAACTCTCAATGCCTCGATGTTGGTCCAGTATTGACTGGCAGGTCCACTCAGTTTCATCGCGGCGAATCGGACTTTCCTTGGTTCCGTTAAGGGATACCAGGTAAAATATCGGTCCATAGATTGGAGCCAGTCCAAGAAAAACTGGGGATCATGCCTGCCATCGAAGGAGGGTACTTCTAACCTGATGCTCCGAAGATATTGTTCATCCGGATCTTTGATGATTTTGCCAAGGTGGCCGAAAGTCTTGAGGGTCCAGGGGTGGTGGAGTCCGGGGTGGAGCTTGGTCCAAACAGTCAAAACGGGCGTCAGTGTCACGCTGGTAAGCAGCAAAATTCTGGTTCATGGTGGCTATCCCTTGAGCTAACTCGGTAAGTGTCCTAGCCAAGGTGTCGGGATCCATATTACAACTGTCCGACTCGCTAGACTCTCCTAACAAATATGGCCTACCTCTACGGGTTGGCATGCACACTTACAAAGATACTTAATGAATGCTAATTGCAAATGCAAGCGTTGCAAATATCATGCCTACCTACAACCATGCTCTGATACCAAAAATGATACAAAACAATACAGGTGATGGTAATGTCAATAATTGATTGAGCAAGCAGGGCTTCCCTATTAATTTTGAGACCCAAGCAGGAAAAGTAATTCAAACAGATAACATGGGGCATTTGCTTTGGGAACTACTAGCACGATACCGATCGCTCTCGATTCCAGGCGATAAAGAAACAATACTTAAATTACCGGCTAATGGTCCTACTCGCAATATTTAGATTAGCAATTATGCGGGGCAGGTGGAGCACTCAATCTCACGAAAGTGGACAGCAGTCGACAATAATAAAAGACTAGAAACTCAATTTATTGGCGTCTACCGGAAGCACCTCATCGGGAGGGAAACATACCTACTGAGGGTCGTGGGAAGCCTCAGGGATCTCAGCTAGTGGCGGGGTCGATGTCGATGCGGGATCCTCGGTTTGGGGCGGGGCTTGAACGAGGGCCCGTAGCGCCAACACGTTGGGGTGCACGAGTGCACCGGGGTGCCACCGTTGATGGTTCTTCGAGATTCCCAACCGAGCTTCTGCGTCCTTGGCGACGAGGTAGGTGATGTGCTCCATGTACTCCTTTACGTTCTCGTCGGCGCTGAACTGGAAGTCGAGGAATGGGGAACGGATATCGAGAAACCCGTCTTCGTCGTCGATCAAGCTGTGGTCGACGTCCGGATCTGCCATGCCGACATGCCGAGGGAGGGGAGTGGGGTTTTTGGGTGCGGGGTTGCGAGGAAGAGGGTGGCGGGGTGGTCGGGCGCGGGTTGTGAGAAGGTCGGGTAGGGGTTTAGGTGGGTTGGGATGGGGGTGGCAGGGATGGGAGGCAGGGGCCTGGGGTGGATCACGGGGAAGGGAGGCGGGGTCAGGGCAAAGTCGGGGGAGAGAGGGAGGAGGCAGCCGGCGGCTGGTGGGGGGTGGGGGGGGGGCTAGGTAAGGGGGCGGGCTGCGGCATAGGGAGACGGGCCGGGGGCCGGATCGGGGCGGCACAAGGAGAGGGGGCGGGGGTCGGGGTGGCAGCACAGGGGGGACGGGGGTCGGGGGGCCGGGTCGGGTGAAGCAGCACAGGGAGGGAAGGGGATCGCGAGAGAGAGGGGTTAGCTCGTGGGAGGAGAGAGAGAGAGAGAGAGGGGTGAGGGGCGGCGGTGTGGGCTGGGGACAAAAAAAAAGGGGGGGGGGGGCAACTAGGGATTCACACACTAGTCTGGATCTAGGATTTCACACACCTAGGGTTTGGGTTTGGGGTTTCACACACCTCACCCTGGTTTCTCTTAACACATATAGAGAAAAACATATTGTTCTTATTCATAGCATACCCTTACATGACAAATGGGCAGGCCTATATAAAGGCCTGCGACAGTAAACAAAAGTAGCCGGAAATCGAGGTGGGACTAAATAACACAATGCAACAAAGAAAACAACCATGATGGTTCTGAATGCCTGATCAGAGCCATAAGCTCAGGTGGCGCCTCCTGCGCTGGTACACGCGGCATGGGCGATGCTCGATGTCCCCATCATGTTCTCTCATTGAAAGTGATCCTTATGGGATAACATAATTAAAAGATCTTGAATATTCAAGGAATTTACAATTTCTCAATGGAAATCTCATTTGTCATAATTATTTTGTGCAACACAACATTGAAAGGATTCATCCCCTCTATCGTCTTGTGGATTCAATGATTTCCAAGCAAAGGTGTGACTTTTACATGGCAAATCAAGAATAAGAATCCCATTATACAAGAATAGTGAACATCATAATACCAAATTTTACTGTTGTCTTCAAAGCAAGGCTTATAGTCTCTCTCTCTTCCAGACAAGAGGCTGATAATGGTTGGATGCTCCTCCAAATTTTGTCCATGGCAACTTGTAATTGGCTAGCTTTAGTTTCTTTCCTGTAATACCCATGAAATCCCCATTGTGCTGCAAGAAAGGCAGGGTAGAAGTTAGGATATCATTCGCATTAGAACTGGTACTTAGAGCCAAGATTTAAAGCGCCTCATGAACTTAATTTAATGTGCTATAGACGGTACCATACCATGGTCTCACCAGCCCATTACAAATCCCATATGTTACATGATCTATCTATACATATCGACCTAGTAACGGTCATAATCTCTCAATATTGCAACGTATTGAACATAAGAGACATACTTGCTGATTTGCTTCTATAATATTTATATAAATTAGACCCCACATTCCTGAAACTGTATTTTGTGTATGATTTTCTTTCATTAATATTGTGATTTTGATGTTTACTTGCGGGTTGCACTTGTAGAACGAAGTAATATGTCTTATAGTGAAGATAAGAGACATACTTGCTGATGTGTACCTATAATATTTATTTATATTAGACCCCACTTTCATGAAACTGTATTTTTATGATTTTCTTTCATTATTATTGTGATTTTGATGTTTACTTCCTGGTTGCACTTGTAGAATGAAGCAATATGTCTTATAGTGGTCTTTTTTTAAGAGAAAAGGTAAACATGGAGGCACAATGATGTAGACTTAGGGTTTACAAGTATCTTAAAGGTTCAATCATGTCTGCTCATTGCTACAAAACCATGCAAAATTCATGGTTGGGAAAAGGCTGTCTAAGGGTATCTTCACAGTTTTTTTTAGTGTTTATTACCAAGTTCTAGTGCGAAAGTTAATATATCTTTCTATGTCTTAATGTTTATTACCAAGTTAATTACTCATAGCATGACAATATCACCAATACTGGCCAATAGTCATAGGATTGCTAGGATACCTAGCAAACTACACAAGACCTGATATAGCTTATGCAATAAGTCGACTTAGTAGATACACCAACAATCCAACTAAGAGCCATTGGAATGCCCTAGAATGAGTAATGAGATATCTTATGGGCACATTAGCCTATGGATTTCATTTTAGTGGTTATTCTGCCGTCCTAGAAGGCTATACTGTGCCAACTAAATCAGTGACAGCTTGGATGTAAATCCACTACTGCCTTTATTTTTCTATTAGGAGGTGCAACTGTTTCTTGGAAATCCACCAAGCAGACAATGATGACCAAGAGCACAATGGAATTTGAAATGAATGGTTGAGAGACCTTATAACTATTAACTGACATACCCATAGGAGAGAGACATATACCAGTCATATCTATCTATTGCAATTGTAAATCAACAATTGATAAATGCAAACCAAAAATGCATATAAAAAAAATGAAACGACACTTAAAAGTGCAACATAAATCATTAACGTATAAATTAAATTACTAAATAATAACCCTAAATTTAGTGAGGTCTGAGAATAATATTGTTGATCAGCTCACAAAGGGGTTCTCTAGAATAGTGGTTCTAGAAGCGTTGAAGGGGATGGGATTAAGCCCAAAAGAAAGATCACCACGGTAGCAACCCAATCTCAATGGGTAGAAACAAGCCATTTTGGTGACTATAAGGAGCACTGATTATACCTACTCCCATCCCTATGGCGAGAGTGCTCATAAAAGAAAGGGTATGATGAGTTCAAAACTCTTAATGATTCCAAGACCCTTGAGGCATAGTGCCTTCTTGCTTGCACTCTTTGAGAAATCACCAAAATACGTGGTCGTGAGACCGCGACTATGAGATTAGGGCTGGTCTCTAACACACACATAAGATACATGCGCAAGGCTATTAATAGCGCTTAGGGTTGGCAATTCTGGACCCGACACAAAGTTAGCGGGTTTGGGTCAAGTTAAACGGGTTCGGGTCGTAAACGGGTCGACACGATAGACCCGTTTAATAAACGGGTCGGGTTCGGGTTTAGGGTCTGAACACGGTAGATCCGGAAAGAACTGTTTAAAATTCAACAGGTCGGGTCTACCCGCAATCCGATACTATAGTATATTAGTATGTAGTACCAGCGGGTCTATCGGGTCAGGTCGGGTCGAGTCAGATTGGGTCGGATCAGGTCAATTGAATAGACCCATGTGGTAAACAGGTCTTATCAAGTCTACCCGTTTATAAGCGGGTCAGGTACGGGTTTAGGGTCTAGACACGATTAGTTAAACGGGTTGGGTCCGGGTCTAGGGGTTTTCGACACGACCCGAAACTAGACACGACACGAACCCGACACAACACGACCCATTGCCACCCATAATAGCGCTATCTGTTTAGAACACTAGCATATCTATACTGTTTGTGACACTTATTGAAGTTTGAACTATGGTCCTAAGTTCAAAGACATAGTCTATAATGGTACGACAAGCCAAAACAATTTTACTAAGTAAAGGTTCAAACTGAGAGGTACCTTTACCGAATACATAGTATAAGGAACCTAATATCATCTTTATTTTTAATAAACTTTGAAACTTTAAATCATGTGGGGGATTGTGGACGTGATTTAAGTTTTAATTATCCAAACACTAGTCATAACGGCTAAGTGGAATCGGATGGCTAGAGGACTTGTCTCAAGTCTCTGATAGAGGTCAGAGTTTCAAGCCCTATACCCCGCATATTTTTAAATATGAGTTTTAAAAGGTTTCTTAAGCATGTATTTTTTGCACACTCACAAATTTAGTCCCATTTTGCCTGGGGAAAAACTTGGTGGTGCACTTATATACTAGCTCTCTCCAAGAACTTGGGAAGCCTCACAAGAACCAAGGCTTGGTTCGCCAAACACGTGCGCACAGTGAGCTGAGCTGAACACGGGCTTGGGCGCGAGACGCGTGGACATGTATGATCTTCGGTTCGGTTCATTTTTATTCTTTTAATGTTATTTTTAAATAGCCTTTATTGGGACATTGATGGTCTTACGTTACACAGCTGCATGTAACGTTCCGCATTGATGGGCAAGCCATTACACAGCTGCATGTAACGTTCTCCCCATCAATAGACTAACGGCTATATGGGCCAAGTGGCTATATAAAGGCCTCCAGACCAAAGGCTACACACAAAATTTTGCAATATTCTCTTTTCCCCTACTCTGTTGATTTTTTCACTGTTTCATTGAGTTTGTTTTTCCATTGCTGGATTCCCCAAGGCCGTTTGTTGTGTTTTTGTGCCTTTCTCCGAGGCGTGTCAACGAGAAGGAAAGGTGGTCATTCAAGGGGTTCGTCATATCTCTGTCCTTCCTTGCCACGAGACTCGCATGGGGAGGGGAGGGGAATGGTAATTGTATTTCTAGGACAGCGCCTACGCGTGCTTCGATCCCAGCCCACTGCTAAACTCTTGTTCGTTTTATTGATCGTATTGTTATAATAATATAAGTAGTACTCGCATAAGTTTACTATACTATGAAATTCATCTTTAGAATTATATAGTATCCTAAATCCATATCTATAGTTAGTTTAAAATTTCAATATCATATATCTCATCTCTTCATTTTCAAATACAAACTTTGTTCTCAGTATAAATCCTAATCGAATCTACATATTGCAATTGAAACCTAAATTGCCATATATGTTTTGCAAGTAAAATTTCCAAGAATCTAGATTTTTGTAATGCAGTAAGTCGTCTTAATAGATAGTCATTGTCATACTAACCTACCGACTAATACTATTGACCAGTATCAGCACTACGAAGCTCACCTACACTAAGACAACAGTGTATCATATATCCCGCGTAGGCATAGGTTTATTATCGAACTTAACTCTCTCTCTCTCTCTCATGTGGGTATGCTCACCATGTTTGTGACCATATACACCTCCCTTGTATATATAGTGGCTATTTGCATCGTGCCCAATTTAGGAAAGAATACTTGCTCCCATGTTTCAAGGTTATTCTGTGAGGTGTATTATTCGGCGTATTCGCTGAGATATACAAAGATTGTGTAGATTGTAAGGGCCACTACTTGCAAGTGGCAGGGGTGAGCTTCTTCAGTCGGTGCTCCTACATGGTACCATACGTTTCGGGGGAGATTGAATCTGTCTTGTTGGAGGACTCTATAGTGAGGATCTGTAGCTGAGTACCTTAAGGTACAATCTGGTTCTCTTGAGTATCTAAGATGTGTTGCAATAGACTGTGTGATACAATTCAATTGGCTGAAAGGATTTTTTTTTTGTTGGATGAAGCTATAAGAACAAGATTTTCTAACCTTGAGACAAAGTCCATCCTCTATGTCACAGATGGGATAGTCAGGAGGGCAGCAGTAGGTAGTCCCAGTGCAACACACTCCATTCTCTTCAGCACAGCATCCATAGATACCGCAGATTTCTCCAAGCTCAGAAAAGCAACAGCAAGTCTCTCCTGATGGACAATATGTCATATCTCCACAAATGGTTGGCCAAGGGTTAGGCGGTGGCGGTGGCGGCTGCAGTGGCGGTGGCGGTGGTGGTGGTGGTGCCAGCGGCAGGGCAGGTGATGGAAAAGGAGTTGGAGAAGCTGGCTGCATGGTGGGGTAGGAAGCCATGGCATTTATTGCGCAGACACCATAAGGTAATTCAGTTTTCCTTCTAATGTAAATATACCCTTGTATGCCCCAGCTTGTACCCCAAGAATTCTTTGCAATCCAATAATCAACACCGCCTTCTGATCCATACCCCACAAGCAATACTGCATGGTCAATTTTATCTGGGTTGCTCGAGCAATCTCCATCGTAGATTCCCTGAGTATTCATTTATCTGTTAGGATGTTCCCAAATAATTATATCAGTAAATGTTGAGCTAACATAACCATTGATGCATAAGTTTTAGGAAAAATTACAAAAACCTCACTTGAACTATACACCTCATTTCATATTGGTCCCTCAACTTTTTTTTGAACAATTTGATCCATGAACTATGCTTTATTTGCATTTGGCCCCCTCTGTCAAGTAGCCTTGGCCCTGAGCATGGACGCCGTGGGTGACCGCCCTGGGCCCCGCAGTCAAGGGGGGCCCAAAATTATTTTTTTGTAGGTATACTCTAGGATAAATTAGGCACCTAGCGTCAAGGACTGAGAAATGATTCAAAGAAGGCCCCCAATCTCTGGGTTTTTGCTTTGTATTTGGACCCAAAACCCAAACAAACAGTTGTAGGCTTTACATGGGGCCTGGTGTGCAAAAACATTATGTTCGTTACCCATTAAAACTACTCATTTTTGAAATGGCAAAATGTAGAGTCGAAAATCTGCACGGTTACCAAACAAAAGCTTGCCTTTATCTCTCTCTCTCTCTCTCTCTCTCTCTCTCTCTCTCTCTCTCTCTCTCTCTCTCTCTCTCTCTCTCTCGTTCGCTTCGTGAATGTGATCTATAATATCTATTCTTCGACCATTCGAGGCCCACCGTCCTCGACTCCTCTGGGTCCTCTCATTGGTGTTTCCCGCCTCACTCTCGTCGTCACGCAGTATGACCGCCCACGGACACTGAACGGACAGTAACCCCACAGCCACAGCTGACAGGCCCTAGCGTCTTCATGTGTGTGATTGGAACCGCTCACGGTCGGCGTGTGTGTTTGTAATCGACGACTGCTCACGGCCAGCAGCTAGCGACCGCTCGTGGCATGTAGGTCTGTAGTAACGACCAACCCCCGTTGTTCTCTCTCTCTCTCTCTCTCGCACGCGCGCGCGCGCACGCCCTGGCATGCTCTCGTTCCCTCTCCGTGTGTGTGTGTGTGTGTGTGTGTGTTTGTGACCGACGACCGCTCTTGGTCGACGGCTCTACAGTAGCGGGCTTCTCTCTCGCTCCTCCTCTGTATCTATTTGTGACAGGACCGTCTTGAATCCGGCTTAGATCATTGATTCGCTAATTACTATTCAGTCGAGTCCAAGGTAATTTTAGTTTTTATTTCTTTTCTATAAGTTTATTGTCTGAAAAATTTAAATTATGTTAATTTTAATTCAACAAGGTATATAAAGTAATAGTTTGCTTCTATTGTTTTTTTTACATCTTAGTTTTACATCTATTAGCATGTATAAATCGGCCTTATTTTCGATCTTCGCCCTAGACCTAAAAAATCTCAGGACCGGCCTACTGTCAACTTTTATCCCAAAAATACCTTTGTCTTAGTAAGCATAAGCTAAATATTCTAAAACAATTTTGAGTCTTATTGGAAATTTATAAGGGCATTTTCGGGATAAAAAGTTGAGGGAGGGGGACTAAATACAGTAGAGCATAGTTCAGGGATCAAACTGTTCAAAAAAAAAAAAAAAAGTTGAGCAACCAATATGAAATGCGGTGTATAGTTCAGGGGTGCTTTTTGTAATCTGCCCACCCTAAGTTTTATCTGAACTACCAAAATGCAATCATCGGTCATAATTCAGTGGTCTATACGAGGATTATCGCTCTTGGTTTTGTGTCTCACCCATTGCCATCTGTACCTTACTATAGATCTGTAGTTAACTTACTCCTGTGTACAGTTGGAAGTCCCATTCTGAGCCGTCGATCCCCACACTGACTGGTTGCTTGACGATGGCACAAAGGAGAGCACTCTCATTTTGATTGACGTCTCGGTAGCCATCGATGGTTACCACTTTTGTATTTTTCTGATCATAATGAACATCAGTCAGTAGCTATAAACTTGCTAAACTGTACTCTGCTATTGTTCATGCTGTGAAGCCAACCTTTTCAGTGTTGCAGGTATCATCATGTCCTGTGTAAGGATACCTGAGTTCTGTGTCGATCCCGCCATTGTTTATGACCCATTCGAATGCATCATCCATGTAGCCGCCGCTGCACCCGTCATTGGACTTATCACAATCCACGAGTTCTTGTTCGGAGAGGCTGATGAGGTAACCTGTGGTCATGGCGTTTATTCCTTCTATGGCTCCGGTCGAAGAGAACGCCCAACAGCTCCCTGTGATTGCAGTTTAGAAGAGATGGGCACTGGCAGCGCGAAATAAATATTTTGTGTTGGCTTTGCTATCTTTAGATGAGGACACTGTAAATTGATGTAACATAGGTTAGGTATTATGGACCGTCGGATTAAGGATGGGCGGTGTCGATTAGACCGAATTAGTTGTGATCGTGTCATATACATGATCGGGTCTGAGACGCATCTCCTGTGCATGTTGGGTCATCTGGGTGCACTTGTTTTAAGTGTGGGTTTGAACCTAATTGTGTAGAAGCGATTTATGGGGGCCATTAGGGTTTCCTAGTAATGATGGGTGACTTGAGACCGGTTCCCTAGAAATACGGCTATAGTTCCTGACCCACTCTAACGACAACTTCTCTCTCACGCCATCCCATCAGCGTGAGAGATCCGGACATAGAACTAGGATTTGGAGTTGACTTTGGTCGTGAGCGGATCTTCCTCCTCTTCGGCAAGCGCAATCATCCATGGCGTCAAATATGTTGCCATTATCATTTTTGTCTTCTCCATTCTACCATGAGATCTTGGCAAAAGAGATTCGGTATCTCGAATCCTTACATTTGGGTGAATCGTTTTGGTTCTCTCTTATTGTTGCTTTTGGAGGATCTTACATAAATTTTTTTTTAAAAAAAACATTTGTTTGGGTGAGTTCTTTGAATTTGATTTTCAATCTGATGAGCTTCTAATATGTTGACTTTTTGTTTCAATCTTTTTTTTTTTTTCTGAGAGGTAGATATAGGTAGTTGTTACATTGGATAGAACCTGATGATTTGGTTAGCAGATTAGGATGTGGTTCTGGGGGTACAGTGCTCCCCCCCCCCCCCCCCCCCCCTTGGCGGGGTATATTTTTTTCGATATTATTTTATGTGATTGTATGTAAACACTAATTGCAGGGGATAGGGGTGCAACTTGGGTTGGGTTGGTTCAGGTTTCGGTCAAACCGAAACTGAACTGACTTAGTTCGGTTCTACCAAATCCAAACCCAACCCGATCCAACTTAAGCATAGCCCTGACTCGACCGACGTGCAATAAGGTTGGGTCGGTTCATTACGGGTCTCGGGTTGACAAATCTAGTAAGTAAGAAGTAAATAACATATATGCAGTATGCATTGAATAGTGAATATATATATATATATATATATATATATATATATATATATATATATATATATATACAGAGAGAGAGAGAGAGAGAGAGAGAGAGAGAGAGAGAGAGAGAGAGAGAGAGAGAGAGAGAGAGAGAGAGAGAGAGAGAGAGAGAGAGAAAATGAGCTGCGAAGCCGTGCCTGTCCGATCGGAATGGATCAAACGGCACATAAAAATTCCGCTCATGATCAAACCCGCTGCCACATTTGATGGTTCGTTCGATTCCATCCGTTAGATCGATGGGATCGAACGGACCAAAAAAATTTCGCTGTTATTGTAGCGGCTAGTAGCTACAGTAGCAACGAATTTAGTTTGGGCCGTTCGATTCCCATCGATCCAACGGATGGAAATTGAACCAACCCAACCTAACTCATCAAGCCTTGTATTTCTTGTACCGTCTTTTATTTTTGCCTCGGAGCAGTGTGAAATCGATCGTGAAGGGAGGACATAGGTAAATTGTCGAACCTTATTTAACCTCTATTTTTTCTAGTTGTATGATTGCATCTTGTTCATTAGTTTACGCAGATAACTTTTATGGAAAATCATCTATAGTAGGATTGTTATAGATCAGGAAGTCAGGAAAACACTCACCACACTGTCCCTGATCTTTCACTTCAGTGACCACCCCCTTCTTCCTCCAATCGAGCGAGGAAGGCGCCTCGCAGCTCTCCTCCCTCCCCTCCGTCCCCGCCGCCATCCTCCTACCAACCCTCCTCCCTTCGGCCCTCGGCACCCTACCCAGATACATGGCTCTGAACTCCTCGTTGCTCAAATCGGCAAACGCGTTGAGCCCCACGACATGGCCCGATGACGGCGGCGACGCCCCCCTCCTCCGCGCGTTCCTCTCGGTTACGAAAGCAAGGTTCTTTTGGAAATTCTCAAACCTCCGAGCTTTCTCGGCCGGATGCGTGTAGACCCTGCGGTGCCTCTCCCTCCACCGCTCGAAGAGCTCGAGCCGGAGCTCATGTGTGGCAGTGGCGTCGGAAGAAGGGTCGTATCCGGTGATCGCGAATTCGAATTCGATCAGCGCAGATGACCCATGACACACCGTGGAGAACCCGAGAAGGAAGAGAAGGGTGGACTGGATTCTCCGGCCACCCATCTCAGATGAGGGAGCGGCCCAGAGTCACTGTGTTTGAGGCTAGCTATAAAGCTAGCGCAGCTGGAACATCTCTTTCAGCTCCATCCTTACCAAGTTTCTGAAGAGTCGGATGGGAGGTAAGCCATTCTAACACGCATGTCGTCCAAACTTTCAAACCGAAGGGATAACTAACGGTCAAAATTGGCCGTTAGGTCGGAAGGAAGAACATGGACATTATCACAACGTACCGAGACACACATCACTGCCACATGCAGTCAGTTGGAGTACCATTCACTTTCAGATCGCTTGCCATCGTGCGGCTGTGATGTATGCGGTCCAATCGGGGCGGACATATTGATTCGAAAGCTTGAAAGATTTTTCTATCGCCCAAGGAAGAAGACGGTATTGGCATCCGTGATTTTGACACCATGAATATGATGTTCCTTATGAAATTGGCTTGGCTATTTTCTGAAGGACAATGATAGTTGGTGGGCCACAGTTCTCGAGAAAAAAATATCTCCGGGGACGGATTATTGGAGTCATAGATAGGGCCCAACCGTACCACCCTTCTGTTTGGGTGGATATTTTGAAGAGCCGCGAGGTTCTTAGAGAAGGATGTTGCTAGTTCGTGCGTGACGGATTAAAAACCAAATTCTTCATTGACCCTTGGTTGTCGGGCCTACAAGCCTTTCACATTATCTTATCGCAAGACCAAACCAATCTCATTGTTGGTAGCCAAAGATTTCGGGACCTTAGAGTGGATGATTTTTTTGACCGGCCTCAAAGGATGTGGAAATGGGATCTACTTCACAATGTTGGAGTGAATATTGAATCTTGCAATGCCATTAACAAAATTTTGCCGAAGCCGGCAGGTGAACGAGATTGCTTGGGATGGACTTGGGGTACATCAGAGGAATATTTTGTTGGGTCAGGCTATAGGTAAGCACTTAAGCGGACCTTGAGTTCATTTGCTTACCAAATTAATACTCATTGAAATCTCTTTGATTGGAAAAAACGGATCCAATTCTTTTTGTGGGGGTTACTGGCTCTTAGTCTCCCACTCTAAGCAAGGTTAGCATCTTTCTTGCCTCATTTACCTTTTACCTGCATTTTTTTTAACCTCGATGTGGAAGATGAGTGCCATCTGATAATTCAACTGTGTTTTATCCCGAAGAGTTTGGGCTTTGGTCGAGTTCCTTTGGCCACAGGGCAATATGACTGACCATCTTTATCTCCAATATGAGTGTTCTATGGAATTCTTCCTTGTTGACTCATGATAATTTGAAGCTTGATGCTTATATTTTGTGGGACATTTGGAAAGAACAAAACAGTGCCATCTTCGAGGGTATTGCACCTAGCTCGAAACACATTATTTTCATAGCCATAACCTTATTTAAGGATTTTGATACTACACCTTCGTTGGAAAATAGAACGAGAACATATGATAGAACCAAACCGGCGTGGAAGCAATCTTCGGAAGACTCTTCTATGCTTAATGTGGACGCCTCAGTTGGTGGAGAGGAGTACAACATGCGGCCTCATCATCAGAGATTTCTTGGGCCACTCAATCTGGTTTGCTGGTAAGGTCCTCCCCCGTTTGCTTGCTGATTGAAACGAAGGCTTTAAAATGATAGAAGGTGTTAAATTTTGCTTATAGCTCAGAATCAATAATGTAGTGTTGGAAGGCGATAATCTTTCAGTGGTCGAGAAACTCTTGGCGAACGTAGTGACAATCAACCTCAATGTGTTTTGTGCACTCGTGGAAGACCGGGTTGCTAGCAATCTGAATAGCACTCCGGTTGTCACAGAAGAGAGGCGTGGGCCCGGATATCACAACTCCCAAGTCAAGCAGAAGGCGGCGAAGCCAGACAATCTCTGCGGTGGTGGAAGCCATAGCCCTGTATTCGGCTTCGGTGCTGGAGCGAGCAACAGACTCCTGTTTCTTGCTGCGCCACGAAATAAGAGAATCAACAAGAAACACATAGTATCCGATAGTAGAGCGGTGAGTGGCTACATCTCCTGCCCAATCTGCATCGGAGTAGGCACGCAGCACCAACGGAGAGGTGGAGGGAAACAGTAGTGAACGGGTGACGGTGCCTCGGAGGTAGCGGATAATCCGAAGGACAGCTGCATAGTGAACTGAACGTGGAGCCTGAACAAACTGACTGACAATGCCAACAGCATGAGCAATGTCTGGCCGGGTCATAGTGAGGTAGACGAGCATCCCAACCAGCCTCTGGTAGCGGGAGACATCCTGGAGCGGCTCACCATCTGTAGCTAGAAGCTTCAAATTGAGCTCCATGGGTGTGTCAGTAGTGTGAGAGTCAGTAAGAACAACATCAGCAAAGATGTCGGAGATGTACTTTTGCTGGGAGACTAACAGACCACGAGCTGACCGGGCAATCTCGAGGCCCAAAAAGTAGCGAAGAGAGCCCAGATCTTTCATCTCAAACTGACTCTGGAGGTGACGCTGAAGGGATGCTATGGTTGCACTGTCATCCCCGGTGATGATCATATCATCCACATAGAGAAGAAGAACTGCAATACCCTGACTGGAGGAGCGAGTGAACAGGGCATAGTCGGAGTGGCGCTCAACAAACCCGGCGGCCAGGACTGCACTGCGGAATCGCTCAAACCAGGCACGAGGGGCCTGCTTGAGCCCATAGATGGCTCGGCGCAAATGACACACGTGCCCTGGAGGAACTGAAACGCCCGGAGGAGGAGCCATGTAGACTTCCTCAGAGAGGTCACCGTGGAGGAACGCATTGGTGACATCCATCTGATGGAGAGGCCACCCTCGAGCAGCTGCCACTGCTAAGAGGGTGCGCACAGTAGTCATCCGAGCAACTGGAGCAAACGTTTCCTCGTAATCAATCCCATACTCCTGGGAGAAGCCACGAGCAACGAGGCGGGCCTTGTGCCGCTCAATGGATCCGTCAGGTCGAGTCTTGACCTTGAATATCCACTTGCAGCTAACATGCACCACACCTGAGGGACAAGGCACCAAATCCCATGTCTGGGTCCGCTGAAAAGCCTCAAGCTCTACTGACATGGCCTGTCGCCACTCTGGATGTAAAGCTGCCTCACGGTACGACTGGGGCTCCTGATGGGTGTGAAGTGCGGTAATAAAAGCTTGATAAGCTGGAGAATAGGAGGCAATGGCAGAGTAACCAGAGGAGTCAGGAGAGTCAGAGGTAAAGGCAGAGTAGCCAAACCTGTCCGGAGAGTAGTCATATCTGTCAGGAGGGTGATGTTCGTGCACCGGGTAGCACCGAACAGGAGCAGGATCCACGACCGGTGAGGAGGGAGCAGCAGCATCAGGCGAGGGAGTACCAGTGTGAACCGACTCTAGAGGAGGAGCTGCAGACCGACGAACATAGACACGAGTAATAGATGGTGGTGGTAGAGATGACAGGGGAGAGGGAGGTGGTGAAGACGAGGGAGGTGGAGGTGGAGGTGGTGGAGGAGGCTCAACCGGGAAGGTGGGCATAGGAGCCGGATACGAAGGTAGGAAGGAGATGGTGAGAGGGGGGGACGACGTAGAAGATGACGTAAGTGGTGAGGGAAGATCCCGGGACTCAGTGGAAAAGTACGGGATATCCTCTACAAAGGAGACATGGCGTGAGACACAGATTCGACGAGCCAAGGGATCGTAGCACCGATAGCCCTTGTGCTCCTGACTGAGTCCTAAATGAACACACCTAACAGACCTAGCAGAGAGTTTGGTGCGCTCATGGGGAGGGAGGAGGACGAAACACGTGCACCCAAAGGTACGAAGAAGAGAGTAGTCAGGAGATGTGGAGTAAAGCCGCTCGTATGGGAAAACACCAGAGATGGATGAGGATGGAGTGATATTGATGAGGTAAACAGCAATCAGGACAGCTTTAGCCCAGTAGGAATGTGGAACAGAAGCAGACAGAAGTAGAGCTCGTGCTGTCTCGAGGACATGGCGATGTTTGCGCTCGGCGACGCCGTTTTGTTCATGGGTGTGGGGACACGACTGTTGGTGAAGAGTGCCGTGAGTCTGAAGGATCTTGTGCATCTCAGAGGAGAGATACTCCTGGGCACAATCAGACCGAAAAGTCTTAATGCGCCGACCAAACTGGGTATGAAGCATAGTAGTGAAGGTCCTGTAAATATGAGGAATCTCGGAGCGACGACGCATGAGATAAACCCAGGTACAGCGGGAGTAATCATCTATAAAGCTCACATAATACAAAAAACCAGTAAAAGAGGCAACTGGATCAGGACCCCACACGTCAGAGTGCACGAGATCAAAAGGGGCGCTGGAACGGGAGATACTAGTAGAAAAAGGAAGAGCAAGGTGCTTTGCTAATCGACACCCAGTGTAGACAGAGAGAGGGGAGAAGGACACTCGACTCAAAGCACCAGAGCAAAAAATGCTTTGGAGTCAATCACTGGATATGTGACCTAACGTTCTGTGCCACAAATCGGCATCATAGGTAATAGACAGAGCTGACGGAGTGGAAGTGGGAACTTGGAGGTGATCCTACTGATAGAGTCCCCCTGCTCGACGACCCAGCCCAACTCTCTGACCCGTCCGCGGATCCTGCATAGAACAAGAAGAAGAAGTAAATGTAACGATCAGGCACGAGTCACAAAGAGAACTAACATATATTAAGTTAATGTTTAAGCGGGTAGCAAGGTGAACACGAGGTAAGGTTAGGCGACCAGTGGGATCGGAGGCAGGGGTGATGGATCCACACTGCGTAATGGGTACACGAGTCCCATCAGCAGTGTGGATTCCCATGTGGGTAGGAGCAGGGCTACAATCCGTGAGGACAGAAGGATCGGAGGTAAGGTGGCAGGAGGCACCCGAGTCGAAGATCCATGGAGCAGTAGTACCCGGAGTGGCAGAGAGACTGTGAGCTGTCGAAGAGCTGGTGGAGGCGAGGTATCGCAACAGTAACTCCTCAAAGCGCTGGAGGCGGTCAGAGTAAGACCGAGACTGAGCAGAAGTACCTAGAGTGGCAGAGAGACTGTGATCTGTCAAAGCGCTGGTGGAGGCGAGATATCGCAACAGTAACTCCTCAAAGCGCTGGAGGCGGTCGGAGTAAGACCGAGATTGAGCAGGAGTGGTGGCAGGCGGTGCTGGAGTAGGGAGATCAGCAGCAGCAGCAGTCTCGCCATCATGGCGGAGGGGACCCTGACGACGTCCACAGTCGACTGACGTGGTAGAGGGACGTGGCCCAAGAATACCATCAAAACGAGGAGACGGAGGGACTCGACAATCAGCGACGGTGTGCAGGCAGTATGGGAGCCGAGAGATGCTGTATGAAGCCATACCCCTGAAGTACGGGGGCGAGCCGGCACAAGGGAGGTCCCAAGCAGTCTGGTATAGAGGAGACGGACCGGAGGAGGGCCAGGAGAGGAGCGGTGGAGCGATGGGGGGCAGTAGGGGGTGCAGGAGGGGGGCGGTATGGGCTGCAGGAGGTGCAGAAGGAGCGGCGGGGTGTCAGGGGGTGCAGGAAGGGGCGGTGGGTGATTCAGGGGATGGCGGGGGGGTCGGAGGGGCTGCAGGGGGGGTTCTGTTGGAAGAGGAGGGGCGCGGGGTGCTGCAGGAGGTGCAGAAGGGGGGCAGCGGGGCTTCAGGAGGTGCAGGAGGGGGGCGGCGGTGGTTGCAGGAGGTGCAGGAGAGGGCGGCGATGGCTGCAGGAGATGCAGGAAGGGGCGGGGGGGCTTCCGGAGTGCTGGAGGGGCTGCTGGGAGGGGGGAATCGGGTGTAGGAGGGTACTGGAGGGGCTGCCGGAGGGGGAATCGGGTGCAGGAGGGGGTTGGAGGGGCTGCCGGAGGGGGGAATCAGGTGCTGGAGGGGCGGCGGGGGCTGTGAAGGTGCAGGAGAGGGCGACGAGGGCTTTCGGAGTGCTGGAGGGGCTGCTGGAGAGGGGAATCGAGTACATGAGGGTGCTGGAGGGTCTGGCGGAGGGGGGAATCGGGTGCAGGAGGGGACTGGAGGGGCTGCCGAAGTGCTGGAGGGGCTGCCGAGTGCTGGAGGGGCTGCTGGAGGGGGGAATCGGGTGTAGGAGGGTGCTGGAGGGGCTGCCGGAGGAGTCGCCTTCACCGCGGAGAAACACTAGAGCTCTGATACCATGTTAGAAGATGACGGCTAGGGTTTGGAGAGAATAGAGTGCTCTCTATTGAGGGACTCAAGCCCAATATATATGTACATGTATGACCATACAACCCGACCCGACTGTACATGTAACCTGACCCATCTTTATACATTAACAATACTCTTGTTGGAGAAGGACATCCTCCTTCTTGAAAGATCCATAACTCAATTATGGAATGCGGGAGACTCTCACAGCTGTTTGCATTTTGTGATTTCTCCCATGTGATTAGGGATCGCAACCAGGCGGCCCATGTATTTGCCTCTCATGGGCTTCGTTGTAATCTTAATTTCTCTCTTTGTTCATCCTCTGGTTGTATCTCACCTATTTTTGAAGAGGTGTTTTGTAAGAACTCTGTTGAAATCTTAATGAATGCTTCACCACTCTATAGATATCTCCTTCTTTTTGCTCGAACCCATTGACTCTGGTCAACCCGTTGGGATTGGCACCCAGTGTGTGGGGTAGAAAGAGGATGATAAATATGGAGGGGTTGGTTTCTTTTTGCAAAAAAAAAAGGTCTAATTTCCACCATTCTTTTCAGAGTGAAGAAGCTAAGTGATGAAATCAATGTCAGCAGTTCTTTTTGGATGGAAATGAAAATAAAAATTAGGGAAAGGAAATAAAAACATGCTTGAAGATCAAATACAATACCAACATCAATCAAAGATCAGATTCAACACAATATTATTGATTCAAAGATCAAATACAGACCAACAACACTAATTCAAATATCAAATTCAACACAAAAACACATATTCAATGATTAAATGCATACCATACACAAATTCAAAGATTAAATGCATTAATTCTCGATTCATTAACAAGAGCAAACATAGCAAAACCGGAAATGCAAACCCTAGCCATAGAACTGCTCGAAATGCAAACCCTAACCCAAATAATAGTCAGAATGTAAACCCTAGCACAGATTAATGGCAGGAATGCAAACCTTGGCCGGTTAAAAATAACTGGAAGCAAACTCTAGCGGTGAATCGAGTCGGAAAAAAAAAAAAAAACTGAATGCTCAAAATGTAGCCCAGACCGCACTGGAAACGAAGTAGACAACCAAAGGAGAAAAACTCAACTTGATCGCGTTGGAAAAGAGGAAAAATCAGACAAACCGCTAACTGGAGAAGCGCGCCGAAATCACCCAATTCCGATCATTGTTTCCACATGAGAAAGGTAATAGAATGCCATCCAGATTTTGGGAGGAAATCAAATCAACTCGATCAACTGAAATCATCCACCAAGGTAGATGCCTTTTTGCCCGCTTAAAGTCCAAAAGAATGACGGAGAAGGCCGAAAATGAGGTCATTTCTGCCGCTCAAGTCATTTCCACCCAAAAGAATGAGACCTTATAACCCTCTGCCCTTTATAAAGTTTTCTATCTACAATAGTTTCTTTCTCTACAATATTTTTAATTTTTAATATTTTCTCTCTATAAATTTTTTTCTCTACAACATTTTCTCCCTATAATATTTTTTCTCCTCTCTATGATATTTTCTCTTTAGAATATTTCTCTTTGCAATATTTTCTCTCTATAATATTTTCTCTACAAATATTTTTTCTTTCTATAATATTTTCTCGTTACAATATTTTTTCTCTATACAATATTTTTAATCTCTATAATTATTTTTCTCTGTATACCATTTCCTCTCTCTACAAAATTTTCTCTCTGCAATATTTTCTCTCTATAACATTTGCTCTTTCTACAACATTTTCTCTCTACATTATTTTCTTTTTCTACAATATTTATCTTTCGATAATATTTTCTCTCCCTGCAACATTTTTTAAAGAGAGACGATGGGTACATTTAGATGGGCGACCCCTTGGTGGGATTCTTTCGCATGTAGTACTTTAGCAACAATGCTATTCAACCCGAATGATCAACTAGAATGTCGTTGCATCCAATCACACGGTCCATTTGCTTTCCCGTCCAGGTTGAGTGGTATTATACGGTCAATGCCGTCCCTTTGCAACGGCCAGGTGTGATCTAGAAATGTCATTTTTTGTTAACCATTCCGGTTAAATATTTCAGGTTAAATAGTATTTTCCAACAAGATTGTTATCCGTCCCTATTGCATCTGGTAGGTGTGGATATCGTTGTACCTTGGGGTAAACCTTTACCGATGACAACAATATCCACCACTAATAAATCTAAATTTTTATTAAAATCATATCAGATCTAATATAATGAGGAAGCTCGGGAGACAAACAAAGTTGGGTTTTGGACCATTGAAATAAACGATGATTAATTTTGATTCGTCCGCTCAATAGGTGAGTGCGATCAGTGATCGGAATCCGGAGGGTTGCGTCCCTCCCCAACAGGTTTTTTCTCTTTCTACTCTCTCTCTCTCTCTCTCTCTCTCTCTCTCTCTCTCTCTCTTTCGCGCCCCCTCCCTCTCGGTTCTCTCTCTCATCGGAGGGTTGCGTCCCTCCCCAACAGGTTTTCTCTCTCTCTCTCTCTCTCTCTCTCTCTCTCTCTCTCTCTCTCTCTCTCTCTCTCTCTCTCTCTCTCTCTCTTCTGCGCCCCCTCCCTCCTGGTTTTCTCTCTCTCTCTCTCTCTCTCTCTCTCTCTCTCTCTATCTATCTCTCTCTCTCTCTCTCTCTCTCTCTCTCTCTCTCTCTCTTCCGTGCCCCCTCCCTCCTAGTTCTCTCTCTCTCTCTCCCTCTCTCTCTCTTCTGCGCCCCCTTCCTCTCGGTTTTCTCTCTCTTCCACGCCCCTCCCTCTTGATTTTCTTTCTCTCTCTCTTTCTCTCTCTTCCGTGCCCCCTCCCTCCCGGTTTCTCTCTCTCGGTCGCGCCCTCTCTCTCTCTAACTAACTCTCTCTTCCCCCGATTCTCTCTCTCCCTCTAAATCTTTATCTCCCATCAGGAACGTCCCACCATCCCCCTATTCTCTCCCTTCCGTGCCCCCTCCCTCCCTGGTTTCTCTCTCTCTCTCTCTTTCTCTCTCTTTCTCGCCCTCTCTCTAACTAATTCTCTCTCTCCTCCCGATTCTCTCTCTCCCTATAAATCTCTAACTCTCTCTCTCTCTCTCTCTCTCTCTCTCTCCCGTTAGGTACGTCCCCCCTCCCCCCATTCTCTCCTTCCCTCCCTCTCTCTCTCTCTCTCTCTCTCAAAAAACTGAATGGTTTACGTTTAAAAATAATTCTGAATGGGTTTGTTTTAGCTAACCCCTTCTTTTATGTTGAAATATTATTTACACCCCTACTTTCTAAAAATTTGACTTTGCACCCAATTCGTCGACCCTTACCATTCGTAAGACGTGAGAGACCTTTAAAGTTATGTATTTATACTTACAACCCCACTTTTATGTCAAAATTTGAGTTACACCCCCACTTTTAACGATTTGCTTACGGTCAAATAATTGATTGGTTAAGCTTAATACCCCAATTTTGTCAACTACTTTATTTTCTCATTTTGTAATTTTTATTTGATCATAATTGAACGTTTTTGTTTTGCTTACACCCCTATTTTTATATAGAAATTTGAGTTACACCCCCACTTTTCTAAAAATTTGACTTTACCCCCAATCTGCCCCTTAACTATCCGTGAGTTGTGAGCGACCATTTAAAAGTAGTGTTTTTATACTTACAAACTCACTTTTATGTCAAAATTTTAGTTACACCCCTACTTTTACCGGTTTGCTTACGGTCAAATAACTGATTGGGGTAAATTTTTTCTTCTTTTCATTTTCTATTTTTAGATATTTTTTTCTTGGTTTCTTTTTTTTCCGTGCTCAAATTTTGACAGTTGTCCCTATTTTTTCACAGGAACCAATGAAAACAAACAAGCTTATGGGATCATCGTATATCGTAGATAATGTATATATTTTTAATTTATACTTTGTTTACGTTGATTGCACATATTTTTCATGACTAATGGTATTGGTGTCCCTTTATCCGCGTTTAGAATGTTATGATGGGCATCAATATGGAGAAGAATGATGATGTCATCGATGATGTAATGGGGCCACAACAATTCAAACAATATTCCAATCAGGTTGTGATCAACTTTCTTTTTCTTTGTGGCATTGACATCCTCTTTTTTTCTACCTTTACAGTTGTATATTTATACTTACAACCCTACTTTTATGACAAAATTTTAGTTACACCTCCACTTTTAACGATTTCCTCATGTTCAAATAATTGATTGGTTAAGCACAATCAATACCCCCCCTTTGTCAACTACTTTATCTCCTGATTTGGTAATTTTAATCTGCTCAAAACTTAACGTGTTTGTTTTACTTACACCCCTACTTTTATATCAAATTTTGAGTTACACCCCACTTTTTTAAAAATTTGACTTTACCCCAAATTCGTCCCTTAACCATCCGTGAGGCGTGACCAATCCTTTAAAAGTAGTGTTTTTATACTTACAAAACCACTGTAATGTTAAAATTTTAGTTACACCTATACTTTTACCGGTTTACTTGCGGCCAAATAATTGATTGGGTTATAAATTTTTTCTTCTTTTCGTTTTTTATTTTCAAATATTTTTTTCTTGGTGTCTTTAGTTTTTTTTTTTATGTCCTCGAATTTTGATAGTGGTCCCTATTTTTACACAGGAAGCAATGGAAACAGACGAGGTTATGGGACTATCGAATATCATAGATGATGTATATTTTTTTTAATTTATACTTGGTTTTCATTGATTGTACATATTTTCCATGATTAATGACATTGATATTGTTAGGAGATGACGGCTAGGGTTTGGAGAGGAAAGCAATGCTCTCTATTGAGGGACTCAAGCCCATATATATGTACATGTATGACCATACAACCCGACCCGATTGTACATGTAAAACCGACCCATCTATATACATTAACACTCCCCCTCAAACTCACGGTGGATCATGAACCGAGAGTTTGCGAATAAAATGCCGGAAGCGAGCAGTCGTAAGGGGATTCGTCAGAAAATCAGCAGTCTACTCCGATGATGAAATGTATGGCAGGGAGATGGTATGGTCGAGAAACTCCTAGCGAACATAATGACAGTCAACTTCAATATGTTTTGTTCGCTCATGGAAGACTGGGTTGCTAGCAATCTGAATAACACTCCGGTTGTCACAGAAGAGAGGGGTGGGCCCGGATATCACAACTCCCAAGTCGAGTAGAAAGCGACGAAGCCAGACAATCTCGGCGGTGGTGGAAGCCATAGCCCTGTATTCGGCTTCGGTGCTGGAGCGAGCAACAGACTCCTGCTTCTTGCTGCGCCACGAAATCAGTGAATCACCCAGAAACACACAGTAACCTGTAGTAGAGCGGCGAGTGGCTGCATCTCCTGCCCAATCTACATTGGAGTAGGCACGCAGCACCAACGGAGAGGTGGAGGGAAACAGTAGTGAACGGGTGATGGTACCCCGGAGGTAGCGGATAATCCGAAGAACAACTGCATAGTGAACTGACCGTGGAGCCTGAACAAACTGACTGACAATAATAACAGCATGGGCAATGTCTGGCCGGGTCATAGTGAGATAGACGAGCATCCCAACCAGCCTCTGGTAGCGGGAGACATCCTGGAGCGGCTCACCATCGGTAGCTAGAAGCTTCAAATTGAGCTCCATGGGTGTATCAGCAGTGCGAGTGTTAGTAATAGCAGCATCAGCAATGATGTCGGAGATGTACTTCTGCTGGGAGACCAACAGACCACGAGCTGACCGGGCAATCTCAAGGCCCAAAAAGTAGCGAAGAGAGCCCAGATCTTTCATCTTAAACTGACTCTGGAGGTGTCGCTGGAGAGATGCGATGGTGGCACTGTCATCCCCAGTGATGATCATATCATCCACATAGAGGAGAAGAACTGCAATGCCCTGACTGGAGGAGCGAGTGAACAAGGCATAGTCGGAGTGACGCTCAACAAACCCGGCGGCCAGGATTACATTGTGAAATCGCTCAAACCAGGCACGAGGGGCCTGCTTGAGCCCATAGATGGCTTGGCGCAAACGACACACGTGCCCTGGAGGAACTGAAATGCCCGGAAGAGGAGCCATGTAGACTTCCTCGGAGAGATCACCGTGGAGGAACGCATTGGTGACATCCATCTGATGGAGAGGCCACCCTCGAGCAGCTGCCACAGCTAAGAGGGTGTGCACAGTAGTTATCCAAGCAACTGGAGCAAATGTCTCCTCGTAATCAATCCCATACTCCTGGGAGAAGCCACGAGCAACGAGGCGAGCCTTGTGCCGCTCAATGGATCTGTCAGGTCGAGTATTGACCTTGAATATCCACTTGCAGCTAACAGGCACCACCCCGGAGGGACAAGGTACCAAATCCCATGTCTGGGTCCGCTGAAAAGCCTCAAGCTCAACTGACATGGCCTGCCGCCACTCTGGATGTAAAGCTACCTCACGGTACGATTGGGGCTCCCGATGGGTGTGTATAGCAGTAAGAAAAGTCTGAAAAGATGGTAAATAGGAGGCACTAACAGAGTAGCCAGAGGAGTCTGGAGAGTCAGAGGAAAAGGCAGAGTAGCCAAACCTGTCAGGAGAGTAGTCATATCTGTCAGGAGGGTGATGTTCGCGCGCTGGTTAGCACCGAACAGGAGCAGGATCCACGACCGGGGAGGAGGGGGCAGCAGCATCAGGCGAGGGAATACTAGTGGGAGCCGACTCTGGAGGAGGAGCTACAGACCGACGAACATATACACGAGTAACAGGTGGTGGTGGAGGTGTCGAGGAAGACGGAGGAGGTGGTGGTGGTGGTGATGGTGGTGGTGGAGGTGGCGGGGAAGATGGAGAAGGAGTAGGCGTGGATGGGACAATAGAAACCGGGGGTAGAACAGGGATGTGGAGATGTGAGGAAGGCGAGGAGGGTGACGCAGGAGGCAAAGAAAGATCCCGAGACTCAGGTGAAAAGTACGGGACATCCTCAACAAAGGAAACGTGACGGGAGACACGGATCCTGTAACATCCCCTCCCAAACATAGAAGACGCATTCTAGGTGGTTCGATGGTAACCATGCTAGTGCAAAACCTTGAGGTTGAGGGTTCGAGTACCCAAGAGACCAATAGAGGACAATATCTTGTGTTTGGGGGCTCACCACCTTTCCTGCCAAGACGTGTTCTAGGTGGTTCGATGGTAACCATGCTAGTGCCAAACCTTGAGGTTGAGGGTTCGAGTACCCAAGAGACTAATAGATGACAATATCTTGTGTTTGGGGGCTCACCACCTTTCCTGCCTAGACGCGTTTTAAAACCGTGCGCCGCTACGGATTTCGTAAGAACTCCGTAGTTAAGTGTGCTCGGGCGAGAGTAGTACCAGGATGGGTGACCCCCTGGGAAGTTCTCGTGCGAGCACGGGCAAAGCGGACAAAATCTTGTGTGTTTGGGGTGGATGTTACAGATCCGGCGAGCCAAGGGATCGTAGCACCGATACCCCTTGTGCTCCCGACTGAGCCCCAAGTGAACACACCTAACAGACCTCGTAGAGAGTTTGGTGCGCTCATGGGGATGAAGAAGAACGAAGCACGTGCAGCCAAACGTGCGAAGAAGATAGTAGTCAGGTGGGCTGGAGTGAAGGCGCTCATATGGGGTGGCACCGGACAGAGCAGACGACGGAGTGATATTGATGAGGTGGACAGCCGTCATGACAGCTTCAGCCCAGTAGGAGTGTGGAACAGACGCAGAGAGAAGCAAGGCTCGTGCAGTCGTAAGGACATGACGATGCTTACGTTTGGCAACACCGTTCTGCTCATGGGTGTGGGGATAGGACTGCTGGTGAAGAGTGCCGTGAGACTGAAGAATCTCACGCATCTCAGAGGAGAGATACTCCTTAGCACAATCAGACCGAAAGGTCTTGATGCGTCGACCAAACTGAGTGTGTATCATAGTGGTGAATCTCCTAAAGATGTGAGGTCCTTCAGATCGATGACGCATGAGATAAACCCAGGTGCACCTAGAATAGTCATCAATAAAGCACACATAATACATGTAGCCCGATAGAGAAGCAACAAGAGCAGGACCCCAAATGTCCGAATGGACTAAATAAAATAAAGCATCAGACTGGGAAGCACTAGCAGAGAATGGAAGAGCTAGATGCTTTGCCAGTTTACAACCCGTACAAACAGAGAGGGGGGAGAAAGACGCTCGACCCAAAGCGCCCGAACGGAATACGCTTTTGAGTCGATCACTTGATATATAACCTAACCTTCTGTGCCACAGGTCGGCATCAGAGGTGACAGACATGACAGACGCAACAGGAACAGAAGACACATGGAGATGGTCCAACTGGTAAAGTCCTCCTGCCCTATGGCCCAGCCCAATCCTCTGACCCGTCCACGAATCCTGCACAACACAAACAGAAGGGGTGAAGGTGACAGTCAGGCCAGAGTCGCAAAGAAAACTGATAGAGATCAGGTTAATATTAAGACGGGGGGCATTATGGACATGGGGTAGGGTCAGGCGACCAGAAGGGTCAGAGGTGGTAGTGATGGAGCCACATTGCGGAATAGGGACGAGAGTCCCATCCGCAGTGCGAACCTCCTGGTGGGTGGTAGTGGGAGAACAGTCCGTGAGGATAGTGGAGTCAAAGGTAAGGTGACAGGAGGCACCCGAATCGAAGATCTATGGAGCAGTAGTACCAGAGGTGGTAGACAAGCCGTGCGCAGTCGCAAAGCCGGTGAAGGCTAGGTGGCGAAGAAGGAGCTCCTCGAGGCACTGAAGACGGTCCGGCTCAGGCTGAGAAGGTGCTGTAGTAGCAGTGGGGAGCATCGATGCCTCTACAGTAGCCGCTGTACCACCAAAGTGGCGGAAGGAAGACGAACCACGTCCACGGCTCCGTCCACCTCGACCGCCGCGTCGATCGTCGCGGGAAGTCGAAGCCCAGCGTGGGGCTCTCTTATCCGGACCCCAGCGGGGGTTGCGTGGAGAACGTGTAGGGCATTCACGCTTCATGTAGCCGGGCTCCTTGCAGTAGTGATAGAAGACAGCCTCATCGGAGAACCTGGCTACCAAGACAGTGTCGGAGCTAGGAGCAAGTGGAGGAGGACGAGCGTCCTGAGTCTGAAGGCGGGTCTCCTCATCGACCAAGGCGAGTAGAGCATCCTCAAGCCGAGGGAGTGGCTCACGGTGCAGGAGCTGGGCAGCTATGAGAGCAAAGTCCGGCCAAAGCGCTGCCAGGAACTGGTGTAGGTGGCCCTCATCGAGGTAGCGCTGGAAATCTCGGGAGCGGGGGCAGGCACACCACTCCGGGATCAGTGAGTCCAGCTCATGCCAGTAGGCACTCATCTGACTGAAGAAGTCCTAAATGGTGCGCTCCCCCTGATGGGCAGACTGCGAGTCACAGATGAGCTGATGCCGGCGTGCGCCTCCGCATGGGAGAAAACGGTCTCGGAGATACTCCCACATCGCGCGTGCTGTCGGAAGGCGGCCGATGGGAGCAAGGAGCGGACGAGCAACAGAGTCCAGAAGGTACACCCGGATGGCCTGATCATGGCGGCGCCACGTAAGAGCAGCAACCGTGGTTGCCGTGGTAGCAGTCGCAGCAGAAGACGCGACACTGCTTGTGACAGAGGAGGAACCAGAGTAGTCAGTGGGAGGAGGATCATCACCGGTGATGTGACCCCACAGATCACGATTGGAGAGCGCGGCCTCGACGGTGATTGACCAATCAGGCCAGTTGCTGGCCGATGACAACTGAAAGGCGACCGCCTTTAGCGGTGGAGAGATCGCAACGACGGACGGTACGACAAAAGAAGCCATGGAGAAGGCTCAACAGAGGGGCCGAGGGTGCTGAGGGAAGGGGTGAGAGGGTCGGGGGGTGGAGGAAGGTGGGCCGGGGCTGTTGGATGGAGGAAGGGGGTTCGGGAGGTGAGGGAGGGGTTGTCGGGCGGCGGAAGGGGGGAATCGGGGGGCTGTCGTACGGCGTAGGGGGACGGGAGGCGAAGGGGGGGTCGGGGGGGGGGGGGGGGGGGGGTAGGGATGGCAATGGGGCGGGTTTGGGAATTGATTTTTATGATTTTTGAATAGGCCCGCCCCGAACCCGCCCCGTTTACAATAGGAATTTAAAACCCGAACCCGATCCATTGCCATCCCTAGGGGGGGGGGGCGGGCGGTGTGGCGAAGGGGGGGAGGGGCCGGGCGGGGTGATCAGGAGGAGGAGGGGGGTCGGATGGGGGGAGGGGCCGGGCAGTGTGGTGGAAAAGGGGGGGGGGGGGGGGGCGGGCGGTGTGGCGGAAGGGGGGAGGGGCCGGGCGGGGTGATCAGGAGGAGGAGGGGGGTCGGACGGGTGAGGAGAGGCCGGAGGAGAGGTGATGCCGGAGGGAGAAGGCCATCGTCGTCGTCGCCGCGCGTCGGAGAACCCTAGAGCTCTGATACCATGTTAGGAGATGACGGCTAGGGTTTGGAGAGAAAAGCAGTGCTCTCTATTGAGGGACTCAAGTCCATATATATGTACATGTATGACCATACAACCCGACCCGACTGTACATGTAAAACTAACCCATCTATATACATTAACAGATGTTTCTTTATCCGTGTTTAGGATGTTACGATGGGCATCAATATGGAGAAAGATGATGCCGTCAAACAATATTCCAATCAGGTTGTGATCAACTCTCTCTTTCTTTGTGGAATTGACATCCTTTTTTTTTTAGCATTGACATCCATTGATCCACGTTTCAGGAGATTATGATGGATATCAACATGGAGGGGGATGATCCAATTATTACCATGGTTGATATCAGTTTCATTTTTTGACTTCCCTTGCTTCTATCTCTTTTACTTTTGATATTTTGTATGATCCAATTTTTTAATAGATTGATTCAAACCAAACATCTTTTTGCATAGAAGGGGGAGAGATTGCAATTGCCATTGATGAAGTTTTTTTTTTTCCTTTTTCTGCATGTTTAGTTGGACTATACGTTTATCTTAGTAGATTTTGTATTTTATTATTACGATGGTTGATATCATTTTCAATTTTTTTTGTTCCCTTGCTTCAATCTCTTTTAATTTTGATTTCTTTGCATAATCCAATCTCTTAATAGATTGATCCATACCAAGTATCTTCTGGTATAGAAGGGAGAGAGATTGCAATTGCCATTGATGATGCATTTTTCTTTTTTTTTTATTCTTTTGTTGTACGTTTAGTTGGATTATTAAATTTACTGTCCGTTGCAGACACACTTTCATTATGATTAAAAAACATATTTATGACATAAGTATGATACGTATGACACATAAGTAATCTATACATCACTATCATAAATTTGATATTCTAATTTTGTTGTTATTAGTTCAAACTATTTCATTTTGTGAATAATTCGACTAATAACTTTAACTCATCCAATATTTAGTCTTAGGATATGTATGTACAATATACTCCTGATGTACAGACTGGTGGGTGGAGACCATGATCTTTTATCTCACGCCCATGCTACATCTCCGGAAGGATATTGTTTTTGTGGCGATACCAACGGTATTTTTTGGAGTATACGAATGGAATTTAGAATATCTTGATATATATTAAGGGCATGGAATCACCTCGAAACAGAACGTATGTTTAAATCAATACAAATTTTTAGAAAGATATTTATTATTACAAACTTTGTATACTTATAGTAGATTTTACAGGGAAGAGGGTCGTGATAGCCCGACGAATTTTTTAGAGAGAGTACGGTTGCAGGCTGCAGAGAGGTGGTGATAACGAGAGGCTACCGAGGCTGCTAGATTACTATTTGCAGAGATGAGGCAACTGCAAGATGATGAAAGCCGCCGCCGTCGACTACAGGTTACCGAGGTTGCACGAAGACATATTGTTGAAAGCATTATGGTGTATGGTTAGTTAATATATGTAAGTTTTCTTACTAAAATCTATTACTTTTTTAAGAACTATAAATAATTAATAAAAAAAACTATAAATAAGTTTGTTATTTTTTTAGTTACTGTATTGACTTTTGTTGGATAAACGTTCTAGAGGCACTTGGTTATGTGAAGAATGCATCAAAACCATTATGGAGTAATTATTATTATCTTTTTATTCAATATATGTAATAAACAATGCATACATTTGTTTTATTTTATTTTAATATAATCTAATAATTTATGGAGCAATTACTTATTATATTTTTTTATTTAATAAAATATAATAGATTATGTAGTAATTCTTTTAATAACTATGTCGTCATGTGTAATTATCTAAAATAAATATATGTAAAACGGTTATCAATGTGTTGTCGCCAAAGGCGGTCGGGTAAGTGATAACGCTGAAAGCGGTCGTTAAGTGTTGATGACACAAATATATAACAAATCACTCTAAAATGTTTTATTGTTGAATGCGACCAAGTGTGTTGCTGTTGAAGACGATGGTGGGAGAGAAGGGTGGCGATGCCCAAGGGCCGTTGTAGTGCCGACGGGCACGATCATTCACTTTACTATATATATAATAAATTACTCCAAAATGTTTTATTGCTGAAGGCGGCCAAGTGTGTTGCCGCTGACGACAAAGGTGGGAGTGAAGGATGGCGATGTCCAGGGGCTGTGTTACCGCCGAAAGCGGTCTTACTGTGTTTTGCCACCAAAGGCGTCCAGTTGCAGTGCCGACAGGCACGTGCATTCACTAGTAAAGATATAACCAAATCGTTAAAAAATCATTGGATTTTTAAAAAATATAAAATAAGGATCTATAAGAGCGGAAATTAATATTATCGATATAAATTATAGCAACAAAAATAACCCTCCACCGCCAAAACACAAATTTTTTTATAAAAAAATAGATTTTAATAAGAAACATTTGCCTATACTGATGGAAATATATTTCTTGTTGCCGATCTATATCTAATAGTCTATACTATATACTAAAACGTCCGCCTCTCTCCCGTGTTGTGACACGTGGATGTCTTTTAAAGAACTAGAATCCTTCTTCTATATGTGAACACGGCTCTCTTTTAAATCCTATTAAAAACCTACCATAAAGATGATAAATACTCATTCAAAGGGATTTAATGTTACTATCTCTCTCTAACAAGTGATGTCATTTGTGCCAAATGACATGCATTAAGCTCATCCGGACATTGATGACAAAAACCGTGTTGTGACACATGGACGTCTTTTAAAGAACTAGAATCCGTGGCTCTCTTTTAAATCATATTAAAAACCTACCATAAAGATGATAAATACTCATTCAAAGAATGTTACTATCTCTCTCTAACAAGTGATGTCATTTGTGCCAAATGACATGCATTAAGCTCATCCGGACATCTATACTATATATTAAAATGGAAGCCTCTCTCCCGTGTTGTGACACATGGACGTCTTTTAAAGAACCATAATCATTCTTCCATGTGTGAACATGGCTCAGTTTTAAATCCTATTAAAAACCTACTATAAAGATAATAAAACACTCATTCAATGGTATTTAATTATCATTTGATGTTAATCTCTCTCCCTCTCTCTCTCTCTCTCTTTAACCAGTGAATCACACTCACTTTAGATGTCATACTTCTTCAAACAGTTGTGATGTCATCTCTGCCAAATGGTTGTGCATCAAGCTCATCTAGGCATTGCCCAGGTTTCTTACTAGTCTATATATCTATACTAAAATGGAAGCCTCTCTCCCATGTTGTGACACGTGGACATCTTTTAAAGAGTTAGGATTCTTTTTCCGTGTGTGAATGTGGCTCCCTTTTAAATCCATTTAAAAACTAACCATAAAGATGATAAATTTTCATTCAATGGCATTTGATGTTAATCTCTCTCTCTCTCCCTCTCTCTCTCTCTCTCTCTCTCTCTCTCTCTAACAAGTGAATCACTCAGTTTAGATTTCACACTTCTTCGAATAGTTGCAATGTTATTTTTGCTAAATAGCATGCATCAAGCACATTTGGGCAGTGCCCGGGTTTCTTACTAGTATAATACTAAAATGGAAGTCTCTCTCCCGTGTTGTGACACGTGGACGTCTTTTAAAGAGTCAGAATCCTTCTTCCATGTGTGAACGTGGCTCACATTAAATCCTATTAACAACCTACCATAAAGATGATAAATACTCATTCAATGGTGTTTAATGGTTATTTGATGTCAATCTCTCTCTCTCTCTCTCTCTCTCTCTCTCTCTCTCTCTAACAAGTGAATCACACTCACTTCACATTTCACACTTTTTCGAGCAGTTGCGATGTCATCTGTACCAAATGGCATGCATCAAGCTCATCCGGGCATTGCTCGGGTTTCTTACTAGTATCTATACTAAAATGGAAGTCCGTCTCCCGTGTTATGACACGTGGATGTCTTTTAAAAAGCTAGAATTCTTCTTCCGTGTATGAACGCGGCTCTCTTTCAAATCCATTTAAAAACCTACCATAAAGATGATAAATTTTCATCAATGACATTTAATGGTCATTTGATGTTAATTTCTCTCTCTTTCTCTCTCTCTCTCTAACAAGTGAATCACACTCACTTTAGATTTCAGACTTCTTCAAACAATTGCGATGTCGTCTTTGCTAAATGGCATGTATCAAGTACATTTGGACATTGCCCGGGTTTCTTACTAGTATATATATAAGTTCAGACATGGAGGAGGAGGCGGCGGCGACGGCGACGGCGACTGAGCGGCAGGGCAGGGGTATTTGGAATTATAAGGGCGGGGGTATTTGGAATTATAAGGGGTGCCATTACACAGCCAGCAAAATGGGAGCGGCAGTGCAGGGGCATTGGGAATTATAAGGGGTGCCATTACACAGCCAGCAAAATGGGATGGGGGCCAAGAAAATCCGGGTGCCAACACTAAAATCTTGGGTGCTATTAGCGGGACCAAGGCATTACCACTGAGCCTAACTGATCCCCTATTAATCAGCACATTTCCCCCCCTCCCCCTCTCTCTCGTGACTATTATTGACGAATACCCTCTGCAACCTCCCCCGGCGTCTACCCTCGGTGACCACGCCCGGTGACCACTGGCTCCCGGTGCCCACACCGGCATCGACAATTACGGATCCGCCGGCGGCCGCCTCCGGTGCCATCTTCCATCGAAGAGCTCGTTTCCTCCCTCTCTTCAAGGTCTGCTGCATCCCTCTCCCCCTAATTTTCTTGACCCTTTTAACCCGATTCTATGAAGGACCGTTGAATGATCTGGGTATGGATATTCGATGGATTCCATTAATTATATTTTTAAGTCATTGATTTGCAGGCCTTTTAAACTTCTAATGTAATTGGTGGACAAACCATTGAGATTAGATGCCATCTTAAGCAAAAGAGATTACATGTTAAGCAAACCTTGCAATGTAATTACCCGGGCATTGCTATGCTATTACATTAACCGCAGCATTAGCATTTCCCGACTTCTAGTGGATCTATTCGAGAATCGTGTATTTAGGATCTAGTGATTTGCTTGATTTATTTGGGGTGTTTCGAATCTTGTGATTTCGTTGTTATCTTATTGGGGTACTAGCCTTTATGAATGCCGTTGATCACATGGGCGGATCTAATAGTTGGCTTGGCCGGGCTATAGCCCGGCCGAGTTTTGAGAAAAAAATAACCCATATTATTAAGTACATGTCAGCCCGCATCAACCCAGCAAGGCCCTTGGCCCCTCGCGACACTTACATGAATCGCTATCACCTCTAAGTCCTCACGAAACGTGAATCGCCGCCAAAAACACGTAACACCGCTTTAGTTTACTTTGTTCCAAAACGCTCCCTAAAGTTTGAAAAGCTAGCACAATACTCCTTTTGTCAACGACTTAATATCTCTCATTTTGTAATTTTCATTTGAATTCAATGGGGGTAAAAAGTTGTTTTTTAACTACAGGGTGGTTAAAACAAAGTGTAATTAACCTTTTTTATATTAATATAATTTCTAGTACCGTCGATGTTTGCTTAAAAAATTTTGCTTAGTATTTCTTTATAAAGTAAAAATTTTATTGTAAAAAAAAACTAATTTAGTTTTAGCCCAATCCAAAAAAAAATTCTGGCTACGCCTCTGGTTGATCATAAACCCATCTATCGCTTCATATTCTCAACTTATTCATGTTTTAGGAAATTAATCGTTTATAGACATAACCTAATATCGTATTGTGTCATGTGGCACCGTTGGAAAAAAAGAAAGAAAGAAATAAAACGCAATGGCAGCTCGACCTCTATGTGGCTTTGTCATCTCTTATTGTTCGGTATGTGCGCCACGTGGACGACATCACGACCATTCATGCATCGCATAGGTTGGCAGCTAGTTATTGTATAGATTTGGAATTTTTCCTAGAATGCTATTGTTTTTTGAGCGTGCATTGCTTGCTGAATTCCAGGTCGATGGGTGACATTCAGAACATGCACACTGTCGTCAATGGGTTTGAAAGAATTTATTGTATTCACAAAATCCACCATCATCATCATCACCATCATCGTCTATAGTCTACAAGACTACAACTATGGATGCCATGCCCATGAATTCATGTAAAAGATCTTTTTTGAGATGAGACTTTCAACTCTGAAAGGAAAAGAACAAGGCCATGCCATTTGTTTTGTAAAGGGAAAAATCTAATTGTGCATAATAAATGAGCCTATATATCATAAAATTATGCGTGACATCTCCAAAAGCACTTCATATAAAGGATCAACATTGTCTTTCTACAATCACAAAATGGCGAAACTGTGTTTCAACATTTTGAAGATCCAAATTGCACTGCAGATTTAGGTGTGACTCGAAAACAAAGCCAACTTGCCTTTTAGATAATACATATATATTAAGTGCAGCAAAGCCTCCTCAATTACAAACAACACCATTTGCTATTCACCTTGTCGGAACCAAACAAGGCTCGAACTATGATTATCGATAGAAATTGATAGAAGTCTTGCAGCTCATAATAGTATATGGATACATGTCCACATATCCAACAAGGTTTTCGATAGGGTGGAAAGGTACCTCATGACCTTGCCACTCGAAAGGATGTACATCTTTCAAAGGTACAAGCCATACCATTATTGTGGTTTGTATCTTTATCTATGCTAGAAAGAGGATCTTGTAATTTCTTCTTATGGAAGGAAGTAAATCTTTAGGATGTGTTCTTTTGGACAGAAATGACAATAAAAATGAATCCACTGCTTAATGGAATTCAATTTTACTGTTCTTTAACCCCTTAATTGACCGGAACAAATTCACCAACGTAACTCAAATCCTTCTTAAGGATGGACTTGATTTCCTTCCAAAACAAAAGCAAAATCAATTTCCACTCCATTAAGGGAAACAAATTGGGCTATAAGAGGCCGAGTGGACAAGATTACTCATCACTTAATTTCCTCATTTAACTTTCTTGACCAGAAATAACGTATAGTCCTAAGTGAGTGGAAATGAAACTAAAAAAAAAAAAAAAACCAATAGTGATCATTTCCATTTCTTTAAGTGAGCGTTTCAAATGAAGAACTTTTGAAGTTGATTTGGAATTGAACTCGAGAGAATTTCTTGAAGAATGTGCTTAAAGGTCAATATTGTATAGATTTTTTCCAGAATCATGGAGTGATAGTTATAGTCTTAAATGCTCTAGAAAACTCTTCCATTTCTACACGTTTTTTATGTATAAGCTTTTCTAGTATGGTTTTCCATAAGGAATGAACTTCTAATTTTGATAAAACGAATAACGTCAACATTAGTACCAAAAATAAACTTCTCCGAATTGAATGAAACTACATGCACTATAATTGACTAATATAAATAATTATCTAATGATAATGGAAAATATTTCAATATTCCAGGATTTACATGAAAAGAAATAATTCTTAACTGACTGTAAATGCTGGACATTATTCATTGAAACTCCTGTGAATGCTTCGAGCGAGGAAGACCTAAACATTCATAGATGACACATACTAAAGAAATCTCCACACAATCAGGTTTCATTCAAACAAATCGAATTGAAACTTGAAAAACATGCACATCAAACTAATGAAAAAGAATTCAATCCAGCATTACCAAAATTCAAATACCGAGATGCATAGACAATGGGAATCTCAGGAGAAGAACTCACTCGCGGATTCGAGTATTTCATCACCTCTAAACGCCTATGGGGATTCAGTTACTGTGGGAAATATAGGGCACCACAAAGAGAACAAGAGGGGGAGATGAAGAGAGACACATCTGACAAATGAGAATCAAAGAAATGAATGGAAGCGATGAAGGAGATTTTATACAAGAAGAGGGATCTCTAGATCCTGTGAGAACATTATATCAATCTATACATACAATTATCCATGTAAAAGTTAATTAAAATTTTAATATGTTTTAACTTCTCTAAAATTAGTAACAAAGATTTATTTTTTTTAATTAATAAATTTAGAATATTTAAAAATTAATAATAGAAATTAGAAGCAACCACAATTGTCCTTTTTGTTTTTTGTTTTGAAGAGGGGAAAAAGATCAAGGTGGCCAAAATGCATATTGGCATTTTAGGGACCTTTCGCACGCTCGTGAAAAAAGGTTCCTAAGGCCTCCGAATTGAACTTTGGAGTTTTCTACCGTGCATTACTACTTTTAAGTGTTCATAACTTTCAATATGGTTGCCCGTTTTGGTCGTATAATATGTCGTTGTGTACGCTTTTAAAAATTAGATGCATCAGAGAAGACAAAAACCTTATCCGATTCCTAATGAATACATTATATTTATAAATGTAGAGCATACCTATAAAAATCCATAACTTTGTGCTCGATTGTTCTTTTTAGGTGTTCTTTTTTGTTTTTGAAGAGGGAAAAAATCGAGGTGGCCAAAATGTCCATTGACATTTTAGGGCCCTTTCTCCTTCTCGGGATCGCAAAAAAAGCTTTCTAAGGCCTCCACATTTGACTTTGAAGTTTTTTTACTAAGCATTACAACTTTAAGTGCTCATAAAATTTAATATGGTTGTATGTTTTGGTCGTATAATATGTCGTTGCGTGTGTTTTAAAAAATCGGATGCATTGGAGAAGACGAAAGCCTTATCCGATGCCTAACGAATACCTCATATTATAAATGCATAGCATAACTTTAAACAGTCATAACTTTGTGCTCGATTGTCCTTTATGACTGTTCCTTTTTTGTTTTGAAGAGGGGAAAAAGATCATATAATGTCATTGTGTATGTTTTCAAAAATCGAATGCATCAGAGAAGATAAAAATCTTATCCGATTCCTAACAAGTACATTATATTTACACATGTATAGCGTAACTTTAAAGTTACGACTATAATTTTGTACTCGGTTGTCCTTTTTGGGTGTTCTTTTTTTTTTGTTTTAAAGAGGGAAAATGATCAAAGTGGCCAAAATGCACGTTGGCATATTAGGGCCCTTTTGCCCTTTGAAAATCACAAAAAACTTCCCAAGGCCTCCAAATTTGACTTTGAAGTTTTTTATCGAGCATTGCAACTTTAAGTACTCATAATTTTCAATATGGTTTTCCCTTTTGGTCGTATAGTACGTTTTCAAAAATCGGATGCACAAAAAATTCTATTTTGTGGATGGTTTTTCGTTTTGGTCGTATAATTTGTCGTTGTGTATGTTTTCAAAAATCAGATGCACGAAAAAATGCTATTTTGTGGTTGCTTCTAATTTTTATTATTAAGTTTTAAAATTCTAAATTTATTAAGTAAAATAACAAATTTGTTACTAATTTTAGAGAAGTTAAAATATAGAATAATTTAAATTTAGTTTTACATTGATAGTTATATGTATAGATCGATATAACGTTCTCATAAGCCTTGGAGATCCCTTTTCTCGTGTAAAATCTCCATAATCCCTTCCATTTCATTTCTTCACTTCCTATTTGTCAGATATGTCTCTCTCTATCTCCTCTCTCTCGCTCTCTTCATGGTAGTCTATGTTTTTCACCGTAACTGGATTCCCGTAGGTGTTTAGAGGCGATGAGATGCTCAAATTTACAAGTTCCAGTGTAGTCAAGGCGTCAAGGCGATGCCTAGACGATTTGGTCTGCCTAGGCAAGGCGGTGCC
Source organism: Chamaelirium japonicum (assembly GCA_947650365.1). Lineage (NCBI taxonomy): Eukaryota > Viridiplantae > Streptophyta > Magnoliopsida > Liliales > Melanthiaceae > Chamaelirium > Chamaelirium japonicum. The sequence continues at coordinate 6,499,972 of OX393558.1, forward strand.
TAGGCGATAAAAATTAAATATATTAAATAAATATATGTCATATATCTACATAAGTAATTTGTGATTTTATGCATAATAAAAATTAATTTCTAGAGATAGATATGGTCCAAATAATACAATTTGATAATGGGTATGATCCAGAGCGTATGGTAAGCTACAAAACCATTATTATTGCATCCAATAGGAATCATGCGTCAACCACAATGATTATACATTGCAAATATTAATCACATATCAGCAAGAGCAACATAACCCTATCATAGCCATAAATTCAAACAAATAACATAAGCATAAATATAACCATATTAGATAATCTATTATTTTTGGAACATTTCACAACCACGTATACAAAAAAAATAACAATTAAAATTACTTATCTAAATTACCTAACCATCTACATCATCATTTCTTTTGACTTTTTCCTCTTCAAACCCTGAGAATATGGACACAATAGTTTTTTTCCCCATTAATGATGCATGGTGTTAGCCATCGATAAAGCAACATGGACCTATAAAACCAAACGAGACCTAAGAAAACTCAATTTGAACCCGGCTAATTTTTTTTTAATTTAAAAAACCAATTACAAAACTAGGCACCTAGGCAGTGGCCTAGGCGGCCGCCTCGACTCCACCTCCCGCCTAGCCATGGCCTAGGCAGTCGGGGGTCCAAAACGCCTAGGCTATCGATGGCCTAGGCGGCGCCTTGACTACACTGGTAAGTTCTTCTCTTGAGATTCTCATTGCCTATGCATCTCGGTATTTAAATTTTGGTAATTGCTTGATTGAATTCTTTTTAGTTAGTTTGTTGTGTATGATTTTCTTGTTTCGATTCGATTTGTTTGATTGTGATTTGATTATGTCGAGATTTCTTTAGCGTGTGTCCTCTAGGAATGTTCAAGTCTTTCTCTCTTGAAGCATTCACATGGGTTTCAATGAATAATGTTCAACATTTGCGATCAGTCAAGAATTAGTTCTCTTCTTGTAAATCCTGAAAGATTGAAACATTTTGTGTTGTTAGTAATATTCTATCATTAGATAATTATTTTTATTAGTTAATTATAGTGCATGCAGTTTCATTCAATTCGGGGAAGTTTAATTTTTATACAAATGTTGACGTTATTCGTTTTACCATAATTGGAAGTTCATTTCTTGTGAAAAACCATACTAGAGAAGCTTATACATATAAACTGTGTCTTGACATGGAAGGGTTTTCTAGAGCACTTAAGACTATATCTATCACTCTAGAATTTTGGAAAAAGTTCTTTCCCTATAATATTGACCTTTAGGCACATTCTTCAAGAAAATCTCTCCTCTAGTTCTATTTCTAAATCCACTAGAAAAAGTTCCTTATTCGGAATCTGTGAATTTAAATCCTAAATCTTCATCATTTCTACGTTTGCCCATCTCGTACCTGCTTCACGGTATGGATTGGTTAGTACTATGCTAAGGGTGTGTTCTTTTCATTTCCACTATCTTAAGGAAATGGAAATGATCTCCATTGGATTATATTTCCATTGAGTTTCATTTCCACTTACTTATAACTTATACGTCATTTTCGGTCAAGGAAGTTAAGTGAAGAGTAATCTTGTCCGCTCGGGCTCTTATTGCCCGATCTGTTTCCCTCGATGGAGTGAAATTGATGTCGTTTCTGTTTTGGATGGAGATAGATTTGAGTTCTGTAGGTAGATTTGTTTCCAGTCAATTAATCGTTAAAGAACAACAAAATTGAATCCATGTAGCAGTGGATTCATTTCCATTTCCATTTCTGTCCAAAAGAACGTATCTTAATGATTTACTTTCTTTCATAAGAAGTCATTACGAGACCTTCTTTCTAGCCGAGATTGAGATATGAACCACAACATTGGTATGACTTGTATCTTTGAAAGATGTACATCTTTTCGATTGGAAAGGCCGCGAGGCACCTTTCTACCCAATCCAAAACCATGTTGGATATGTGGACATATAGCCATATTATATTATGACCTGCAAGTCTCTTATCAGCTTCTCCATCATCGGTTCTTGCATGCTTATAAAGGTACTCAGACCTAAAGGCAAACCCAAAGGAAACATTAAATATTTAACTTCAATTTCCATCTGCTTGATTTTTGAGTCCTCAGCTTAATCATCACCTATGTGGAGTAATGAAAGATAAAACTTGAGTGTTAAGAGTGAACCATGGTAGTCTCATTATGGTATATAACCAAAACACATAAAACTATAGGATCCAAATGAGTAGGAACCACACAAGGGATGCAATCCGTACCAACTCTATAGAGTTGTATGTGTAGATTTAAAGACTAGACAAACATATCCTTAAAAGAATAGTGTAAGTATGCTGTAATTTATATTAACACCAAAGCTGACTAGGTTAATTATGTATAAGACCCTTCTTAAACCCATGTGTTATCACTCACCAGGAGTTTACCATATGAATGATGGGTTGTCCTTGCACTATGGTTGACAAAAAAGGATTGTGCTCTCATAATCTGTATAAGTGATGGCATAGGTTAGGGGCAGCAAGATGAAATGAATAAAGAATGCATGCCCACAAAGAGAGGCCATGAGCACAACTGACAACAATGCATTGTTGTAGCTGACATGTAGAAGTGGTGAAAGTGTGATGTTCATAGTAAGACTACTTCATACGTTAGCTGAGGCCCCTACAAGAGGACGCCGTACCAATTACGTTGAACGACAAATATTAGGTCTATCTGAGGATAAAAATCGTGAACTGCAATTAACGACTTAATGGTGATTTCGGAAACATAAGCAGAGGGTGACACAGTTGGCTGGTGAGAAAATGTCCAAGGTTCAATTGTACACTAGATTAATGTGCAAAGCAATGCTGTAGGCATAAACAGAAGTTTATTTTTCCTCTTGGACACAAATATTTCGGACCATTTTGTGTTCGGTCTTGATCATTTCAGCCAAAACAATTAAAAAATAAAAATTAAAAGTCGTGATATGTAAATGAATTATAAAATCAAAGAAAGTTAAAAGAATACAAAAGCAATAGAAGGTTAAAATATTATTTATACAATATTTTATTCATGTAGAAATCTTAACTCTTAAGTATTATCCATTTCATATTTTAGTTACCAATCCCTGTTTAATCTTTAGAAATTTACAGAACAACCAGTACAAAGCATATGTTTTTGATTATAATGTTACTAATCTAGGTATCAGTGTTATATACTAAATAATTATAGGTGGTGATGACTTGTAGACCTGAAATATATGAGCTTGCCACTTGTTGTTTATTGTTCAGACTCGACCCAACTTCCACTATTTTCCCCATGCTCAATATATTACCCATTTACATGCCTAGGTGAAATCTCTTTTAGTAAAAGTGGATGTCATGTTCTTGAACCTACTGTTTTTTGTCCAATGTGTATTTGAAAATATAGGTCTTATTCCTACGAAGAAATGTAAAGGCTTTTGAAAGCTATACTCCTGATGGGATCTGTAACATCCCTCCCAAAATAGGAGTTTATTGTGAACGATCGGAACTGAAAAACACAACATAGCTGATCCTTCGATGGGAAAATGGGAATGCTCAATTTGTATGCCATGGAATCAAATGTCGACAAATTTCCTACGAAATCACCGAAATATGTCTTTTTTTCAAGGGTCCGACATAGAAATTGACCGAATTTTTAATAGTACCAAATTTCCTTCCGACATAACGAAATGTAGGCCGAAATGACCGACATTTGACCGAAATCCGACATTGTCTTTTTTCCAGACAGTTTCACTAATTTTTTTTTATCTTTTTAAACAAAACAAAGCTCATCTTTAGTAGTGAGAAATTACATTTTTCCTCGATTTCGATTTTTTTTCATAAGACAATATTTTATTGACATTTGAACTGGAATTGATTGAATTTGACAAATATCCGATGAATTTCCACCGAAATCTTTCCCTAAAAAATACAAAATTTCCACCGACATTTAACCGAAATCCGACAAATTTCCTTTTTTGACTAACCAAAACCTTGTTGTATGCTTTATAAGTGGTGGCCTAGGTCAGCCTAGCAAGACGAGTTAAGAAGATGAACCAAGTATAGTCGACATGGAAATCGACATTTAAAACCTTGTTGTGTGCTATATAAGTGGTGGCCTAGGTCAGCCTAGCAAGACGAGTTAAGAAGATGAACCAAGTATAACCACAAGGAGCGATCATAAGAACAACAATGCATCGGTTCAAACATGTTGAAGTGACCAAAGTGTGATGCTGGTAATTAGATAAGTTTATAGAGCTGAGGCAATGCCAAATGAAGATAAAAAGATGTCTTATCTATAATATCACTACAATAAATGCTAGGTTTAATTACTTAACGAAATCTTGAAAAAAAATGACAAGAAAATAGGGATGTTAGTAGTAGAATAACATACTGAAGAAGTTGACTAACAATAATATGGGTGGCTAAGTTGGTTGAAATGTGCGATAGGTGGTAGGTAGTGGTGTTGAATTTGCAGACACCTCGGCCTAAACACAAAATATTATCTATTTTGTGTTCGTGTTTAACCGTTACAACAAAAACAATAAAAGTTATTAAAGATAGATTGAGCATTGTCAAAGAAATATTAGGACTTTTAAAAAAACCGATCTTTCAATGGGATATTGTGTACAGAACCATAAGAGAGATAATTTTTTTATCATCCTAGAATTACCTTTCAGGCGTGCCAACGTGAATTGCACCCATCTAGTAAGTTGGGTGGGTCAGGGTTGTTTTGGATGGAGTACAAGGATACAATCAATCTATAACTTGAAGTCTTTTGATCTTCTTATGTCCCATCATTCATTAGAAACTTGAAAAGTGAAACTTGAGAAGCAGCTAGAGTGAACCATGCAGTGTCAAGTGTCAACAAGGCATGCAACTATCACCGCATTGCCAAAGATCCCCTTGGAGTAAGGACCACACAAGGGATGCGATATATACAAAAGATCATAAATGTGTGGACTCAAGGGAATAGTCAGTGTTTTAAGTATCGTTATCGTTATCGATATCGATATCGCCAAGTTACCCGGGAGAAAATCGGGGATATATTGCTATTTATCGCCAAATGTCGCTAAAAATTTGGGAAAAGAGAGTAAAATGAAGTTTTTGTTTGGAGGATTTTTCTATATATCCCTTTATGATGTATATATACACCATTATGAATTTATGATCAATAACATACAAAATATAATCATGTACTCGAGGGCCCGAGGGGACACTCAATTTAGGCTTTATAGATGAGTCTGTGAACTGTCAAGCACTTTCTGTGAACTGTTAGAAACTTTGCAACAGTCTGTGAATTAAACAATCACAATAAGATTACACACACTAGGAAGTATGATAAAGCATATCGAAACCCATATGGTTCACCGTACATAAAAGTATATCACAAATCAATAACTCATAAAGCATAAGACATAATAAGCATAAAACATCTCACAAAATTGATGTGATTCATGCTTATCATCTATTCTTCCCGAAGAACTACTTAAGAAATTTGAGAAATTAAAAAAAAAAGATTTGAAAACATACCTCAACTTAGAAGCTTGGAAGAAACCTCAAATCCGAAGGAAGGCTTCAAATCCACCAAGAACAACAAATTGAGGGTTTAGATTTGGTTTAGAAACCTAAATCAAACCAAAAAAAGGAATGAAATGGGAAAAAAAGGGCAAAGGGCTCTCCGGGCGATAATTGGTGATAATTGGGCGACATATCCCCTTTTGTCGGGAATTCAATAATAGCTGGGAACCAATTTATCACCGAACTGGGCGATAAATTGGCGATATTTAACGATATTTGGCGATATATCATCGATATTTCGACTTTTTTTTCCAAAACATGGGAATTTAGTCTACTTTGATGTCGGAGCCTGGCGATATAGCGATATATCGCTATATATCGCCGATATTTTAAACCATGGGAATAGTCAATCCTTCGTGAACTACGTAAATAGAATTAGTAGGCCACAATTTATGTAAACAACAATTCTATAGTATAAACTACTTGTAAAGCCCTCCCCAATCTAGGCTGTATCATGCATCAAGAGTTTACGATGAGAATGGTAGAGCTGGCAATTGAGTTAGGGTTAGTGTTTGCAAGTTAGGGTTGGTGGGTTAGGATGGCTTAACCTTAACCCTAGCTTGTTTATAAAGTTGGTCACTCATCCAAACCCTAAACCTAGGTGGAGCAACCTTAACCCTAGCACACCTAACCGTATTAGTTTAAATTTACAAAACCTAAACTAATACAACATTTTTTCTAATATTATTGATCACATACTTCAAAATCCTATTCAACGATCCATCATGAAAAACAATTCAAGTACATGTATATACCAATTGATATTTAAGTTATGTTGTCGCAGCCTTAGAATCCTACATAAACTCAAATAAAAATCAAACTAATTCATCGACTAATTACTCAAACTTTACGAAGACATGCTTAGTCATCTTTGTATTAATCTGCGTGACACATTTGAAACAAAGGGTTTTGAGGGTACAAAGACACCCTTAGTCATCTTTGTATAAATCTGTGCAACACATGTGAAAGAGAGGTTTTGAGGGTGCAGGCAACGAGTTGACCGGTTTTGTGGTTCTGGCCGGGTTGACCCTAAGTTTGGTGGGTCGGTAAAGCTGAACCCTAGCCCTACACGTTTAACAAATGGGTCGAGTTATGGCCGGGTTGGTGGGTCGGGTCAAGTTTTGTTAGGTTTAGAGAATGGCATGTCAAATGTGCACCATATAGTTGATTTATCAATGGGGAAAAGGTTGTTCAATCAGTATTAGGTGTAGAAGTGGTGGCCTAGGTTAGGGCTGGCAAGATGAGTTAAGAAGATGAATCAAGAAATGCATGAAGAAAAGGTGACACAGTGACTACACACATGATCATGATCCAAGAAAGTAATAAAATTTGAAATTGTTCTGTGCTATTCTCTAAAACATCAAAGTTTGCTTTTTTAAATTGAATTCCAGATAAAATAAGATAACTATAACATAGATAGTTCAAGATTTGGACTAATTAAGATCATCCTCGTATAGAATTAACATATTGAATTCTACAAAGACACTAGTATTTCTATTGGATTAAGCAACTTTCTTCTGTAGAACTTCAGATTTCGCAACCTAATGGCTTGTAACGACTGACATAATATAGAGAAGAAACAAACTAGATGAGATCATGAGATATAACCTTGATTGATGGATCCTACGATAGAATCCGTCTGTCAGATATCCAAGGCACTAGAACAAGGTTTTCTTTGAAGAAGAAGAGGTTAGAAGAAAATGCACCTACTTTATTATCTAAAAGAGGTAAATTCATCAGCCCCCCATACATGTGTATATGCACTCTCAAACCAACCCTAAACTCAATTCAAACTGACTTGTGACTTCCCTAACCTGATATACTACTACATTGAGATCCTTTTAAACACTTTCCTACTAGAATAAGTCATGAATTCACTCTTAAAATTGGTAATAATCATGCCCATGGATTATAATATAATAAAAAAACCCTCTACACTCCCAATTGCAATCAAACTAGCATTCCTATCCTGATTTTAAGTCATATTTATTATAAAATTGGAACTCCTTGGTCATGTTCAGCTGCATATACACTAAGATTAGGATCCCTAGTATGACACAAAAAACAGCAAATTCATCCTGATCCCCTTGTTGATCCCAACATTGCTGACAACACTCCTCTTTACCTTCTTTTCAGTAGAATTATGTAATGCATCATTCACTTCCGTTACGGCCGACCTCGCTCAAGTTGATCAAAGTCAAATGTGTTACACCTATCATGATTGACATGATGTAATGAGACTATTCATCTGATGCTGAACACCTGTCATCCGATGGCCAAAGTTACCAAGTCAGAAGTCGGGGAAAAAATCAGCTAGGGGAGAAGTCACAAAAATCGTGAAAAAGTCGGGAAATAGTCGAGGAAAAAAACAGTAAAAGTCTTTAAAAAATATATAAAAATGTTCCAATAAATTTTTTGAGTAGTATATGACGGCATCAAAACAAAAAAATCATGATTTTTTAAAAGAATCATGACTTTTTTTTAAAAAAAAAGAAGCGAAAAAGTTGTGTAGCGAACGCCACAACATTAAATCTCGTTCTAAACACTTTTTGTTTTCCAAAAAACGGCCTACTTGGTAACATGACTGAATCAGGCTGATGGCAAATCAATGAAATCATGCTAATCCCATACCCATTTCCTAGAAATTTGCTGCATTTATTCTCCAAAAAAAATAAATTCTGCAATTTGTATGGAATTTTAGCAAAAGATATAACTGCATAGTCGATAATTCAAGCTTTGAACTAATTAAGATCAACTTTGTTGAAATTAACTTGCTGACTTTCCGAAAAAGAATAGTAGATCCTGTTGCAATAAAACCGATTTCTTCAAGTTAGAAATCAACTTCTTGTCCTGGGACTTGCAAGAGAAATTGGTCACATTCCCATTTTCTTTCATTAGACCACCAGGTACCATGGGATCTACAAACCTTCCCACACCTGGTTTTACATACAGGTACATGCTTTCACCATGAGGATGCGGGAGGTACAATGGGATTTATAACTCTTGTGATATTAGTTCGCTCAAAATTATGAATGAAAGTAAATTTCCTGTACAGTACACCATTATATGATTTTTACATGTATACATGGAAAATCATATGTGAATGATATTTCTTGTAATTTTGGTTTACCTATTGTTTAACTTTGTTCTCAAGTTATCTGTCTATAAAATATTGTACGAAATTTAGATTATCGGTAACTTACAACATATTTGAACCATTCATTTGTAACTTGTCCATAATTTCTCATAAAGTGGCCATTCCAAATGGTAACCTGCATCTTCTCCTTTCTTTTCAGATCCTAGATTCTTACATGGAAGATACCATAAAAAACCAATTCCTGGACCTAGTAGCTGTGGGCTAAGCTTTCTGTGTAGCAAGTGTAAGCCCTTTATGGGGTGAAATGTGTGTAGAAATGATTTTATATTTCATATATATTTGGAGATGGAGGAGATGTCAGGTGATTCATCACGACCTGAACCGGGGTCTTCAAATGCTTCTTGGTGGTCTTCCGATATTGTCGAAAAGTTACAGTCTGTCTCCTTGGATTCTCGCGGACAGGAGTCTATCATTAGAGATTCTGCATGCAATGCCAGAGATGGAGAGCTTTCATCTCCTATTGCTTCTGAGGTTTTGTGGTCCACTGGCACTTTGTCCACTCTAATACCCAATGGTTTCTATTGTATCATTCCGGTAAGTAGAACTCATGTCTTGTCCATATAATATCACTGCAAATGATGCATTGAGCTCATGGTGTAGGTGATTTGGTGTTAGAAATTGTTCTATTGTTTTTGTTATGTAGAGGAAATCCTTGAAGTGACTTACAATCTGCATAACAAATTAAGGTTAATATGGGAAGCTTCATTTCTAAGAATAACATTTAGTTTTTATTGATTGATGATGTAGATAGATTAACCATACACCCTCTACACCATGAGCACTTGTGGAGCATGTGCTAAGCAAACTCAACTCTTGAAGGGGACTCTATCCCTTGATTCTAGCACTTCTACCTGGCGCTTGTACAAAAAACCCCCAATGCTACATCTTTTCTCCTCTTCTTCAAATATAGTGCCCAACAAATCATTCACTTTATAGTTTATACCCACACATCATGAGCAGCTTTATTGTAACGTGTTTTTGGTCATGTTATTTTGTAATTGGCTGCCAATCTTTGTTTCTAGAGCTTTGACATCTTTGTGTTTTTCTAGTAACCATGGTAATAATTTGTCTATGCTTGTTATTATTAACTATCTGGCGCTTATTTTTGGAGCACTAAAGTTGAAAGGGTTAAATTTGTTGCATGTAGGTTTCAGTCCTTCCTTTGGATCAAATGCTTAAGGTAGGTTGTTATAGTAAAACGTAATGCACCAATATATGAGGCTCATGTTAAGTGTGACAATAAAGGTTAAGGCACTAACATCAGAATTTATCTCTACATGGATGTATATAAGGATTCATGAGTTAGTTTTTAAGGCTTGTACTACTGTATTCACTATTTTAAAACTTGTCAAGTCGACTCGATTCAGCTGGGATTCGGGGTGACTCAGCCTAATAACAATTCGGTCCAAAAGTCAATTGGCTTGGTCCACAACTCGATTGACCCAATCCAAAACTCGCCCAAGTTATGTTTTTAATCAATATATATACATTTATATATATATATATATAAATGTATATATATTTAGAGAGAGAGAGAGAGAGGAATGTTACAGTGAGCTGTGAGCTACGGGTGGAGAAAATGAGTTGCGCTCATTTTGATCCTCCTAGGAGTTTTGGAATTTGATGAAATTTGGTGAGGGTGTTGTCTAGGGTAAGATGATCATCCTCACCAATTTTTATCAAATTCCAAAACTTCTAGGGTCATCAAATGGTAGAAGCAAAATTAACGGTGACTGCGGACGGTAGATAAAGATTCTACCATTTGATGACCCTAGAAGTTTTGGAATTTGATGAAAATTGGTGAGGATGATCATCTTAACCTAGACAACACCCTCACCAAATTTCATCAAATTCCAAAACTCCTAAGGGGATCAAAATGAGCGATGCTCATTTTCTCCACTCGCAGCTCACTGTAACATTCCTCTCTCTCTCTCTATATATATATATATATATATATAATTTTTTTTTGAGTGGAATTCCTCTTCAAGATGGAGAAGATGGGGTTAAGCCATACCCCAAGCTATTATTAAAATAATAAGAGGAAGGGAGTTACAGAAGAAGGATAAAGGGATAGACCGAAGACAAAGATTTAGTAGAAAATCCCGCGCTTTAATCCTTCACCGACCGAGCAATGAAGGACTAAGTCTTGTCGGCCAAAGCCTACTTATTCCGAAATATTCTGGAGTTCCTTTCTTTCCAGTTAGCCCAACAAGTGCAGATGGAAAAAAATCCCACGAAGATCCTTCTTGATTCTCTTCTTGCGCCACAAAGTCCAGAGAGAGAAAATAGATTCTGGATGACCACGCACCCCGAGAGTAGTATTGAGACGTCTCCAGAGAGCTTTTGCGAACGGGCAATGTAGCAATAGGTGGTTGATGTCCTCTCCGTGTAGACCACAGAAAATGCAATTGACTCCAGAGATACCCGGGTGGTGTCGATGTAGGAGTTGGACCTTCGTAAGTAGCCTGTTTCTTATAGACAACGACATGAAAATGCTTCATTTGAGGGGAGCTAGAGATTTCCAAAGATGAGAGGCCATTGGGCAAATCAGGTCACCCCTATTAATAAATTTGTAGGAGTTAACCGTGAACGCGCCGGAGGGGGAGAGTTTCTAAGAGGAAGAGTCAATTGTTTGAGAGAGAGAGAATCGATCAAGAAGTTGGTGTAATTCCTGCAGTTGAACCTGGAGGTCACCCGAGATCATACGACGGAATTTAACAGACCAGATGGTGATACCTGAGGAGGTCGAGGTTTGAGACCTGACAGTTGCTTTCTGGTCCCACGCAATGAGGAAGAGATCGTAGAAAAGAGTGGCCATAGATATGTCACCAACCCACTGGTCCGTCCAGAACTTGATCCGCGACCATCCCCCAGGATTAACTTGGTGCCACTTTTGAAGTTGGAAGCTACTCGTTGGATACCTTTCCAAAATGGGGAAATCTTACCCGATCTCCGACTCCGGGCTTGAACGGGGTAGAAGCGCTTGAAGTACCTCTCCTTGATAACACGAGACCAGATATCATCTTGGCTGTGCTGTAGACGCCACCACCATTTACCTAGCAAGGCTTTATTGAAGTCACGCAGACTGCGAACACTGAGACCTCCTTGATCTCTGGATTTGCAAGCCTGATTTCCCTTCCTGCCCTCTCCATAAGAATGAACTGTGAATGGAGTCAATGCGCTTGATGACCCACGTCGGGAAGAAGTAGAAAGCAAGATAGTAGGATGGAATGGCCAAAAGAACCGAATTGACGAGGATCAAATGTCCCTCGAGGGAAGGTGACAGCTTTGCCACCCATCCAATCTCATCTCTACTTTCTCTATCACTTTGTGCCAATCCTGCCTTTTGAGTCTGGTATTGTTGAGGGGTAGGCCTAGGTATTGAACGAGAGGCTGTCAAGCCGGCAGTTTAGTATGGACGCTAACATTTCCCCTGTTTCCGGGTTCGGACCCTCATAGAAGAGAGACAATTTCGCGAAATTGATGCGAAGGCCGAAACAAAATTCGAAACATAAAGAATGATCTTGAGAACTAGAACCTGTTCTGGCTTGGTTTGACACAAGAGAATGGTGTCATCAACGAAATGGAGATTGGTAATAGACCAAGAGTTACCTCGTGCCCCTGAGAAGGGGTTAGTCTCCGAAGCCCGGCGCAGTATAGCATCAAATGTGTTTACAACGATAATGAAAAGGAAAGTAGAGAGAGGGCAACCTTGCTTCAATCCCTTCCTCATCAAAAAACTGATCACCTGAAACGCCATTAATGAAGCAAGCGATCTTTGAGGAGGATAAGCATGAGAGAATCCAAGATAGCCATATAGGAGGAAACCCTTTCTCTTTTAAGGAGTCGATGATGAAAGACCAATATAGCATGTCAAAAGCTTTCTCGAAATCGAGTTTCAGTACGATCCCTTCTTCTTTCTGCGCCTTCATGTGGTAGAGAATCTCTTGAATTGCTACAACACTATCCAGGAGGATAGTCCTCCCTTTAATAAAAGTTGATTGAGTAGGGCTAATGGTATCGTTCATGAAAGGAGTAAGACGATTAGCCAGCACCTTCTTGAATATCTTGTAAATGCAGTTCGAAAGGTTGATGGATCTGAACTGGGCAATATTAGCAGCATCTTGGGAATTCAGGATCAGCACCAAAAGAGAGTAGTTAAGATTCGCGATAGAGGTGGAACTCGCAAAGAACCAAACTAGGTTACACACCTCCTGGGAAACAAGGTCCCAGAAGCGTTGGAAGAAGAACATAGGAAAGCCATCTGGCCCTGGAGAACCATCCATGTACATGCCAAAAATTGCTATGCGGATTTCGTCTTCAGTGAATGGATCAGCAAATTTGTTGTCATCTGGGACCCTCAAGAGACGAAGGTTCTCCTAATCTAGGAGAGAAGAGGAAAAGGGAAGATCCTGGAAATAATTCTTCAAGTGGGCAGTAACTCCTTCAAGAATTGCAGGCTCACCATGCAAAGTAGAACCTCCGATTTGTAGCGAGTCCATTGTGTTGGTTCTCCGCATCCCGTTGGCTAGCCTGTGAAAATAAGAAGAATTAGAGTAACCAAACTTAACCCACTTCTCCTGAGACTGTTGCTTCCACATGATCTCTTCTTTGCGAAGAATATTCGTTAACTCCTTCTGAAAATGATTAAGGTCCTTCTCCACTAAACTAAGTTGTTGAGATCCAGCCCGCACTTCTAGAGAATCAATAGCTTCAAGAAGGGACCTTTTCCGAGACAGGATGTTCCCAAAGGAGGACCGTTCCCATCCTCGAATCTTCTGCCTGAGGAACCGTAGTTTCCGGGCTAAACCCCTAGCTGGGTTAAGGTCTGGAGGTGCTTGGTTCCACCATCTGATAATCAAATTCTTAAAATTTGGATTCTCTAACCACATCTTCTCAAAGCGGAATCTTCTGGGAAAACGAGGGGATGAAGACCCTCTGTCTAGGAGGATGGGGACGTGGTCTGACAGAAAGCCCTGGAGACCCTTCTGAGAACAGGAGTGGTAGAGAGCCTCCCAATCATCTGAGACCAAAAACCTATCTAGACGGGCAAAAGAAGGGCAATCACGCTTCTGCATGGGGAGGTCTATCATGTTATTCTGACACATAAACGAGGAAAAGTCCTCCATAGCTTTCCTGCTGCTTGCTCCTTGTCGTTCAAAAGTGAATCTGGTGACATTGAAATCTCCATCTAGGACCCAAAGGTCCTGGAAACTAGTACGTAAGGATTGTAATTCTGACCAGAAAGCCCCTCGAAGGCTGTAATCGTTGAGACCGTACACAGATGTGACCAGCCACGTGGAACCATCAGACTTGTTACGTAAGTGGACGGAGAGAGAGAAAGGCCCACTAGAAGTCGCTAGCAGATCGAAAGCAGAAACCATCCACCCAATCAGAATACCACCGGAGGCCTCCATCGAATCTAGAGATTCCCAACCCGTTATTCTAGACTCACCAATGCTGCGGAGAAAACCTGGTGTGGGTTTAGCCACTTTGGTCTCCTGAAGACAGACCACATCCACTGTATGAAGTTCACAAAAAGAAAAACAGCCCATCTCTTGCTGACATCATTCAACCCCCTAACATTCCAAGAAGGTAGATGCATAAATTACAACGCTGTCCTCTCCTTCTCCTGGGCTCGAGAAGAAACAAAAAAAGCCTTAGCGGCTTCGGCATCGTTTCCAAAAGAAAACCCACAAACCCAAGCGAGTTCGAAAATGGCGTCCCGGTCAAGAAGGTTGAGGATAAGGGCTAGATCTTCTTGGGCCCTTTCTGCCAAAAACTTTTGAGCTGTGACATCAACTGCAAAGGGTTGCCATGATTTCTGGTGCGGGAGTAGGTTCTGAACAGAGGGGCTGGAAAAGCTACTGGAGAGGTTGCCGTCCCAATGGTCTCCACAGCTGGTATTGGATCGTCAGATCCCTGTGAGTACAAAGGTACATTAGATGCCAAGCTGGCGAAATCTTCTCGAATAGCCGAATCTGGGGGAAGAATCACGGGCGGTCCCTTGGGGGCAAACGATATCTCAGGCGAAATCACCGGGATCGCACCAGACTCCCCCAAGGCAAGGGAGGTATTTAAGCTTCCGTAGATCTTTTCTGCCAACTGTAAATTCTGATTCTGTGGGGTAGTGCCAGCCACGCTGCTTCTCGTTGCCAAAGAAGGGAGAGGAATTTGAATTGGGGGGACCTGTAGGAAGGCAAGTGGTCGGAGAACCTACCATGGATTGAGGACGATCAACAGAATCAGTGGGGTAAGAGCCGTTACCTCCAGACCGGGCCGGCGTCCTTTGGGAGGGGGAGCGGACCGGGTTAGCTGGGCCGGTGGACGGTCCGGCTCCACCATGGCCGGGTTGGACTTCTGAGGCTAAGGAGGGTGGGGAAGACACCGAAGAGGCTGGAAGATCACCGATACAAATGAACAACTGGTAGAACTTCGAATTGAAAAGCGCATCAAGGAGCAGTGGGATGGCCGAGGGGTCTAGGGTACGGAACCTGACAATAGCTTCCCTGCGATCGTCAATATTAGCATTCTTTAGGGAGACAACCTGACCATTGGATTGCAATGCGTGTCCGAGGGAAGTAGAGTTCCAACCGGAAAAAGGGACGCTAGAGATGAACAACCTGATCAAAGATAGGGAGCGAGATCCAACAGCTCGATGGTTATCCGTCCAAGCACTGAAGTAAACTTGGAAAGGGCCAAAAAAGAAGTTGACCATGGCGAGGGAGGAATGGACACCCTATTCGTTGGGGAATTCAACTAGGAATTCTCCGCTTGAGAGACGCCATGACCGATAGGACCAATCAAACTTTCAAGTCTCCGGGATGGCTTGGGAGAGAGCTGCCGGTGAGGGGTCACCAGGAACCCTAGCTAGAAGGCATCTCTTCAAACGGTCAGAGATACATCTGGAATCAATGCAAGCTAAGAGGGACACAAAAGCTTGAGGAGTGGCTGGAGGAGGAGAGGGAGGGTGGAGGGCTGAGTGGCTGTGGGGGGAGGAGGGTTGGATGACTCGAAGACTGTAGTTGTTGGAGGAGTGACCCAACTCTCAGCAGATCCAGCAGACCATTGCGCTTCGGCAAGAGGGACGACGGTGACCAAACTCGCCGCAATGGAAGAAAGCGCCAGGGGGGGGGGGTTGGATGGACTCCTCTACGAACTCGATCGGCCAAAGAACCATCATGGTTGACGTTGGGAATTGAAGAGGACGCTGCCGGGTTGGCCTGTGCCGGCTCCTGCCCATTAATGCATCGGCCTGGGTGATGAAAACCCTGATGGGACGAATGAGGTCCTCCTCTCATTGGATCCGAGGCCCGATCTCGCCACCGACCATTCTGGATGATTGGGTTGATGACCGAAGGGTAGCGACTGTCCCATCCCACACGTGGGGGTGGGGGGACAACCCTCTGAAGTCGCTAACGCCATGAGCCATTGAAGACACGAGGGTTGAGGGAGGGATCTTGGTGGTGGGGCATCGGGAATCGCCATGTCGCCATAGTCGCCATGGATGCTCACCGCACCCTCTCCCTCCAATAAACACTGGACCTATGAATTCATATATATATATATATATATATATATATATATATATATATATATATATATATATATATATATATATATATATATATATATATATATATATATATATATATATATATATATATATATATATATGAGGATCCATACATGAAATCTGAGGAAAACTATATGGAGGAATCGGATGATGCATCAACAAAAATGCTTGGAGAGTAGACATTCTTTAGAAATCCGGAGGAGCTCGTGATGAAAGTGGCAGAATTGCACAAACTAGACGTCCATACCTTAAGGATTTCCATAATTAGATTTACTATCGGGGAACAACTAAAAATTACATTTGAGATGCTCGTGGTGAAGTCAAAAAAGGATCCCGTGATGGACATCGCTAATGTGCACTCATTTTTTATCGTCCGCTATATGATGAGTTCTTGGAGCCAACATCATCAATCATATAGGAACCACCCCTCATCTTGGTTTTTTAATCCAACAAGATCACTTGGAAGTAGAACCTAAGTTGCTGATCCAACCATCGCTGAATGCATCCTTCTGAAGCAGAAGCTAGTGAGCCTGCACCAAGTCCAAGATATGATGGATTCTCATCTTCAACAACCCTAACGTTTTATTCTAGGCCTTTGTTCGACATGTTCAAATCATGGTTTGAAATTTCGGCGAAATATTTCAGTTTCAGAATGGTCCGAAACGAAAGGGGTTCAAAATATCAAACCGTTATGATCCCACCGAAATTTTGGGATTTCGATCGAATTTCAGCTGAAATGGTGGGGGGCCATTAGAATTTCGAACGAATTAGTGGGGGCCCACCCGAAATCGAATCATTTCGTCATTTTCAAAGAGATTTCGACCAAAAGCAGTGGGGCCCCATAGAAGTCACGTGTTGCCCTCCATTTCGTCAAGATTTTGGTCAAATTTGTCGGTTTTGTGGGTATTTTGGTCATTTCGACTGATGCCAATCCATATATTTCGTAAACTTTTAGACTAGTTTCGGGAGCTTGGGCCTTTAAAGGGGGGCGACTGTTTTCGACCCAAACCACATGATTTTGATCGAAAACACCCACTTTTGCCAGATTTCGACTTAAACCGCTGAAGCCTCGCCGGATTACGTGGAATCTCGTCAGATTTTGCACCGAATCTCGTAGGAATTCGATGCCAAACGTCATTTAATTTCATCGGAGTCACCAGAATTCGACACAGGCCCTCGTCCAATTTCGTCGAAATCGTCAGATTTCACCTGAATCACTGGATTTCGCTATTGGAGCTTGCTGGATTCACTAGAAATTATGCTGAACCTCGTCGGATCCCGCCGGATTCGCTGTACGATTCGCCTGATCTTGTTGCCCAACTTGTCAGATCTCGTCGCCAGGTACAAAAGCTTAGAAACTAATTTGCATTTACAAATTACATTAACTTAGAAATTAATTTGCATTTACAATAGTTTAAAAATATAAAAATAATAGTGCGAACCCTCGGGAAGGCCCAGGAGATACTGACGAAAACCCCACCCACAGGACAGAGAGGGGGGGGGGGGGGTAGCGGTTTGAGAGGGAGAGAGAAACACGAGCGTTGTTGTGGTTCCATCTTTCTTGGTTTCCACGTGGCATATAGAGATGAGAGAGAATGTGTTTTCTACCCAGTGGGGGGTGCCACGTTAGTCCCCCCTCCCCCGGCTTATATTATGGTATAGATATTCAACTTTACACACATACGTGAAGCTAAGATGTGTGTGCATCTGTTTGCACATGTGATCTTTGCAATTAAAGTTTCATGTGTTTAGGGGAAAGTGAAACTTTATTTGGACTTTATGTGCAAAAGTTATACAAATTTAGTATATTGTGCATCTGCTTGCACACGTCACACCTTATTAACCAAATAACTCTAATTTGTTTGCACATGTGCTTTTAAAAACATGGTAAAAAACATACTCCTTAGGGTCAATAAAGCTTTGAGTTTCCGTTTGAAAGTTGTTGCTTAGTTCATATAACACTTATAGTTTGGTCGATTGTTTAGTCCATAGTCGGCCGATTAATCAGTTAACCAGATGGTTGCCCGGTCCTCCTCGGATGCTGGACTGAATGATCTGGGTTGGCAGCATGGCACCCCCGTGTGCGGTTCGAAGCGGAAGTCACTGTGTAATTACTACGGGAAGAAGATAGGAGGGAGGGGGTGTTTCACGGTTAAAACACCTCGTTGGTAAGTACTCTGACATAAAGCAATGTTCTAATGTTCAAAAAGAGATCAGGTTACAATTACTGGAGATTATGAGAGGGATCGATAAATCTATGCAGTCAAAAAAGAAAGAAGGTTGATGAATTCAGAGAGCTGGTACTAGAGTGTACAATCGAATAAATACATGATTCAAACGACGACTAAGAGTACCCATCCGATGCTGGTAATGATGTCAAGTGGGCACAATACAGGAAGGGGATGAGGGATTCGAAGTAGTCCGAGTGGGAGAGGAGGCAATATGAGGAATTTCAGAGGAACGCAGTACATGAAGGCGATGACAGATCCATACTCCATCCACCCGGGGTCGTTCATAACCAGATGACGATATCGAGTACCATCTAGATATCGAGACAGAAGAGGACAGAGCTCAATATCGATAAGCGGTTTTAGATTCGAGACGAACCCATCGGGAGCGAGCTGAGAGAGGCTGGATCCTAACGCAGTTTGGACCCAGTGGCAACGATAGTGGACCTAGTCTGTCAGCGAGGTTATAGTGGTGCGGCAGGGGCTAATGATGAAGAGTTTAGGTGGACGAGCGGAGAAGAATTGATTTGGACGAGCAAAGATGAGTGATTTTGTCTTCTTTGTGACGTAAACAATATAAATTTATATAAATATACGGTGATTATCAAGTTTTTTAGTTTACTGGTATTCCACCATGGTTATCATGGTCCATGCAAGCTTACTATGCGTTTGGTATGTGTTTTCTTCAAACAATTCAAGTAAATATGTATGCACAACTTTAAAAAACTTAAATTTAAATTTTTAAAAAAAATTTCAGCAAAATACCCCCTTTGGCCATTTCAAAAATTTTCTACCATTTCGGTCACAATTTTGGCTTTGGGCTGGACCGAAACCAAACACGAAACCGAAATTTAAAACCTTGGTTCAAATGCAGATGCCTAAATAAGGTGGATTGTCTTTTAACGCTAGTGAAAGTTGGATTCGAACGACCCTTCAACATCAGCATCTATCATCCAATGGTTTAGGGTTACCAACTGCATCCAGGCCTTCTCCAACATAGTAGAGAATTTTTCCACCTGTGGACTTCGATGCAGGAACATCCACAGATGACTTAAAGTTCTTATCCATAAGTCTGTTAAAAGACCCAAATTTGAGTTTAATGAGTTAATTGGAGGCTCACTAGGCGTCATTAGGTATCATTAGGAAATCATTTTGAGTATTTTTATCTTCCTATGTTGTGCTTGATCCACGCTACTCCTCACGTCGATTTTTGGCACCTGTCCTTGTCTTCATACATGGATTTCGGGCTTTTTTCTTCATAGAAGTAGAAGAAAGCTAGCTCTTAACACCAAATAGTGCATCGATTGATATGCTGATGTTGTTGTCTTCTTCGTCTTCTACGAAGTTTCTTTCCTTGGTGTCAGCTATGCTGATGTCTCTGAAGAAGTATCAACTACATTGCCCTTTGGTTCTGATACCAAATAATGAAGGGATTGATACACTCTGATACCAATTGACGAAGGAAAAGGATCCAACAAAGGTGGATCAATTAAAGTTCCATCAACAACTGTGAGGAGAGATGGAATAAAGTTAAGGCCAATTCAGCTCTTATGAAATAAATTCAGCAATCTGACTCTCTAAATTTTATTGAAAAAAAAGTACTTACAAAGATGTGGAGCCCTCGTCCTTAAATAAACCATTCTAGGACTAATACTAACTATGACTCAAAAATTTAGGGACACTAACTATAAATGAATAAATCTCCTAAGTAGATAAGTTATTCCTTCTCTTTTTTTGTATTTTCTGTGATTATTCTAGAAATTTATATTACTGTTTTTTTAGAAAATAAAAAAAGAAAGAACAGTACAAGAGGGGAAGAACATAACTTACATGTAAAGGAATTATTCCCATAGGTAAAAATCATACCCGAACTTTCGTGAGGCCCGTATAGAGGATGGATTAAAGGGGATTACTCACGTGAAGAAGAGTCACGGCCCACGGGTTCTCTCTCCCGATGTTGGGGCCCATGGTAGGGGAGAGGCCCCAAGCTCTCATTCCATGAGAGAGTCTGGATTCTCCCTTCCTCCCATTTTTCCTTTTCAAATCCTATAGTTATTATTTATCAACTCATACTGAATTTATTAGATAGCTTTAGCATTTTATAGTTGGTCTTAGATAATTGTCTAACCAAATGACCAAAATATCCCCAACTTACTCGAACCTACATTCAATCTCATGGTTCTAAAAGAATCAAATAAAATCTATAAAATCTTGGAATATTGGAAAGACACCTAAAATCCAATAAATTAATGAAACGACTCAATACGACCTCCTAACACCTGCCTGGCCTCCAAATAACTAATTGGACTCAATTTATAGGCAATTTAAGTGCTTTATAGATGCCCCGTCACAAAAGTTCGACAAAAATATCCGACCTATTATTAAACTGATAACGCTTTAAGGGTGGTGTTGAAAACCAGACCAACGTAACTTGACAAGAGTGGGGCCTGCCAAGATACCTAGTAGTATAGTTATCGCCTTATCGGGTAGGGGGACCACCTTATTGCTTATGTAGTTTAAGCTCATGCAACTAGAGAACAATCCTCCAAAGTTCTCCTATACTAGAACAAAGCCTAGACAAAGATGATAAAAGGAAAGAGTTTCAGGGAATTCTGATATTCTTTGTGGCTCACAAGTCCAAAGAGCTGAAGTAAACCAATGTTCCCTCATGTTTCCTATCAATCTGACATTCAGGCAAAAAAATGCACACATAATGAAATACAAATGTCATGAAGCATGATGCATTTGCCTCAATTGTTTCTTAATCTTTGAAGTGTGCCTTTCTTACATGAAGTATATTATCTTATCTTTGCCATTTGTTAACTCTTCCTCGAGGCTCATCTCCAAATTTTTACATGCTTGAATTATGTAGACACAGTTGTGTATTATTTTCGTAACGGAGGTGCTTTGTTGTTAATGGTACAAATTACTAGCCCTTTTGGATCTACCCTAGTATTAGAGGCCGGGATCTTGAACTTTTGATTGAAAATCTGCTTGTAAAGAACCCCTCTCTTTTGCTTCTTTTCCTGTTTTCTAGAGAAATGTTAACTACTGGTGATTTGCCATTCCAACCATCTTGTTTCCGTTCTCTGCTGGGCAGACAGTTTATTTCCACATGAGGTGATCTGTGATCCAGATCAAATAATATTTGGCAATGAATATCTACAAACTTACATTTCAGCCAAAGAAATGAGATGATCTAAGTTCTGTGATTCTTTTTATGGATTGACAGAAGAGAATGATGTTTGGGCTGAAGTGCTATCAGTGGTGACTTATGCATATCTCTTTGTTCAAGGTTGTATCATTATCCCTATCAACAAATGTGGATGTTTCCAGTTGGCAGTTATTGTTTAAACTTTAAGATTATGACTATGATTCTGCATCTTGTAATTCCAATCTAATCTTTAAAGCCAATATGATAAATGTCATTTTATGTTTCATGGTCTGGTTCATGTTTCCAGAACATCGGTAGATATATTTTTTCCCCGATTGCAAAATGTTATACCGTCTACTTGCAATGTGCTGTAAATAACCAACATTTATTTATTTTTCTTGGCATACTTTGAAGCTGAAGCTTTTAACTTAGCTTCTGTTCTTTCTTTCATATTATAAAACTTTGAAGTTATCATTTTTGACATAAACGTATTTGGTGCAGGATAAAAATCTAAAGGAGCGTTTCAACAATATTCCGTCTCCAGATGATCTCCATTCTCTTGGAATGGAAGGGCTTAAGGCCGAAATTATTCTTGTAGATGCGGAGAAGGATAAGAAGCTTTCCTTGTTGAAGCAATTGACTGCAGCTTTGGTTAAAGGATTGAACTCCAATCCTCCGACACTAATAAAAAAGATAGCATGTTTGGTGAGTCATTTTTACCATTGAAAAATACGACTCTGCTGCTTTTTTTGTACTCCTTGGAAAGTGTTCCATAATAATTTTAGGGATGGTTGATATTTGTGTGATTTTGGTTTCTTTATGTTTTCTTCTCATCATGCTTTCCGTATCATTTGCTTGTTCCTTATTGTTTTTAGTTGATCCGTGTAAAATCTATGTCTCCCTCGTTTTCCCGTAAGCTCAAGTGCTTGCAATATAATTGTATGCGCAGAAAAAGATTCGGGTTGTCTTTATTGCACAAAACGAGATTATAGAGGCCGGGACCCGGGGACTCGGGGGTGGTGAGCCGGGTGCGGTGAAGATTTGATCAAGAGATTGTGGGAGAGATCCTCTGAAGGGTCCCTTTGATTTGCGTCTCCACGTTACTTTGTGCGAGAGCTCTGGAGGGGTTGCCCAGGACAGAGATCTTTACAGGGTGAGGGTTTCTTGAGAGGCTAAGGATTTGTCGTCATTGCTTTTGTTCCTTCCGTGCTTCGTGCTTTCTCGGTTAGGGGGTTTTTGGCTTCGCTCCTCGGTCTTCGCGTCTCCCTCGGCTCTGGCTAGACCTTGGCGTCCTTGATCGTCGGTTCACGGATTGTGTTTCTGACGTCGACTTTGGCTTTGGCTTTGCTTTAGCGTGGCTCTGGTTTTTGTTTTGCTTTGGCGCTTGCGCTTGAACATAGACGGGTAGAGACTTGTGATGCTTTAGTTTTTTCAGATTTTGCGTCGTATCGGCTAGAACGTGCGGTGATTTGCTCGTAACCGTCGTAGTTGCTTGGCTTTGGCATGTGCGTTGCTTTGGCGCGGACTTTATCCGTGCTTTTGCTTCGGCTTCTTGCGTTGGCTTTTGCTTTGGCGTTGGCTTGATCTTCTTCTCGAACAGCGATGACAACATCTCCAAGGCTTCTTTATTCTTCCGGCTTCCTTGACGGTTGTGGTGTCGGCTTGACTTTTCTTTTTCTCCGGACTGCTTTGGCGTAATCGAAGTCGAAGGCTTCGTTTTGAAGGCGACGGATGTAGCACCGCTTCGGATGTCCTCCAAACTTTCTTCTTTGTGAATGGAGCGGACGTTGTTGAAGACGACGAGGTG
This sequence comes from Chamaelirium japonicum, assembly GCA_947650365.1. Lineage (NCBI taxonomy): Eukaryota > Viridiplantae > Streptophyta > Magnoliopsida > Liliales > Melanthiaceae > Chamaelirium > Chamaelirium japonicum. Next base: position 6,523,474 of record OX393558.1, read on the forward strand.
ATGCTGCTTTGATCTTCTTCTTCGGGCTTTTGGGCTTGATCGGAGTCGAAGGCTTGATGAAGACGACGGGGTGATGCCGCTTCGATCTTCTTCTCGGGGCTTTTGGGCTTGATCGGAGTCGAAGGCTTGATGAAGACGACGGGGTGATGCCGCTTCGATCTTCTTCTCCGGGCTTTTGGGCTTGATCGGAGTCGAAGGCTTGTTGAAGTAGTGCCGCTTCGATCTTCTTCTCCGGGCTTTTAGGCTTGATCAAAGTCGAAAGCTTGTTGGAGATGACGGGGTAGTGCCGCTTCGATCTTCTTCTCCGGCCTTTACTTCTGAGTTCTGGCGTCTTCGGAGTTGGAGGTTTCTTCTTCTCCGAGCTTTCTCCTTCTTGCACGGAGTCGAAGGGTTGATCTTCTTGTGCAAGGGTCTTCATGTTGATGAGGAGTTTCAATGGACTAAGCCGGTCCCAAAGGGATAGGCTTGCCCGTGCCTCGTGAAGCCTTGGGTCGGTTAAGGCGTGTCTCCTCCTTTGCAGAGCTTCCTTCTGTCTTCGACCTCTTGAGCCTTCCCCCTCCCTCTCTATTTATAGGTGAAGGGGGATGGGAGTGATATAGGAAGATTTATTTAAATCCCTTGATTATCTCTCCCATAACTACCCAAGATTCATTCCCTCATTTATGGGAGAATAAACCTTCATTTATTTTTCTTTTCTGACGGAGTAGTTATGGCCCGGTCATTTTGAATTTTATTTGAATCTTGCACATTAAATCGATGGCGACCCGGCTTCGTTTCTTGTCCGTCGGATCGAGGGATCGACGTAGATCCACGCTTGTGTAGACGTCTACGCAACCTCCCCCCGCGTATGACGGATTTCTTTCTTTTTTTTTTTCTTTTTCTTCCGTTTTTTTCTTTCCTTTTATTTTTTTTCTTTCCTTTTCTTTTCTTTTGGCCGGCTGCTCCCTACCCACGGGTAGGGGCACGGTTTTCCAAGGGGGCCGGGTGGACCCTACTCACGGATGGGTCCACTCGACCCTTCTTTTGGCACGGGTCAGGTCCAGTGGGCCCGGGTTCGTGTCGGGTTCGCCCCCGGGTTGGTGCACTCGAGTCGGGTTTGGGTTTAATAAATTTTGTGTGTCTACAGTAACATATGCCAAATTGTATATTTTCTCAAAAAGAACTTTTCTGAACACTTCTTTTCTTATTTCATTACTGATCTCCACATTCATTTCCTAAAGTGGCAGTTAAGCTAATTTTTACTGTTATCTACTCCTTTTTCGAACATTTTTTGATCGGAAAAATTACAATATGAAACTGGATATCTAACACAAGTTAACATTTTGGTTTTGGAGCGATTTTTCGCCCAACTTTATGTTACAATGATAAATGATTCATCTTTTTGTTACATTTCCAATGAGTTTCTGTTGAAACTAAATAAGTAGGCCTGGCAACAGCCCGAGCCTGTGTCAAACATATATGGTTGAATCTCGTCATATAAATAATATTTAAGTCCAGACTCGGCCCATTTTTAGTCAGGCTTATAGGAAAAACCCAACCCCGAGCCTAGATAAAGAAGAGTGCCCTGGATGGTTCTAGGACTGGAAACTGTTTATTTTGTAACATCTTAAGTTGTTGTATTAAGACATTATTCAAATTGGAACATTTAAAGTGTCCAAACGTATTTTGCTGCTTCAATTTGTGATAGTATTTTGCTGCATCGAAATAATCAAACATGATTGCGAAGACAATATGGAAGCTAAACCAAGTAACCAACCATTATCCTGATTGACATGGTATCAAACAACAAGTTTACCAAAACATTAAATCCCACTGAATGCTTGGTGCGGACACCACAGCTAACACACCTGAGCCATGGGTGTATCAGCGCTGCCGGCGCAGATGCTGACAGACTGCACTCCCGCTTTTATTGTGGCTCGTCAGCTAGCCATTATCACCTGGATCGGACCTATGGATTTATGTTGTGTTATTTGCTTGTCTTGTTTTTCTTTAGGGACCTGTTGAGTCCCGTATTGTCTAGTGATTTTCATTGAGTGTTACTCGAGCTCTATATTAGAGACCCGATGCTTTAGTTATTGGGATACTTGAATAATATGAAAATTTTTCTTTAGTGAAAGGTGGTTCTTCGAGTTGAGAAACCTTCAACTCGGTGGGACTCTAAGTCGTCCCCCTTCTCCCTCCCTCCCTCCCTATCTCTCTCTCTCTCTCTCTCTTTGCTCTCCCTGTGTGTGTGTGTGGCTGCGCGACCCGATCCCTCGCCGCGTTAGACATTGCCTCTCGACCCTTTCTAGGTGCCCAATCACACTTCCCTATCTCTCCCCGCTCCTGACGACGCTGCCCGGCCTCCTATGCACCCGATGACGCTGCTCGGCCCTCGGCCACCTGACCCTGTCGACCACTGGAACGTGCCACCCAAGCTTGTTGCTATAGGACAACTAATGCAATGCCTAAATGATATGAGATGCTCAACAAATAAATATAGCAAGTTATCCACTTATAAGCTTTATAGCACATTTCGATTCAATTATAGGCAAGAGTTATCAATAGGAAAGTGCGAGACCTGATCGGTATTGCAAATTTAAAGTGCGGACCGATCTTCTCCGACTTTTGGATCTGAGATACAGTGAAGCGAGATCTCGATTGAGGCTGCGATGCCAGATTGATGCCCGCTTCGATGTGATGAATGCTTCTCTAATTGATGCAGGCTGCAATGGATGAAGCTTTGATCTCGATGGAGCTTCGATGCTAGATTGAAGCAATCTGCGATGAGATGAAGCTTGGATTGAAGGAAGTTCACAAGAAACCCAAATCAGGCTCTGATACCATATTAGACCAAAAAAGGAAAAATGAAAAAGAGGATTTGGGAGTAAGAACTAACTTTACTCATTGAGGGAAAATGCCCTATATATCACTATACAAAGGATGGGGTCACCAAAGGGTGAGCATACCCAAAAAGAGACTAAAGGTGTATAAATGGATAAAGAATGTATCTACACATTCTAACAAAATGCAATCCTTCCATCACCCAATATTTTTTCAGTTTGGCGTATCACATCTAATTTCCATTAGCAATATCTGTTTATCTTCATATTGCCGGCTTTGTTTTAGAAATCGTCATTATATGAACCTACGACCGTGAATTAACCTTTGAGCCTTTGGTAAATTCTTCCAATCCTTTAAATCAATTCCTAGGTTTTCATATTTTAAAATGGAAAGCCCTAATATATTCAAAAGTCCTTTTCTTTTAATCGGTCACCCTCTCTTATATCCAAGGTTTTAAATGTTGTTTTTGGTGCCATTTCGGTCGGCCAAAAAAAGGAAAATTTTTGTTTTTCGGTAATTTGTCGGTGAAAAAATTATAAAATAGAAAGACAAATTTTGGTGGAAATTTCGGTGTTTTTTGATGAAAATTTATCAATTTTCAATCAGATTTCGATTTTGTTCGTTTGATATGAAAAGATGGAATATTTCAACAATACTTCAGGATATAGATGATAGTAAAATATTGTCTATTATGAAAAAAAATCAGAATTGAGAAAAATGTAATTTCTTACTGATAAAGATAAGCTTTGTTTTGTTAAAAAAGATAAAATTTTTCAATGGAATTGTCTGGAAAAAGGACAATTTCGGATTTCGATCAAATGTCGGTCATTTTAGTCAAATGTTGGTCATTTCGGCTGAAATTTCGTTATGTCGGAAGGAAATTTGGTAATATTAGAAATTCGGTCAATTTCTATGTCGGACCCTTGAAAAAAAGACATATTTCGGTGATTTCATAGGAAATCTTGGAAATGTTGACATTTGATTCCATGCTTAGATCCTCCTTAGGGTCTCTCTGTGGGCTTGTTGTGTTTGGTTTGGTTATTGTGATCACCCTCTTGAATCTTAAAGTATACTTATTGGAATGAAATCCATTGATCTAATTGCATGTGCATCACACCCACTGCACAACCCCTCCATCATTTTGGTATCAGAGCATCAATTTATATTAGGGTAGACAATAACCTTATTTGAGCCATGAGTCCTGAGACTCAAATGGCTCTGGATGCCTTATCCCGAGAGATCTCCAAAATTGATAAGTAAAATCAAAAAGAGTTTTGGTCTTCCTGAACCATAAGGATTTGCCGAGATCCACCATACTTAGGGGACCCTAATGGTTGACTCCTAGGTTCCAAGTAAAGGAAGGTAAGAAGGTTGCATTACCTAGTGGCCAATCCTGTGTTGTCCAAAGGAAGAACCCTAGTGTCCGACCCTAGGGATGAGAGTGGGTGAGCGAGATTTAGGTTTTAGTGGCTGGCACAGATTCTATGCATTGAATCTACACAGGGGCTCTACTAGGATTGTTTCGGAACCATAAAGGGTCTAATGCACTTGGCTCTAATGGGTTTGAATCTCCTTGCCATCTCATGACACCATTAAAGCCATTAATCGTAGTTAATTCCACTAAACAGATGTGACTGACTTCATGGCTGTAAATGTTGTAGTCAAGGCTTGTCCTGTTAAATCACTGTAAATGAGCTCCTCCAGGCCTCCACAAAATGACATCCGTAAATAGCACTTGGGATCATATAGTGCTCATTGTTGATCTAGTCAGTATTTTTACCTCTTGTTAACCTTCCGTGTCTAATTCAACCATTAGATCACTATTAAAAACAGTTTTACAGAAATCATTTTGCAAATAAATAATTATTTGTTTACATATATAATAAAAAATATGTTTTGCAAGTTGTTGTTACTAAAGCGACCAGCTACCTGCATTTCAACGATCAAGTATCATAAACAAACTCAAGGGGACACCGTACTCTCTTTTTATGAGAGTGGATTCCATCTTGGCGAATATGTGGCCACTGGCCCCACAATTCTGATACTGTTTACCTAAGGTATTGAGCTGTTTACCGTGTAAGATCTCTCTTAGTGGAAAGTCAAAGCAATTGACATTAGAAACTTGATTTCACTATTTCCTTAGGATTAAGAGCATTTGTCTCTGGCAACGATGAGAACCAAAGTTTGATTTGCTATCATGAGGTCTCGTTAAATGTATTCTTAATACACTTAAGACACTGACCATGAGTCTACACCTCGATTATTGAGATAGAGCCAATATTTACAAGTTATATTCTACCAGTGACTTGGATACCGTGTGCATGGATGTCACTTATTCTCTACACCATACACATACGGTATAACCTGTGGACCCCCACTCATTTTTTATGAGTGATTTGTAATACTGAATTATCCTACCCACTAACAAATCACATCTATTATTTACAAGATGTCAAAATGGATTGACTTTTAGGGTACAATCCTAACACCTTTGTTGCTACCGCCTTGTGAGCCAGAGGGTAAGAAGGGCTTAAGGGAGATTGCCTTTTGCTGCTCAAACTTCTGTTTTGGCCCTCAATGCCACAAGTTCCTTCACCGCCTGTAGAGGGGAGGATGTGCACGTGAGCGCGCGCGCGCGCACACACACACACACATAGAGAGAGAGAGAGAGAGAGAGAGAGAGAGAGAGAGAGAGAGAGAGAGAGAGAGAGAGAGAGAGAGAGAGACTGATCTACCTTCTTCCCGTATGTTCACCAATAGGTTAATTGTTAGATGGGTAGGTGGTTTGTATATTAATTTTAAAGCGTTTAGGGTTGTATGATGCTAGTCAATCTATTAAGTAATAGGCGTTTTGAGTTTGAACCAACTTAGCTTTGAGTCTGTTAGAGTGTGTAGATACATTATTAATCTTTGTATAGGCCTTTTAGTCCTTTTTATCTTCTGGGTATGCTCACCCTTTGGTGACCCCATCCTTTGTATAGTGATATTTAGGGCATTTTCCCCAATGAGTAAAGCAGATCCTTTACTCCCAACATTCTCTCGTTCTTCTTCTCTAACATGGTATCAGAGCGGGCAATCAACCCTTTCCCATCGCCCGACCATCCTCTTCTTCGGCCCTCCGACGTGCGTGAGCTGTGCATCCGGCTAGATCCTCTCACCTCCATGAGATCTTGACCAGATTTGAGAGCATCGTACTATCTCAGATCTGAGATCTCACCGACGACGATCTTCCTCTCCGCGAGCTTCTGCCCGATCTGAGAATATGACGGATCCGTGTGTTCATCTTCTTCTCTGGTTGAGCTGCTACGCCGTGTCCTCTTCTCCGATCATATTTGACGACGTGATCCGACGACGCGAGCACGATCGTCGAAACTTCCTCACCACCAGATCTGCCGCTCCTCTCCGGCAGCCTACTCTCCAGATCTCCTCTTTCGACGCCGCCTCGGCGGAGACATCTAGGGTTTTCTTTTTCACGAGGAAGAAGACTCTGCATTCGGGTCGGATCGGGCTTCAGGTATCGGGTTGAAGCCTCTTAAATTGAAATGATTTCAATCTAAACCATTGGTCTTATCCAACGGCTCTTGATCCTTCACTTAAACGAGTCAGCTGGTTCGGTTTCTTTTTTTGGTTTGATTTGGTTCATTTCAAGATTGAACCGACCAGTCTTGCTTATTTTAGCTTAAGCTTTTAAACATTGGTTTAGCTTGAGTTGGTTCACTGTGTTTTAAACAGTTTAGCAGCTGGTTCACTCTCGAATTCAGCCGATTCAGTTGAAGAAAATTAGCCGGTTCCTTTTAAATTGTTCATATAGAGTATCAGCTGTAGTATGACTGCAATGCTTTGAACACATTTGAGCACTATTTGAGCCATTGATTGAGCATAGTTGAGCATAATTCTGAGCACTGTTTAAGTTACTGATTGAGCACAGCTGAGCAAGGATTCTTCCTGCATGAGTAAAGTAAAGTAAGCAATGGAACCATACAGAGTATTAGCTGTAGTATGACTGCAATGCTTTGAACACATTTGAGCACTATTTGAGCCATTGATTGAGCATAGTTAAGCATAATTCTGAGCACTGTTTAAGTCACTGATTGAGCACAGTTGAGCAAAGATTCTTCCTGCATGAGTAGTGAAGTAAAGTAAGCATGAGTAGTTCATCTTCCGCTGCTCAGTGTCTTCTGAGTTCCAGCACTACTTGGATTTTTTTACTCTGGCGCTACTCATCACCTGACCTCTGATGCAAATATCCTTACTAATTGTACTCGTGTTGCTCCTCAGCTGCAGCTTCGCACTGCCGATGGGTTTCCTTTGGACATCAATTGCTCTGGTTCTATCTCTACATCTTCTGACCCCAGTGGTCATCTCTCACTTCCAAATATGCTCCACGCTCCTCGTGTGTCGATCAATCTGATCTCGGTTAGTAGATTGACTGATCTAGGTTTCACTGTTACCTTCTCTGCATCCTCATGTGTGGTGGAAGACCCTCGCACTGGCCGTCAGGTTGGGACAGGACGGAGACATGGTGGCTTATACAGTCTGGAGCATCTTCATGTGCCTTTGCCCTCCGCTGCTTCATGTGTTGCTGCTATTTTCACTGCCGATCTTTGGCATCGCCGCCTTGGACATCCCTCTGCGATGCGTCTTCGAAGCTTGTTCCAGTCCGGACACTTGGGTAATCTCTCTTTCACTTCTCCTTCTCCCTGCACGAGTTGTCAGTTTGCTAAGTACTCGGCTGTTCTTTTTCCCTCTAGTGAGTCTATGTCTACCTCTTCTTTCGATCTTGTGCACTCTGACATTTAGGGACCATCACCGATCATGTCCACGTCTGGCTTCCATTATTAAGTCAGGTTTATTGATGACTTCTCCCGGTTCACGTGGGTGACCTTCTTACTTCGTAGGTCTGACGTATGTCTGGTATATCGTGATTTTACTAGTATGATCCATACTCAGTTTGGAAAACGAATCAAAATTTTTCGCTCAAGATTTTACTAGATATCTTTCTTCCGAGTTTCGTGACATTCTCTTCTCTCATGGTACTCTACCCCAGCAGTCGTGCCCCTACACGCCTGCACAGAACGGGGTTGCCGAGAGGAAGCATCGTCACATTCTTGAGACTAGTCGGTCCTTTTTGTTCTCTACCTCAGTTCCTCGCCACTTCTGGGCTGAAGCTATTCTTATCTCTGTTCATTTGATTAATCGTACTCCTTCTTCACTTCTTTCTGGTCAGTCCCCATTTCAACGACTACATTCTACTGTTCCCAACTATAAAGTTCTATGGACTTTTGGTTGTACCAGTTTTGTCTTACTTCCACCCGGAGAGCGTACAAAGCTTTCTCCTCGGTCGGCCAAGTGTGTTTTCTTAGGGTACAGTTCTGAGCACAAGGGTTGGCGTTGCTATGACCCCTCTGTTCATCGTATCCGCATCTCTCGACACGTGACCTTTGAGGACACACTTTTCTTCTCAGGACCTTCTTCTTCCTCAGACTTGTCCTTCCTTCAAACTCCTAGTTCCTCTTCGGGTCTCCTTCCTACCCCAGTGACTCTGGACGCTCCTACTATCCCTGCTACGGTGCCTTATCCCCCGCGCCCGCCTGTCATTTATACCTACACTTGTCGCCAGCTAGAGCCTGCTACACCTGCTTCACCAGTTCCACCTGCTTTGCCTGCTACCCCTTCTTTTGTAGACACCTCAGGTTCACCTCCTTCAGTGCCACTCTCAGGTGCTAGTGACATTGGGTCTTCTACTCCTACGCGCTATCCTGAACGTGAGAGGCTTCCACCTGATCGCTATGGTTTTTCTCAGGTTGCTTCTTACTTGTCCCAGTTTCAGTCATTTCTTGCGACTATTTATTCTCTTCAGGAGCCATAGACTTACCGTGAGGCAGTTCAGATTTGGCACTGGCACCAAACTATGGCTGAGGAGTTGCAGGCACTTCAGCGGACTGGTACTTGGAAGTTTGTCCCTCTTCCTCCAGGGAAGGATTCCATTACCTGTCGTTGGATCTATCGGGTTAAGACTCGTTGCGACGGATCTGTTGAGCGGTACAAGGCCCGTCTAGTTGCTCGTGGCTTCACGCAGGAGTACGGAATTGACTATGAGGAGACATTCGCCCTTGTTGCGAAGATGACCAGTGTACGGACTTTGCTACCTGTTGCTTCAGTTCGTTGTTGGCCCCTTTTTCAGATGGATGTGAATAATGCATTTCTTCACGGAGACCTTTCTGAGGAGGTCTATATGTTGCCACCTCCTGGTCTTCCGACTCCTCCCCAACATGTATGTCGTCTTCGCAAGGCTATCTATGGACTCAAAGAAGCCCCTCGGGCTTGGTTTGAGCGCTTCCGGTCCTCTGTACTTGCAGCTGGATTTACAGAAAGTCTCAACGATTATGCTATGTTCACTCGTACCTCTCCTCATGGTCGTGCGATCTTGCTTCTCTACATCGACGATATGATCATCACTGGTGATGATACTGCTACCATTGATTCTCTGAAGCGACATCCACAGAAACAGTTCGAGATGAAAGACCTTGGCCACCTTCGCTACTTTCTTGGCCTTGAGGTCGCTTCCTCTCCTCGAGGATACTTGGTATCTCAGCAAAAGTTTGCTTCTGATATACTAAGTCGTGCCGGACTCACAGATTATCGGACCGTGGACACACCAATGGAGCTCAATGCCAAGTTTCGTTTCCACTGATGGTGAGTCTCTCTCGGATCCCACTCGTTATCGCCAGTTTGTTGGTTCTCTTGTCTATCTGACAATCACTCGCCCGGATATTGCACATTATGTCCGAGTTCTTAGTCAATTTGTCAGTTCTCCTCGCTCAGCTCACTATGCCGCACAACTGAGGGTTCTTCGCTATCTTCGAGGCACGGTGACTCGCTCCTTGTTGTTTTCATCATCTTCCTCCTTAGAGCTTCACGCCTTTTCCGATGCAGACTGGGCGGGAGATCCCACTAATCGACGATTCACCATTGGCTTCTGTATTTTTCTAGGTGACTCGCTCATTTCATGGAAAAGTAAGAAGCAGGAGATCGTCTCGCTCTTTAGTACTGAGGCTGAGTATCGTGCTATGGCACGCACTTCGTGTGAGGTTGTTTGGCTTCGTCGTCTACTCGATGATATGGGTGTTAAGCTGACCTCTTCGACTCTCCTCCACTGTGACAACCGGAGCGCTATTCAGATTGCTTGCAATCCGGTATTTCACGAGCGCACAAAACATATTGAGCTGGATTGTCACTATGTTCGGCATCGCTACAAGGATGGCACGCTCTCGCTTCCACATGTGTCTTCGACAGAGCAGCTTGCAGACTTTTTTACGAAGACACATCCTATTTCGCGATTTCGATATCTCCTTAGGAAACTCTCGGTGTGTGATCCACCTTGAGTTTGAGGGGGGGTGTTAGAGTGTGTAGATACATTATTAATCTTTGTATAGGCCTTTTAGTCCTTTTTATCTTCTGGGTATGCTCACCCTTTGGTGACCCCATCCTTTGTATAGTGATATTTAGGGCATTTTCCCCAATGAGTAAGGCAGATCCTTTACTCCCAACATTCTCTCTTTCTTCATCTCTAACAGAGTCTATGGTGGTGGAGGATTCTCATCATATCCAAATACTCTTAGATCCGGGTTAGGCTACACTCATAAAAACCAATCACAACCCCTTTTTTTTTTCTCGGTCGTCAAAGGCTATAATATAAACCCAGGATCTGGGGGTTGGACGTTTGTCTGCTTTAGGTGGTCTGACTCAATCGGGCTTGAGCACATTGTTAAACTTATAGAAAACAATTTCAAAGTAAACAATAAATAGAGAAACTCAGGAAATACATGATAGTTGAGAAAGGGAATTTTTGAGATATGATGTTATTTTTTTCTTCTAAATTTAACAATTCTCAATTTTGTGATAATATACTTTTCCATAATTATAGATTGACATATGAATGCTTTCTTACGAATAAATATATTGAAATATGTATACAGGATCAAAGATATTGCAAAAAAAGTTCCTAATAGTTTGAATAATCAATAATTTTGTCTGAAACTTGTGCAACCAGGTACTTCACCACGTTGGCAAATAATTTGGCTTCAGTTGGCCAAAAAATCCACAATGTTTTAGGTGAAACCTTTAATATCAGGCACATTGGACTCTGAATTATGAAAATGTGGAGAATTTCATCAGAAGGATATTAATTTGTGTAACCTTTGGATCAAAGGTGTGCAGCTTGATGTCAATGGCGTATATGGTGCTCTGTTTTGTATTTTAGAAGGTTTAATGATCTTCCAAAATAGGGGGTTCCAGACTAAATATCTGTTTTGGTTATGAGAGAACGAAAGAAAGTAGGAAAATGGATGAGACACATCTTTGCCCATTTTTAGTTGTTCAGAGAACTCTAAGAGAGAAGCTGTTAGATCTTCTAACCCAAAATTTTGTATAACTGAGTTAATTCTTTTTCCTCCTGTAGTGGGTCTTAGAGGAAGATGAAGTGGGGACTTCTATTTTTTTGCTTGGACTCTTTGTTCTCCTCTAGAGAAGTTTCTTCCATTTTATCCATGTAATCGAACCAAGAAAAACTCAGAACGTTCTTTTCTTTTCTATTTTTCTCTATTATTTTATTTACTTTTCTGATTCTCGCTTTAATTAAATAGTGGTTAGGGTGGAGTAGATGGATATTGAAGGAAGGTGGTGAGTTCTTTAAGACGAGAAGGGTGAGCTGGTGTTGGAGGGGGAAAACACAATAGAAGCGGTCAGGAGAGGGGTTTGTGATTACCTCAGCTGGGAGCTGGGGTAGGTGAGGGCATGCACATGCACGTGCATGTGTGTACCTGTGGGGTGCAGTCACTTTTATCATGCATTCATTCACGGTTCATACCTTATCTATGCTTTTAATGCTTATAAATAGCATCTCAAATGCAACGAATCAATGCACAGGAATTATTTTGAGATTAAAGATTCTTTCTGTGCCTAATACTTGTCTCATCATTAGTTTGTTAATTTCAAAAACAGGTTTCTGACTTCTATAAACGCCCGAGTTCCCAAGTTAGTCCTGCAAAATCAATGGTGGAGGAGACCTCTCATTTGATGGAAAGTCGGGGCATCCAACTCTTGGGGCAGATAAGGAATGGATCATGCAGGCCTAGGGCAATTCTGTTTAAAGTTCTTGCCGATGCTGTAGGTCTTGAGAGCAAGCTTATGGTGGTAACTTTTCATGGCTTCTTTTTCCAACATATGTTCAATTTGTCTAATTATATCCTGTTAACCAGTATATGAGTAGATCCTTTTCAGGTTCATTTCACTGAAAAGAAATTTCATTTTGAGGCATAGGTTTTGGCTGATCTTCAGATCCAGTATTCAAATGGTCAGTAATAGTTTTACTATTTTTTTTTGGCAGGGCCTACCAAGTGATGGTGCTGTTCAGTACACAGACTCATATAAGCATATGTCTGTTGTTGTTGTGCTGAATTCTGTGGAATTGTTAGTTGATCTCATGCGTTTTCCAGGACAATTAATTCCATATTCCGCCAAGGCCATATTTATGTCCCATATTTCTGCAGCAGGGGAGAGTGATTCTGCTGACAATGACTCTTGTGATTCTCCGCTTGAACCCAATAGTCCTTCATGGGGTTTTTCTGACAGAATGGATGGTGAATGGTATGTGGTCTTATATGCCTTCTAGGAATCTTGTCACCGTCAGAACTTTGTATGCCTGGCTCTGAAAACGGCCTACCCCTGTGTGATGTTTCCTTATTTGCCAAGCAACTTTGGGAAATATAGGAACCTCCTATATAAAGAAATAGTCATTCTTTAGGGTTTTTTTTTTCAAAACAGCATTTATTTTAAAAAATATTATTTTAATAGCCATGAGTCAAAAATAATTTCAAAAGTCGCCAATTTTTGTGACGTGGTCGGCACGGCAGCAATTTACCGAACTTTTTATGTCCAGTAAAATCGCTTAGTCACATACCGTTTTTGAACGTTATATGACGTGATGGTCACATGACTCACATGTGATGGTCCCCAAGTGTTGAAACTTGAAACTGTTATTTGATTTGAAATCGGTACCGAGTTTAAAACCGTAACTGAAATACCGACTTTACTTGACATGAAGAGTTCAGCAAATTGCTGATACCAGGCCACGTGGTAGAAAATAGCTACGTTTGAAAAAAAATTTGACTCATGGCTATTTAAATAATATTTTTTAAAACAAATGCTATTTTGAAAAAAAAAACCATTCTTTACCTATATCTTCTTTTGAGAATGTTTCTGTTTTACATCCTTCAACACTTATCATTTAATGAAATGAAGAGTGATTGTTGCATCGTTGATTTTCCAACATCATATCTTCAACTTCAAGGTTGAAAAATTAATAAACAAATTCCTTTTTGATTTGTCATTCCTTTGTCATCTATTATGTTATACATAAATGATTAAATTGATGTCCATATATTGAATTGTGCCACTGAACATCAACTATCAAATTATATATGTTCTGTGAAAGTTTCCCATAATGTTAAAACCTACGTACAAATTTATCTTACCTTGTTGTCCAATCATTATTTTTCTTTATCGAAGGTGCATTTCCTGCGAATTTGTTTTGGATCTGATGTATATAATTTATTGTTAGCTTACCAAATAAATAATTATGGTTTTTTGATTTTCCTAATGATATTTAAATCTACTTTTAGTGACAATAGTGGGTCTGTGGAGATGAGGTATGCATATAGAATTGGTCTGGCTGCAATGGGGGGTCATGGGATGTTGGATAGGGTTGTAGACTTGTAGGTGGTTGCAGATGAGGATGGGGGTGCAGGCATAGAAACAAAAGAGCATTCTCTCGTCTTGTACAGAGCATAATCTTGTAAACCTAACAGAGACATATGTCGAGCAATGTTAATGATGTAGGTCTGGCTTCCATTTGGAATCCTAAAGATATCACTTCTATGTCTCTCAACTCCATTTGCATAAAAAAAACATCTTTGTGTATGTACCTAAATATGACTTAGGAGTACATGATGGGTGAGTGTTTTATGTCACCATTAAGACTTACTCTCTTATCTTACCATTTGTTTATGATCTTTGCTTGTGATTTGTTTATTCAATTGATTTCTTTTATAAACAAAATATACTTATTTGGATTGGTTTATCGGAAAATGTACATCAATTTTATTTGTGCTCTAATTTATTATCTTTTGGTATTATAGTCCAGAGCAAGACGAAAACCTTCAATCTTTGCACCAACGAAGAGTCGACACATCATCAAATATATTTGGTGCTTCATTGCGGAAAATTATGCTGAGACCAACAACTTCTACTGAGGGAAAGCAAAGGTAGTTTTTCTTCTAAAATTCAAAAGGAATGTACTTAGTAAAACCCATAATTGCATTACCCTACTACATTTTTTTTGGTTAGGCTTGTTTTGTTAGGTACTATTTGTCAAATTTCAATTATTCACGACTCTTGGTATATAATATTTGGTTTCATTATTGGATCAGTTTGTCACATAGCGAACCAAACGTTGCTAATGCTTTCTGGAGGCGCAACCAGAGGAAAGTTGTTGCAGAAAAAGAGCGAACAGATAGTTCAAGGTTTTCTTTTGCATTTTACATTTAATTATTTATTTATCTATGGAACTTGGTATATTTATCAAATGGAATCAAAGACGAAGATGCATGTACGTGTGTGTGCATTTACGCGTTTGTGTGATTATTTGTGAGATATTTTCACGTCGAATGACCAAACCCCTCTTACGTGGGTGGGTGTGCTCGTGTGTGCCTACGTCCTTACATTATTTGTGTGATATTTTCACATACACAAGGTTTTAAAAAGCGCGAGGCATACCTGAGGTGTTTTTGGTTCATGAGGCGAGGCATAAGCCTCAAGGCGTACCGAGGCATAAGCCTAAGTTTTTTCTACAAAATTACTTTAAAACATATGTAACAAGCCTTGAGGCATCTTCTTTGGATCTTTTTCCCTTCCTTTGCTTCTCCTCTGGTTCTTTCTTTTCCTGTGTTCTTCTGATACCACTGGGTTTTTTTTTCTTCTCTTGTTTTTTCTAGTCTTCCTTTCTTCTGACTATACGGTTGTGCCCCCTCTTCTGTCGCTATGCAATCACGTGCCTTTTTTTTGTTTTGGGTCCATCAACAGTCACTATTAGGCTTAGGATGGCTTATGGCCTAAAAAAACACCTTATATATATATGTAAGTAGCATCAGCCACTCAGACCAAAGGCCCAAGTGTTCAACAAGAAGCCAAATCGCATGTACTTTGTGAGGCTTACGCCTTGGGGGTCGGGACTGCCTTGCGCCTCACCTGTGAGGCGTACGCCTCACTAAACTAAGGCGTAAGCCTTGGATTTTGCATATGAGGCTTAAGGCTCGAGGCATTTTTTGTGCGCCTTGCCTCAAGACGCGCTTTTTTAAACCATGCACATACAATGCCCTTCTTACACGTAAAATGGTTCCTCCTCGACATCCACAGACTCTTATCCAAGACAGTTATAGAGTTTGTCGAGAAGGAAGGAATTGTGTGACTTTGTGAAAAAGTCTAGTAGCTGATGGGTAGAATACATGTAAGGCAAGGAAAGTGTTCCAGCAAAATTGTGATGGAGAATGAAATGATGATTGTGTGTCCGACGATCAATTAGGGCGATGTATCACACATCCGACGGCTGAGATGCCTTGATAGCTGATCGAGGCGACATATTGTGTGTCAGAATCCGACAACCGAGATGGTCTGATGGTTGATCTAATGATTTGGGCGATGTATCACACATCTGACGATCGGGATGGTTTGATGGTCAATCGGGGCGACGTATTTGCACACCGCCGACTGAGATAGCCTGTTAGGCTGATCGAGATAGACGACATATAGCACATCCAACGATCGGGATGACCTGATAACCGATTGGGGCGACGTATCGCACGATTCACACATATGACGACTGGAATGACCTGATAGCTTATTGGGGTGACGTATCACACATCTAGCGACTGGAATAGCCTGTTAGGCCGATCAGGACGACGTATCACACATTCGACGACCGAGATGGCATGATTGTTGATCGAGATGACATATCGCACATTCGACGGCCATTCTGGCCATCCCTACTAACCAAGAGAATGACGATCGAGATGAAAAAGCATTGTGGGTATGATAATCGTCTCAATCTTCATTCTCTTGGTTTGTAGTGATGGTATGACCCAACGCACAACCAAGCTATCCCTTAAGACAAAAGCTTTATCCCATTCTCATCTTCTTCCTTTATTTCTTAAAATTCAGATTGTCTTGCCATCCATTTTACCTTTTTGTTCCGCAATCTCATCCTCCCTTTTGGACAAACATTAGGTGAAAGTCGTACAATCCCTACATGGGAAGAAACAAATTGACATGTTGTTGCCCGTATGTGTGTTGAGCTATATACACCCTATTTCCCCTTTTAGCCTGGTTCATCACCTTCACTCAGCCTAGGCTTTGTCAAGTGCTTGGTTTAGCGTTTTCTTCACCTAAGTGCTGTGATCCATGTTTGTGTCGGGGTTTTGTGTCAACCGATATGTGCGAGTATGGATCTATGAGAATATCTCCAATTAGACGCTTCTCCGCTCATAAGCAGCTGCATATGTGCTTTCAAGAGTTCACGATCCTTCCGTAACTCAGCTTGTTGCAGATAGTATTCTGCAATCTAGCCAAATATATTGTCTTCTGTTATGTTGGCTCATACAACCTCAGGTGAGCTGGCAAGTTCAATGCAATTTTTAAGATTCGTGCTCTTTTAGCAAATGTCATCAAACTCTTCATACTATGTCATGGTGCAACGAATGGAAATCGATTGCAAAACTTTTACGTTATATGCTGCCACATCGCAACATTCATCATTCCTCGCATTGCTCACCGCTTGATTTTCACCTGGTGGAGGCATTCTACTTTAGATTCATCTTGCCGAACAATGCATCAAATGGTTTTCTCATCGGTATATATACCTAAGCTCGTCTACCAGTCTGAGTAGTCCATGGGGTGCAAACATCCAGAAAACTCTGACAGGTCTTTTGGATTCCTCCACCGTTGGATTTCGGAGCCTGCACAACACATCCATGAACCCACCAGAGAAGATTGCTATCGTCATCAGGCTTGTCCATTCCTGCTCCGCTGCTCATGTATACGCATCATGTTGCAAGACTTGCATCTAGTGTCTGAGCACCAGGATTATCTTTATTTCTCCATGATCTCTGCCTCTTAATCTTCGTTAAAGCATGGACGGTTAATTCTTTGTACTCGTCTTGCAACTAGCATTCAAAAATGGAGTTTTCTCGCGTTTTTTAAAAATTTATGATGACCATAGGTAGGTTCTCTGATCTGGATCAAAGCATGTACAAAATTGGAGAACTATGCATAGATTCAAATCAGTAAAATGGGGGGGATGATTCAACCCAAAGTGTGCTAAAAGTTCATGAAAGTATCTTTTCTTTTATTCATTTACCTTTCTTTTCCTTTTCTCATATACCAGCCAAAAATAATTCATATGTACCTTTTTTTAGCTCTTCTTTTGCTTTCCTTTTTTTTTTGCTTTACTCTTTTACACATGAGGCATATATTCGGCTCCAAGCGAGGGTCCAAGTGTCCAACAAGCCACACAGGTAAGAAAGTTGTTAGACCCCTTTCCTATTCGTGGGGGCTTAGTGCCTATCCGGGATGGACTTCACATCTAGAAAATAGGATGGAGATCCGACTCGCTATAGGAAAAGGGTTCAATGCACCTTTCTCTGAGTTTCTTCTTCCGTTATTATCTTGTGGCCCGGAATTTCCTCTGAAATATGGCTGGCTGATATGCTTGCTTATGTGGATGATTAAACATTCCTCACAATTATTAAAAGGTCCCTTTTTACCCTATGATAAAAATATTCCTTCCGAGGTCTAAAATTAAACATTAATTGTTCTATTGACTAGAGAAGTATCACTAGACTAATCTTAAAGCTCCAAAGTATTCATGGCTGTCTTTGGCTCTCCGTAGAGGCTCCTACATCTGTTTGGTACTAGTATTGTGAAGGAGTGTTGTAGTAAAAATGTTGAGTTTACAGTAACAGTCACCATACTGCCATAAAATTAAGGGGCATATGTTCATTGAATTGTTGAGTATGGCACTAACATTGATTATCTGAACTTGGTAGGTTGTTCTTTTGAAGTAAGAATCCATATCAACAGCAGATTATCTAAGTCCTATATTTAATCGACTTAATGTAGACTCCATCACATTATTTACACAAATCTTACCTAGTTATGTTACTCTGAAATAATGTCTCTAATTTGTTTGTGCAGTCCAGAGTATCCTTTTTCTAGAGCACGGGGGCGGTCCATGCTTAGTGGTGATAGACATTCATTTAGAGAGTATGCAGATGATGTAGCTGCATCAAGGTACCTTAATATATGGAAGTTTATATATTTTGATGATAGCATCGTCTTATATTCTACACTATTTTTTGTCCTGTTTAACCATTTGTGGCTCCTTCTCTTAGAAATTAAAAAACCATTGAGTTCCTATCTTGTTTTTGCTTGTAAGTAAGTTTCTAGTTTATGTCTGTTGCTTGTCTTTAGGGAATGAAGGGATTATACTTAATGAGAGTTTTAATACATCTGTTTTTTGAATTTTTTGATTTTTGTAGTAGTGTTTGGATGAGTTTAGAAGCTTAGCAGTCTTGGTGTACCGTTTGACAATTTTGGATTTTATGAGTACATGTGACGTTCATGGATGGTTAACTCGGCTTAATAAAATAATTTCAACTAGTGTTATGTAGCTTATTGGTAAGTGGCTTGGTGTTCAGTGGCACAGTTGGTTAATTCGGCTTAATAAAATAATTTCAACTAGTGTTGTGTAGCTTATTGGTAAGTGGCTTGGTGTTTAGTGGCACAGTTGGTCACAAAATCATAGGTTCGAGTCGTAGCGGTGACAAGAACGTTATTTTTGCATGCAATTTCAATTGTAAAATAAACTTTTTTGGTTGGAGGGGTTATTTGTTTATATTTAAATTTGAAATTCAAAATAAATAATGAAATCCTATACTCCTCTCCCCGATTCTCTCTCCCAAATCCTCCTCATCGTTTTCATCCCCGCCTATTGAAGAGTGGCTCGAAATCAGCCAATTAGCCCCTCCCGCGCATGTTCTGCCTAGGGGTGCACACCGCCCTGGGTATGCTTGTCCAAAATTGCCTATAGTCAGTCCGTCTAGGCTATGCACACTGTGGTGCCGCGGTGCCCAGTGATCACACTGTGCACATGTTTCGTCTTTCCTATCTCGTTTTGGACTCATTCTTTGATGGATTTCAGATCCATTTCGACCGTTGGATGAGAAATTCGAGAGAGATCTAATGTAAACCTAGTTCCCCATATATAAGGGTGGATCTAGTGTTTTTGTAAGAGAGGAAACATTGTTTCTTTTTGTGGCGGCTCTTGGTGAGGTTTCTCGAGGAGATCAACCCGGGGGGAGGGGGGCGTGCCTTGCTCCTCCCCCTGGGCACTTGAAGGGCCAACAACCGGTGTCGACAACGCCGTGTTTGGAGTACCGGATCGCGGGTGCTTAGTGACCGATTTGGAGGGAGGTCCATTAGAAGGGAAACCCTAGAGAAGAACCCTTTGGGGAGAGGATGCCTTTGGGCATGGTGGCCGAGCTATGGAGGGCGAAACCATGTTGCAAAGACCGACGCCATGATGGAGCGAGTTCTAGAGCAGGAGCGCAAGGCCTTTGGGAGATCCGTGGTGCTACAATGATGTTTTTGATCTGATAGATTGTGACTGGTGAGAATCTCGATCATGGTTTTCATGGAATCCATAGGGGGTTATCTCTTTGGAGATTGCCATGTGCGATCTGTTCTGTCAGATCTGTAGGAGAGGGAGCGCACAAAGAGGTAAAGCTTTCTTCTCCATCTATCATGTAGCATGTTTTGTTTGTTCTTCTCCATAAAAGATTATTCGGAGGACCGTTGGCACATGTTGGAGACAATTGGGTCTCCGTTGATTTGCAAGGTTATTCTTTTTGGTGGAGACATTGAGAGGATTTGTTAGAGGGCATGGAGTGCCGTCGGGTGTAATCCTGTTTATTTCTTCATAGTTGATTCTTGGAGAAGGTGGTTGCCGGATAGAGGACGTAGCCCAATTTGGGGTGAACCTCTGTAAATCTTCTCTGTTTGTTTGTGATTTTTTATGGACTTGTGCACATGATTGATCGGTGTAGTATGGGATGTACCGATGTGATATGAAGTTCTGTGTTTTATGGCAATGGCCACAAATTGCCCCTATTGGTATCCTCTATGACAGACTCCGTCCGCCTGCTACGCAAGAAACTGGTATCGGAGCAAAGTTTTGAGAGGATTGCTCTGATTCCATCAAACTAGTATCAAAGCAAGGTTGTCCAGTGTCCTAAAAAACGGTCTAGGCTGCCGCCTAGGCGCTAGAAGGTCCCCCACCGTCCAGTCTAACCTTAGATGGTGCATAAAAACGGCCCAAGCCGTTAGGCAGCCTGTCTAGACGCTAGAAGGTGTATAGATGCTATTCTATTGTTGATAATCTTGAATTTATGGTTTGGATTGTACCAAAATAATTGATATTATGATATTATTTTATAATGTCATGCTTGCTTTTGATCTTGTTAATCTTGAGTTTATGGTTATGTAAATGATACATGATCTTTGAAATAATGGTTGGGATAATATTGAATTTATAGTAATTTTAAAACATATATATTATATATAATAACAAAATAATAATTAAACTAATTTAAAAAAGCAAAACACCTAGGCGTTGTCTGGGCGCTAAAAGGCCCCCCACCTCCCGACTAGCGATTAGCGCTTTTTAGAACATTATTTTTTTTTTCAGGGTGTCATTGTGGAGTCACCGACGTGTGACTATTCCAGCCGCCGACAAGCGGACTGATACAGTTGCCGACGAGTGGCTAATGGATGTGCCGACGAGCACCGACGCAAGTCATCAGAAAGCGTCTATTGGAGTCACTGACTGGAGTTTTGAAGAACGACTGAGAGATTTTCTTTTAGTCAGATCTTGGTGACACAAGACACAGATGGGTTCGATGTTATCGGCTTAGGAGAGGCAAAAGTTGAGGTCATCTTTTAGAAGGATCTCAATTTTGGAGTGCGAGCAATCATTGACACTATAATCTGGATTACAAAGGAAAGGTGGAGCATATCCGACAGAGTTTGCGCCAAGTTCCGACCAACGACAGGGTCGGGTTTGGTTCTATCATGGTTCATTAGAAATGGAGTCTGATGGGTGGTTATCTTGACAACAGCTCATGATCTGCCTAGATTTCAGAGTACTTGGTAGCGTGGCTAGTTATTTGCTCACACGATTGGAGTGTCAGCAGCTCAGGTATGATGGTGGCCAATTGACAACTAAAACTCAGGTGCTAACAAGAGGGGTCGTATATTCGTTATATGTCGGAGTTTAGAAGATATCAGATTTCTTTCCAATTCGAGTCTTGCACGTATATTGGAGGCCCTATAAGCTGGGGATTATTGGCATTGTTGGGCATTGGCTTTAGGGGCAGCCAGTTTTGTCTCAAAATAGGGCTGCATATGGAGCGTTTTCTCAGTGATGTAGATCTCAAAGAACATGTCCAGTGGTGGCGTTGGCTACTTGATGCATGTCCTCAGACGTGGGACATATGCATTTGTCACCAGGGATGGTGATCGAGCACTCGTGGTGGAGTGTGTGGAGGTGCGACTAGTTCCGATTCCCCGAAAGAGATGGAGGGGAGAATTGATGTTGAGGATCTATCACCAAGGTGGAGATTATTGAGCATTGATGGTTAGCTCGGAATCTATTTGGAAGAGAGCCGGTTGGCTCGAAATCTTATTTGGAGGAGAGTCATGTGTTCGCGACCTCGAACGAAAGTAGATCCGGGAGGATTCCCTGCTGGCACAAGTCCATCGATACGGTGGAGCCTGTTGCGACGTCGAAGGAAACTTCGGACATCTTGCCCATTGGTGGTGGAGCGACATCAGTTGAGATAGAGCTCGCGATGATCGGTCATCGGCATTTAGTTGGGTGCATATATCGGTCAGAGGTGTAGGGTACAAGTTTGGATTCATGCACCGTTAGGTTGCTTCGGAATGTCTTCAGGACGTGTGTATGCTTCACTGAGGTGGTGTCATTTGGGCATCGTCAGGGTGCTTTGGCGTGTCTTCAGGACGCATGCTTGGGACACTAAGGAGGGATCGTTGGCACCGTTAGGTTGTTGTTTGGAGCGTCATCAGGATGCGGGTTCATGACATCGGCATAGTATCAGAGTGCATTAAAGACGACGATTAGATGTCTTGTTGGTGATATCTCGTCAAGGTGGAGATTGTTGAAGGGCTCAAAATCACTCATTTAGCCCCTCCCGCACACGTTCTGCCTACAGCTTGTCCAAAATTGCCCGCAGCCAGCTCTGTCTAGGCGGTGTGCACTGCGGTGCGTACCGTGGTGTGCACCACCCGGTGATTAGGCTACACACGAGTTTGATCTTTCCTATCTCGTTTTGGACTCATTCTTTGACGGATTTCAGATCCGTTTCGACCGTTGGATGAGGAATTCGATGGAGATCTAATGTAAACCTAGTTCCCCATATAAAAGGGTGAATATTGGGTTTTTGTAAGAGAGGAAGGGGGGGGGGGGGAGTGTCCCTTGCTCCTCCCCTCAGGCACTTGAAGGGCCGGCAAGCGGCGTCAACAATGTCGTATTGGAGCACCGGATTGCAGGTGCTTGGTGATCGATTTGGAGGGAGTTCCACTAAAAGGGAAACCCTAGAGAAGACCCCTTTGGGGAGAGGATTCCTTCGGGCGTGGTCTCCAAGCCATGGAGGACGATGCCAGGTTGCAGAGACTGACACCATGATGGAGCAAGTCCGAGAGGAGCGCAAGGCCGTTGGGAGATCCGTGGTCCTACGATGATGTTTCTGATATGACATCGTGATTGGTGATAATCTAGATCATGTCTTTCATGGAACCCGTGAGTGTTATCTCTTCGGAGATTACCATGTGCCATCTATTCAGTCAAAACTGTTAGATCTGTGGGATAGAGCGCACAAAGAGGTAGGGCTTTCTTTTCCATATATCATGTAGCATGTTTTATTTTGTTCTTCTCTGTTGGAGGTTTTCCGGAGGACCGTTGGCATATGTTGGAAACAATTGGGTCTCTGTTGATGTGCAAGGTTATTCTTTGTGTTGGAGAGATCGTCAAAGTTCACCTTACTATATCTGAATCTTTATCTTTCTTTTGCCTTATGTAAGAAGAAAAAAATAAAAGAAGATTTTATCCTCTTTAACTGAACATTACATTTTTGGTACCCTCGTCTGAGGTTTCCAGCGTTCAGGAACTTTGTGAAAGGCCAGATCTACTCGGCTCGCTTTTGTACCTGCAACACCCCCCCTCCCCTGAAGAAGAAGAAGAAGAAGGTTTCTATTACCCTTTTTATGTCGTCTTTGCCGAGCCTTATTTTCTTTTCTAAGATAAGATAACGAGGACCACTCTTTTACGCTCCTCTCTCGCTTATTGATTTAGGGCGAGTTGCTTTCCGCTCCTCGGCTTTCAAGCCCCTTGTATAGTAAGGTTTGGAACCCTATGTAAGAAAGTATCAGCATGCAGTATGACTTCACTTCAAAAACTGGTAGTGGACGATGAGGAGTTGTTTTGAGCTTTATTGGATACTTTTATATATATAGCACACCATGTTTCACAGCTACATCGCCTTGGATTTAGGGATTTTGGTCGAAATCCAGAATTGGTCCTTCCATTTGGATTCAAAGTACCTAAGTTATTAAAGTAGAATGGAGTTGGTGATCCCATGCATCACCTAGTCACGTTCTGTAATGATTGTCGAGGGTACGAAAATAAGGAGGGTATGTTGATCTACCTTTTTGTGCAATTCCACTAACCTTCCATATACGACTTTTAGAGAAAGACAGATCGGCAGATCATGTTTTCAGAATAAAGCATCTTATCAAGAATCCTCCCACAATCGAAGAGGTCGGCTAGATCTTCAAGGGTCAGAATTGAAGGCCAAGTTCTAGGAAAAAGAAAAAAGGAAAAGAAAAGAAATTCGGATGCGAGGAAGGCGATACATCCATCGATCACTGTAAAGGAGAGGAGAGAGACTAAAGTAGTAGTACCTGGGAAAAAAACAAACTTTATCGTGAACAAAGGGAAAAGCGTTCTTCAATCCTATTATGCAAGGGAACCATTGAGGTGGAGGTAGCTCTGGGTGGTTCGCTAGAAGAGGACAGTGGTTCCATATCTTTTCGTGCATTTTTGTATTCGCCAACTTTCCAAATCGGCCTAGCCAGGCTTCGCATCAATGACGGAATCGGTCATCAACGACTTTTTTAGAGTCTTTCCGTCATCGTATCCCGCCTGAGAAAGTCCAAGCAAGCATGTCCTCACGCACAGGCCTATGGGCTTAAGCAAGCCCCTTAAGAAAATGTCTTTTTCGAGTTTCGTTAGCTGAACACCATTTCTCGTTACTTTTGATGGTTGGTTGAGTCCCGGGTAGCCTATTTGACTACCAGTCAATGAATGATTGATTGATTAGCAACGAGGAAAGAGTTTTGAGGCTAGTCAGGTGTACGTACTTAGTGAAGTTCACGGTTGATTGATATTCATTTGTATTAGCTGACTGAACAAAACATCAAGGTGACATGATTTGAACCTATGGCCCTCTGTACCCAAAATAGATGTGTTGACCAGACTGCGCAACACCTTGTCTCTCCCCCGGAACATATAGATCCACCCGATCGATAAACATTCAGAATATTTGTTAGAACGCGTGGAGTGCTGTTGGATGTAATCATGTTTATCTCTTCATAGTGGATTTTGGAGGAGGTGGTTGTCGGAGAGAGGACATAACCCAGTTTGGGGTGAACCTTTGTAAAATCTTCTATTTGTCTGTGATTTTTTGTGGACTTGTGCACGTGATTGATCGGTGTAGTATGGGATGCACCGATGTGATTTGAAGTTCTGCGTTTTGTGGCAATGGTCGTGAATTACCCCTATTGGTATCCTCTATGCCGGACTCTGTCCGCCTGCTGCGCAACACCCCCCTCCCTTTTCCTTTTTTTTTTTTTCCTCCCTCTCCTTTCCTCCTTTTAACCGGCCAAGCCCCCTCTCTTCTTCGTAGCCGGCAGCACCCTCCCCCTCTCGTCTAAGCATGTTATTCTTGCTATACTCAATCATATCAGCATGAAAGTCATCTAAATAAATAACTACAACATATTCATATTGCTGAAATTTAAAATGAAATTCCTCCTGCTCATGCTCAAGCTGGATGTGTTTCCCTTCGTACATGAACTGATGTCTTATACACTCTATGATGGGATGCGGATGCTAAAATAAACCCAAGTGCTGAATTTAAACAACTAAATACAGATTTCAGCATATCATAATCAAATTTCAGCAAAGTCCAAGAACCCTATTCATCATTCAATCATGCCCAAACATATTTAATTTAAAGAAGTAATAAAACTGACAAGATAATGATCAATTTCAGATTTTAATAAACGAGTTCCAGCAATAACGACTAACACAATCTCAAATAAATAAAACCAATGTCTCAAAGAACAAGCAAAGATCTAAGCGAATAAATCCTAATGGATGAGATTCTCAGAAGTCAATGATTTTGGAAACCCTAACGTAAATTCAGCAATAGGGCCGGTTGTGGAAAAGGAAAAGTTATCACATGAAAGTATCGAGGAACGATTTCAAACCGTGCTTTGGTCAATGTCGACCGCTATCAGAAACTCCGTTGTTGCAGATGAAGGGGCGGAAAAGGGGGCGTGGTCCAGAAGAAAGGTTGAAGAAGCCGAGACGAGTTGATCTTTGAAGATGAAGGATCTTCCGCGTCGATCTTCCGCGAAGTCGTAGACGAGAGCGTGGTGACGAGGTAGAAGCTTGCGAGAGGAAGAAGAAGACTAGATGCGAGGAAGATTCTTCGGAAGATACATCGAACAAGCGAACACACTTCTCCGTTCTAGGGTTTCAATTCAATTTCATCATCCCTTCATCAACTAGGGTTTGTAGATTTATAGGGAAAACAACCAAAGAAACAAAAAAAAGGAAAGAAGGAGAGAGATGGTCCGCGCGGGTAGAGAGAGAGAGAAGGACGCGGGCACGCTTCCCAAGGCGTGCCCACGCGGGTATTGCCGCGGGAAAGGGGGGGCCGGCCGGGTGAGGGGTTCGATTGGCTAGGGTTTTAGGGTTTTGATCTCCTTTGAATCTCATCCATTGAGATTTATGCTAACTTAAGATCCTACGGCTAAAAACCTAACATAGAAACGAGTCAGTTCGGCATCTGTGGCTCGAACCGGATGCGAACATGGCTCGCATCTACCGAAACTAGAAATAAAAAGATAAATAACTCAAAATCCGTTAGTCGGATCGAAATAAAATAAAAACCAAAGTCATAGGTCTTCGAATGAGCTTTCCACTGATGCAGACGGATTGACGATCGGCTTCCTGGATCTCCGGAGGGAATGAAAATACGCGATCAGCTGTGAAAATCTGCACGTAGGGCTCGTCTGCATCAAGTCCCCCGGACTCAAAAGAACTCGACTCCTGTCGAGTAGGGTCCTGGATCCGGTTGGGGCTCTCCTGGAAGTAGCCGCAACCTCTGCATCTGCTCCAACTGCTCTCCCGGGTCCGGTGGCCAAGTAATCAGCGTCAAGTACGCAGCGACTTCATCTGGCATCCCCTGCCCATCAACGCCAAGCGAAGACCTGAAAGCCAAAACCAACATCCTCCTCGACACGAAAAGATCGTCAAGACATCCAGATAATTTCATGTGATAATAGGAGTTTAGGTTGACATGAAATTCGAAAGACATATGAAAGGAATGGCCGCGGGAGCATAATGTGATGCGGGTCATCGGCTTGCACAATAAGCTATGGTTTCTTTGAAAGGCCATGAGGTGCGGGTGCAATATGTGTTGCTCAAAGTGGCCTGCGCACGTGGCAAAACAAGTGGAGTCTAGACCGGAAAGATGTCATGCAATCATTGTCTGGATGCAGTGAAATAAATAAGAAATTAAATAATTTATCAAGCCACTTGTTATGACTTCGAGAAAGTAAAAATGATGGGCTTTTTGGAATCTGAAGGTATGGTTCATATGTACCCAGCGTTGAAAGGTGATCAAACGTGGCAAAATCTTCTTTAGTGCTTAACTCAACACTTGGACGAGAGCATGGATGCACATATGAATGGTCTGTGAATGTAACGATGTCAGGCAAATGATGGATGCGAGTGCAATTGAAGCCTACAGACTCTAAATGCGATGTGCATGCGATCGAATGCAAGATGTTGTCTAATCCCTTCTTAATTGTTAGTGAATTAGATGAACACCCGACTAGATTATCTGCGAATGGTGATATGGGATGGCCCTGGCTCAGAAGAGCTTGAGGTGTGTGGGAACGGTGTCTCCTAAAACACGTGGGCCATAGGGTGACATTGATGCCGTCCTTAAGGAAAGTGTAGGTATTGGCTTTCCCGTGATGTAGTACATCTCGGTCAAACTGCCAGGGACGCCCAAGGATAACATCAGCAACTTCTAAAGGAAGGACATCACACCAAACCTCATCTCCATATTGCAGCCCAATTGACAACTTTGCCAAACAACAATGAGTCACTAGCTTGCTGGTGGTGTTGTCTAGCCACGACGTTTTGTAAGGATGAGCCAATGGTTTGACTTTCCATTTCTTGCTCCTAACTACCCTTTCGTTGATTAAGTTGGTGGTGCAACCTCCATCTATCAAGACACAAAGGTCCATGCCATTGACATTGCAGACTGTTCGGAACAGCTCGAACCTCTGGTTCTTGCAGTGTGGCTTTGGGGGTCCTCCACAGAGCTCGTGGGGGAGTAACGCTTTAGGTGCCTGGGGTGATGGCGACTGGTGAATAACTAATAGTGGTGCAGTCACGTCATCTCCCTCCAAGACTAACTCATTGAAGTTTTCGCCTTCAGACTCATGACTATCCTCTTCATTACCCGCAAGATTTGTTTGGGGATTGAATTGACGTCGAGGACAATCGGCTGATTTGTGACCCGGCTGGTTGCATTTGAAGGACTTTATCTGGCTTGGGTTGGGTCCTAAAACGCCTTTACCCTTCTCGGTGGGTGTAGGAACTGTACCAGCTACTGGGGAAGGTCCTGGGATTGGTCTACTAACAGATATGGATGGTGCCCTAGTGTTGTCATATCGCCGGGACGCAGATCGAGAGTGGTGAGACTCGACTTTCTTAGCCCGACGGTGTGCATCACTGACCTGATACAAGTCATGAAGGGACACCACCTCTTGAATTGAGGGCTTAAGACCATTGACATACCTAGCGACGCTTTGCTCTTCATCTTCATGCAGATCATTGCGAGCTTGGAGCTTGTAGAACTCATTGGTGTAATCATCCACCGATTTGTGCTCTTGTCGCAGGTTTTGGAATTTTTGGAACACACTTTGTTTGAAATCAGAAGGGAGGAACTTCTGTTGCATTTTTCCCCTCATGTGTGCCCAAGTGGAAATCTTATCTTTTCTTTTCTACCCCTAGTGTTCTGCAACTGTTTCCACCATATCAGTGCATGACTTTTCAGTTTGAGACTAACAAACTTGACTTGTTTGTCACGGGGAATTTCCTTCCACTCAAAATACTGATCGATTCTCTCGGCCCACTCTAGGAACTCTTCAGGATCCATCCTACCTTCGAACTCAGGAATTTCTATCTTGATACCCTGATCCCAGCCCCAATGGGATTTCGATCTCCTATGAGTTTTTCTACTTCGTCTATCAGATCTATCAGAGGAACTGACGCTATCACCTCCTGACTCGAGATCTAACTCACTACGCTCTGGAGACGCTCTAGTCATGTGCTCTCGATGGGGTCGAGGTTGATTTTGGGAATTAGTGAAGGCTAAGGTCAAGGTTTCGATCTGGGTCTGAAGCCTATCCATATGTTCTTGTTGCCTTATGAAGGCATCTTGCCAAGTGCGGGGTGGGGAAGGTCCAGCCATTAGAGATTATCTAGAAGATGCTATCGAGTCACCTCAGAGAGAAGGATGATCCTAATATGGATACGAACACACGATGCTAGTTTCCTAATTAATGCAAGACACAAACTAAATGAAAAGAAGGAAAATAAAACAAATTTCAGCAAGCACACAAGGATGCGAATGATGCAAGAGGACCGGCCGTTGCGTAAGAACGCGACGACTAGTGCGCTCTAATACCAACTTGATGGGATGCGGATGCTAAAATAAACCCAAGTGCTGAATTTAAACAACTAAATACAGATTTCAGCATATCATAATCAAATTTCAGCAAGTCCAAGAACCCTATTCATCATTCAATCATGCCCAAACATATTTAATTTAAAGAAGTAATAAAACTGACAAGACAATGATCAATTTCAGATTTTAATAAACGAGTTCCAGCAATAACGACTAACACAATCTCAAATAAATAAAGCCAATGTCTCAAAGAACAAGCAAAGATCTAAGCGAATAAATCCTAATGGATGAGATTCTCAGAAGTCAATGATTTTGGAAACCCTAACGTAAATTCAGCAATAGGGCCGGTTGTGGAAAAGGAAAAGTTATCACATGAAAGTATCGAGGAACGATTTCAAACCGTGCTTTGGTCAATGTCGGCCGCTATCAGAAACTCCGTTGTTGCAGATGAAGGGGCGGAAGAGGGGGCGTGGTCCAGAAGAAAGGTTGAAGAAGCCGAGACGAGTTGATCTTTGAAGATGAAGGATCTCCGCGTTGATCTTCCGCGAAGTCGTAGACGAGAGCGTGGTGACGAGGTAGAAGCTTGCAAGAGGAAGAAGAAGACTAGATGCGAGGAAGATTCTTCGGAAGATACATCGAACAAGCGAACACGCTTCTCCGTTCTAGGGTTTCAATTCAATTTCATCA
Source organism: Chamaelirium japonicum (assembly GCA_947650365.1). Taxonomy (NCBI): domain Eukaryota; kingdom Viridiplantae; phylum Streptophyta; class Magnoliopsida; order Liliales; family Melanthiaceae; genus Chamaelirium; species Chamaelirium japonicum. The sequence goes on from OX393558.1 coordinate 6,553,224, forward strand.
TCCCCTTCATCAACTAGGGTTTGTAGATTTATAGGGAAAACAACCAAGGAAACAAAAAAAGGAAAGGAGAGAGATGGTCCGCGCGGGTAGAGAGAGAGAAGGACGCGGGCACGCTTCCCAAGGCGTGCCCACGCGGGTATTGCCGCGGGAAAGGGGGGGCCGGCCGGGTGAGGGGTTCGGTTGGCTAGGGTTTTAGGGTTTTGATCTCCTTTGAATCTCATCCATTGAGATTTATGCTAACTTAAGATCCTACGGTTAAAAGCCTAACATAGAAACGAGTCAGTTCGGCATCTGTGGCTCGAACCGGATGCGAACATGGCTCGCACCTACCCAAACCAGAAATAAAAAGATAAATAACTCAAAATCCGTTAGTCGGATCGAAATAAAATAAAAACCAAAGTCATAGGTCTTCGAATGAGCTTTCCACTGATGCAGACGGATTGACGATCGGCTTCCTGGATCTCCGGAGGGAATGAAAATACGCGATCAGCTGTGAAAATCTGCACGTAGGGCTCGTCTGCATCACTCTAGATGTGATTCACATGCAATAGAAAGTAAAATGTTATGCAACCCATCATCAATTCTCGAAAAATTATAATGAAAGCCTATCATACTATTTAAAAGTTGGTTAACAAGGGGCCACTCTGGCTCTAGCAGGATGTGTGAGGCAAGTAACTTGATTCATATGGCTTTAGCACCAATTCAGTTCAAGTGAAATCAACTTCGTCCAGTTTCCTTTTATCATTATCATATCTAGGATTAACATTCTCTTCATCACTTTCTTGTGAAGGCTCTTAAGGCGTCAAAGTTTTCACTAAAGGTTCATTTGGTAATAGGATCTCTACTAAAGGCTTTACAGAAGGCTTGGGAAATGTTTCTATTCATGCTTCAACCCTATCCATGCTATCTTGTTGACACTGGGTAGTATCTGGCTTATATTTCTTTTTCCTAGCCCTCTTATTTTTTGCATCACTCTTTAACCTTTAACTTATTTTCAATATCATCCATCTTGTCTAAAACATTTGCAAATCGTTCTTGATGTGTCCCATCCTTTGGGCTAACAAACGAACCACTAGAGGAAGGGTTGAGCTGGAAGGTTTATCTCATATGCTTGCTCTTTTATTTTGGATGAACAATCTTTCTCCCAAATGGATGTAGGTGGAAGTGCAAAATGAAATGATATAGCATCTTCGTTAATATAGGAACCCTTTTTTTTTAGTATGGAGCATGTCGCCCATAGACATGACCGTAGGGTCGGTTGTTCTCTAAGAATGTTGGGGAATATAACCAACTGTGAGGTAGGAAGGGAGTGGAAAGAAAATTTTTGGGAGGCATCGAAACCAGTGACAGATATTTGTTAACTTGCGATACATGTGGACTAATATATATGAGTTTGATTCTCACGTTGGGTTGGGCTACCCATGCCCCAACACGGAACTGACCCGTATTTAGTCGGGTCTACACAACATAGAACCGAACAAACCCATTTGGTCAAAATAACCACCCAACCCATGTTGCACCCCTATAAGGCGCTGATACTTAGGCCTATGCATGGATATGCATAAGCAAATATCCTTGTAGTAAGGTGAACCTTTCTATATGCTCGTTAATGTGTAAGAATGATGCAAAGATGCAATTAACGCAAATGAAAAAAAAATCAGCTAGCAAGCAGATGATGCAAGACGGTCGTTGCATGGGGACACGACGGATAGCGCATTCTGATACCAACTTGAGGCGTACGAGCTCATGGCTAATATGATGTATGTAATTAGTGCCTTAAAAGAGAGTTTAACACTTGTTTTCAACAATATTATAAGTGCAAACATTAATATTATAATCACTAAAAATGCATCACAACAAAATACACAAGTTATTTTATTCAAAAGATTGCACCAGTGTAGTCAAGGCGTCAGGACGATGCCTAGGCGATTTGGCCTGCCTAGGCGAGGCGGTGCCTAGGAGAAGCCTAGACGAGGCCTAGGCGATAAAAATTAAATATATTAAATAAATATAAGTCATATACATAGATAAGTAATTTATGGTTTTATGCATAATAAAATTTAATTTCTAGAGACAAATATGGTCGAAATAATAATATTTGATAATGGGTATGATCCAAAGCGTATGATAAGCTACAAGACCATTATTATTGCAACAAATAGGAATCACGCGTCAACCACAATGATTATACGTTGCAAATATTAATCATATATCAGCAAAAGCAACATAACCTTATCATAGCCATAAATTCAAGCAAATATCATAAGCATAAATATAACCATATTAGGTAATCTATTATTTTATGGAACATTTCACAACCACGTATCCCAAAAAAAAAACAATTAAAATTACTCATCTAAATCACCTAACCATCTACATCATCGTCACTCTTATATGAATAATCCTTATATGCCTCTTTCAACTTTTCCCGCTTCAAACTCTGAGAACATGGACACAATAGTTTTTTTCCCATTAATGATGGCATGGTGTTGGCCATCTATAAAGCAACATGGACCTATAAAACCAAACATAATCTAAGAAAACTCAATTTGAACTAATTTTTTTTTAAAAAAACAATTACAATATCCAGGAGCCTAGGCGGGCCGCCTAGACTCCACCGCCCGCCTAGCCACTGCCTAGGCGGTCGGAGCTCCAAAACGTCTAGGCAATGGCCTAGGCGATGCCTTGACTACACTGGATTGCACGTAATTGTTTAAAGCCTTGCTAACATGCAATTTCAAATCCAATGTTAATAATAAAACATACAGTACAAAAATCAACACAAATATGTTCAAAATATAGGAATAACATCATGTAAGTCTGTCAATGGATGGATTCTATTTGTCATTCAAGTGGGATGGATTCTGGGCCAAACTAGTGTTGCTGCGATGTAAGGACAACAAGCTGGAAATTAATGTAGAGAGCAAGAAAGCAACCGTAGAGATAAGAAATTGGAAACTAATCCTAAAGCTACCTTGGGATAGAAGTTACCAGATGTCTGATGAAAGCAGACCAGAAAATACTTTGGCGAAGCCCGACTGTGTGAGGAACACCCGAGTGTTTAGATGACTAGCAAAGGGATGAGTGTGGTCAAGAAGAGGGAGGTCCGAAACCGAGGTCCGAGACGATGATGATCTTCGAGGTGGAAGCCTTCTAGCGCTGATCTGTCGCTAGAAACGAGATGAAGTAATGTGGATTGTGGAGAGGTAGACGCTTGCAGATAGATGAAGAGGAAAAGAAGCCAACGTGAATAGTCGATGAAGATTTTTGAATATCGCTATATCGCGAAGAACGCTCGAGGAAAATAGGGATTAGATATCACGTAAAAGTCCATCCCCAAAGTGCAGAATTTCCATGTCTTTTATATGAATTAGGGATCAAGAGTTTGATTATTGGCCATACGATCAAATAATATGAGCCGTTGGATTTTAAATAATAGGTGTGAGAGAGATAGAAGATGGGACGGAATTGGAGAGAAAGTCCTTGAAAGAGAGGGGGGATGGTCACGGCTTCCAATAAGCCATACTGTACGGAATAGAGAGAGGAGAGAGAAAAGGGATGCCTACCTCTTATTTAGGGTTTATGTTAGCCCTTTTTGGTCCCATCCATCCATCCTTGTGGGGCTTTAATCAGTTCCATCGTTCACGATTTAAAGTCCTTTTAATTTCATCCCTTGATGAGACTCATCCGACGATGCCTGTTTATTTCATTATTAATCGACTAATAATAAGTTAGGCTAGCCCAACTAATAACATGGTGCGGACAACCCTCGCACCTAGGCTTAGAAAATAAAAGAAGTATTCATAACTCAAGATCTAAATGTCTAATGGACATGAAATAAGAACGAAAATTTAGAATTAATAATGCAACGTAATGAACTAATTATTTTCCGATCTGCAGCATTGATTTACGTGCACAGCTGAAAACAGAAATCAGTTTTTTTTTCATGGATCAATTATTAACTTGAATTCATATCTATGTCTCTCCACTAATTTATCTAGGAATTTCTTGGTTATATATATTCTTCATTTCTCATCATATTGCAACCATTTTCTTGTCCATAAAGTTGTAAAATACTTTGCATTTTTGTTCTGGATGTTAATGGATGATCGAATTGCTTCCCTATTCAATTGTAGGTCAGAAGGTGCATCAACATCTAATGTTCGTAGAATGCGAAGAAGAAGCATTAGCATTACTCCTGAGATTGGTGATGATATTGTGAGGTTGGTTTTTTATTTGGCTGAAGATATTGATACTTTGTTATATGGTTGTAACACGAAACTTGTCAATGCTCCTATTCCTTTTTTTTTTGTGTGCTAGGTTTGATATTTTTTCTTTTGCATCGTATTTTTCCTCAAGTAATATTTTAACTAGACATATTCTTTTTTCCTGTGTGAAATCTCCTGTTACTATGCAATTTCTTTTTATAAAAACAGTTGTAATTGTCCAATTTTAGATTTGTTTAAACTAGATCATTTCCTTTCATCTTGTTCTTCTTTGTTCCAAGTTTTATTCTGTTTTTCCTACAATTAAGTATCTAGGTGGACATAGAAGTATACGATCTACTGATCTGGCCCTGATGGAACTTTGTCGTGGAATTATTTTATCTAAAATGCATCTATGAGAGTTGCTCCTCAAATTCTAAGCAATTGTGAGCTCAAGACTGATAAATCAAGGGGCTTTGTGAGGTCATCTTGAACCAAATAGTTACTAAATGACCTGTTATGTGCTTGCTTCTTTATGGAGTTCTGACAAGTTTCCTTCAAATGGCCTGAGCATTTATAATGAATGCACCATGGAGAGAGTTTGTAGAAATCATGTAACTAAAAGTAGAGCAGGGAACTCATCGGGAACGTCCTTATAACCAGGAGTTAGAGGCGAATGGTGCACAACATCGTCTTGATCAAGTTTGTTGTAGAGTAGCTCAAAACTATGGGTAAAGGTGCATTGCAACTACTAGTTTTGTTTATTAGCTTGCAATTGCTGAAACTCCCAACGAAGGATGGTGGAAGCATGTCAACTGTGAAATCGTGGACTCGGCTGCTAGAGTACCCTCTAGGTCCAAATCTCTCATGTTGTTCATTAGTAAGACAGGATGAGAATTGATTTAGGGCTCATTGCAGGTCATAAGTTAGTACATAACCTACATATTAGTCTAATTCTACTTCTAATTGATTGAGGTGAAGAAGATTTTGGAAAGCACTAAAGTCGCATCAATGCTATTGTAGAGGCATGTTCATGCTCCAAGCCATTAAGTTTGCCCCACTCTCACATTTTCTAGGGAGTAAGGATTGTGATGGATAACTAGTTGCTCCACCATCGAATTACATATTTAATAGGTGAAGGTCGGTGGCAGCATCATGGGACTAAGAATAGGTTGGTATAAATTTGAATCTATTCATCGGAGGGCAAAAGGTCAAGCACCATAATACAAGAGCATCATTGGTCCATCCTACGCACACGTAAGTGGCTTGATTCGGATCAATTGGAGGCCCTTTTAGAGTCTTCTTAATAGTTTTCCCCTTTAAGAGACCTTGTTTTTAATATTTACGATTGTAGGGATCTTAACTAGAGATATTGTGAAATCGGGACTTCCAAGTCAAACTAGGCTGCCACCTAACAACTTCCAAGCATAGGAAGTTGGTTGGATAAAAAAAGGAATAGTTTTAGTATTCTCTATCATATGTGAGTGAATTCCTAGACTTTCACCCACAGACTAGAGGAGTCAACAGGAAGTCCACCCATGCAATGAAGTCCTTACCCTATTCCCATTTACGACTCCCCAATAATTTAAGATATATTTAATAAAAGGAATTGGATCCCCTCATTTAGAAGAGAGAATCCATATGTCCAAAGCTCTATATGTGATTGATTCTTCTTCCATTGTTGGAATTCTTTATAAATCAATCTTGAAAGTTATAAATGTACCAAAAAAATCATGAATATCTTCGTTACGCAATTATTTAGCGGCGGAAAGGTATGCAACATGATTGTTGACAAGGGAAGCAACGAGAACCCGGTGTTTAAAAAGCTTTGGCCAAGCTGAATCTACCATCAGAGAAACATCATAATCCTTGTAAAATTGCTTGGTTCAAGAAACACAATGAGATGCCTTTTTCTTCCCAATATCTTGTAAAACGTAGCATGGCCACTGATTATGAAGATAAGTGTGTAGTGATGTGGCATTGATGGATGCATGCCACATTCTTCTTGGGACATGATCCCCATAGAAAGCAACATTTATACCTTCCAATTTTATGGGAAGAGAGAATTTACTTTCAACATCTGCAAGTGACATACATGCTCTTCTAATGCTAGTAACAATACTAATCTTTTGTCCGCTCCTAGTTTGAAATATAAAGTGAATTGATGTCAATTGTATATGCCTTTGCAGGAAAAAGGGTAGTATTGGAGATACAAGACACAAGATCCCAAGAGAAGTGCTGAAATCACTAAATGAGTTTAAAGAAATTATTTTAGATAAGTTATCGAAAGGAATATTGTTGGTCCGTTTATGAGATCAACGACTTAGATCGAAAGAATCAAGTGTTTTAAGCTTGTTCTATCGTGAAACTCAAGATCGAAACCAGACAACAAGATATCAAGAGATTCAAAAAAAAAAAAAAACTGAAACAAAGAAATCAACAAAAAACTGATTAAACAAATAACCAATCTAGGGAAATGAAGAAAAGTCAAGATAACCAATGAGAATAAGCAGCACAACATGGAGATTTTACATGGAAACCCCCTCGGATTGAGAGGGAAAAACCATAGACGAGGATCGTGATAGCTTCACTACCAAATCAAGATTGCAAACTCTCATATCAACGGATTTGAAGCTTTAGAAACTCTTCTCTATTTCTCTTTTTTACAGGTCTCAAACTCTATCATAACCTAGATTTCGACCTACAGATTTTCCTCCCCAACCAATTTTCACTCCCCTCAACTGAAACCCTGGGTCTCTATTTATTGAGTTTCATGACTTGATAGTTAGACGTTAGTCCTTTGATTGCGGGACCTCCCTTCAATCATGGGATCTCTAACTGTTACTACAGATGTAGTCAACTGTTCGTCATCTTCTTCACGTCATCATCTCTTCCATGGACCAAAGCTCAGGAACATAGAAGAAGGTGCAACTGTTATTTCCGTTAACTCAACCACTGTCTACGTCATCTAGCTGTAACCATCTTGCTCCCCACTTGATTGCCATATTGTGGGAGGTCGAGGCGTGAAGCATGTATGTTGCTGAGCGTGGGCGCGAATGGGTTCGTCATAAGTGTCCCATTGGTCACTCTAATGATAGTGTCTGAGAAGTGGGACGGGTTCCCCTTCGGCTAGAGGGACCGAGCTTGCCCTTTGTGTCCTCGCTATTCGGATGATAATGTTGTTGATTGCTGGGCGAGAATCGAGGCGGGTGAAGGCGTTGTCTTGCTGCCACATCGATGTTGGCGCGTTTCGCCCGCCTTGCCTCATCCGAGTTCGGGTTTACCAATCGCCAGGGGTGGGGGTACCTCGACACATTGGACGGGTTGCTCCTCGTCTGGTATCTCTTCATTGTGTAGTGGCGGCAATGTCACTTGGTTCTCCTACTCTCCTGCCGAGTCTCCACACGACCCCGTTGCTCTAGGTCACGGGACTCATTGCCAAGTGCTTGGCGGGGAGTATGCTGCATCCGTGGATCTACAACGATATCCTTTGCTGACTTTCAAGAAGTCCAAGGAGGACCCAATCTTGGAAACTGGATCTCGGCGGGCTCCCTCGCGACACCTTATTTTCATCAGCTTCGAGGCACTGGAACTCCCGAGAGGTTTCCTTCTTCCGTGATGACTCGGTCATCCACTCCCTGGTGTGGTTTTGAGGGCGGGAGCCCATTGATGAGAAGTAGTTTGCCCCCGCGGCGACACCATCTTCGTTGATGAGCTAGCGAGTATGGTCGCTCGCGAATTCGGGGGTGGCTTCTTCTTGAGAGGCCCCACGGTGGGCACTATATTGTGGGTACGGTTTTTTCGGAGTAAACCCGCCCACAAGATATGTTTCTTCTTCAAAATTGATGACTTTGGACTCCTCTTCCTACTCTTCTATACTTCTGATGCATGAATCGAGACGAGGACGAAGCGATGGGGGCTTAGGTTCCGTATAGTATGCTCTGGCTAGTTTGGGCTCCCTACAAGTGACCCAAATCTCGAGTGAGGGATGGAGGAAGGTCTGAGGCTCCTAAAATGGATGCCTTCATATGACTCTTTCTCTTATGAGTACATGATTCTTAGAGAGAGAAAGGGCGTGAGAGACAGTGAGTCTGAGAACAAGGTGATTCAATTCACATATGTGGGGCTCTTTCCTCTATGTTTACAAAGGATCAGTCCCTTTCTTAGAACCCCACCCCTTCCTATAGTGAAGGCTGAAGGAATGAGGGGGCTTTTTTTTACAAGATAGGTGTCCATCCACATGGGGCGGTGCAAGCTCGACCTATTCTTTCTATAGACCGTTCTCCCATATGGTGTGGTGCAATCTCGACCTTTCCCTTCTAGACAGTTGTTCCCCCACATGGGGTGGTGCAAGCTCGCCCTATCCTCTTCAGACAGCTGTCTTTCTTGAGTCGGTTTAGGAGCCTGCTTCCCTCGTATATCTAGGTGCCTTCCTGCTTTTAGTGAGGTACCATAGCTTTTGGCTTGGAACCGGGATTTCGTGGAGAGGCATGAGGAGGACTAGCCCCTAGTTGGGGTGCCTTTCCTACATGTTTATCTCTTTCAGCTATTGCTAGGGCGACGCTGATATGGCTATGGCCGGATCTCGAGTGGTGGGTTGTCTCTCACTTGCCCCCTTTTGCCATACTCTTCGGAGCCTTCTCTTTGAAGGCTGTAGTATGGATGCCGAGTGAGATGTTTATGTACCCACAAGTATATACTTATCTCAAAACTCAGATGCTGGCGAGAACACCAGAAGGAAAGATGCATTTCGAGACAATTATGTCGGTGACGGCAGTGGTGGTGGAGGCAACTATACCGATGAGGGTAGTAATGGCGGAGGCAACTGCACTGGCGAGGGCAGTGGTGGCGGTCCGGCGGAGGCAACTACGTCGACGGGAGTGGAGAGGATGACGCCACAGGTCGAAATTCGAGCAAATCAAATGACAAAATCCGACGACTTCGGTGGTGCTTCCGGTGAAATCCGACAGCAAGAACCAGTAATTTCGGCGAGATCCGGCAATATTCGGAATGATCCAGTGATTTCTATGAGATCTAGGGGTGAGATCTGGCGATTCCGGTGAAATTCGACGAGATCCGACAAATCTGAGAGCAAGACCCGGTGATTTTAGCGAGATCCAACTAATCTGGCGAGGAGTTGCAGCAAAGTTTGGCGGCAAGATCCGGCAATTTCTAGCGAAATCAATCGAATTTCGCCGAAATTCGGCAAAATTTGGAGGCTTTTCGTCGAAATCTCAGTGATTGCCGTCAAAATCGGTCAAAACCAGCCTCAATTAAAGCCCTAGAACCACCGAAACAGCCCACAAGTTTCATGAAATATGTAGGTTGGTTTCGTTCGAAATTATCGGAAAGTCCTCGAAACTATCAATTTTGCTGAAATCAGGATCAAAATCAAGGCAGCACGTGACTTCGGTGGTCCCCCTTGCTTTCGGTCAGAATCTCGTTGAAAATGACGAAACAAGGTTGGTTTCGATGTAGTCTCACTTTTTCGTCCGAAATTTCGGTGGGCCCCCATCGTCTTGTCTGAAATTCTCAAAATTTCACTGGAATCAGAATGGGTCAGGGTTTCGAACCCCCCCCCCCCCCCCCCCCCCCCCTTCGTTTCGCCCACAACCGAAACTGATATTTAAGCGAAATTTTGGAATTTCGACCAAAATTTCAAACCATGCCTCATAGATCTATTGCGATTAAACTACTCTATATAGGCGTTTTTTTCCTTTCATCTCGCTTGCACTAGTTCTCCTGGAAATATCTTCATTTACCTTGCTGATATTTTATACGAGTATGTCAAGTTACTGAGTACTAGCCAATTCCAATGCTGAAATCAATGTTCATTTATTAAGTTGAGTTTTTCGTAAAGAAATTTAGATGTCAATTGATTAAATATAATTTGGAATAGGTTTAGCAACATGGTTGGATCTAGAATGTATTAGACAAGGCTGAAGATTCATTATATGGAAAAGGACGGTATAACATGGGAGAATTATAAGAAAAGATTTGGAATAAGTTTGATCAAAATTTCTTATTGCAATAACACAAAGATAAGTACTTTGATCGCGTTTTAGGTTAGAATAAAGTAACAAAGTTTAAATGGAAATTCATGAATATTTCAATACTTATGTTTATGTGTTTGTAGTAGGTTTAGTTATTTTGAATCTTTGATCACATTTTTATGTTTATGTGTTTGTAGTAGGTTGAGTTAGATGTCAAACTTGCATGAAATTGATTGTCACTTAACCACTGCATTCACTTGTTGTGGAAGCTAGATATTATATTAATGTTAACAGATTTCTTGTATTTTCTCAATACATACTTCGTATAATCACCTTCTGGATGTGTAACCAGAGCTGTTCGAGCAATGAATGAAGCGTTGAAACAAAATCGCCACTTGAGGGAGCAGGGTGATGAAGGTTCGGATCTGTATTCAGGAAAGCTCAAGGACCATCGAAATGATCCACCAAAACTTGTACGATGCCCATTTATCTATATCGGAAATTAGCTTTTCTTTTATCATTTTTTTTTTTACGTCAAACAACATAATTATAGAGACAATATGATTGAGATAATGTTGTACTAAATGTTATAGATCTTAGCACATTCATTGTCATTTTTTTTTCCTTTTTCATTTTCTTGATCACTTTGAAAAATGGGAATGTTATTTAAATTTAGCTCTTTGGTCTATAATTTGTGCCACAAACGAGAATGCAATTTCCTACATCACATCTTAGCTTCTACCCTCGTCGTCTACCCTCTTTTTGCTAGTGTATAGAAATCTTGGTAGGTTGCTCATTGGTTAAACCTAACCTACAAAGTAGGGCTTCTTCTTGCAAACTGACCTTTAGGTTTCTGGGAAGGTCCCTTTACTGTCAGGTTGCCTTACCTGGTTTTCAACTCCAAACATAAGAGCTGGCGTGAGATTGACAGCCAGTCCGAAAATTCTTATAGAGCTGACATAAAAGAGGTTGAGTAGTATTGATATTTTGATTGACATTTGTCTTGATATGTGTTGTTTCTTTTTTGCTATTATAATACTTAATGTAACGAGTTTGGGTTAGATGAAAGGGTTGAAGGCTTTAAAATGCTTAAACAGTGCTCAGAACTCAAGTTTTCTGTGCTGTCCAGAACAGGGCAGCAACAAAAACAAAATGAGTTTCATGCATAATGATAATCTCACTTGAGTCACTTCAAAATTAAGTTCATGTTTATGCTCTTTTAGAGACCTTTCTTAACAACTTTAAGCATAGATAGGACTCATAATTGCCATAAAAAACAATCTTTAATCAGATAATTTTTTATTGTGTCTCCCGGAGAATAGATACCCCACCTACCTTAAAGGCCTTGTCCATTGAAGAGAGATCCTTTTGCACCTTAAATTTAAATTTTTACCAATTTCATTTTAATTATTTTTTATTTTGTTATATTATATGTTACAGATTAAGTAACAATACGTGGAATTGGTTGTCTCTTACAATGTGGTTATGGTCCTTGTGGGTAACCACAAATTATTTGGGGATCAGTTATACGAGTAACATGTGAAGGAAATCATTGAAGAGATATACAAGTATTATGGTTCAAAACTTAAATGCACTTTAAATTAAGGAAGAGTTGAAAGACAATGGATGAAAATTGAAACATGCTATTTAAGTGATTCAAAATTTAAGAGAAGTAACACTAGAGTCATGTATCTCTTATCTATGCAAATCTAAACAATAAGTGTGGCACAGAATCCTACTTTTTTTACTCTTGATGAGTTGGATGCCTTCAAGTGTCCAAATCAGATACCCGTGCCTGCATCCTAGTAGCACATCATCCCGACCAAAGTGTTCTAACTACAACCACCGTTTTTTTTTTTGCCAAAAACAAATTGCTATCTTGTCCATTACTAACATCTTTTTACATTCTAGCTTTTCTTGGATCATGAATTACATAATTTTTGCTCAACATGGGAATTGTCGTTTATGCTTATGATGATTTCTGTATTTTATTTCACTTCTTTAATAATTAGTGTCATTAATAATCATATCCGACTTTTCCTGTTTTCTGTATTAGTTTTTCCATGCTAGGCTGCGAACATCAATTTTAGACAACACTTCTAAAGCTCCATGGATTTGTCAGGAGTGATTATTGTCATTGGTTATACTATAATATTGTTTTAGATGTCTTTGTCAATTTTGATCGTTAATTCTGTGAATTAGGTATCAGGTCATCATTTGGATGGTCATAATGAAGTATCTGGTGGTATATCTGGTGCATACAATAGTTCAAGGAAGGAAATGAATCCCACTCAGAAGGCAATATCATTACCTTCATCTCCCATTGAATTCAGGGGTCAGACTTCTGAAAGAATTGGGGTTCCTGACTTTTTTAGAATAGAAGATCTGATATCAACTTGGAACAAAATCTTGCAATCTACTTCACCTCTGAATAAGCCTTTATTACCTTTCCAAGAATGGCATATTGATTTCTCAGAACTAACTGTTGGAACTCGTGTTGGGATAGGCAAGTATTCCTTTTGACTTGCAATATGTTTTATGTACTTAGAACATTGCAGGTGCTAAGACATTTCTTTTCACTATGTTTTTATTGCACTTTTTTTTGTCAGGCTCATCAATAGATTAAACATGTAAGTCAGTCTTGTCTTAACCTTTCTTTTATTGTATTGCAACAATCATGCCTCGTTTCCTAAGCTAGTGCTGGAAAGTGGGAAGGGTTGCTTCTTGACCGATAAACTTGGAACTGAACTGAAAATGGTAATCGTTGGCATAGTGAGGTTGAAAACTGAATTAATCAAACTTTTAGTAGGTTTACAAGTTGAGTAAAGGCTTGTTGATCATCAATCTGTTAGTCATTTGTTAACTGCCCTTGCTTTCCCTTTGTGATAGTCATTTTCAATTTGATGCACTACTTAGATTCCAAAATCTCTTAGTAAATTAAGATTCACTGAGATGGTGTAATATCCCGATGACAATTTAATGTGAAACAGAAGCCTAATTTATACAACTGTCCATGGCGCCCCCGTGCATAAGACTTGCATATGATAGACGAGTCTATGTTAAGCATATGCTCAAAGCTAGTATGCGCACTTGAAACTCATGGTGATAGAACGTGAACCTTCCACGTATGTGTGTAAAATGCATGGTTGTTCAAGTCTGCTTGTAGAAATCTGCAAGCTTCTTTGTTACTTGACATGTGAAAACATTGAAGTATGTATAGAAGACATGATTGATGTGGTTTTTCTCATGAAAATTGGAGTATTAACTATAAAGTAGGAAAATGTGAATTCTAGACCCAAGCTGAAGAGGAGGTGACAAGCCATTCAAAGTTTGTTTCTGTCTGAGCCATCATGTGATATATAACCTTATTGTAGAAGGGGTGACTGAAGTAACAGCTAATCCCTAAACTTTGATGAAAACTTGCTGAAGGTGGTATTTCAACATGGATTGAATATCACACCTTCTACATCATTGGAATACTCTATGGAAACTAAGCAGTTAATCTTAACTAATGCTTGAAGAAATCCTTTAATTCTAGTTATTAGATAAAGATGGACATTTTGAGAATTATCTCCTAAATCTGTGTTCTAATCAGATCGTGTATCTGCAATGTAAGTTTGGAGTTCATAAATATACTCTTCCCATAAAAAAAAATTCTAAAAGATTCACTATAAAAAATAAGTAAAAATGTGCCGGATGATTCTATCTTTGTTACTTTTATCTAATTTTCCTATCTAGCCAGGATGAATGAAGATTTTTTAGTGTATTCGAACGGACTCTAGTAAATTTAATCAGATTATACATTCAAGCATATTTTAGTGGCATATTTAGGTGCTCTACTCGTACTGGTCCTAGAACACCCCTATCCAATCAAATTAATAGGTCCGGAATCAGGTTTGGTCTGTGGCAACTACATGGTAGTAAAAGACAAACATGCCCCTGAGTGCAGGCCAGTCACTTATATGGCCGTTGGAACTTATTCTGAGTGTCAAATGAGGACTAAAACAGTGATTGGGGCCCATAAAACTAAATAGGCCAAATAACACTTTTACATCATGTTTAACATACCTATTCAGTGTATTCACTATCCACGACATGGTGTGACTCAAATGAACATTTTCAGTTAATTTGCTAAAACTTAGAGGAAGGTAACATTAACAATAAGTATGCTCTGTCCATTTTAGGGTTCTTTGGGGAAGTTTTCCGGGGCATATGGAATGGTACAGATGTTGCCATCAAAGTTTTCCTGGAGCAAGATTTGACAGCTGAGAACATGGAAGATTTCTGCAATGAAATATCAATACTGAGGTCTTTTTACCATCTAAAAAGGCATCAATCTGCACTTTTTTTACATTTATTTGAACTGACTTTCTGATTATTATTTTTCTTTCAGCCGCCTTCGACATCCAAATGGTATAGTTTTAAGCTCTGCAAATTACGCCTACCTTTGTTGTCTCTATGATGATTTTTGTTCCATAACATGGGATTTGTCTTGAATTATCAGCATGCCTGTCCAAATACAGATACAATAAAGAGCTTCCTTTCCTACATATGTCGCATAGAACTCTTATCTTGGATTTTGTCTTTGGTTATTTTTAGTTATATTATTCCTTGGTGCATGCATGAAGCCACCTCACTTATCAATGGTTACTGAGTACATGGAGATGGGATCCTTATATTATTTAATACATACAAGTGGACAGAACAAGAAGCTCAGTTGGCGGAGGAGATTGAAAATGCTACGTGATATCTGCAGGTGAGACTAAACCACATCTTTCTCTCTGATAGTTTCCATTTATTTTTCTATGATTTCTTATTTCATTTTCCTCATACTTTTTTTCCTTAAATTTTAGGTATGCATTGATCTGATAATGGTGCTTTCGATTTACGTTGTATTGTAAATTTGTAACTGAATCAGAAAGTTCGCTCATCACTTCATAATATTCATTGGATAAATCATTAATAGGCTTATTTTTTGCAACATTAAGTGGTCTAGAATTCTCTTCAAGATTTCCACCTTTTAGGAATATCATCAGAATTTTGTGTTGGATTTCAGAAACATCATATTAGCTTCATGAGAAAGTGAAAACTTTCATGATTCGGTGCCAATTTGTCAATCGGTAAATGTCTAAACTTGTGTAGTTGAATAGGTTTCTTCGTATTAGCTAGATAACTTCTCTTGTAGGCTAATACAGCGTTTTCGAGGAATCCTTTTTCGTTCCCGTTTCAACTAGGCTTCCATTCAATAAAAAGTGCAGATTAGTAGAGCTACCCAGTGGGCATAACCTCAGAGCACCAGTAAGGATGGGCAGAGGCTAGCCTTTTGGTAGCAAGATCCACTATGAGTTCATATTTTTTTATTAAACTACTAAGTGCTTATATGTATGTCGTCCAATCTGGAAACTTTTTATTGATCCCTAATACCACCAACGAAATCCTTTTTCGTTCCCGTTCCAACTAGGCTTCCATTCAGTAAAAAGTGCAGATAAGTAGAGCTACCCAGTGGGTATAACCTTAGAGCACCAGTAAGGATGGTCAGAGGCTAGCCTTTTGGTAGCAAGATCCACTATGAGTTCATCTTTTTTTATTAGACTAATAAGGGCTTATATGTATGTCGTCCAATCGGGAAACTTTCTTTTGATCCCTAATACCACCAACGGAATCACGTTACCCCTAGCAAGCCTATCTGTTAGATCCATCACTCGAAACATGTTTTAATAGTTTTGGTTTTGATATCGGTTTCAGTTAGCTGACAAACTGAAACTAACCGTGACTGGTTTTGACGGAAATTGGACAAACCAGATCAAAAAACCAACTTGGTTGGAAAAAGAATTTTAGAAAAAGCAAAATGCTGCCAGAAAAAGTTGAAACCGTACATCTTGAGAAGGCTCTCACGTGGACTGAAGGTATAGGCAAACCCCTTACTCATCTCTTTCATGCTGCCTAGAAACATACAGCTTATCCTGCCTTGCTCTCCCCCCCATGTTATGTCTCTTCACTAACCACTTATTGGAAGTCCATGATACATCAAATAAACCTAGAAAATTGAATCAATCTCTTCCAAGACGGTTCAGTTCTTTCCTACGGAGCCAACAGATAGGACCCTTGTCAAGCATATGTAAGTACTTAGTAAACTCGACTGAATGACCCAACTCCAGTAACATTAAACAAGACCTGATAATACTTTATGAATATCCGACTAGCGTTATTAGCCTTGGTCTTCGCTCTTACGTCCCTTGCCCTTCTAGTGAGTGACAAGGAACCAAGAAACCCTTCATCAGCTTAGATTTGAAACACTGGTCAGAAGCGGGTAATAAAAAATCAAACATCTGGTTATTCATGTTTTATTACTCTTTCCTATTGATGCATAATCATCATTAGTGCTCCCTAACTGCACAAAAAACTAATTTAAGTAATCATCATTAGATGTATTTTTATTTTTATTTTTTTAATTTTTTTAATTATAGGTTTTTTTTGGATATCTAGATTTTTTTTTTTTTTTGGATTTTCCAATTAAGGAAGGACCTTTTTTGTAATTTTGGTCAAAGGGGGATTTTTTCGTAATTTTCTTGAACCTTTTGTATACAGGTGCAATAAATGAAGATAAGGTTCAATTGGACTATTTATGGCTTAGAATGTACTCCCCATGGGAAAGGAGTACTGGACTACCTTCCCTCATGAGTTCCACCTGCACGAGTGACGATTCTCCTGACTCCTTTCCTGTGAGGGGAGAATTCCTACACTCCTTTGACAAATAATAAGCCAAAATAGGGTCAGACAAGGGGGTATATTAGAGAAAAGTCTCTTTACCCCTGGGTTTGTTTTTCCCTCTTTGTTTCTCTTTTAATCTCTTTTTAAATGGAAACCAATACCTGAATACTTACTAATTCTGAAATCGTGCAGAAAATGAAAAGGAAATCAGAATTTGAGATTGTGAGTGATTAGCAAGGGTGAAAGACACGTAGAGGCAGGCACCCCATCCCCCCTTCCTCACAGCCTCCCTCCCTCCCTCTAATTCTGATTTTTTTTACTTTTTGTATTGTGTCCATAACTTGCTTTTATAGACTCTAGCACAACTTCTTTCACGGTAGAACATGTGGAAACCCATACGATGATAACACTTGGTGTAGGGGATTGGTATCGATTTGAGGGACCTGATCGCAATTATAGCTAGTACGAAGATATGTTGAGAAGTATCCTTCAGTCAATCATGTGAGGATAATGCGGAATAGCGAAAGACATGAATTTTCAAGTTAAAGGCTGCCGCTGGCATTGAAAGAAGAAGAACAAATCAATGTGTTAGAATAAAGTCTTATCACAATAGATGGAGGACTCATCCTTGTATTATTCTTAGGTACTTCCAAAGCCATCTAGGGATTTGACCTTAAAACTAGGAACATAGCCCAAATAGAAATAGGACTCTTACACAGTGTGACAATATATTTTTCCGACATTTTTTGTATGGTTTTAGAACACAAAAGGTGTTATTTTTCAGCAAAAAGGAAATAATAGAAAGGAATTCAGAGAGGATTTATGTGAAAGGGGAATAGGGATTATTTCCCTATTTAATCTAACACTCGGCCCTTCTTTGTAGGGATGAATTGATACTTGGAGGGTGGAGGAGTTCTATCCCCTGAGGTAGAGGAGTCACGAGACTTCTCTCTCCCATGAGTGGACCCTGCAGGAGATAGTCTTAAACTCTCTTTACCGTGGGAAAGAGATCCAACCTTACTGCTTTCCATGTTTAAATTCCAATTTGATGCAATCTATTATGGGTTGGAATATTATTCTAATTTGGCCTAGTTTCCAACATTACCCAGTTAGTCAAATGACCAAAAAGTCTCCTCTTTTCTCATAATTGCAACGATGTCCTAACTCCTAAGTTGCTAGGAAAATTCAAAACAAAAATATAGAAAAATGAAAAAAAAATTAAAGGACGCTTGAACTCATAAAAATAAAGGCTCAAGACGAAAACTAAATGGCCTCCCATTAAGTATTTTACCTTTTTTTTTTTGCTCTTAAAATACCCTATGAATGCTCCTGCATAAATTTCTATGGGTGTGAAAATGTCTCGACTCTTTTGAGAAGCATGGAGGATACACCTCGTCAATGTCTAATACACTCCCCTATTTTCCATGACCTCTCCCAAGCAGGTCTTCCAAGCTACTTGATCAACAACTGGCAATAGGTATGTCCTCACTGGACATCTCCAGTACATCAAGTGTTTGATCAACTTGTTTCTTTGAGGCACTTTTGATGTAGCCTGATATGGGCTACAAAGAACATTTATTTACTTTATTATTGATGCTTATTATTATGTGTTTACATCACCTGTTTCCGGGAGAAAATCAGACGGTTGGTTATTTAATTATTTAATTTTGTCATATAAGACTAGCCTATGGTGCAGCCGTGCAGGGTTGTCGCACCCAGGTTAGGTCGTTTATTTCTTTTAAGTTCATTAATGTGGTTGTGCCATGCAGGATGACAAGAAGCATCGGATGATGCATCCAACAACGGATTAAAGCAAGCCCAACATGGCTTATATATTAAAGCCCAAGCCATGGGGTGCCCATCAAAAAATAAAAGGCATTCACACTCCCCCCAACCAACACACAAACCCCTATTATCTGTCCATGCAAGGATTCCCCCGTGGGAATTTTCCAGTGAAAAATAAGATCATACTGTCTTTTTTATTCTTTTTTATTCTTTTCTCCGTTTCCACCCTCCTTTTTCCTTAGGCCACCCCTTGTTTTTTTTTGTTCTGTGCTTCCCTCGCAAGTACGACCCCCCACCCCCCCCCCCCCTTTTTCTCTTGCTTTGGGATTCCTTCTCCAATGTTTAAAAAGGCGAAAGGCGTACCGAGGCGTTTTTCCTCTAGAGAGGCGAGGCGTAAGCCTCAAGGCGTATCGAGGCGTAAGCCTCAAATTTTTTTGAGGCGTTTTGGTAAAAAAAAAATTAATAAGAAATACTTCAAAATAAATACTATTACTGAATGTGTAATAATAATTGAACTAGATATGCATAATAAATCACAATGTATTAGAAAATATCTTATATGACACGATTGAGCACTCCTCGAGCAATCTGACAACAAACTAAAAAGTCAAATTGCTCAAACACGCTTAATTCTTTAATATTCAAGATAATAATTAAAGTAGCAACTAACAAGTAATAACAAACAATAAAATATGAATTAGGACTAACATTGTCAAGATTCAAAAAAAAAAACAATGATACAAATACATGAAATGGTAAAATACAAAAAAAAAATCATAGAAAAAACTAGTAGAAGAAGTAAGATCATGATCTATACCTTTAAACTTGAAACAAATCTTGATTTCTCACTTGTAGTTGGTAGACAATCCACAAAGAAAAAGAATACAACTTTGGAATTAAAATCGGAAAAGAAATGAGCACTAAATCTTGATTTTGGGTTTTTGGAGCCAAAAAAAATGAGCAAGAAATGAGCACTAAATCTAAAATGGTTTAGGAGGTTTTAATAGGTGAAAAAGGGCCCATGGGGGCGATTTACATATCAAACCCTTTGTGCCCCTTCCACACCAAACATTGGTTTTAACCCCTCCCCGCCCTATGTTTCAAGCCTGGAGCATGAGACTTACGTCTCGAACGCCTTGAGGTGCTACTCGGACAAAGGCATACACCTCTTGATACAGATGTGTAAGTTTTTTACATGTGGCTGCTGAGGCGTGCGCCTCGAGGCAACACATGACCGCCTCACTTCGAGGCGGGCCTCGAGGCGTAAGCCTCAAATGCCTTTTTAAACACTGTCCTTCTCCTATTGATATACGCCTCTCTCTCTCTCTCTCTCTCTCTCTCTCTCTCTCTCTCTTATTGGTTTCCCTCCTCTATAACAAGAGATGAGGAATCCTAGAAAGGACATAATCAGATCAGATTTTTGTGATAAAAAGCATCTCATTGTGAGATTTTGAAGAAGGGTGTTTTCCAGTGAAAAGTAAGATCATACTGTCTTGTTTATTCTTTTCTTTTCTTTTCTCCGTTTCCACCCTCCTTTTTCCTTAGGCCACCCCTTGTTTTTTTTTGTTCTGTGCTTCCCTCGCAAGTACGACCCCCCCCCCCCCCCCCCTTCCTTTTTCTCTTGCTTTGGGATTCCTTCTCCTATTGATATACGCCTCTCTCTCTCTCTCTCTCTCTCTCTCTCTCTCTCTCTCTCTCTCTTATTGGTTTCCCTCCTCTATAACAAGAGATGAGGAATCCTAGAAAGGACATAATCAGATTTTTGTGATAAAAAGCATCTCATTGTGAGATTTTGAAGAAGAGTGTTTCTTCATCTCTTTCTAACATGCTTGGAAATCCTCCGGCTTCTAATCATTTTCCTCCTTGTCATCTTCTACCCCTCATATCTTCATCACTCGTTTGTAATATCTTTTCCTCGCTCTTCGATATCTTCATTCGTTTTCATCGTTATTACTCCACAACCTCTTTGAAGCATAGTTTTGCCATAATCGTTACTTGATATTCTCCTAAATATTAGTAGCTTGCTTTGTCATCGATGGTTTCATTATCAGTTTTTTTTCTTCTTGTCCTTGCAAGTGCTTGTTTACTGAATTTACTATTTGCAATGTTTATTTGATATCGAGTCTATTCATATTGTGTTGCTTTATTTATTTATCAACACATGAGCATGCTGCCATAGGTTAAATTATTCTTTCTTGATTAAAAATATTTTTTGATTGCTGAAATTTATCTTTAAACCTCCTAAATTGCCTTTAAATTCTTTTATATATAATTTGGCTTTCATGCTTCGTAACCTGGTTTGCATTATTTGGTATCAGAGCCAAGTTTGCATTATCCAGTTTCCATTATTTGGTATCAAAGCCAAGTTTGCATTATCCAAATTCCATTATTTGGTATCAGAGCAAGTTCTACTCCTAGGATTGCACGCACTTTACATTGCCTGCTTGGTGCCCTGTTTTTGGCATCCATTTATCACATAAGCATATTTTAAAAAAACTTTTCCATTCATAGTGCATGCATAAAGCTATTTAGGAATCCTTTGGTATAAGGAGGCCTTGAAAGAAAGCCAAAAAAATGTGCAGAGAGCACACCATTGTGAGAAAGCCTCAAGGCAAGCTCTCAAACATACCTAGGGCTCCTAAGGCCAAATATAAAGGCAGATAACTAGGTGTGCTCACTACGGGTGAGAATACCACACAATTAAAGGGACTATATGTAAGGAAAAAGACTAAATACATAAATCTCTCAACCCTACCATAATCATCACGCCATGTCCTATCTATTTGGGGTTAGTTTTATGAAACCTTCGCCGTTCATTTCTATTTAGGGCTATATCTATTGTCGAAAGTTTTTCACTTCTTTTCTGACAACTTCACCTTCCTTATTGGGACCACTTCTGCAATAGCAAACTAATACGTAGGGAATGAGAAACTTTTTTGGGGTAATATGGCTAAGGTCCCTCACAAGAGATAGGTTTGAGCTAAAGGATTGACAATGTTCCTGTTTAGTGAGAAGTCCCTCCCAAATAACTTTATTTTAAATACTCGTTTGACCCCTACATGTGGTTGTATAGGAATCTGGATTTTCTGACACAAATCACTGTAGCAATTGGTACTCTTTGCTACAATGATTTTACTGTAGCAATTTTTTAAATAGCGAAGCTTCTCAAAAAAAAAACTTGTTACAATGGTTCTGGTCAGCTACATTGATTTTGGACTTCTATAATGATAAAGGTATGCTATAGTGATTTTGGTTATGTTAGGGTTAGGGTTCACTGTTAGGTATAGAATTAGGGTTAGGGTTAGGTTTAGGATTCACTAATTAGGGAATAGAAAGGATTAGGTTTAGGGAAGCATAGTTTTGTCATTTAAAGGGGTGAAAAAGCCAACAGATGTACTTCCTGTCATTGCATCTTTTCGAGAGGGGTCTGATGCAAAAGCATCTTGTTGGCTGTCCTTTATCTAAAAAGGATCTCCCTAAAAGGACATATGGCTTAATCCCCCAACTTTTTTTAGCTAAATCCTAGTGTTTGTTCAGTGCCTGTATACAAATACAACTTTTTTTAGGTAAATTCTGACTACCTGCTAATTGTTCATTTCATCTCTTGCCTGACTTTATTTCCACATGCAGTACAATTGTGAATATCAAATGGCCTTCAAAACCCTAGCTTTAAAACATTGGTTTTCAAACAAGGGTATGGTTTTCCATAACAAAGTGAATGCATAAGTTGAGTTGTTTGCTTTACCCAAAAAAAATATTCGAGACACCACCAGTAAAATCCAGTTTCTTGCCTTCCAATTCTAAACTTTATATGGATTTGTGGTTGCATCATGATACTGAATTCTCATTGTGGTAAAAAATATCTTCACAAAAAAAAAATTTTTTGAGGGTGGGTGGAGTAACAACCTCACAATTTTTGCTTGGTAACAAGGGGTTTGATGTGCATCCATCGGATGAAGATAGTTCATCGTGATCTGAAGAGCGCAAATTGTCTGGTGAATAAACATTGGATGGTCAAGATATGTGATTTCGGGCTCTCGCGAGTATTGACGGACGCCCCCATGAGCGACAACTCGTCCGCAGGAACCCCCGAGTGGATGGCTCCTGAGCTCATACGCAATGAACCGTTCACAGACAAGTGCGACATCTTCAGCCTGGGGGTGATAATGTGGGAGCTCTGTACTCTTAGTAGGCCGTGGGAAGGCGTACCAGCGGTCCAAGTAAGCCCCCTATACTTCAATTCTGCCCTGCAATGTAGTATTTTGAAATCCTCTCATTACTCTCTGTTTTCTTTTCAGGTGATATATGCGGTTGCCAACGAACAGTCCCGATTGGAGATTCCTGAAGGCCCCCTTGGCAAGCTCATCGCAGGTATTTGTTCAATGTGTGCTCCCTCATGGTGTTCTCTCTTCTCTGCACTGGTCGATTTCCCTTACATCCCGTTGCATCTTCGCTGTAGACTGCTGGGCAGAACCCCACGAGAGGCCGAGCTGCCAGGAGATCCTCACCCGCTTGATCGACTGCGAGTGCACCCTCGGCTGATTCGATCCTGCCAATTCTCGACCGGGCTTATTCAACAGCTTCCATGTAATTTGCAGTGCTCTGAACCGAGAACAGAGAGAATGGTCTGTATGTTGAAATTCTGTTGACAGAGAATGCAGTGATTCAAAGAGAGCTTATGCAAACTCAGCTCATCTTATTGTCAACTCAGACTGCTCCCCCAAAAAAAAATTGAACCAACATAATACAAGATCAAGATCATGATGGTTTTATAGCTCTGCAATTGTTTGTTGGGATTGGATCTCCCTCTATTTTTCTTTTGGATTAATCAGGGATCAGGCGGCTGTTTAACGCGTCCTCGAAGCGGCTGCAGGATCCCACCCTCATCTCGGTGCTCATGTCGTTCTCCGGCGCCGGATAGTAGTCCTCCCGGAGCTGCACGTCCCTCAGCCTCGGCATCTCGAGGAAGAACCTGATGAAGTGCTCGTGGGTGGTACCGTGGATGAACAGCTTCCGCAGGGTGGGGCACCCTTGGATCAGGCTGGTCGCGGGGAGGGAGAGGCTCCGCTGGTTCACCTCCCTGTCCTGTGGCGGCCAGTAGTCGAGCTCGTACAGTCCCAGATCCCCGATCCCGTGGAGGTAGAACCTCTCCCACAGGCTCAGGTCCATCTGGCCGGTGGGCGCAGTCAGCGCGTACCCAATGGCATCCCCGCAGTCCAGCTTCATCTTTGCGAGCCGTGGGTAGCCGCTGGCGAGGGAGCTCAGCCCGAACACCGGCTCCGTCGGCCTGGGGCAAGTCCTGCAGTCACCTTCCACCTTGATGCAGAGCTCCTCCAAGTCCGGGCATAGCTGGAGCCCTGCATCCGCTAAGGGGGTCAGCAGCTCCCCCGCCGGCACCCAGAGCGATAGATAACGGAGCCGGCCCCATACCCGGCACCAGAAGCCATCGCCGCCGTTGTCCTTACAATCAGCCTCGGAGTACCTGCATTTCTTGTTTGCTGAGCTGCTTGTCCCCTCCTGCTCAATCTCTTCGAATTCGTCGATGCCCAAGTGGTCAACAGCCATCTCCAGGCTCTCCGACAGCTGTTCGATCCCGGGCCTGACCCAGATGCAGTCGATGTGGAGGCGCTCGATGCGGTCACGGATCGGCTCCAGTGCGCGGAGCGAAAGGGCGGCGTCGAGGTTGCGGCAGGCGGAGATGCTCACCTCCACGAGGGTGGACCGAAGCATGCCGGCCAGCTTCTTGAACCCCATCTCGCTGACGCCCCTGCATCCATGGATCTCCAGTTTGGACAGCCTGCGGCAGCCCCTAGCGATGGCCACGAGGCCGGTGTCGGTGAGATCAGGGCAGTTCTTGATGCAGAGAGACTCCAGGCCGCCGAAGAGGGCGACGCCATCGAGGTGCAGGCCGGCGGCCCTGCAGATGCCGTGGAACTGACCCAGCTTGAGCGACCTGACACGGGGGCACCTGTAGCTGAGGGTCTCCAATGCGGGGCCGGAGTTGCTGACTTTGTGGCGCAGATCGAGGGCGAGGTGCTCGAGGCGGGGAAGGGCGGAAAAGAGCCTCTCCAGGCCCGGGCGTGTGATCCCGGCCTCCTCGGGGGTGTGGGCGCCGTCGTGAGTGTCGTGCCGGGCTGGGGAGAGGGTGGAGGGGTCGGCGAGGTGGAGGAGGGAGAGGTGGGGGCAGGCGGAGGCGAGGGCGAGGAGGGCGTCGTCGCCGACGAAGTCGATGTACCGGGGGTTGAAGACGCAGGGGGCGAGGAGGTGGCGGAGGTTTGGACAGGCGGAGGCGGCGGCGAGGAGGTCGGAGGAGCGGAAGCCGTCGGAGGCGGCGGCGCTGAGGAGGTCGAGGCGGGCGAGGGAGGCGGCGGCGGAGGGGTGCTGGTGGAGGGCGGGAGGGATGTCCTCGGGCCAGCAGTAGAATCGGGAGAGGTCGAGGGAGGTGAGAGAGGGGCAGGCGGCGAGGAGCGGGGCGAGATCAGAGCCGAGGGGTTGGTGGGGGCGCTGGTGCCATCGGACGAGGGCGGCGCGGCGGAGACCGGGCCACTGGGGGGCGAGGGCCTCGAGGGTGGAGGGGGGTGCGCGCGTAGACCGTGAGGGACGTGAGGTTGGGGAAGGCCTGGCGGAGACGCTGGGCGATGATGAGCTGCTGGTCGTTGAGCTGCCCGCCGCCGCCGTGGGGTTGGTAAGGAGGCGACGGCGGGTCTTGGTGGTGGTGGGGGCGGGGGAAGGGGTGGCCCCAGGGGGACAGGAGGGAGAGGTCGAGGTGGGTGACGGAGGGGAAGCAGGTGGGGAGGAGGAAGAGGTCGCGGACGTTGCCGCGGAGGGAGAGGGAGGCGCGGGTGGATCGCTCGAGGGAGCGCCACTTGCGGCACACGAGGGCCACTGCGTTGCGGGACCGGACGTCCTCCACCATCCCCAACACGTTGCTCAGTATCGCGTCCGGCAGGTCGTGCAGCTGAGCGCTCCTCCCCCCTCCTCCTCCTCCTCCTCCTCCGCCGTCGCCGTCGCCGCCGCCCATCCCTTGCTCCAAAAACGGATCCAATTTTGTCTAAATGGATAATTTGGATAGAGAGAGAGAAGAAGCAGGAAAGATCTGAGGTGAGAGAGAGAGACAGAGACGGATGGAGTTGGAGATTGGGTTGGGGGAGGGGGAAGGGGACGTGGCGTGAGTTTTGTCGGCACATGGGTTGAGCCCCCATGTGATCGTCATCGTCATCCGCCTACCATCCCCCGGGTTCTCGGGACCGGCTGCCCTCCGTTTAGTCTTACGAGTCCCGACTGTACGGAACCCAGTTGGAGTTTGAGGGACATCGATCTGCACCGTTGAATCCTGATCGCTTCGCATCCAAGAGCCGACTCTCGGGACTGGAAGGAAGCACTGAATAGAGAGGAGCCGAGCCCTGGATTCTCCACCCCCTCCCTCCTACTATCCTCGTTGAAAGTGACGTCCTTCACTTTCTTTCTTCCGTGATTAATATTAAAACAGCCTACTAGTTAGTAGTTACTACCTGCTGACAAGTCACAAGGCACTATGGGGACATTTCTATTACTGTTTAGTTTGAAAAATGTTATTCACACCTCAAAAATTCCATTCAATCAAACTTGAATACATCTTAAATTTTTTTTGATCATACCCCATTCCTATTTCAATAACATCTTTTTTTTTTCGTACACTCCATCTTGAATACATCCTAGTTGAATGACTTGCCAACCTTGATCCTACCCCATTCCATTCAGATGTTGAAGCTCCACGAGGATAGGGAACGAGAGGGAGAGGCAGAGGGAGAGGGAGAGGGAGAGGGAGAGGTTCTTTTTCCATTGCTATTGCTAGAGGGGTTTGATTTCTTATAAAGAAATCCGAACGGGGAAGTGGGTCTTCGAGCTCCGTTGTCGTCTATGGAGGAATCAGATAGAGGGGAAGTAAGATCATCGAGCCCCATTGTCGATGTCGCTGCCACTTACGCCACAACCATACCATTGTCATTGTCATCACTCAATTCCTTCCCAATTGCAGTCGATGCCCCCTTATTCAAAATGTTTTGTTTTAAGTTTTAGTTGTACGTGGGGTATAAGATAATGGTAGAAATGGTATTTTAAAAATTATGAGTAAGTTATTGTAAAACGGATGGGAGACGGGGGCTAGTTACAGATTTTTGGGGTATGAATAAAATTTCCCTTTAGTTTCGTCTCTATGGTGAGTTAATTATTAATGACCCAATTGATCAACAATCATGCAAACGATTATATTTAACGATAAGGACATATCTGGCTATTTAGAAAACACCTATTTTTACCTCTCTACATACAGTTATATGGAAAAGTCACATGAAGAGTAATATATTTTTTGAAATCACATTTTATTGTAGTCACTACAGTGATTTCACTATAGTAGCTACATGGCCTGCTACAGTAATTTCGTTATAGCATAGAGTGACAAATCGCAAATGTTGCTCTTTAGCTACAATGTTTTGTATATTGTTACTCTTTGCTACAATAAAATCATTGTGACAGTCATTATATCTGTTATACTTAAATCATTGTAGCAATCATTGTATCTGCTAAAGTGAAATCACTGTAGCAAAGAATAGCATTATGCAAAATGATGTACCTAAAGAGTAACATTTGCATATGTTACTCTTTTATGAGATTTACTCTTCAATGTGATTTTATGGTTAGGGATAATTTTGTCATTTAAATGAGAGAAAAAGTCAACAAGGAATGTGTGGTAAGATATATCTTTTTCGGAATGGCCGTGGTGCAAAACCATCTTGTTGTCTATCCATTTCACTAAATAGATCTTTTGCGAGAGACCAAACCCTAAGTCCCCCTTAATTAATTCTGGGATTTTGTTTGCCTTGCCTTTCAGTGTCTAAACTACTTCCATAATTATAAGTTTTATTCTTCTAGAAAACACATTTCTATTGCAAAAGGCTGTTAGAATCCACAATCGCAGGGTGTAGCAACTAGAAGATTTGGGGGGGGGGGGGGGGGGGGGGGGGGGGGGGGGGGGGGGGGGCTTATTCCAAAGTATTTTGTATTTTTAAGAAAATCAGTTTAAACTAAATGACAACCAATATTTTAGTTTTGCATTAGGTCCCTTCCCAAAATACCCTATTACAGTAAGTCTCCCAACAATTTGTTTGACTTTTTCAAACCGTTCAACTGATAAAAATACCACCTTATTATATGGTATTATGTGGATCTTTACTATAGTGATTCCCTATAGCAAAGTGTAACAATCTTTATAAATCGTTAGTCTTTACTAGACTGATTTCACTTTAACAAAAACAAAACTTAGCAAGATTTATCAAAAATAAATAAATTTTTTGCTAAAGTGAATTTCACTGTAGCAAAGAGTAACAATTTGTGCAGATTGTTACTCTTTTTTTAAGAATTACTATTGCAATGGCTACTGTTTTTTTTACAAATTGTTACTCTTTACTACAGTAATTTCATTGTATCAAAAAAATATTTGTAGCAAAATTCCTCAAAAAAAATACTATAGTGATTTCACTATAGCAAGAGTAACAATCTGGCATGTAAAAAGTATCCATTGCTACAGTAATTTGTGTCTTGCATCGGATTCTATATACTTTCATGTACTGTAGGAGAAAAATGGATACATAAAATATATTTGTTGCAGAGGGACTTTTCACCCAACCGAAATGTTATTTGGTTTTTAGCTACCATTGTTTCTACTGTGAGGACCTTAGCCACATTACCCCTTCCCCTTCTTTATTTTTTGAGAACCCTAAGGCGTCTCATCCGATGGAGTTTAAGACAGTCCCCTACCAGTTATTAATTCGATGCAAGGGGGAATCGATCCCATGTCTCGGATACCAACCCCCGAGAATTTACCAACTCATCTTGCTGGCTCTTGCTATCTTTATAATCTTATTCTCCGTCTATTGCTAGCTCATAATTAGGACCCCGCTCTCAGATATTGTTGCTTATCCTTTTGTTATTTTTCTTTTTGCTCTTGACTTGGTGGTACTTCCTCTCTCCAATGTTGAAGGTCCCTGCTCGACTCCCGGTATGAACACTGTGGCACAAGCTTTTCCTCAATGCCATTGCACGGCTTGTGCCTTGTTTACGTGTGTGATTCTTGGCCGTTGATTTCAAATCCCCAAGAAAATAAAGCATGGTGATTGTCTTCAAGCAATGGTGGGTAAGGTCAGACCAAATTTATGAAGCAGTGCCCTAATGAGAATCCTGTCATGAAAAGGTCTCCACACAAAGCTTATAGCTTAGGGAGAGGAATGTAAAGGCCATAAAGCCTTCCACAGGGACCCTCTCCGGTTGCTCTACAGTAGATGTGGCTTTTGTTGGTTTTAGGGTTCAGATCTCCTCCAGTCGGTCGGCTCTGTTGGTGGGCCCAGCGTGCATCACAGCTGCACATGGTCGTCCGGAGTGCCATTCACTAGCCATTGTGCGGTTGTGATGCATGCCGGGCCCACCAACCGGCCCCACAGACAGGAGGAGATCCGAACTCAGGGTTTTCACCATTGCGGCCTAACATGAGTAATGACTGTAATGATATTCAGCCATCCAGTTATCCATCCGAATCGGGCCATCCTGATGTGCCATCTGCTCACATGCCCTTTGCCTGCCTGTAGGGCTGAGTGTGATTCGCCTATTGACGCTAGGGTGCAATAGACGGATATGATTAGTTGACACATCAGGATGGCCAGATCAAGATGGAAAGCAAAATGGTC
Organism: Chamaelirium japonicum; assembly: GCA_947650365.1. Taxonomy (NCBI): domain Eukaryota; kingdom Viridiplantae; phylum Streptophyta; class Magnoliopsida; order Liliales; family Melanthiaceae; genus Chamaelirium; species Chamaelirium japonicum. The sequence continues at coordinate 6,582,636 of OX393558.1, forward strand.
ATTAAAATTTGGATCGCCACGTGTTACTTCCCAAAACGTCAGTGACCCATGGGGGCATGCTGATGTACTGGCCGTGCCTCCAGCCAAGTAAATTGAGGGAAAGGGCGAATCGTCGAGGAGTCGATCTGAAAATTTTGCAAAATCGGCTCCTCTGCGATTTGTCCTTTTCCCTCGAATCATTGAGTGGGGACGTGGCCGAAATCACATCTGACCAATGGAGGCCCAGTAGGAGCCGAGTGTGATGCGCCTGTCGGGATATCTGCCATTGTGTGGCTATGATGTGCGTTGGGCCTCAACTGAGTGCACCGAGGGTAGAGGACGAACACAAAAGTCAAAATTTAGGACATGGCCCAATTTTTTTTGGGAGAGTTGGCCATAAACCCTTTATCAAATATGCTATTAAACATCTGACTCGATAATAATTTTGTTTGTGCTAAGACTTAGCTCGAAAAGACACCATTAAACATTGTTGATCTGTTCAACCACTATCAAATGACTAAAATACCGTTACCATTTCCCCGATGTATTAAAAGAATTTATATTCCGCTTGTCCCAATTGATACTCCATAGTTGCTACAGTGATTTCACTATAGCAATCAAATTTATACTCCTCGAACCAGAATTTATACCCCAAGTGTTGTAGCTACAATGATTTAAATTTGGTTTAATGGAATATAAATTCAATTGCTATAGTGAAATCATCGTAGCAGTTATAATGATTTCGTTGTAGCAACCGAATTTATACTCTATGATATTACTGCTACAGTAAAATCATTGTAGCGGTTATGGAATATAAATTTAGATGCATATGGAGTATAAATTCAAATGCTATGGTGAAATTATTGTAGCATCTACAATGAATTCACTTTACAATCGAATTTATACTTCGAAATATTGCTGCTATAGTGAATTCACTATAGCAATTACAGTTTTTGGGTCTACTATTGGAGATTTCACTGTACAATGCATGAAAAAAAAAATTTATACATCAGGATCTACGAGGGTATTTAGAGGTGCAAAACTATCATTTAAAAGAAATTGAGTGAGGTAGGGACTTAATGCACTACGAAACATTTATAGGGATTTATCAAACTACATGGTTAGTTAGAGGGTCCTTAAACTAATAACCCCATTTTTTTAAAAAAATATTTATAATAGCCTGATCTTGTTTTCTTTGAGGTTTGGTACAAATACACATACCTTTTACTTACAAAAATATTCAGTTACCACACCCAACATTCCGTTTTAATGATACAAGCATCCTTTGTGTTAAGAAATGGGAGTTGAGATACGAAAACATGTGCCCCACTCTAAGGGGTAATATATTATTTATAGGGAGAATAAACTTAGGGCCCAAGCAACTAGGGGAAACCCTAATTCCGTTAGGGGAGATCAGACGATGAACAGCCACATGATCCACTTGATCTTATAACACTTTGAGCAATGTAAAAGCCTAAAATAATTGTTTTACCTTTGAATTAAAAATAAAAGAAAATCCCCCCCCCCTCTTCCCCCAAAAAAAAAGTGGGTCCATTCCATCAGTCAACCGATATTTACCCAAGACTCGAGCCCATCAAAATAACCTAAGGTCATATATGAAAAGAGATCCTGACTAACTCAAATAGTTTAAGACCCTACATAAAATAAAATAAAAACCCTAAGGAGGACGATTAAAATATTTATTATGTTTTTTTCCAATGTGTTTGGGTTTTTTTTTTTTTGGTTGGACTGGGCAGACAATCAGATGACTTGGCGCTAGAGCAAGGGCTCAAAGAGGTCGAGGGATAGAAACGAGGGAGGCACACATGCTATCTATTAATTCCATAATCTCTGAGAACATGACATCAACTGTCAGGATTCGCACGTGCAAGCAAGACACAATAACCTTGAGGGAAGGCTGGCCCCATGGTGTCCATACCGGGAGTCGAACGTGGAACATCTCCAACACGAGAGAGAGGAAATACAACCAAGCCAAGAGCCCGCGAGTCGATGTGTTAGGGTTTAGCCACAACGTATGCAACTCCTTATGTTGCCCGTCGCAGCTCTGTATATTGCCCGTATCTTACCTTTGTGAGCATCTATATCCGCTAGGTTTTGCGTCGAGGTAAGTGTTGAGATGGTCATGCCTCACACGGGTTAGTCCCACATCGGTAATGGGAGCGGGTGATTAGCTACTTATATACCCGCCTTGGATCTCCCCTTATAAGCCGGTTTTGTGAGGAGGTGGGTATCCAAGGTTGGGTTCTTCATATGGTATCAGAGCCAGACCCGCTCCGGGAGCTCCTCCCGATTGTGCCCTTGCCACGCGTGTCGCGAGTGAGGGGGGGTGTTGAGATGGTCATGCCTCACACGGGTTAGTCCCACATCGGTAATGGGAGCGGGTGATGAGCTACTTATATACCCGCCCTGGACCTCCCCTTACAAGCCGGTTTTGTGAGGAGGTGGGTATCCAAGGTTGGGTTCTTCATAGTAAGGTCTCCCTCTTCATATCCCATTCCTTCTGAAATTAGATATATATATATATATATATATATATATATATATATATATATATATATATATATATATATATATATATATATATATATATATATATATATATATATATATATATATATATATATATATATATATAAGGAGTCAGCATCAATTCATTTATTGATCACCTTGGGTTTTCACTGAGGTTTGTTTCTTTTTTTCTCTCTATTATGGTTTGTTAATGAGGCAACATCCCTTAAGATAAGTTTTTTTCCCCCTTTTCTCTTTCATTAATCATAAGCATGGTATGGATTAATGGATGCTTTGTCTTGTGAAGCCAATGGCTTTCTCCTGTACCAAACAGAAGCCAGTGAATTGAGGAAGAAGTGAATTGAGGAAGAAGTGAAGTTTTGTGACTTATGGAGCCTTTATTTGTTTTATACTAGTAATACGTACATCTGCATGTCAGCACATACATTTATTGGGGGTGTCCACATTCTATGAAAACGCTCACATTCGGTGGTGGCGCTTACATTCGGCACGACAACATTCGGCACGACATAGGGGCGGCAAAACACAATCCTCATCTTCTTTCACTATACGACCGGGGGCCGGGGGAAGGGTCTTGCAATCCTATTTGCCATGGCTGTTCGTGTTATAGCTCGTGTGTCATTAGCGTGGATTTTCTGTATTAACATTAATAAAGATGACTTTGGTTATTGCTTTAATTAGAATACTACTCTGGTATATGATAATACTCATATAATAAAAGGACCATAGGGAACACAGTAGGCCACTGAGGTGCATGGAGGATCCATGCTTGGGAGACCCAGAGGACCAGTTCTGTGTAGACCTAGAACTAGTTCACAGCTTTGGTGATGCTGGTCGCTTCACCGAGAATAAGCTGTTGGCAGGTAGAGGATGTGGTGAAGTCTCCACCACGGGAACGTGGGATTCCCATTCACCTGACCAAGCACGATGATCGTGTTGAACAGGAACCAAGACGGTGCACAGTTCAGTGATTCAGACATTGGTGCAGAAACTGTCTTACTACTATAGATAATCTGTCCTTAACCCTGAGGGACCATGCTCACTGGGCCAACCAGTTGAGTGGTGCTTTGATGTGCCAACGTGTGCGGACCTTCTATAGTCCAATACCACGGTACGTTGGGTTACCCGGCTGACGCTTGAGTGACATGTAATCCCTACAGGTTATCCGACGTCCAGTGTTGGATGGGTGCGTTTTGATGAGTCAATCTGTCCACACAGTTAACCCAGGCCTGGTGGTTGTCAGTATGACTGACGATGTTCCGGATGCTAGGCATAGCACCGGAAGGTGTGTGGTGTTATAGATGACAAGTCATCAAACCCTAGTCAGATGATCGATCGGGATCTAACGGTGCTCCCCACCGCCCGAGTCGTATCATGGCACCAGTAATAGGAGGGATAAGGATTATCGGAGTATAGTAGAGAACAGGGTTACGAGGGAGTAACATAAGTTTAGGATCACTATAGTTTAACTCGCGTCACACTCTGGGTGGCTACGCGGGTTAATCGGATTAGGGCTGATTAACGAAACTTTCGGTGTGTCACCGGAACAGTTAATCAGGGATCCGGTTGGAGCTAGAGATCCCGAACCCTGAAGGTTCCACCCTGTCGTTGCGTATAGGAATTGTTCCCCGACCTAGTTGGATACGTTGGATGTGAAGTAGCGCGATGGAGCGCAAGCCCGGAGCCAAAGAACCTAATTCACATGTGTTACGGGCCGTAGGGGTATTTTGGTAAATACTGAAATATGGCTCAGAACATATTGAATATGGATCTTAGATTGAGCGGAATAATTCCAGGAGCTCACAGGCGCTGACGGAACTCGATTCCGAGTAGCGCACCTCACTCAGTCTCACTTTCAGTTTTTCGCTTTTCGTGAAGGGCGTTTTCGTCCGGACTTCACGATAGACACCCGGAAGACCTAAATCCGATCCCCCCTCATCCCTATCCACCTAGGGCCCGGCCCTAGGCTCCTTGGAGCCATGGGAGACCGGCCCTATAAAGGAAATAGGGAGGGGAGGGCCGGCCCTAGTGCTTCTCTCCTCCAGAAAAATCCGAACCCCCCTTCTGTGCCCCTCCTTTGTGGTTTCGGCCAAGGAAAATAGAGGAAGAAGAAGGGAGAAGGAAGAGGAAGGAAGGAGAAGGAAGAAAGGAGAAAGAGGAGGAGAAAATCTCGAGGCTCGCCATCGTCTTCGCAACGGATTCCTCCGTCGGCTCGAAATCCCTGCACTCAGAGACGGGATTTCGAGGATTCTTCAATTCGCAAAGGACAATGTGCTATCCGACAGTTTCCCTTGCAATCAAAGTGCGGTTCTTCATCGTTCCGTAATCTTCGGATCATAGATCCATAAGCTATGATGAATCTAAACATCTAAGTAGATGCATGCATGTCTTCCGTAGATCGTAGTATGCCTCTAGGGTGTCCGCACATATACTAAGATCGTAGATTTGCATGTAGATTGTTTTGTATCACGAATTGTAATGAAACATACACCGCATGATCTTCGGATCTTTCTTTTTGCTTCCGCTGCGACTCTGATTAGCGGAACCTAATTCCAATAGTTCGGACAATTGCACCTCACCCACTCTCTCTGATTTGAATTTCTCTTCCAAGTATCTCTCTCTATCCCAAGCAATCATATTAACATAATAGCACAATCAAATTAGTGATCTCACAGAGTGCACGAGCAGGGACGGATCCAGGAATCAAACCTTGGGGGGGCGAATGTTTAAAAAATCTTTAGGGGGAGGGGGCGAACTTAAATATTTTTAAAATAATTATAACTAATACTACTATAATAAAGGGTTCTCTTTCAAATCTAGGGGGGCGGTCCCCCCCCGATCCATCCCTGTGCACGAGGAATGCCATTTGCTAAGAAGAAAATATCCACTTAACTGAGACGCTCTTCAATGACCGGGTCAGTCCGCTCCAATGTAGTCAATTTGGAGATAATCAATTGTGAGTCACCTTCGACCCAAAGCTTAGCGCAATGATACATTCCGTGTACGCAACATAAATCATACCATGAAGCATAGGCTTTAGTCATCATCACAGGAGATGATTACATCAATTTTCCACTATATGAGAGTTTGCGAGCTGCATGATCCCGCAATATGAATATAGCACTGTTTGCGATCCAACTTTGATGTGCCCGAAGGGAAGTGAAAAGGTCACATTGGCTGATGTCTCCTCCAAGAGTCTCTGCAACCGGGCAACCAGACCCAACCATAAACCCAATCCTAGAGTACACTAGCAATCCTTAATTGGGTCCCTATACTCGATGACTTGTCCAGCCACCCCCAACTAGCCAAGGGTTCGACTCCTCTCCCCACTGACGATTGTCCCCCTTATCGATCGTTGACGATTTGGAGAGCGACTAGTGGTGATCTTAAATCAATTATCACGATTTATGGCCATGGGATGGGTGGTTGGCGGTGATGGGCAGGAGTGATGACATCACCTTGGATTCATCCCATGGCCATAACTCGTGGTCATTGATTTTCGGATCGCCCCTTGTTGCTCCCCAAATCATCAGTGATTGATAGAGGAGATGATCATTAGTGGAGACAGGAGAGGAGTCGAACCCGTTGGATAGTGGGTTCGACTTAGACCATTATAACGATAAACCGTGTTGCATCTCCCCTATCCGTCGTTGACGATTCAGTGAGCGACATGTAGCAATCCAAAAATGAACGACCATGATCTATGGCCATGGGATTAGGGATGGCAACAGTGCGGTTTAAAACTGAGAACCGCGGTAAACCACACCGCATGATGCGGGTTTGGTTTGCCAAGATATAAAAACCGTCACAGTGTGGTGCGGTTTTCGGTATTGCAATGCAGTTTCGATTTTGCCCAAAACTGCATAAAATCGCACCATTTAGACCATTATAACGATAAACCGTGTTGCATCGTACCACACCGCACATCATGGTGCGGTTTTCAGTTTTACACAACGGTACACCGTCATGGTGCAGTGCGGCTTAGATTTAGATGAGACGGTTGGATATTATGGTGCGGTTTTGATTTTGTCCAAAACCGCACCGTTGCCATCCCTACATGGGATGAACCCATGGGGGGGATGCCATCACCCCCGGCCATTGTCCGCGTCACTGACCATCCCTACCGACCGTCAGCCACCACCACCACCGGCGACCACCCCTACAGACCACCGACCAGCCGTCGCCCCCTAGTAGGCCACTACCCACCGCTTCCGAGATGCGACGGGTGATCGCCGGTGGCGGTGGTGGCCGGCTATTGACAGGGGTGGTCATCGTAGGCGGCGGAAACGATGGTAATCTGACGGCGACTGATGGTAGGCAGCGGCTCGATGTGGTGGCATCCCCACTTAAATTCATCCTACGGTCATAGGTAATGGCCGTTCGTTTTCGGTTTCGGATCACCACGTGTCACTATCCAAATAGTCATAGTCAGCGATCAACAGGGGAGACGATAACAATGAAGTGGAGTCGGACCCATATCAAACGACAATTAGCTCGCTCCCACGGTCCCACCCACTTCTCTCTCTCTTTCTCTGACAGGTTCACATCAAACTTACGACGCTACCCCTACCTCTGACTCAACTCCCTCAATCATTGAGAGGTCAATCTCGTCACTACACGCCCGTCCCGAGAATGCTTTTTGTTCACCGTCCTGAGAGGTGGTGGATCATTACCTTCCAATGATAACCGTTGGATGCACATCACCGGTGACATACCGTACATCACTGGTGACGGTGAACAAACATCGTTCTCGTCCGTCCCCGTCCGAATCTCTCCGCCTTTTCCTCCGATTTGCCCGTCAGAACGCCCCAACCCGAACCGATGAGCCGCCCGACGGGCCGATCCGACATGCCGGCTTGTCTCGACGCTGACGACAGCAGAGCGCACCCCCGCGCGAACGTCGGCGCACGCGCGCCCCCGGCGACCGTCCCTACTCGCACATGCGCGCTCCCACGCGCCCCTCTCCCCACAGCCGGCGCCTCGCCGCACCTTTACATATTCCCCCTCTCCGCCGGTTCTGTCCCACAAAACCGAGCGACGAGCGGATCGCTGAGATCGAGAGAGAGAGAGAGATTGAGGGAGAGGGGAAGGGGAAAAGGTCGGAGGGTATAGATCGCCGCAGGTGACGGAGGATGGACGGGAAGGAGTCGCGGCCGCCGCCGCCGAACCCGGCGATGCCCTACCGGGAGGACTGCTGGAGCGAGGGGGCCACCTCGGCGCTGATCGACGCGTGGGGGGACCGCTACCTCGAGCTCAACCGCGGGAACCTCCGGCAGAAGGACTGGCAGGAGGTGGCCGACGCCGTCAATTCCCGCCGCGGCGGGGCCAAGCGGCCCCCCCGTACTGACTCCCAGTGCAAGAACCGGATCGACACCCTCAAGAAGAAGTACAAGGTCGAGAAGGCCAGGGTCTCCGAATCCATCGGCGCTCTCGACAGCCAGTGGCCCTTCTACCCCCGCCTCGACGTCTTGGTCGGCTCCTCGGTCACCTCCACCAAGAGGCCCCCCGCCTCGCCCCCACTTGCCCTCCCTCTGCCCGCCCACCGAAAGGCCTCCGCTCTCCCGGCCGCTCGCCCCGTCGAGGCGAGGGAGAAGCGGCACGCGCCCGCGCTCGCGGTCAACGACCCCTTGTTTCGGAGGAACTACTCGGCGGCGGCCGCAGCGGCGGCGGCTGCAGCGGCGGAGGAGGGGGACTTGGCGTCGTCGGCTAGCTCAAGCAGGGAGCGGTCAAGGTCAAGCAGGGAGAAGCCGGCAAAGCGCTGGAGGGGGAGAGGTGAGGGTGAGGGTGAGGTTGAGGGTGATGACGACGGGATCCGGCAGCTAGCACAGGCCGTCGTCAGGTTCGCGGAGATCTACGAAAAGGTGGAGGGGGAGAAGCAGCGGCAGATGATAGAGCTGGAGAAGCAAAGGATGGAGTTCGCCAAGGGGCTGGAGTTCCAGAGGATGCAGATGTATGTGGATTCCCAGGTGGAGGTCGAGAAGATGAAGCGTGCCAGGCGAGCAGATGCAGGTGAGCAAGGATCCTCTGCATCTCTTCCTCTCTTTTTTCAACCTGCTTTACTGGATATATTAAGTTAGAATCTTTCTTTGGCATACTATATATATTTCAGTATGTGCTTTGAACCCATTCCAAACCGGCTCCTTGATCTGTTTGAATTTATATTTCCTTCCCCTTTGTATTATTTTGTCTTGTCAAACACAGTATGCGTGTGGGACTGTTGAATGATGTTGCTCATAATATTAACAAGTTTTTAGCTAGATTAGGAATATAATCTCTATGAAGCACCGACACTCTCGGGACCTCAACGTGTCCGTGTCCGACACGTGTCGGACACCGACACTCGTCCGACACTCTCCGACACGTGTCGGACACCGACACTCGTCCGACACTCTCCGACACGTGTCGGACACACCAAAAAACGTGTCTTCTATGAAGAAAGATTGTCCGACACGTGTCGGAGCGTGTCGGATGCGTGTTGGAGCGTGTCGGATATTACCGGAGAGGCTTTTTTCTCATTTGAAGATGTTGGGGTTCTTGAGATTGCGGATCTTTCCATCAATGAGCCGGATATGGAAGTCGTGGCCTTCACGTCGATGGTGATGATGTGGTAACACTTGATGTTGGCCTTGACGAATGATGATTTTATGCGTGTTCTATTTGTTTTTTTGTATTTTGAAAGTTTGAAACTATACACTTGAATCATTTATGATGTTTGTTGGAGACTTTTTTAGTTAACTATTAGCATTATGTTTGATTATAAATTATAATATAAGACTTGTTATATATATATATATATATATATATATATATATATATATATATATATATATATATATATATATATATATATATATATATATATATATATATATATATATATATATAATATATATATATATATATATAATTCAACGTGTCCCCTAACGTATCCGTGTCCTAGTTTTTTGAAAAATATCGTGTCGGCGTGTCCGTGTCGTGTCGTGTCCGTGTCCCGTGTCCGTGTCCGTGCTTCTTAGTATAATCTCTTGTTAAATAAGTAGTTAATGCTAGGCAATATGGTTTTGTCGATATTGTGTTTAACGTAGCCTTTAATTTGTTAGAGCTGCCATTGAGAAAATGTTTGCGGTGTTGGTGAAAATTGATGGGATGGTAGATTGTTTTCAAGTCCCTTTTCCCCTTTTCATCTTCATTTGGTTTTAAGGATGCTTATTAAAGAATCTTAGAAGAACAACAAAATGGAGTTCGGTGCCCAATTCTTTGAAGGGTCTTGGTAGGATTGAGAACCAGAGAGGATGAATTAGTCTTAATTATTTAGGAGGCTATAGGAGAGATGGGAGTGTTTCATCGGTGCACCTCCCTGTATTCATGGTGAAATTGAATGTAACTCAGTAGTTGCTATGAACTGTTTTAGGGTAAATTTGAATTATCTGGTATTCAAACATATTCCACCCACTCCCCCCCCCCCAACACACACACACACGCGATGGGTAATCTGGTCCTGCGACCCAGTGTAGTTAAGGCGTGAAGTCGGTGCCTAGGCGATTTGGTCTGCCAAGATGAGGCAGTGCCTAGGTGATAAAAATATAAATAAAGTATATATATATATATATAACTAATTTGTGATCTTACTCATAGTATATTTCTATCTTTTAGATAAAGAAATAATTCAAATATTAATGCTTAGGATGTACATATTCCGATGAGCTTCAAAAAGAATAATGTTAATGCTTTAAATAGAAACATATCAACAATAACTGATGGTGTGCTCGAAAAATTGGCACCAGCCCGCCATCTTAGTGTTCGAGGTCGCCTTAAAGAGGATTCTACTTAGCACGACATGAATGCGAAGCTCGGACGCCAAAGGAAGCGCATATGACATACCGTTTGATGGCGGGTAGCAAGCAGGGGATTGACCTTGACCGACGTTCAGGAGCTCGCCTTAACTGCACGCGATCAGCTCGCCCGCGGTCAACCATCGCCCTTGCTCGCTCGGAAGCTCCCCTTATCCACACGTGATTAGCTCATCTGTGGTCAACCATCGTCCTTGCTCGCTCGGGAGCTCGTCTTATCCGCACGCGATCAGCTCGCTCACGGTCAATCATCGCCCTTGCTCACTCGGGAGCTCGCCTTATCCGCACGCGATCAGCTCGCCCACGGTCAACCATCACCCTTAGCTCGCTCGGGAGCTCGCCTTATCCGCACGCGATCAATTCGCCCGCGGTTAACCATCGTTCTTAGCTCGCTCAAAAGCTCGCCTTATCCGCACGCGATCAGCTCGCCCACGGTCAACCATCACCCTTGCCCGCTCGGGAGCTCGCCTTAGTCGCACACGATCAGCTCGCTCGCAGCCTTTATAAAGCCGAAAGAGAAATGCTATTCAGCCCGAAGGTTTGTCCCGATTTTGCCGGCCCGATTGACGTGGCAGCGTGCAACTGGTAGCTGAAACCCACTATCGATTTTAAAGATAGCAGAAATGGTTTGTCTTGACACCGATCCCTCGGACCAGGATGCGATCAGCTCGCCCTAAACAGCCTGCACACGAGCAGCCCGCCCGCGAGTTATCACCTTTTGCTTATAGGAAGCTAAAAATGATGTCTACGTCGCTCGCAATCAGCTCGCCCGGATACCGAGATCGCACCTGATCAGCTTGCCCGAATGCTGAGATCGTGCGCGATCAGCTCGCCGATCTCCTACACTCCCTGCAGTGATAGATCAACAAGTGCCACCACCCCCATGGAACTACGTGGAAGATTGTGGACCAAGTACGCGGTAGGGAGTCGGTGTGGGACATCTCTAACTAGAGCTTTCCAGAGCCTCCACCTAGCGCAGACAAGACCGGTGCATCCCCCCTCGTGGTCCCTGGCCACTGCCTGCCAGATTAAACAACAAGACACGTTAAGGACTCATGTGGGCTGACACAGAAGGTGTAGAAGGTGCAAGAATGAACGGCGACGTGTCAGCCTACTATGGTCTGCAAAAGGGCTAAAAAGGTACGACCCTGGGCTCCAAAGTACAGGTTCGAAAAACTCTGAAACTTCGGCCCTTTTCTGACTCTCGACTTCCTCTTTCGAATCTTCACTGACTTGAGCGTCGGAGGGTCTGCGCTCCTCACGGAGCCAGTCGTTCACGTGATTTTCTTGTCTTGCAGGTCGGGCTACCTCAACAAAAATTTCCCCCGACCTTTAGCACTATCTGTGAGATCTTCATCTGGTTCCTGAGAGAACGCCCACGACCGCACGATCGAAAGTTGTGAAGGAGCAAGAGAACTTCTTGTAGCTGCTTTTGACTCAGTAAAGACGGACCTTGATGGCTCCCTCCCAGTGTTTTCAGACTCGTTCTGACTCGGACGAGTCGACTCGTTTTGACTCGACTCGGTCTCGATTTCGACCCGACTCGGACCAGTGACTTGCAAGACGCCTGACTCGTCCGAGTCATGGTCTGACTCGTCCCATGACTCGTCCGAGTCATGGTCAGAGTCGTCAGACTCGTTTCTGACTCAATCGGTCGTTTTTATCCATTATATTTTGATAGTTGCATGACGTTGATATATTTTGTGATATTATTTGGCATATGAATGCAATATATATCTCTAAGTTTTCCCAAATTTTTACTATTTTATCTAATATTATATATATATATTAATCCAACGAGTCACTATGTTTATGACTCTTACGCGCCACGAGTCGACTCTTTCGAGTCACGTCGCTAAGGGCTGTAACGAGTCGTTTTCCGAGTCCGAGTCTAAAAACATTGCTCCCGCCAGACACGGGAAGGCTCAGGCCGAACTCGCGTGAAGCAGAACTCATGTCTCGCTCAGTGACCAGCTCCTCAGGGAGATGTTGGTTACCTAGCGGGGCATGATGGATGAACTGACACGCCTACGCTACACTTGACGGCGAGTAGAGGGCTAGGTCTCTCTCCCAGAATCGACCGACGGAGGGGACGATCAATGGAGAGATCTCGGCGCCCAAGGGCTTCAACAGAGGCAGCACCTCCTATCCGGTCACTTCCCGTCCCGACGTCACATCAATCTGCTCGAGCACGCCCGTAGCGGTCATCCCACCGAGACCCCCTCCCAGGGGGAGTACTCGCCGCGAACATGATGGAGATGCTCAAGATCACTGCGCGAGAGGGAGGCAGAGCCACGGAAGAGCAGATCTGCATATTCTGCACAAGCTAGGGTTCTAATCGGGAGTCGAGGCGACGAGATCACTGCTAGGTTTGTATTTTTCTCTATTCTTTATTCCTTCTAATTCTCTCTTTTTTCCATCATTCCATTTTTCCCTCTCTTCAGTCTTTCCCTCATCTTCCATATTTCACCGCAGTCAAAAAAAAAATTGTTTTCAATTTATACAGAAGTTACAGATTTACATGATGTCTTTTTTTGATGGCTCATTATGATTATATCATGTATGGATTCTATGGAACACTTTCATGTCACTTTAGAGTTTAGACTTTATGATGTATTGGAATGGGTCGGTTAATTCGTATGTGTTATGTAGCTTACTATTGAAAACAATGAAAAGCTGAATATTATGATCTATTTGTTCTTTCTTAGAAAACTCATATGCTATATGTTTTGATTATTTAATGTTAGAAAATGACATATACACTTGGTATAATTTTTAAGTTTTTTTTTATTTTTTCCTGATGTTTTTCTGTTTTTTTCCGTTTTCATTATATTTTTTTGATTTTTTCCCTTGCCGTTTTTTTTTCGTTTTCCAACTTGGTAACTGTGCTGGCAGCTCCCTAGCATGCCCATGATCTCCTGGAGGACGTCGCCACCTGTGGGGGAAGCTCGTCTTTCACGAGAAAGATCCGTCAGGGAGATTTTCCTCAGCATTGGACCCCGCCTAAGTTCGTGCTGTTCGACGGATCGTAGGATCCTGTGGACCATCTCCTGGCCTACCGGAAGCTGTTGTTTTTCCGAGACCAGGACCATGTTTTGTGTCGAGCTTTCCCGAGTAGCTTGTCGGGCTCGGCCCTGAACTACTTTCACAAGCTACCCTCCAACTCGATCCCCACCTTAACCACTTTGTCCGGGCAGTTCTCGGAACAGTATCGGTGTAACCGACAACCACCAAAGCGAATAGAATCGTTGTTCGGGCTGGCAATGGGGGCTTGAGAAACTTCATGTCAACCTCCTCTAGCCATCGAACTCGTAGCCACAGCCCCAGCCACTGAAACCCTAAACCTGCAGCGCACGAACTATCGGGAGGGCGGAGGGGAAATAGCGATCAGCGATACTCGCCCTCCCCCCCCGTTTTATTTTTAGTGTCAGGTTCGAATCTGACCCGTTTAATCTAACAACCCCAAGTCCGAGTTTTATGTCGCCTAGACGGTGCCTATTTTATTCCGTCTAGGCATCTGGGCTCCTGCCCAGCATTAACCACCAACCTAGAACCCGCCTAGGCAACCAGGCCCTTGATTAAGTGAGACAATGGCCTATGCGTGGCCTTAACTACACTGCCAGTGTAGTCAAGGCGTCAAGGCGATGTGTAGGCGAGGCCTAGGCAATAAAAATTAAATATATTAAATAAATATAAGTAATATATATACATAAGTAATTTGTAGGGTTTTATGCATAGTAAAATTTTATTTCTAGAGATAGATATGGTCGAAATAATAATATTTGATAATGGGTATGATACAGAGCGTATGATAACCTACAAAACCATTATTATTACAACAAATAGGAAGTCAACCACAATGATTGTATATTGCAACAAATATGAATCACATATCAGCAAGAGAAACATAACCCTATCATTCCCATAAATTAAAGAAATTTTCATAAGCATAAATATAACCATATTTGGTAATCTATTATTTTTTGGAACATTTTACATCCACGTATAAAAAAAAAACAATTATAATTATTCTTTTAAATCACCTAACCAACTACATCATCGTCACTCTTATATGAATCATCCTTATATGCCTCTTTAGCCTTTTTCCTCTTTAAACCCTGAAAAAATGGACATAATGGTTTTTTTCCCATTAATGATGGCATGGTGTTGACCATCTATAAAGCAACATGGACCCTATAAAACCAAACGGGAGCCAAGAAAACTCAATTTGAACCCGACTAATTTTATAAAACATAAAAAAAATGCAATTATTAAAGTAGGCACCTAGGCGGTCGCCTAGGCGGCTGCCCAGACTCTACCGCCCACCTAGCTATTGCTTAGGCGGTCGGAGGTCCAAAACGCCTAGGCGATGGTCGAGGCAACGCCTTGACTACATTGCTATATATATAAATATATTTATATATAGAGAAAGATATTTGAGACTGATTTTTTGGTTTAGTGGACCAATTGACCACCTTAGAAGTTTCGGAATTTGTTGAAACTTGGTGGATGTGTTATCTAGGTTAAGGTGATCATCCTTACCAAAAATCATCAAATTCTAATACTTCAGTCATCAAATGGGCTAAGAAAAATTAACGGTTACAAGAGACAGCCGATAAAGCTTCAAACATTTGATGGCCCTAAAAGTTTTAGAATTTGTTGATTTTTTGTGAGGATGATGACCTTACCCTAGATAACGCACCCGCCAAGTTTCAACAAATTCTAAAACTTCTATAGTGGTCCACTGTACCAACAACGAAGGTGGTCCACTGGACAAGCAAACTTTTTCCCTATATATATATATATATATATATATATATATATAGAGAGAGAGAGAGAGAGAGAGAGTAGTGATACATTGCGGGCGCTCCCTTCGGGGGTATTTTTGGGATTTGTTTTTGGAGGTTGATCACCTACTCTTGGATAGCACACACAAAAAATTTCAACTCGATCCAAGACCTATAGGCCGTTCAAATGTAATCGAATTTTATCGGTCGTTTATTTTTACCGTCATTTTGATCAACACATTTGGACGGCCTACAGGTCTTGGATCGAGCTGAACTTTTTTGTGTGTGCTATCCAAGGGTAGATGATCAATCCCAAAAAAAAAAATTGAAAAACACCCCGGAGGGGGGTGCCGCACGTTACCGGCCACAATGTATCACGATTCTCTCTCTCTCTCTCTCTCTCTCTATATATATATATATATATATATATATATATATATATAGAGAGAGAGAGAGAGAGGCGTGCTAGGGTGCGGCGTGCGGTGCGTGCGGCGCCGCACTGCAGTCGTCTGATGCACTGCTGCGATGCGTGCGATGCACGCAGCGGTGCATCAGACGGCTGCGGTGCGACGCCGCACGCCGCATTTTAGCATTTCTCTCTCTCTCTCTCTCTCTCTCTCTCTCTATATATATATATATATATATATATATATATATATATATATATATATATATATATATATATATATATATATATAGTTCGGCTGTCCTAAGGGACATCCATAATCCTTAAGTTTAAGGACAAAAATTTGAGGGACCTAGAGGTTTTATAATTTTTTGATTTTTGATGAGGATGATCACCTTGCCATAGATAGGATCCCCATAAAAAATCAGCAAATTATAAAACCTCTAGAGCCCTCAAATATGCTCTTCAATTTAACGGTTGCAAATAACCTTGTGGAGCAAGTGCGCTATGAGCCTATGAGTGAACCCGTTGAGTTCACTAATCTTGTTTTTGAGTTAGATTCTTGTGTAAATTATACTAACCTTCTGCATCCAATGTATATGCTCATTTTGTGCCTTTCCGAGCTCTCACGTGCTCATACTCACCGAATACTAGTTTTTCTGAAAGCAATGTTTGCACATTATTAAATTAGCATGTTTTATACTTCTGTGCTTAGGTACTCATTTCTTAGCCGTATGCTTTATACTTCAATTATTATTTTTAATCAAGTATTCGAATGCTAGTTGTAGTAAGTCACTATTTTGGTGTTAGTATGTTATATCACCAAATATTCATTGTTGTGTGTATTTAGTCTCATATGTTGGCTTATTCCAGCTTCAACTGAAACAAGTTCATCACCTCATTTAACCATCTGTATCTTTCTTGGCAATGCTTATGTTCGTTTGCACATGTGAGACTGCATAATCTTTAGGATCCTCTTACTCCAAGAAATATATAGGGGTCTACATGTCTCTTGAAATTCTGCATCCCTTCTTTTTGACCCATTAGCTACTTCTGCTTTTATTATTGTTCCTCATGCTTCTGGTGTTGTATTACTTATTCAAGGGTCTGAATTCTGGACCTAGTAACCTTCAGTATATTTGCTGTATTGGTTATTTGTTTTGCTTCTATACCTAGTAGTTATACAAGAAATCTTTCCTTTTGACATATGACAACATCAGAAAATGGACTAGTGTTGCCTTCTTTACTATTGATATTATTGAAGGAGCTGTTTTTTGGCACACTTTCTTTCCTTTGACATATGAAGGCTTTATTAATCTCATGTTGAAACAAATGCCAACCCTGAATCACTAAAACTGCCAGAAGAACTTTCACATAGTTGGGACGTGCCACGGGAGAAAACATTACAGGTTATTTTGACTTTGCCACCCAAATTTTGCCTTGAATTAGACTTTACCCCGCACTTTTCATTAGTTAATAATTAGACTTTTCCCCCCAAGATTAACTGTTCCATCAGCTCACCCCCCAAAACTTTATTTATTTTCCGTCAGCTCACCCGCAAAAGGGTGAGCTCACAGAACAGTTAGTTTTGGGGGGTAGAGTCTAATTAATGAAAAGATGGGGGGCAAAGTCTAATTCAAGGCAAAATTTGGGGGGCAAAGTCAAATAACCCAAACATTGCAAAGTATTCAACATTTTGATTTTTTTTTTTTCTTGTTTGGTGATACTTTTTTGAATGAGTTTGTGGCCTAATTTAATATCCGATCAGCGCATGAGGTAATAATTTATACCATTTCATGTGTTCTGAATGCTAGCATCCCTTTAATTAGGAGTCATTATTGTGAAAAGTCTATAGTTTTAAGTGTTAAGAAAAGTTTATATATAATTTATGCTTAGTCTATTGATATTTTTTTCTTAATTTAGCTTCGGTTCCCTTGATACGCAACCTGATGTTGTAAGCCTGATGCTGGAACATTGAGCAATCAAAACGGACAAGTAAAAGCACAAGAGGAGAGATAAAGGCCATAATTAGCCACTTTAAAATGGAATTCATAAATGGTTGAAATATGGTTTTCACTCAATCTAATTAAAATGGATGAAGGCCACATCCTCTTATAAAGTAAACTACAGTACTCCCGAACCCACTAGGACGGTAGGACCTAAAAAGTAAAAGTAACAAACAAAAAACCCATTAGAGATGGAATCCTTTACACCCACAATGTCAATTTTTTATTCAGTACAATTTCTGCATAACTTCAAAATTAATGAAGCATCAGTTTTCAGTGGAAAAGAGAGCAATTCTTTCATCTCCTACAACATGCGTGAGCAGAACTTCCTTGAGACAAACGGTTCTCAAAAACTCCAGAGGAGAGGTATTTGTGAAAAGGGCAGTTTATCATCTATTAGAGCTCTTGATTAACCCCTTTCTTCCTCAGAAGTTGTCCCCATGAGGGGGGAGACAACGGCGGGAGAGGAAGTCCTAAACTCCTTTCCTGTTGTGGGAACCAATCTGGCTCCCCCAAAAAAGCTTTCTAACATGTTCAATTCCTATTTTGGGATAACTGGCTGTCATCCTCAATGATTGTCCCTGTCTCTAAATTACCAAAAGGTCTCCTTATATATGACAAATTAG
The DNA here is from genome assembly GCA_947650365.1 of Chamaelirium japonicum. Lineage (NCBI taxonomy): Eukaryota > Viridiplantae > Streptophyta > Magnoliopsida > Liliales > Melanthiaceae > Chamaelirium > Chamaelirium japonicum. Next base: position 6,600,840 of record OX393558.1, read on the forward strand.
TCCCTACTTATAGGAAAATTTTGGAAAAAAGAACTCTAGAAAAGCTTAAAAAGAAAATAAAAAATTTAGATCTTATTATAACCAAGAAACGTGAACAAGAATACCTAGCATGCATCCATCTTCTTACTTTTAAGGACATATAAAGTGGCCTAATGACGCTCCCACAGTGTTTTCAGAGGCCGGGGGGTAAGGTGGTGCGGTGCGTTTTACTTGTCGTGGGACGGGGCGTAAGCCCCACTAATTTTAAATTTTTAACTTAAAAAATATAAATAAATAATATTATAAAAAATAGTAGAAATAGATTAAAAAAACATAATTAAAAAATACTTTGAGCAAATTAAGCATTTAAGCCAACAATCATGGTTTATAAATCACAAATATATTTCAATATCACTTAAGATATATTTCTAAGTTTCTAACTAAAATTCAAACTATCTATGTCCATATCCCATAGATTCTATCAATGTTTAAAAAGACGAAAGGCATACCGAGACGTTTTTCCTCTGAAGAGGCGAGGTGTAAACCTCAAGGCGCGCCGAGGCGTAAGCCTCGAAATTTTTCGAGGCGTTTGGGTAAAAAAAAAAGTTAAAAATCATAATAAATACTATTATTGAATGTATAATAATAATTAAACTAGATATGCATAATAAATCACAATGTGTTAGAAAATATCTTATATGACATGATTGAGGACTTCATCGAGCAATCTAACAACAAAATAGAAAGTCAAATTGCTCAAACACGCTTAATTCTTTAATATTCAAGATAATAATTAAAGTAACAACTAACAAGTAATAACAAACAATAAAATACGAATATATGACTAATATTGTCAAGTTAAAAAAAAAAAACAAACTAACAATGATACAAAAAATGAGAATGATAAAATACAAAGAAAAAAATATAGAAAAACCTAGTAGAAGATACAAGATCATGATCCATGCCTCTAAACTTGAAACAAATATTTATCTCACTTATAGTTGGTAGACAATCCACAAAGAAGAAGAATACAACTTTTAAATCAAAATCGAAAAAGAAATGAGCACTAGATCTTGATTTTAGATTATTGGAGACAAGGGGAAGGGGGTTTCAAAACCTAAAGAGATCTAAAAAGGTTTCGGAGGTTTCAATGGGTGAAAAAAGGGTCCATGGGAACAATTTACATATCAAACCCTTATTGCCCCCCACACCAAACATTGGTTTTAACCCCTCCCCGCCCTATGTTTCACGCCTGGTGCAAGAGGCGTACGCCTCGGACAAAGGCATACGTCTCTTGATGTAGAGACGTAGGCTTTTTATATGTGGCTGCTGAGGCGTGCGCCTCGAGGCAGCACAGGACCGTCTCGCCTCGAGGCGGGCCTCGAGGCGTAAGCCTCAAACGCCTTTTTAAACATTGGATTCTATCATTCCATACATGATATAGAATCAATTTAAAACAACATTAGTTCCTAAAAATCTCATAATCGTCATCCAAGAGAGTAAGACACATATAAGAGATCACACGGTGGCAATCAAATCATTTAATCTCAACTATGTAATGCAAACTCCAGTGGGGCATAATCCCAGACCATTGGGGGGTAAAAGACTTGCCCCAGTGGTTCGGGTGTCAGCCCTAGATTGAGAGCCACCCCGGACTTTTTAGGACCGCCCTGTCCCGGGGTGCGTTTTTCAACATCACCTGAACAAATGTCAGGCCAGACTTGGAAACATACATCAGTCTAATCAGGCTCTTGCAGGATTGGTTGAACTCAACAATCCTGCCATACACTCCTGATAAGCTCAAAGGTATGAGTTCACATGGTCAGATTAGCTCCCATGGTTTTGTTCTGATTTTTTTTTTTTTTTTTTTTTGTCGCCTATGTTGCAGATAATTACTTGTAGTAGGATCTCTGTGGGAAGAAGCTCTCGCTGCCCTTTCTCGGAGATGTGTTCGAAGTTTGTAGGACCAGCCTGGTCTGCTGCCAGCTGTTAGAGAGAGAGAGAGAGAGAGAGAGGTCCAGGTGGCGGTAAGTTGTGTTAGGCCATTAGATTATTTAGAAATATTATTAGTTACTTAAGCCTGATAATTTGTGAATCACCACCACCTACATTGGCATTCAAAATAATGTGGTCATTTCATCCTTTGGGTACGGGTGTTGGCGGTATATATTCTGACATGGTGATGTAACAGTATAATACTGTAGCATTAGTTTTGGGCATTACTTTTGCCTTGAATGGAAATATGTTGAATTGAGTTACATTTCCAGGAGGAGCCGATGACAGATAAAGCATATCGAGAAATGATCCAATAAGGTGTCCAGTAAGTAAGGTGGGGTGCCTGATCCATCAGAGCCGTCCCATGGCAGGCAACCCGAGGGGTGAAAGGAACTCAACCCGGTGCTGACGGCTGTAGATGCATCTGTCCCGAGTCCCGACACCTTACGGTACGGAGCACCTTATGGAATCACTACTCTGAAGTATATGGCCCCATTTGGTTTGTGTTTGTAGTTGTTATCCAAGTGTTGTACTAGAAACATTTTTGGGGTTATTAGGCTAAAGTCCCTAACAACAGATCGGTGGGCCGAAAAGGATGGGCAAAAGATATGTTTCACATAAGGTCCTTGGTCAAGAGATCTATTAGATGAAAAGGGCTGCTAAAAGATCAAAATTTCCTTATTATACCTTCCCTTTTCCCTGTTTCTCTCGAGCAACGGTGGCAAGGCGGGCGTGAGCAGCGGTGGCGGAGGCAAGCACGAGCAGCGGAGGTGGCAGTGGGCGCGAGTTGCAACTGCTCTCCGCCGCCACTGCCACAGGGGCAAAGACGTTCGATTCGGATTAGGTTTAGGTTTACGTCTAGGGTTCATCCCATGACTTATAGATCTTAGCGTTTAGGGTTAAGTTTAGTTTTATAAAGGAAAACATCTAATAGTATAATACTAAAATGGAAACCTTTCTACCGTGTTTTGACACATGGACGTCTTTTAAATAGCAAGAATCCTTCTCCCGTGTGTGAACACGGTTTATTTTTAAATCCATTTAAAAACCTACTATAAAGATGATAAATACTCATTCAATGACATTTAATGGTCATTTTTTAATCTCTCTCTCTCTCTCTCACTCACTCTCTCTCTCTCTCTAACAAGTGAATCGCACTCATTTTAGATTTTACACTTCTTTGAACAGTTGCATAGTCATCTGTGCCAAATGGCGTGCATCAAGCTCATCCGAGCATTGCTTAGGTTTTTTACTAGTCCAATACTAAAATGGAAACCTCTTTCCCGTGTTGTGACACGTGGACGACTTTTAAAGAGCTATAATTCTTCTTCTGTGTGTGAACGTGGCTCTCTTTTAAATCTATTTAAAACCTACTATAAAAATGATAAATTTTCATTCAATGGCATTTAATGAACATTTGATAAATTTTCATTCAATGGCTTATAGATCTTAGGGTTTAGGGTTAAGTTTAGTTTTATAAAGAAAAACATATATCTATACTAAAATGGAAGCCTCTCTCCTGTGTTGTGACACGTGGATGGCTCTCTTTTAAATCTATTTAAAAACCTACTATAAATATAATAAATTTTCGTTCAATGGCATTTAATGATCATTTGATGCTAATCTCTCTCTCTCTCTCTCTCTCTCTCTCTAACAAGTGAATCACACACACTTCAGATTTCACTCTTCTTCGAACAGTTGCGATATTGTCTTTGCCAAATGGCGTGCATCAAGCACATTCGTGCGTGCAATTTCTACATTCACATGCAAATCCTACTATCACTAGATCATCGTGTAAACAGTCATACAATTCAAAATATATAATCAAACAATTACACACTCAAACATGAACCCCGGATATTTTGTTCAACCTGCCCCCGGTCGGGCATTACTATCGGGCCTTTTATTTCGATGAAGAGGGCCAACTCTCTCGCCGTGCATCCACCAACTCCATGCACAATTCACTCAGATGATCATAAGGGGTTTCCCGTCTTTCACGGTGGAGCTCTACCGCCCAACTTGCTTTACTATGAGGACTTTAACTCCCCGGGACAGAGATGCTAGGCCAATCCCTACTCGAGGGCACCACCTATTAGCTTTACCACAACCCTTGCCCGTGACCCCTAACCTACTTAACTTCGGCTGTACGCGCAGATGGTTCACGACCCTTGCGCGCACGGGGTCCCTACCCTCTAACCAGTTAGATTTTCAACAATTAACACATCACATGGCATTGAAGGAACTATACAGTGATTAATCATATTCAATGGATTACCTCGAGATTCGCACCCACTCACAACCCAGCATTATAATTAAATATAATAAAGTACTCGCCCAAAATCCATTTACTAGGGTTACCACGCTCCTCTCAGGAGGGTGGGTCCCGATAATTCTTTACTCATTTTAATGGAATACCTAGCTATGGTGTCCATGCAAACAATATAATAGTTATTATTAAATTATTAACTTTTTATGCATGCGTCGCCGGACTCGCGACTCCGCATGCAAGGCGGGGTCCACTTGACCACATGCGACGACGCCCGGTGGGCCCGCATGCAGTGTTATGGACACCTACCCTTAATTTCTATATTGGTATTATTAATTATTAAAAAAAGTGTGCTGTGTCACCTGGTTGACGTGCCCGAACTCCCGTCTATGGCCTCTGCTCCGTCTACGGTTGGATCGTCCCGGTACGAACTGGTAAGTTGCATGCATCCATACATTACTAATATGCTAAAAGCGAGGATTTCAAATTTATTTGTGTGGGGACTGAAGGTAGCTATCGTGTCATGGACACGAAAATCAATGTGGTTAATGGGATAGTATTGTGCGTGATCGGGTTGTCCTTACCCAACTTGCACCGTAAGACGATCTAAGACTTTGTATTAGGATTTGAATAAAGTTGCATAGACAATTGATTTGGTAGGTCAACTACAGTTTGACCGAACGTGATTTAGGACAGGTTGCGATCAACTCAACCTAGGTCTCAAGGGTCAATGATTGTCATTCACACCTCACAAGCCTGTTTCGGACACCATGAGGATCCGTGATCGAGCTAATGCCATGCTAGCAACAACTTCCTCAAAAGGACGAAGAAATACAATAACCCCAAGACAAGGTTTGGCACTGGTTGTCTTGGCCGCCTTATTGCCAAGCCATCTGGTGGTTGGCTTCTACTGTCTGCCAGTCGACGTTAAAGCAGACGGCGGCAGATGGGAGGGGCGGCCTGGAGCGCCGGCGAGCGCTCGGCCGGCCTCTCCCGTACCACCCCCACCGAGGAGGCACAGGACGAGGCGGCCGGAGCTCTCGTCGGAGTCCAAGAGCTCGGACGGCGAGGGTCACGCGGGGTTGGGTCGCAGAGGAGATAAGAAGAGGAGAGGGTGGCTGACCTGGGGGTGCCGACACGCTCGCCGATGCTCCAACGAGGGGCGGGTCGCGATGCTCTGATCTTCTCCCTAGATCTCTTCTCCTTCTCTCTCTCCCGTTCTCTCTTTCTTGGTTCACAATAAGAAATGAAGGGGCTGCTGTTATGGTACTAAAGATGGTGTTTTCATGGTAATAAAGAGGGTTGGGGAAATAAGATGTTAGCCCCTTTAATTCATAATAACGATGAAGGAATAAAGGAAGAAGAGATCTGGTTGTTAAGGCTATCAGATTGCTAAGACTTTTAACTCCTAATAAAGAGAATGAACTAAGAGAATAAAAGCTTGAGTTTTATCATCTTAACTCTTTCATTTCTTCCCATCCGAAATTAAAATTTTAAGTCACGAAGAGAGAGATCTGGTTGTTAAGGCTATCAAGTTGTAATGGCTTTTAACTCCTAATAAAGAGTAGGGAATAAAGGAAGAAGAGATCCGATTTTATCACCATAAATCTTTCCTATTCTCCCCATCCTAAATTAAAATTTAAATCACGGGGAGAGAGATCTGGTTGTTAAGGTTATTCGGTTGTTAAGGCTTTTAATTCCTAATAAAGAGGATGGAATAAAGGAATAAAAGATTTAGTTTTATTATCTTAACTCCTAATAAACCTGTTATTTTAATTAATTTATATTATTATCAAAAATATTAATATCATGCCTTGTAACACGTGCTCGCATGCTCGTGTAACGATCACCATGCCTCCAGTGTCACCTAGCGACCCGGACCCGGGGCCCACTGCCCGGTCCAACTCATGTTCAAGCACACACCATCGACAACCATAATTGAGAAAACAAATCAATCAGTTTTAGCAATAATAAAATAATAATAAAACTGGGCTGCCCTGAAATCAAACGTACCGGGTATTACATCCTACCCACCTTATTAAAATTTTCGTTCCGAAAATTAACTAACACTAATCTTCAAACAAAGAAGAGTATTGAGACCGCATCGCTGACTCGAGCTCCCGCGTAGCTTCCTCCTCACTACAGTGCTGCCACTGCACCTTCACCATGGGGATGGTCTTTGTACGAAGTACTCGATTCTCACTAGCCAAGATCCTGACCGGTCGCTCCTAATAGGATGCGTCTGAACTGAGGGTCAGGTCCTGCCAATCTAACACGTGCGACGGGTCTAGCTCATACCTCCGAAGCATCGACACGTGAAAAACACCGTGGACGCTAGAGAGCTGCGGGGGCAGTGCCAGACGATATGCCACCTCGCCAACTCTCTTCAAAATCTCGAAGGGACCTATGAACCTTGGAGCCAACTTCCCTTTCTTTCCAAACCTCGTGATGCCTCGACGAGGGGAAACCTTCATAAAAACATGGTCCCCAACAATAAACTCAAGCGGGCGTCGACGCACATCCGCGTAGCTCTTCTGTCGACTCTGCGCCGCTCTAAGTCGCTCTCTAATCAGCTGGATCTTCTCAGTCGTCTCCTGGACAAGCTCTTCTTTGTTTGATGATTAGTGTTAGTTAATTTTCGGGACGAAAATTTTAATAAGGTGGGTAGGATGTAATACCCGGTACGTTTGATTTCAGGGCAACCCAGTTTTATTATTATTTTATTATTTCTAAACTGATTGATTTGTTTTTCCAATTATGGTTGTCGATGGTGTGTGCTTGAACATGAGTTGGACCGGGCAGTGGGCCCCGGGTCCGGGTCGCTAGGTGACACTGGAGGCATGGTGATCGTTACACGAGCATGCGAGCACGTGTAACAAGGCATGGCATTAATATTTTTTATAATAATATAAATTAATTAAAATAACAGGTTTATTAGGAGTTAAGATAATAAAACTAAATCTTTTATTCTTTTATTCCATCCTCTTTATTAGGAATTAAAAGCCTTAACAACCGAATAACCTTAACAACCAGATCTCTGTCCCCGTGATTTAAATTTTAATTTAGGATGGGGAGAATAGGAAAAATTTATGGTGATAAAATCGAATCTCTTCTTCCTTTATTCCCTACTCTTTATTAGGAGTTAAAAGCCATTACAACCTGATAGCCTTAACAACCAGATCTCTCTCTCCGTGACTTAAAATTTTAATTTCGAATGGGAAGAAATGAAAGAGTTAAAATGATAAAACTCAATCTTTTATTCTCTTAGTTCATTCTCTTTATTAGGAGTTAAAAGTCTTAACAATCTGATAGCCTTAACAACCAGATCTCTTCTTCCTTTATTCCTTCATCGTTATTATGAATTAAAGGGGCTAACAGCTTATTTCCCCAACCCTCTTTATTACCATGAAAACACCATCTTTAGTACCATAACAACAGCCCCTTCATTTCTTATTGTGAACCAAGAAAGAGAGAACGGGAGAGAGAGAAGGAGAAGAGATCTAGGGAGAAGATCAGAGCATCACGACTTGCCCCTCGCCGGAGCATCGGCGAGCGTGTCGGCACCCCCAGGTCAGCCACCCTCTCCTCCTCTTATCCCCTCTGCGACCCAACCCCGCGTGACCCCCCGCCATCCGAGCTCTTGGACTTCGACGAGAGCTCCGGCCGCCTCATCCCGTGCCTCCTCGGTGGGGGTGGTGCGGGAGAGGCCGGCCGAGCGCTCGCCGGCGCTCCAGGACACCCCTCCCATTTGCCGCCGTCGGCTTTGACGTCGACTGGTAGACAGTAGAAGCCAACCACCAGATGGCTTGGCAATAAGGCGGCCAAGACAACCAGTGCCAAACCTTGTCTTGGGGTTATTGTATTTATTCGTCCTTTTGAGGAAGTTGTTGCTAGCATGGCATTAGCCCAATCACGGACCCTCATGGTGTCCGAAACAGGCTTGTGAGGTGTGAATGACAATCATTGGCCCTTGAGACCTAGGTCGAGTTAATCGCAACCTGTCCTAAATCACGTTCGGTCAAACTGTAGTTGACCTACCAAATCAATTGCCTATGCAACTTTATTCAGATCCGAATACAAAGTCTTAGATCATTTTACGGTGCAAATTGGGTAAGGACAACCCGATCACGCACAATGCTATCCCATTAACCACATTGATTTTTGTGTCCATGACACGATAGCTACATCCAGTCCCCATACAAATAAATTTGAAATCCCCGCTTTTAGCATATTAGTAATGTATGGATGCATGCAACTTACCAGTTCGTACCGGGACGATCCAACCGTGGACGGAGCAAAGGCCAGAGACGGGAGTTCGGGCACGTCAACCAGGTGACACAGCACGCTTTCTTTAATAATTAATAATATCGATATAGAAATTAAGGGTAGGTGTCCATAACGCTGCATGCGGGTCCCGCCGGACGTTGTCGTATGTGGTCGAGTGGACCCCGCCTTGTATGCGGAGTCGCGAGTCCGACGACGCATGCATAAAAAGTTAATAATTTAATAATAAATATTCTATTGTTTGCATGGACACCATAGATAGGTATTTTCTTAATTTGAATAAATAAATCGAGACCCACCCTCCTGAGAGGAGCGTGGTAACCCTAGTAAATGGATTCTGGGTGAGAGTGCTTTATTTTATTTAATTATGATGCTGGGTTGTGAGTGGGTGCGAATCCTGGTGTAATCCATCAAAAATGATTAAACACTGTTTAGTTCATTTAATGCCATGTGGTATGTTAATTATTGTTAATCTACCTGGTTAGAGGGTAGGGACCCCGTGCGCGCAAAGGTCGTGAACCACCTTGCGCGTACAGCCGAAGTTAAGTAGGTTAAGGGTCACAGGCAAGGGTTGTGGTAAACCCAATAGGAGGTGCCCTCGAGTAGTGATTGGCCTAGCAACCCTGTTCCGGGGAGTTGAAGTCCCCATAGTAAAGCAAGTTGGGCGGTAGAGCTCCACCGTGAAAGACGGGAAACCCCTTATGATCATCTGGGTGAATTGTGCATGGAGTTAGTAGATGCACGGCGAGAGAGTTGGCCCTCTACATCGAAATAAAAGGCCCGATAGTAATGCCCGACCGGGGGCAGGTTGAACAAAATATTCGAGGTTCATGTTTGAGTGTGTAATTGTTTGATTATAAATTTTGAATTGTATGACTGTTCACACGATGACCTAGTGACAATAGGATTTGCATGTGAATGTAGAAATTGCATGGACACATAGGACGTGATTAAGAACGTAGCTTGACAATTAGGTTAATCAATAAATTGTCTAAAAATTTGAGCGTTGTTAATTATTAAAATTGTTAGCTTGTCACTAGCCATTTATTTGGCTAATCTCCCAAATGTATTTTTGGGGGCTACTCATTCCCACGAGTAGACTCTCCTGCAGGAACGGAGGCACAGGAGCAGCAATAGGAGTCCAGCAGTTAGTTTAGGGTAGCAGTTTGTCTCTCTAGTATGTCAATCTTAGCATTCGATGTAATCGAACTGGATTGGAATAATGATTTTATTATTAGTTAGCTAGTCTGATAAGTGGTAATGTGCCAGTTGAACCTTTTGGGTAGGCCTCTCCTCAAGGCCCCAAGCATAGGTTAGATCACAATGAAAATATAAAAAGAATAATTAACCTAATTTGGCAAGCCAGTAGATAGGACCTCCAGACCGATGCACTGAGAGTTAGGGAGTGGGTAAGATACTTGGCTCGCCGTCGAAGGCTTGAGCCTCGTGCTCCTTCAGAGGATCTTCTTTCAGTAAGTAGTGACACCGTTAGGTCGCACATACCGAGAGGATACCCCTTTTGAAGGTCGAGCCTGATTTAATATTTTATCCATATTGATTTTCTAAATTAAATAAAAATATTTTCAGCTGTCACGCCCCAGAAATCAGAAGAGCGATTCCTGGGGTGTGAGGTGAGAAAAAGTGGTTTTTGGGATCAAATCAATTAACTATGCCGATTGGGATTCTCACTGGGCTCCTTCTAGGCTCACACACATGGAAAGGAAATAAGGGAAAGAAACAAGAGATGATATTTTGAAACTTGAAAATACTTTTATTCAATTTAGAAAATCAACATGGATAAAATATTAAATCAGGCTCGACCTTCAAAAGGGGTATCCTCTCAGTATGTGCAGCCTAACGGTGTCACTACTTACTAAAAGAAGATCCTCTGAAGGAGCACGAGGCTCAAGCCTCCGAAGCATCGACACGTGAAAAACACCGTGAACGCTAGAGAGCTGTGGGGGCAATGCCAGACGATATGCCACCTCGCCAACTCTCTCCAAAATCTCGAAGGGACCTATGAACCTTGGAGCCAACTTTCCTTTCTTCCCAAACCTCGTGATGCCTCAACGAGGGGAAACCTTTAGAAAAACATGGTCCCCAACAGTAAACTCAAGCGGGCGTCGACGCACATCCGCGTAGCTTTTCTGTCGACTCTGCGCCGCTCTAAGTCGCTCTCTAATCAGCTGGATCTTCTCAGTCGTCTCCTGGACAAGCTCTGGCCTCAAGAGACTCCGCTCTCCTACCTCCACCCAACAAAGAGGTGACCGACATGGCCTCCCGTACAAAGCCTCATAGGGGGCCATGCCGATGCTAGCTTGGTGACTATTATTGTAGGCGAACTCCACAAGAGGTAGGTGCTCCTCCCAACTGCCTCCAAAATCTACTGTGCAAGCCCGCAACATATCCTCCAAAATCTGAATCGTCCTCTCTGACTGGCCATCCGTCTGTGGGTGAAATGCAGTGCTAAAACTGAGCTCCGTCCCCAAAGCTGTCTGCAGGCTCTCCCAAAATCGAGAAACGTACCGAGGATCTCGATCCGAGACAATGGAAACTGGAACTCCGTGCAGCTTGATAATTTCCCTCACATACAACTTCGCTCGGTCGATGGATGTCATCGTCGTCCGCACCGGAAGAAAGTGCGCTGATTTCATCAGTCGATCCACGATCACCCAAACAGAAGTCATGTTTGTTCCGGGTCAGAGGCAACCCCGAAACAAAATCTATCGTGATGTGTTCCCATTTCCACTCAGCTACTGGAAGTGGCTGCAGTAATCCAGCCGGTCTCTGGTGCTCAGCCTTGACTTGCTGACAAGTCAAACGTCTAGACACAAAGGCGGCTACATCACGCTTCATGCCCTTCCACCAGAATTGCCTTCTCAAATCATGATACATCTTGGTGCCGCCAGGGTGCACCGAGAATTTGGATCGATGCGCCTCTGACAACACCTCCTCTCGAACCTCCTCATCAGCAGGGAGGCACAACCTCCTCTGGAACCGCAGACCTCCATCAACATCAACTGACCAGTCAGGAACGAGCTCCCCACTGTCGCACCGTGCTCTAATCTCCTCCAACTCAGAATCCAACCTTTGTGTTGCAATCACCTTCTGCAGTAGGCTGGGCTGCACTCGTATGGTGCGCAACATGGTATGAGAGGGCTCCCATTGAACCCACAAATCAAAGCCTTCTATCGTGGCCAGAAAATCCTGTCGATCAGTCACCAATCTAGCAAGCTGACTGCGGGACTTCCGGCTCAATGCATCTGCAACAACATTCACTTTACCAGGATGATAAAAGAGTGAATAGTTGAAGTCTTTTAAGACTTCGATCCACCTCCTCTGACGCATGTTCAGATCCTTCTGATTCGCGATGTACCGTAGGCTCTTGTGATCATAATACATATCGAACTCCTCACCGTACAGGTAATGCCTCCAGATCTTCAAAGCAAAAACCACCGCAGCCAACTCCAAATCATGGGTGGGATAGTTCTTCTCGTGAGTCTTCAACTGCCTCGAGGCGTATGCAACCACCCTGCCATCCTGCATCAGAACTGCTCCAAGCCCCATCAGAGAGGCATCGATGAATACAACATATCCCTTACCACTGACCGGAATCGTAAGCACTGGGGCCGAAGTAAACGTCGTTTCAACTCCTGGAAGGACTTCTCACAATCTTCCGACCACTCGAACCTGACACCCTTCTTTGTCAGACGGGTGAGAGGTGCTGCTAGACGAGAAAATCCCTCCACAAAACGTCTATAATAGCCTGCTAGCCCCAAGAAACTCCTGATCTCGAATACGTTCTTCGGTTGCTCCCAGTCCATCATGGCCTCTATCTTCGATGGATCCACGGAGATACCTTCCTGTGAGACAACATGTCCGAGAAATTTCACCTCCTGCATCCAAAACTCACACTTACTGAACTTGGCATATAGTTGGTGGTCTTTGAGGGTCTGCAACACAGCACTCAGGTGCTCCCGATGATCTTCCTTCGTCTTGGAGTAAATGAGGACATCGTCCACAAATACCACAACGAATCTGTCCAAGAACATGCTGAAGACTTGATTCATCAGATCCATGAATGCTGCAGGGGCGTTTGTTAGACCGAAGGGCATGACCAAAAACTCATAGTGCCCATATCGTGTCCGAAACGCCGTCTTCGGAATATCCTCCGTCCTCACAGCCAACTGGTGATATTCGGTCCTCAGGTCAATCTTCGAGAAATAACAAGCACCATTCAACTGATCAAAGAGGTCCTCGATTCGCGGCAAAGGGTACTTGTTCTTGATCGTGATGCTATTCAGTTTGCGATAATCGATGTAAAGCCTCTTCGTCCCATCCTTCTTTTGAGCAAAGAGGACTGGGACTCCCCAAGGAGATGTGCTCGGACGAATGAAGCCTCTATCGAGCAACTCCTCCAACTGGGTCTTTAGTTCCTTCAGCTCCGCAGGAGCCATCCGGTACACAACAATCGAGACCGGTGCTGCTCCCGGTACCAGATCTATAGCAAACTCAACTTCCCGAGGTGGAGGCAAGCCTGGAAGCTCATCTGGGAAGACATCCGGAAACTCACGAACCATTGGTGGTAGCACCATTGATTTTCCATCTTTATCTCTACTCGGTAGCTGCGCCAGTAAGCTAAGGGTAATCTGTTGCAGCGGTACCAGACATAAAATCTTTTGCTTGTCTCCCATGAAGTAGAACATCTCGCTCCCCGGAGGTGAGAATGTGACTTTCTTAGTGAAGCAATCGAGGTTGACGTGATAGGCTGACATCCAATCCATCCCAAGCAGTACGTCCACTCCTCCTAAGGCCAGGATGATGAGGTCTGCCGAGAGCTCTCGGTCTCCAATATGAATGATGCAATCCCGGCAGATTCGGTCCACATCGGTACTTACCCCGAGCGGTGAAAACACCGACAGAGGTTGACGACCAAGATCCAATAGGCCAAGAGCCAAGAGCCAAGACTCCTGAGGCGGGAATGCCAAGATGGATGAGGTGAGGTGAGGTGAGGTGAGATGTACAAGGTCATGAGTTAGCCCCACATCACCTGGAGAGAAGGAGATCATGAGCTACTTATATAATTTCTCCTCCCAAACATAGAAGACGCGTTTTAAAACCGTGCGCCGCTACGGAATTCGTAAGAACTCCGTAGTTAAGCGTGCTCGGGCGAGAGTACTACCAGGATGGGTGACCTCCCTGGGAAGTTCTCGTGCGGGCACGGGCAAAGCGGACAATATCTTGTGTGTTTGGGGCGGATGTTACAAAATGGTATCAGAGCCGGTTCTCCTCGGGATGGGGGGTCTAACCCTACACGAGGACGTGTAGCCCTGAGGGGGGTGGATTGTGACGACCAAGATCCAATAGGCCAATAGCCAAGAGCCAAGACTCCTGAGGCGGGAATGCCAAGATGGATGAGGTGAGGTGAGGTGCGGTGAGGTGTACAAGGCCACGAGTTAGCCCCACATCGCCTGGAGAGAAGGAGATCATGAGCTACTTATATAATTTTCCCTCCCAAACATAGAAGACGCGTTTTAAAACCGTGCGCCGCTACGGAATTCGTAAGAACTCCGTAGTTAAGCGTGCTCGGGTAAGATAGTACCAGGATGGGTGACCTCCCTGAGAAGTTCTCGTGCGGGCACGGGCAAAGCAGACAATATCTTGTGTGTTTGGGGAGGATGTTACAAAATGGTATCAGAGCTGGTTCTCCTCGGGATGGGGGGGTCTAACCCTACACGAGGACGTGTAGCCCTAAGGGGGGTGGATTGTGACGACCAAGATCCAATAGGCCAAGAGCCAAGAGCCAAGACTCCTGAGGCGGGAATGCCAAGATGGATGAGGTGAGGTGAGGTGAGGTGAGGTGTACAAGGTCATGAGGTAGCCCCACATCACCTGGAGAGAAGGAGATCCTGAGCTACTTATATAATTTCCCCTCCCAAACATAGAAGACGCGTTTTAAAACCGTGCGCCGCTACGGAATTCGTAAGAACTCCGTAGTTAAGCGTGCTCGGGCGAGAGTAGTACCAGGATGGGTGACCTCCCTGGGAAGTTCTCGTACGGGTACGGACAAAGCGGACAATATCTTGTGTGTTTGGGGCGGATGTTACAAAAGTGTAACAAGGCATGGCATTAATATTTTTGATAATAATATAAATTAATTAAAATAACAGGTTTATTAGGAGTTAAGATAATAAAACTAAATCTTTTATTCTTTTATTCCATCCTCTTTATTAGGAATTAAAAGCCTTAACAACCGAATAACCTTAACAACCAGATCTCTCTCCCCGTGATTTAAATTTTAATTTAGGATGGGGAGAATAGGGAAGATTTATGGTGATAAAATCGGATCTCTTCTTCCTTTATTCCCTACTCTTTATTAGGAGTTAAAAGCTATTACAACCTGATAGCCTTAACAACCAGATCTCTCTCTCCGTGACTTAAAATTTTAATTTCGGATGGGAAGAAATGAAAGAGTTAAGATGATAAAACTCAATCTTTTATTCTCTTAGTTCATTCTCTTTATTAGGAGTTAAAAGTCTTAACAATCTGATAGCCTTAACAACCAGATCTCTTCTTCCTTTATTCCTTCATCGTTATTATGAATTAAAGGGGCTAACAACTTATTTCCCCAACCCTCTTTATTACCATGAAAACACCATCTTTAGTACCATAACAGCAGCCCCTTCATTTCTTATTGTGAACCAAGAAAGAGAGAACGGGAGAGAGAGAAGGAGAAGAGATATAGGGAGAAGATCAGAGCATCGCGACCCGCCCCTCGTCGGAGCATCGGCGAGCGTGTCGGCACCCCCAGGTCAGCCACCCTCTCCTCTTCTCATCTCCTCTGCGACCCAACCCCGCGTGACCCCCGCCGTCCAAGCTCTTGGACTCCGACGAGAGCTCCGGCCGCCTCGTCTTGTGCCTCCTCGGTGGGGGTGGTACGGGAGAGGCCGGCCGAGCGCTCGCCAGCGCTCCAGGCCGCCCCTCCCATCTGCCGCCGTCGGCTTTGACGTCGACTGACAGACAATAGAAGCCAACCACCAGATGACTTGGCAATAAGGCGGCCAAGACAACCAGTGCCAAACCTTGTCTTGGGGTTATTGTATTTCTTCGTCCTTTTAAGGAAGTTGTTGCTAGCATGGCATTAGCTCGATCACGGACCCTCATGGTGTCCGAAACAGGCTTGTGAGGTGTGAATGACAATCATTGGCCCTTGAGACCTAGGTCGAGTTGATCGCAACCTGTCCTAAATCACGTTCGGTCAAACTGTAGTTGACCTACCAATTCAATTGTCTATGCAACTTTATTCAAATCCTAATACAAAGTCTTAGATCGTCTTACGGTGCAAGTTGGGTAAGGACAACCCGATCACGCACAATACTATCCCATTAACCACATCGATTTTTGTGTCCATGACACGATAGCTACCTTCAGTCCCCACACAAATAAATTTGAAATCCCCGCTTTTAGCATATTAGTAATGTATGGATGCATGCAACTTACCAGTTCGTTTCTTACTAGTCTAATACTAAAATGGAAACCTCTCTCCCGTGTTGTAACACATGGACATCTTTTAAAGGTTTGAATCTTTCTTCTGTGTGTGAACACTGCTCACTTTTAAATCCTAATAAAAACCTACCATAAAGATGATAAATACTCATTGAATGATATTTAATGATCATTTGATGTTAATATCTTTCTCAGCAAATCACACTTATTTAGATTTCACACTTCTTCCAACATTGCGATGTCGTCTTTGCCAAATGGCGTGCATCAAATTCAGCCGAGTATTGCTCGGGTTTCTTACTAATCTATATATCTATACTAAAATGGAAGCCTCTCTCTCGTGTTGTGATACGTGGATGTCTTTTAAAGAGTTAGAATTCTTCTTCCGTGTGTGAACACGGTCTCTTTTAAATCCATTTAAAAACATACCAAAACAATGATAAATTTTCATTCAATAGCATTTAATGGCCATTTGATGTTAATCTCTCTTTCTCTAACAAATGAATCACACTCACTTCAGATTTCACACTTCATCGAACAGTTGTGATGTCGTCTTTGCCAAATGGCGTGCATCAAGCACATTCGAACATTGCCCGATTTCTTACTAGTAGAAACTAAATATGAAGTGCAACAAGAGCTATTTTTTCTTTTAACATCAATGACGGGTATTTTCGTTCTTACAATTTGACTGTCCTTTAGGCTGGTTGATCTTTTGACTAGGGAAGGACTGCTAACTACCCCAATATTTTTTTGGGTAAATCTTGGATCTATCGCATCATCGAATAGAGTTTTTGAGCTGGTGGTACTTCTTCTCTCTCATGTTGGAGGCCGTTGTGCCATGTTTGCATGTGCGAATCCTGACTGTTGATGTCATGTTCATGGGATTATGGGATTAATAAATAGCAGTTATACTACCTCCTTCCGTTTTGATCTCCGGACCTCTTTGGGCCAAACAGATTTAGTACCCATTTGGCTCTGAGTTAGTTTTTAACAAAGTGATTTATGAAAGAACTGTGCTCTCAAGGATCTGTCGGGGCTTGCACAAGCGAATCAAGGCACATACTCAAGCGAGACTTCAGGTGCGATTCAATTTGAGTCGGTCAAACTGGTTGAGTTTGGTTTTGAGCATGTTCAAGTGAGTCGGACCCTCTTAGAAATTTGCGCTCTTACAAAATGTTATGGCCTTGATCATTATTCCAAAAGTCCCAGGTCTGATGGAAAATTAAGCCCATAACTATTTAGAAACATAATACCACCATTTTTCTGCGGTTGACGATCTTGGCTGCTCTCACTCTAGGTAGCCTTCGCTCAAGGAGCAGATAGTCCTTTTTCCTTTGGGGACGGTCGTCCTTTCCTGAATTCGAATCCTTGATATGGTGTTGGATTTGATACTAAGTTAGGAAACCATTTCACCCAAAAGTTTAAGATGTTAGGAAATAGATCAACAATCTATGTATAATATAATTCGGGGGGCGTTTTAATGTAACAGCTGCTGTGAAATACCCTCTCTTTTCTCTTACTCGATTACAGAGGCGCCCTCGTCTCTCTCTCTCTCTCTCTCTCTCTCTCTCTCTCTCTCTCTCTCTCTCTCTCTCTCTCTCTCTCTCTCTCTCTCTCTCTCTCTCTCTCTCTCTCTCTCCTGCAAACAGGAGTCTTGTGTGTGTGTTTTTTTTCTTTTTTGGAGGGGGGGGGGGGCAAACGTGTGATTATTCTTCCTGGTGGATTGCCTTCTTCGTGTGATTGTTCTAAGAGAGGGTAGAGATGCGATGTGAGGGGATTCAACAAAAAGTGAACCTCTGTCTGGTTATTGTAATCTCTAGTAGTGAAATCCTATATCCTTGAGTGTTGATATTTCTCTTGTGCTTGCGTGCGCATCATCTTCTTTGATGTATTATCTACGGAAACTCTGATCTCAAACCTTGTGGCTCGCTTCCAAAAAGAACCAATGCATCGGATCTAGATCGCTGAAGCCAGCATGCCCCCTCCCCCCACCAAACAAACGCCGTTAACATGTCATTTTTTTTGCCAAATACCCTAACTTTGTTACCTTTATGCCTATTGGATTATCTTATAGGTTTTTTTAAAAAAAATTATGTTTTTGCATATCACAATATTACTACTGATTTGGGAGATGTAAACTGGGGTTGCTAAGTGGTATTACACCTTATCATTTGTCGATCAATGATACATCCAGCCAATGCTTTTGTCGCTAAAAATATTTTTCTTCTAATCCTTAATGGCGGAAAATTTGTATCCTTTTTTCAAACCTATTCCTGACTTATTCCTTCCTTTATAGCCAAACCGCTGCTGCTATCCAATTTATTTGGGATGAGCTCCTCTTCCCTTTTCCCCTTTTGCTCGTTGCGGTAGGGTTAGGGTTTCCCCCCCTCTTGGCCTTTTCGGATGCCGGCGACGGCTCGGAGAGGCCATGGGATCCGGTTCGGCGTCTCCATGTGGGTCGAAACTAGCCCTTCTCCCTCCCCTGTATATAGGGGTCTCCCCCATACAGTCCAACATTTTGTTATTGGAGCTCTAACTGCACGAGGGCCACCCAGCTCGGATCAACGGCTTCCGCCCTCGAATCGGTAGTATCCAGCCAGCTACAGCTGAATTTGGTGGTTCCTAGACCCGGCCGGAATATGCCCTGGTTTCCAGTCCCCTCCACTGATCGGTGATGGCCTTTGGTGGTTCGAGGTGGCAGCGTTGTTTTGTGGCTGATCGGGGTGACTCGTGCAACCCCTTCCTCTATGTCGGAACTGGTGGTGGAGGTGGATCGAGTGGCTGATCCAACTTTTGGATTGTCATTTTTTGTTTTATTTGTATGAGCGTCTATTTGCTCTTTTTGGTTGGTTTTGTTTATTTCCTCGCCGGAGGTCCGGTAGGAGATGTTGGTTTTCCATCGGTGGTCTGGGTGTTCATCGGAGAGGCGGCTTTATCTCCTTGCCGGTTGGCAGGCTGGCTGGTTCCCACCTGTTGGTGGTCTACTTTTCTCAGTCGAGTGGGCAGTTTGTGTCCCAGACAGTGGTGGCGGGCCTTTCAATTGCAGCACCGGTATGTGGCGTCTCCTGGGGGTCCGATTGCTGCGCCCCCCCCTCTTTGAACCAAAAAAAAAAAATTATGGGGATGATTAGCTCACCCAATGGAGCCCTAACCTGCCCTTAACCACCGATCATAACGAAGATCGCCTTAATTAATGTGTATATCTAAATAGTTTATGGAGTTTGGCTTATACATCACATTATATTATACAATACAATCTGAAATTGTGGGTAGAGCTAACGTCAAACCTCTCCAACGGCTCAGTATCAACAACATGAAAGGACTCTGGTTCTGGTTTTTGTTTTTATTTTTATTTTTATTTTTATTTTTATTTTTGGTCTACACCAAGTTGGGTCCATGGTCCATACCTTGTGCTTTGTATTTAGGGTTGTTTTGACTTTGGCCCCCAAACTTTGACTTGAATTAGACTTTACCCCCCATTTTCATTAATTAGACTTTACACCACAAAACTAACTGTTCCGTTAGCTAACCCCCCAAAACTTTTTTTCTTTTCATTCAGCTCACCCTTTCTCTTAGATGGTCAGCTGACGGAACAGTTAGTTTGGGGGGGGTAAAATCTAATTTATGGGGGTAAAATCTAATTCCAGGGAAAGTCTGGGGGGCAAAGTCAAAATAACCCTTGTATTTACTACTGACTCTCTGGCTGTCTTTCTTAATCATAGGCATCTAGTCCGTACCCTGGTTGTTGCACTACCGGTTGGGTCACCTTGGAACAAAAACACGAAAGGACACCACCACATGTGAGTCGTATACAAAGTTGGAACACACATCTGTTGGTCTCCACAGAAGTGTCCGTTGTGCAAGACTTACACTGCACACACCCATCAGGCTACAGAATAGTAGGTTGATGATGATGATGATAGGGTGACTTGTAAGGGAGTGCATGTATGTAATGATCAATACGAGAAGCCTAGAAGGTAGTGATCTTTTGTGCCTGTGTGACCTTTGTAATGTAATGCCCTTCACCAAAAAAAAAAAAAAAAAGAGAGAAGCCCAAAAGGTTCTCCCATCTCTGTCATGTTTGTTAGTTATAATAGACAAATTGGTGTTAAGATCTTTAAACATATTGTATTTATCGATAAGGACAGATACAGAGATACTTTACAACTAGATTCTTTCGTTTAAAAAATATTCATTTTATCCCTATATGTGGCTGAATAGTGAAAGTATGTAGAAGGGCAATAATTCGGTTATAAAAAATAATAATTAAAAAAAAAATCACATTTCACTGTAGCAATACAAAAGTAACAATCTATGCAGATTGTTACTCTTTGCTGTAGTAAAATCATTGTAGCATTTTTTTTGTAGAAATCTTGTTGTAAAGAAAATAAAAATTGCTATAGTTAAATCACTGTAGCAAAGGAGTAACAATATGTTTTGTTTTTATTTTTCAATAAAACTCGTTGTAACGTGGAAAAAAAATTTACTATAGTCAAATCATTGCAGCAAAGAGTAACAATCTGTGCAGATTGTTGCTCTTTTGCTATAGTTATTTCACTATAGCAAAAATCTAATTCTTTTAAAAAAATATATCGTTTAAAAAATTACTATAGTAAAATCACTACAGTAAAAAGTAATTATCGACAAAGTAATGTAGCCAACGAGTAACAATTGTTGATTGTTAGTAACATTTATAATTTTTAGTACTAGAGACAGTTTTGTTATTTAAAAGAGAGAAAAATCAACATAAGGGGTTGTTGTAAATGCATCATTTTCGAGAGTGACCTGATGCAAAACCATGTTGTTTTTTGTCCTTTTCACCAATCCGATCTCTTATCAGGGACCCACACTAAGTCCCCCATTAATTAATTTATAGGTATAGCCAACAATTTTAAAGAGGGGCCAGTTCGGGGCCTTCGGGCCCATTGACTCGGGTTGTGTTGCTTTCGGACACCGAACACAGGGTTTCAGACCGGCCAATCTCATCTGTGGTGTATTTAGCCATATTCCCACCCCTGAAAGGGTAAGCTTGGAAAAGAGATCACCTGCTTTCGGCTGCCGATGAGTGAATGCCAAGGATTGTGATAAGGGCCACTCGCCAATGCTGTCCTTTCTCTTTGGAAAATACTATTTTATCCCCCATACGTTTTGCACGATTAGTCAACCAGATGATGTGTTGCACGATTGGTCAACCAGATGATGTGTCCGGATCACAGCCGTCCATTACGCCATGATCGGTGATTCGCACTGGATCCCAACTGACACATTTGGCCCTGT
The DNA here is from genome assembly GCA_947650365.1 of Chamaelirium japonicum. NCBI lineage: Eukaryota > Viridiplantae > Streptophyta > Magnoliopsida > Liliales > Melanthiaceae > Chamaelirium > Chamaelirium japonicum. Next base: position 6,622,144 of record OX393558.1, read on the forward strand.
TTGGATAGGATTCTCGAAATTCAAAAATCCCAAAAAACGGCTCTGGAGCTCGGAGCCTCAATTTTGGGCTCTAGAAAAAGGGCTCTCAGAAGTACATTTTGGATTCTCTGTAGAAACACTTTTTGGGATCCGGTTGTATCCAAACAGGCTCTTCATCTTTTTTCGGGATTCTGGATTTCTAGAATCCCAGAATCCTGAAACTGGAGCGTATCCAAATAGGCCCTTAGATACCCTCCACTCCAAAAACCAGGTTGTAAGGGAAGATTCACCAGAGGGTATATAAAAGCCACAATCATTCAGCTCATCCCCCCCTCTTAGGCTCACACGAGGCTAGGGCTGAACATTTGCTAGCTCTTATCGAACTCGGAGAAATACTATTTAGCCCGAAGGTTTTTCCTATTCCGCTCAGCCCAATTAATGTGGCCGTGTGCGAGTGGAGGTTGAATCTCATTAGAGACATTTGAATTTGCACCACTCATACACAGCTATGTCAATCGGGCTGAGTGGAATCGAGAAAACCTTCGGGCTGAATAAAATTTCACATCGAGCTTGTGCAGGGGCACAAGGAGAGAGATATACCAGGTCCGACTAATACCGGGTTGGGTGGAATCTCGCTCTGATATCATTTGTAGAGTTATCCTCACGCTCTAAAACCTTGATTATAAGGGAAGGTCCACATTGAGGGTGTATGAAGTCGTCGTCGCCTGACATATTCAAATGTACAATCCTGGATCCTTCACAGGATTTAAACAGTAAAAAAGTTTGAAGAAAGACATGATCCGATGTTTATGCTGATCACCTCGGTACTGCAGTTTGTTTAGTCAACTGTACGTCTTTTTTTTTATCATTTACCAAATAAAAAAATAAATAAAACTCTTTTTCTTTTATCTCACAGGGTTCGAAACCAAGATTCCAACCATATCTCGCTTGAGATCACACCAAACACTTAAAAGAAATAGGATAATGGCGAATGGATCCTCCAATAGACCCTTAATTAGGGGTGTAACAAGGACGGATTAGCTCTAACCCACATTTAAAATATGTTCACCAACATATTTATGGAAAGGTGACTATAACCGAAATTATAGAAAAACCCTAGCCTCTAGTTACTCATCATAATTAGGATAGCTAATGGGTCCCATAAATTGCTTCTACACTATTAGCTCTAACCCACACTTAAAATATGTCCACCAACATATTTATGAAAAGGGGACTACAATTAGGGGTGGCAATCTTTGACCCGACCCGAACCCAACATGAAGTTAGTGGGTTTGGCCTAAACGGGTTCGGGTCATAAACGGGTCGACACCCGATTGAACCGTTTATTTAATGGGTCAGGTTCGAGCTTGTACTTATAACCCGATTGACCCAACTGACCGTTTACCAAATGGGTCGTGTCAACCCGACCCGACCTAACCAGATCAAACCCGGCCCAATCCGACCTGTCTTGACCCAACCCGACAGATTTACATGGGTTCTGTTGACCCAACCCGAGCCAACTCGACCCGACACGTTAGTAAACATGTTAAACAGGTCGGGGTCGGGTCAACCCGTTTATTAGGCGGATCGGGTTTGAGTTTAAGTTTTTGACCCGTTTATTAAACGGGTTGGGTTCGGGTTGGGTGTTTTGCCCTTACATCTTGTCTCAACCTGACATGAACTCGCCCCGACCCGACCTATTGCCACCCCTAACTACAACCGTATTTAGGGGAAAACCCTAGTCTCTAGTTACTAGTTGCAATTAGGATAACTAATGGATCCCATAAATTGCTTCTACACAATTAGCTCTAACCCATACTTAAAATATGTGCACCAACATGAACCAAAGTGTACTACGAGATGTCACTTGCCCAATCATGCACATGACATATTTACACCTTATTTGGCCTGGCCGACATCACTTATACTTAATCTAATAGTCAACAACACCTTATTTATGATCTATGAAGGCCCACCTATAGAAAATTCTTATATTTTTAACCTAAGTCCAAGGAAAACTCTCCAAATCTGTCCGGATTGTGGATTTGGTACAAGTTAGCCCGCCAAAGTTGCAACCCAGCATTCAATTAAGTTGATTTTGATTTTTGTTGTCCAAAACAAAATTTCTATTTAGTTTTTAGTCCCCAAAGTCATAAGTGTGTGCATAAACAAACCATATACAATACTCATGGAGATGTGTACACTATTTCACCTAGACACCACATGTGGGATTATTAAACAAGCCTGTTTATTGTGTATAGAAGATTATAGAAGATTCTGCACACTTACATACACCACTTATTCTATAGATTAAATGACGTCTGCATAGGGACCTAAAACTAAATAGCCGGGGAGTAGTGTGGGCCCTGACCTAAAACTAAGCTGTGTATATGTAGGGGCCTAAAAATAAATAGCTGGATAGTTAGGGGCCTGGCTTAAAACTAAGAGGTTTTTACCGAAATGGCCACCAACTCTCAACTATTGTTGAGAATGGACCCCGTCAAAAAATCTGCACGAAAATGGCCACTGAAAATTCTTTGGGACCTAACTACCCTTTTACTTTACTACTAAAACCCTAGCTCCCATTGAGCCGCCCTTCACTTCCCTCATTTGGACGGCAGCTTCCTCCACCTCTTTCGACGGCAACTGAGAGACGGACACCCATTTCAACGGCGATCATCAAATCCCGTGAGTCTTCCTTCACTTCACCCCCTTTCGACGGCTCCTACACTTCACCCCCTTTCAACGACTCCTATACTTCACCTCCATCCTTTGCGATTTTTTTCATATATGTTTGATTAACTTCTTCATTGTACCATTTGATTACTTTTGATTTCATTAACAACAACAACCAATCGAGAAAAAGGAATGAAATCAACAAAAAGTAGTTGAATATTAATAGCATATTTTAGGACGAAAGATGGACGAAAAATGAACGAAATTGATAAAATTGGCTATTCATCATTATGGTTAGGACGAAAAAGGGATGAAATCGACAAAATTAGCTGAATTTATATTATATTGGTCGTGATGAGTCCTACACTTCACCCCCTTTCAACGACTCATATACTTCACCTCCATTTTTCATATATGTTTGATTAACTTCTTCATTGTATTTGATTACTTTATGATTTCATTAACAACAATAACCAATCGAGAAAAAGGAACGAAATCAACAAAAAGTAGTTGAATATTAACAGCACATTTTAGGACGAAAGATGGACGAAAAATGAACGAAATTGATAAAATTGGCTATTCATCATTATGGTTAGGACGAAAAAGGGATGAAATCGACAAAATTAGCTGAATTTATATTATATTGGTCGTGATGAGTCTAGTATGTATTGGATATGTATGATTAATTTTTGGTATCAAATTTGGTATTGTTGAGTTTTGATATTGTGGTTCTATGCTTAAAATAGTAATATCACATTGTAGGATGAAAAAGTGATGAAATCGATAAAATGATTCATATTTGATATCAAATTTTATATTGCTGAGTTTTGATATTGTGATTCTATGCTAACAGGGATTTGAAATATGGATTCAACATTATCGATACTTTGTTGTTACGATGGAGAATTGTTATATTTGAAAGAAAAATACGAGTACAGGGGTGGAAGAACTAAAAGTATCATTTTATCTACAAAATCGGATTTTGACTGTCTTCTTCAGGAAATTTATAAGATTACAAATGATAGTCTCAAAGAGTATGAAATCACAATGAAGGTTTTATATCCAAGTACACTTGCATGTCCTCCTGCCAAAATTGTGGATGATAATGATGTTGCAGTATTTATTGCCCATAACATCCGAGCCAATAATAGCAATGTCCCATTGCTGATAAGCAGAGTGCTGAAAAATCCGAGATCTATTGACAGGTCGATTGAAATCGAACAACTCGGTAGTAAGAGGAAGTTGAAAGAAACGACACAGGTGTCTCGTAAAACACCTTGTGTAGTTACCCCTCCCGTTGACTTAAAAAATATCTCGACGTCATCGGAGCTTCATTGTTCGATATCGTCATCATTCGGTGTTGGAGATTTGCATACGGATGAAAAGATTGATATTAATTATGGCGAGGATTTCAGTTTTGTACCATGCACACTAGATGTCAGTCAACGTATTGAGTACAAGAGTGTGGAGAAACCTGAAGACAACCCTCTATTATTTGACATTGTTATAAATGACAGAAGGTATGAATAATTTTTTAAAATATCTTATATTGTAATTCTGATGATTAATTAGTTCATGTACTTATATGTTTTTAAATAATATATGCCCAGTAAGGTGAATATAGATGACGATCAGCAGGGATCAAGAAGAGATGCAAAATTATCTATAGATCTTAACCAGAAGCCTGCTGGTTGTCATGTATTGGAGGAATTATTCATTGACACTCCTGCGGATATGGTAGTATCTCCAAAGCACACTCAACAGAATAGTCAGCTGAAGGATAAGGATATTATCTGTAAGCAAGAAGGAAGTAAGACTGAAAAACAAAGAAGTAAGAAAGAAGTACCACTGAGACATAGCCAGAAAGAGTGTTTTGCCAGCAGTAGTTGGATGGAAAACGATGAACGTAAGTCTTCAATACCTGATTCGGTTTTGGTTTATGAAGACAAATACGTACCTAACGAATTCCCTATTGCTGTTGAAGTAAAAGATGATTATCAACAACTTTATCCTAATCAGATGTTTATAGATAAAGACACATTGATCAAGATGGTACAGAAGAATGCTTTATTTACAAACACTGAGTACAAGGTGATGAAGTCCAGCAGAACAAGATATGCATTAAAATGTAAAAGAGAAAATTGCAGTTGGAGATTACGTGCAAGTAGACAAAAAGGGTGTGATGTTTTCAAAATTACTTTCCTAGGCCTACACAACTGCTCATTGCCGCAGCGTGGAATTGATCATCGACAAGCTACAAGCAAGTTGATATGTGATTTTGTGAAAGCTCGAATAGAAGCACATGTATTGTACTCTCCCAAAGCAATTATATGTGATGTGCAACAAGAATTTGGTGTGCAGATCACTTATCGAAAAGCATGGCTGGCAAGGGAGATGGCAATTGCTCTTTTAAGAGGCTCATACGAGGACTCGTATGTAATTCTTCCAGCATATTGTCTCACAGTTTAAAGCCAGTCCCTGGCAGAAATATAGGGCTAAGGATTTGGGTCTATAGAGCATACCTTGGCAAATCCGACGAAGCCTGAAAGACGAAGCCTCAGCGACGAAGCCTCAACGACGAAGCCTCAGCGACTGTTGACGTTGACGCCGGTCCGACGAACCCTCGACGACGGTTGATCGTGACAAACCCTCGACGATGAACCCTCGACGACGCAGCCTCGGCGAAACCAAGTTACCCAGCCACGACGACGCAGCCGGTTGAGTTGGAGGTTGTCGGACGCAGCCTCGACGAAGGTTGTTCGTGACGAAAACAAGACGAAAGGCTCGATTTTCTCTCAAAACTCGTAAGAAACCAAGTTACCCAGCCGAGATAGGTTTTTACAGTGGTAAGGGTCAATATGTCTTTTTACCTGTTTAGTGTCACCGTGCGACCTGTTTCCCACGTGTTGGTGGCCATTTTCGTGCAGATTTTTTGACGGGGTCCATTCTCAACAATAGTTGAGAGTTGGTGGCCATTTCGGTAAAAACCTCTAAAACTAAACAGTGCATACTTAGAGGACCTCCAAGGGACTCCTGGAGTCACTCCCTTTTCTAGGGAGCTATATAGGCTAAATGATGCTCATTAGGTTAAAGCTGGGTCATCAGGATTCCCCTATTGTTTTATATCTAATATTCCTCTTTTGATATGCCACCCATGTTCTCAACTGCTACATAGGGCAAGTAGTTGGTGAACTCTGCATGCCTCTACTCTTTTATCTAAGAGGGGAGTAGGAACTCTGAAAAGCCTAAGAGCTGGGCCCGTCTCATGGTCCGAGTCCTTTTCACCGACCGTGCCTTGTCATACCTGTTCCGTGTGAAGGAGAGTGTTAACAAATAACCCTACATCGATAAGGGAGGCATCCATCTCCGGCTTCATATATTCTCTGTGGATCTTCTTTACGATCCGGGTTTTGGTGTGTGAGGCTACCTAACACTAGCAAACTATACAAATTCACTTGACGAAAGAAAAGGGGTAGAAACTTAGGACTCGCAAATCGTCGAAGGACATTATATGGTTAAGGCCATAATTTGCTAAACTCTTCTCGGGATGAAGATAGAAGGATGCACATATTTTGAACATGATGGTGTAGAACAGTGATACTATACCTTAATCACTAGAAAGATAGTACAAGTTCGAATCTCGCTAGGCGCAATATTTGGTTAGGGTCTTGGTCGAACCCTTCTTCGTGGTATGAAGAGAGGTGGTTATTTTTTAACTTAATGGTGTAGCACAATGATACTATACCTTGACCACCAGAAAATGTGGTACAAGCCCCAACTTTGTGTTGGGGCATTATCTGCTTAGGGTCTTGATCATATATTGTACATCGAACGGCTGAGCAGATCCCAACGATATAGTGTCTGGCTATATAAGAGGAAAAATTGAGCTACGATCGAAAATATCACCCTAAAAGTTTTAGAATTTATTAAAATTTAGTGGGTGTGTTGTCTAAGGTAAAATTTAGTGGGTGTGTTATCTAAAAGTTTTAGAATTTATTAGAATACGGGTATGAGCTGGCAGCCTAATTTAAAATTAAACTACCAGCTCCCAGCCGTCCAATTAAAATGATCTAGCCATCCGATTAAATGAGATTTTTTTTTTGTTCTGATATCCCGATCACAGACGAATCCCCCTCCGACGGACCGCCCGCCCCGTCTGATCTCCTCCTTCACCTCTGGCATCTCACCATCGATGGTGGCTGCCGGAGCTGAAGGAGGATATCAGAGAGGGTGGGCGATCTGTCGGAGGGGGCTGAGTGTATCAATTCATCTTCGGGTGTGGAGATCCGGAGGGGGAAAGCGTGATTCACACGTTAGGGCACCCTGACGGAGGAGAAAGGGGATCGAAGCCGGACTAGACGACTGCAATTCACCGGCGGGGCTTGACAGCGCCGGAGGGGCCCTAGGGGTCTGGCAGTGGTCGGGCATTGACAGAGGGGGCCTATAGTGCGATTCACCGGTGGAGGCTTGATGGCGCCAGATGAGACGAGTGTGATTCACTGGGCGGGGAGTTGCAATCAGCGCCGGAGGGGGCCTAAGGTGGTCGGGCATCGAGAAAAGGAGAGAGAGAGAGAGAGAGAGAGAGAGAGAGGTATACATCAGTGTAGCTGTTAATAGCTGGCCGCATCCGACGGCTGCAAACGCCTCTTTTTCATCTAATGGCAGATTAAATACCCATGTGTTCAGCTACCTAAATCTCTAAATAGGCTGATAGCTTATATCCCACTCTCTCTCTCTCTCTCTCTCTCTCTCTCTCTCTATATATATATATATATATATATATATATATATATATATATATATATATATATATATATATATATATATATATATATATATATATATATATATATATATATATATATATATATATATATATATATATATATATATATATATATATATATATATATATATATATTTGGATTTCAGAATGTGTTGATTTTTTGTGAGGATAATCAACATACCATAGATAACATAACCTTAAAATTTTAGTAGATTCTAAAAACTCTAAGGCCATCAAATGTTATAGGCTTTTTCGACCGTCAATTTTAACAGTTGATTTGAAAGCACATTTGATGCACCTTGAAGTTTTAGAATGTACTGATTTTTGTGAGGATGATCAATAACATATCATAGATAGCAGGCGCCGATAAGGTGCACTACAATCTTAAACCCTTTAGGGTTTTCCTTTGGTCAATAACTAAGATTTAGTTGTCAATATAGCATCATACGTCTCAAAAGAACAGCAAGCATGAATTATCTCACGCAGAACTAAAAGGCTATGTAATCAACATAAAACAGATTTCAGATTTAACAATAAAAGACGTAATATTATTACAGAACTAATTTCAGCAAATAAGAGATTCAATCGCAGCAATAGATATTGAAATTTAACAATAGGTTTGCATCAGATTTTTCACTAAAAATAGGTTAAGCATGTTTGCTAGGGTTACCGACAGACTATATATAGCAAAACTAATAAGTAGGCATACGTTAGGGCTTCAACTAGCGATGAAAAGGGTGATTACGGCTGCGATGCGGAGCGGAGGCAAAGAAAACAAAGAAAGAATGATGCGGATGCGATGGGAGAATAAGGTAAATGATAGATATTGCCTGGGGTTTTTTGCCGTGGGTCGATTGCGAGGATAAGCCGATGATCCCACACACGGAGCAAGGCCGGACGTCGGGAGAAGCCGGAACCTTCGGAAAAACAAAGCCGAGGCCTTCACGAGGCGAAGTCGCGGATGCGGCGAGGGTCGGGGACACGAGTCTCTTCCGGAAGCTCTCACGAAAAGGCATGCAATTCAGCAATCATCCAAAAACTGAACTCTTCTTTTTTCATCTTTTTGTAGGGCTAGGGTTTTCTTTTGGATAGCCAAGATCAAAGGGAATTAAGGGTGGATGGTGGGGATGCAATGGCTAAAAAAGGAAAGGAAAAGAGAGAGAAATAAGGGGAAGAAGAGAGAGAGAGAAGAGAGGGGACGGAAGAGGGGGCGGATTGGCTCGGTTTCTGTGCGAGCAAGGGACGTACAAGCCCTAATTGAAGCCCACATAGCCCTAATTAAAGCCCAATTGATGCCACATCATCAAATTTAAGTTATTTTACTATCTAACCGTCAGTTTCGAGACATAATCTCGTCCGTCGGTACCCCGTAAACACACATACCCAGAATTTATTAATAACATGCAGAAAACTCACCCGAGAAGACCCGGATTCAATCCGAAAAGCCCTCGGATGAGATCATGGACATCCCCCATGAATTAGGCAAGAACATAACTAATACTAAGTGTAGAAATTAGGCCAAAAACATAGAAAATGGGCCAAAAACTGAAATAAACGGCTACAAGTCCTCATATGGATAATGTCTTCCATGCATAAAATAAAACGACTGAAATAAAACTCTCTGGCGATGAACTGAAGATGCGGCGATGATCTGATGGTGCTGATCAGGCCTGCATCAATAACATATTATAGATAACACCTCTACAAATAGGTCAACACATTCTAAAACCCAAATCTAACTATTAGGATGATAGGTCAAATATGGGTCAGCCGATCCTGATCCATATATATGAGCATAAAACATGTTTATTTTAGAATATATAATTGTACATAATCTCAATATTGCCTTAGCTTGAAAGTGCGCTCATGTTGAGCATTGAACAAGTTAGAGTTGAAAAATGAAGAAAATAATAAGGTAAAATGTACCCAGACACACATGGGACACAAATCTCTCTCTCTCTCTCTCTCATGGAAACTTTCAAGTGGGTCTGTGCTCATTTCCAGAGGGATTAATCCGAGCTCGAAGTGGGTTCATTGATCAAAGGGTTTGGGCACACCCACCAATTTTTTAAAAAAACTCTAAGACTCTTAGAATATGATAATAAACTTGAACCCTAGCATAAATTATTCCAAATCCAACAAAAAAACAAGGGTAAATTACACTTTGACGCTATGAAGTTTAGCCCAAAATCACTTAACCCGTCTATAAGCATTAAACTATATTTTACCTCTTTATAAGTTTTCTTCATTATGGTTAATCTATTATGGATGAGGGGCAGCATGGTGCCTACAATCAAGTGCGTTGGGACACAGATTTTACGGTGTAATGGTATCTAATATGGCATCAGAGCCAGGTTTAATCTATGCTTGTTAAGCTGAGTTGGAGCCTACCTATGTGATAAGGACCAGACAAACCCAGCTTGCACATGAGGGGTTTTTGGAGTTTAGTCCCACATCAATTAGCGGGATGGGAAGTGTTGTCTTTATATACCCTCTATGGACCTCCCCTTACGACCCGTGTTTTGGGGTGTGAGGGCATCTAACATGAGGTTCTACCGCATAAAGCCATGGGGATTCCCATCACCACGAGCCATACTGTAGGTCCTTAGCATTTGCCTTGTGGGGCCCATCGCAATACTCAGGCCTCCCGAAGTCCCGATCGAAGTTGCTCTCCTCGCTACTGAAACACCAAGCATCTCCAATCGGCTCGCAATAATAGCGAATTCACTATTGTAGCGAGCGGTGGATGATTTTTTAAATCTCCAATGGACTCCTAACTCTTTCATTGTTTTGACATTTCGCTAGGCCACTCCCCATATATAGTTGGCAAGCGGATGAGTTTCTCGTCCTGGCGGTCCTACCAGTGTATGCTGCTCTCATTTTAACAATGATCAAAATCTTCAAACAGTCACACACCCAACGATCGAAATTTAATTTTCAAAAAGATACTATTTAACCAGAATATAGTGGCTTTAGAAGTCCCTTGGAGATAGTTCCAAAAAGTGACTCCCGATTTTGCTGAAAAACCTATATAGCTCCATAGAATAGGGAGTTGCTCTAGGAGTCCCTTGGCGATGGAGTGCGATTTTATTCACCCACAATGGAGTAACCCTTGGCTCCCATTGGTCTGGCCTAGGGCTGCAACTTGGGCGGATTGGGTCAGGTTGGAGGTCAACCCAAGCCCAACCCGAGTTGTAGAACCCTCAACCCTCGACCCAACCCAACCCGATCTTCAACCCGTGTGTGGGTGCAAAATCTAGCCAACGCCCGACAGTGGGACCCGCAACCCTACTTGGGGCTCGAGGAGATGACAGTGGGACCCGCAGTCCCGCCTGGGGTCCACGAAGACAACAGTGGGACCCATAATCCAGCTTGGGGCCCACGGAGATGACAGTGGGGACCCGCAACCTTGCTTGGGGCCCACAAAAATAACAGTGGGACCCGCAGCCCTGCCTAGGGCCCACGAAGACGACAGTGGGACCCGTAGCCTGGCCTAGGGCCAACGAAGACGACAGTGGGACCCGCAGCCCTGCTTGGGACCCACGGAGACGATAGGGGGACCCGCAACCCTACTTGGAGCCCACGAATATGATAGTGGGACCCGCAGTCCTATCCGAGGCCCACGGAGACAATAGTGGGACCCGCAACCTTGCCTAGATCCCACACATACTATCTTGTGTCTGGTAAATCCCCCCGGGTATTTACTAAAACCCCCGATATTCCCAAACCTCTATAAATAGCAGACCCGACAAATATTCTAGGATCCGAGATCGGGACCGGAATTCATTATTCCCAACTCCACTTTCTGTTTTCCGGAGCTCTCTGAGCCTTCTGGTGATCAGATTCCAATCAAGCTTATTCCACCCTCTGTCATCTTATCCAAGCACTCCTCGGCCTGTCGAGAGTAGCTCTACTTCTTTAGAGATAGTGGATTCAAAGGTTGCACCTTACCGCGCACACGAAGATGTAGGCTTCGGTCGAACTTCGTCACCATATCCTGTGTCAACTCTCTCTCTATCTCTCTCTCTCTCTCTCTCTCTCTCTTTCTACTCTATAGTGTCTGTGTGACAGCTAAGTACGCGACAGCTCAGCATCCCACATTGGACCATATGTCGAAGGTCAACACCTTCCATCGACTGTTGGAAGGGGACCATACGATGGCCGTAATCTCCCCCCACAGTTTGGTACCGCCTGTGGGATCCTTCCCTATCAACTTGCGACCTCTAGGTTTTTCATCTTCTCCGATCAAGCAACAACTACCGATAGCCTGAGCAACCCATCTGTCTTCATCACTTTACCAAAATGGTAAAGACATGAACTGTGGACCAGCCGAAAAGAAGTTATCTAAATCGAGACGTTCAAAGATCGAGGGTGAATCCTCCGATGTTAGCCGCCGGTATCAACGAGGAAGCAAACGTTCACCGGTCGTGCGACCTGTCCTCTGATCCCTACATCGGGAGTGAATTGAAACTATGACTGTAAACCGAGGGCATAGAGGCAGTCAACCCTTGGGTACCCTCTGGCGTTGCAAATCGCCTGAGGATTCAACCGTCAACCGAGGGCTTGGAGACAACCAACCCTCAGGCACCCTCCGGCATTGCAGATCACCCGAGGATTCAACCGACAAGCGAGGGCTTGGAGACAGCCAACCCTTGGGCATCCTTCGGTGTTGCAGATCGCTCGAGGATTCAACTGTCAACCAAGGGCTTGGAGACAGTCAACCCCCGGGCACCCTCCAGCATTGTAGATCGCCCAAAGGTTTAACCGACAACTGAGGGATTGGGGATAGCCAACCCTCGAAGACAAAGTCTAAGGCAGGCACTATTACCTCGGCACTCAAGCAATAAGTCCATGGAGATACACTTGGTACTCGAAGATAAGACTACTTTGATTACACAGGGTCTCCCCACGATTAACCAACATTCAAAGCTATAGTTAGTTTGGTTCAGGTTGCGACGTAGCCGACTAACCTGCAACGGTGCAAAGCTATATACCCCAGACGTAGGTTCGACTAGAACGGTGCTTCACCTAAGTCCAACTGACACAAAGGCACTACATTGAGTACTCCAAATCTTTGGTGTTGCATATGCTTCCGTTGTCACGTAAGGACACATGCTCCCGTGCCTCGCTACAGTTAGTTTGGTTCAGGTTGCAACACGACCAACTAACCTGCAACAACACAAAAGCTATATGTCCCAGATATAGGTTTGACTGAAAGGGCGCTTCGCCTAAATCCAACTGATACAAAAGTACTACGCTGAGAACTCTGAATCTTTGATGCTGCACATGCTCCCGTGTCTCGCCACAGTTAGGTAGGATCGGGTTGCAACACTACCGACTAACCTGCAACAGTACAAAGCTACGTGCCCCGACGTAGGTTCGACTGAAATGACGCTTCGCCTAAGTCCAACCGAAGCAAAGGCACTACGCTGAGTACTCCGAATTCTAACCCTTATCAATCAATGAGCCTGAGGTCCTACCTTTGGTATTCGAAGACAAAGTCTAAGGCAGGCTTCACCGCCTTAGCACCTGACAAAGCCCGAGACATTGACATCATCTCGGCCCAAGGAAATAGCCTTGACATTCGAAGATAAAGTTCGAGGCAGCCTTTACCGCCTCGGCACCCACCAAATCCCGAGACGTCGACATCGTCTCGGCCCAAGGAGACATGCTTGGCATTCAAAGATTAAACCCGAGGCAGGCTTCACTGCCTCGGTAACCGCCAAAGCTTGAGCCATCGATATCGTATCGGCCCAAGGAGACAGCCTTGGCATTAAGACAGGCTTCACCATCTTGGCACCTGCCAAAGCCCCAAAACGTCGACACCACAGCCTTGGCACTCGAATGCAAAGTTTGAGGTGCTATCGCTGCATCGACATGCAACAAAGTCTAAGGAGACAGCATTGGCACTCGAATGCAAAGTCCGAGATGCCATCATCGCCTCGGCATGCAGCAAAGTCCAAGAAGATAGCCTTGGCATACGAATGTAAAGTCCAAGACGCCATCGCCACCTCGGCATGCAGCAAAGTCTAAGGAGATAACCTTGGCACTTGAGTGCAAAGTCCGAGGTGCCATCATCGCCTCGGTTTATAGCAAAGTCCAAGGAGATAGCCTTGGCACTCGAATGCAAAATCCAAGGCGTCATCACTACCTCAGCATGCAACAGAGTCCAAGAAGACAGTCTTGACACTCGAATGCAAAGTCCAAGGATAAAGGCTTGGCATTTGAAGATAAAGTCCAAGGTAGGCTTCGTCGCCTCAGTACCTGACAAATCCCGAGACGTTGACATCGTCTCGGCACAAGAAGAAAGCCTTGGCATTCGAAGAGAAAGTCCGAGGCAGGCTTCGCCGCCTCGGCACCTACTGAAGCTCAAGACGTCGACATTGTAACATCTGCCCTAAACACACAAGATATTGTCCGCTTTGCCCATGCCTGCACAAGAACTTTCGAGGGTGGTCACCTATCCTGGTACTACTCTCGCCCGAGCACGCTTAACTACGGAGTTCTTACGAATTCCGTAGCGGCGCACGGTTTTAAAACGTGTCTTCTATGTTTGAGAGAGAAAATTATATAAGTAGCTCAGGATCTCCTTCTCTCCAGGTGATGTGGAGCTAACTCATGGCCTTGTATACCCACCTCATCCATCTTGGCATCCCAGCCTCAGGAGTCTTGGCTCTTGGTCTATTGAATCTTGGTCGTCACAGACATCATCTCGGCCCAAGGACACAGCCTTGGCATTCAAAGACAAAGTCCGAGGCAGGCTTCACTGCTTCGGTACCTACCTAAGCCTGAGATGTCAATACCATCTCGGCCCAAAGAACTAGACAGCCTTGGCAAATACAATTTTTGAGGTGCCATCGTTGCCTCGGTATGCAGTAAAGTCCAATGAGACAGTCTTGGTACTCGAATGCAAAATCCAATGCACCATCGTTGCTTTGGTGTGCAACAAAGTACAAGGAGACACCGTTAGCACTTGAATGCAAAGTCCGAGGTGCTATCGTCGCCTCGAGATGTAGCAAATTCCAAGGAGACAGTCTTTGGCACTTGAATGTAAAATCCTAGGCACCATTGCCACCTCGGCATGCAGCAAAGTCCAAGAAGATAGCCTTGGCACTCGAATGCAAAATCCAGGGCACCATTACTGCCTCGGCATGCAACAAAGTCCGAGGAGACAGCCTTGGCACGCGTCGACAAAGTCCGAGGCGACCTCCGCCTCGGCACTCAGCGCGTCTGGAGAGACAACTCTGGTGCTCGCAGACAAGGTCCGAGGAGGTCACCACCTCGGCACTCAACACGCCCGGATAGACAGCTCCGGCTCTCACAGACAAAGTCCAAAGCGACCTCCGCCTCAGTGCTTAACGTGCTCGAAGAGATGCTCCGGCGCTCGTAGACGAAATCCAAGGCGATCTCCGCCACGGCGCTCAATGCGCTAGGAGAGATAGCTTTGTCACTTGCAGATGAAGTCCAAGGCGATTTTTGCTTCGGTGCTCAATATGCTCGGAGAGATAGCTCCGACGCTTGCAGACGAAGTCCGAGGCAATCTCCGCCTCGACGCTCAACGCACCCAGAGAGATAGCTCTGGTGCTCGCAGACGAAGTCCGAGGCAATCTCCGCCTCGACACTCAACACACCCGGAGAGATAACTCTGGTGCTCGCAAACGAAGTCCGAGTCGATCTCCGCCTCAGTACTCAAGGCACCCAGAGAGATAGCTTCGACACTCGTAGACGAAGTCCAAGGCAATCTTCGCCTCAGTACTTAACGCGCCTGCAGAGACAGCTCCGTCACTTGCAGACGAAGTCTGAGGCGATCTTTGCCTTGGTGCTCAACTCACCTGGAGAGACAACTCCAATGCTCACAGACAAAAGTCCGAGGCGATATTTGCCTCGGCGCTCAACGTGCCTGGAGAGATAGCTTTGGCGCTCGCAGGCGAACTCCGAGGTGGCCTCTATCTTGGTGCTCAACGCGCTCGGAGAGATAGCTCTAGCGCTCGTTGATGAAGTCCGAGATGATCTCGGCCTTGGCTCTCAACACTCCCGGAGAGACAGCTCCGGTGCTCGCAAACGAAGTCCAATGTGATCTCTGCCTCGACACTCAATGCACCCGAAGAGACAACTCTGGCGCTCACAGACAAAGTTCGAGGCGACCTCCGCCTCGGCACTTAACGCGCCCAGAGAGACAGCTTCAACACTCGCAGACGAAGTCCAAGGTGATTTCCGCCTCAGTGCTCAACGCTCCTGGAGAGACAACTCCAGCACTCACAGACGAAGTCCGAGGTGATCTCCGCCTCGATGCTTAATGCACCCGGAGAGACAGCTTTGGCGCTCACAGACGAAGTCCAAGGCGACCTCCGCCTTGGCGCTCAGCGCGCTCAGAGAGACAGCTCTGGTGCTTACAGACGAAGTCTGAGGTGGCCTCCGCCTCAGCGCTCAATGCGCCCGAAGAGATAGCTTCGCCGTGCTCACATACGAAGTCCTAGGCGACCTCCGCCTCGACACTCAATGCGTCCGAAGAGATAGCTCCGACACTCACAGACAAACTCTGAGACGACCTCCGCCTTGGCACTTAATGCACTCCGAGAGACAGCTTCGACGAAGTCCGAGGTGACCTTCGTCTCGACGCTAAACGTGCCTAGAGAGATGGCTCTGATGCTCGAGGACAAAGTCCAAAGCGTCCAATGCTTTGGCACTAAACTAGCCCAAAGCCCTCGACCGACCGCGCCCCCCTCGACCGACTGGGCTCCCTTCAACCGATCATGCCCCCCTCGACCGACTGGGCTACCCTTCAACCGACCGCGCCCCCCTCAACTGATTGGGCTACCCTTCAACCGACCGGGCTCTCCCTCAACCGACCGGGCCCTCAACCGACCGACCAAACCGCTCAAACCGATCGTTCGGTTGCCCTCAACCGACTGGCCCCCTAGACCTGTCAGTTGCCCCTAACTGACTGACCCATAGGTTCGGTCGGTTGCACTCGACTGACCGGTTACAGTGGCTGTCAGTCAGGATTAGGCTGCGGTCGATCGCCATGGTATACTCCGTGACCGATCGGCTCTTTTACGGTCAGTCGGTGGGTGTTAGCCGGGAACCGACACAGGCACTTGAGTGTCGACCAACCCCGGCCAACACGGGCACAGGGATGTCGGCCGACCTCAGCCAACAAGGGCAAAGATCGGTCGGTCGACCCCAACTGACCAAGGCACCGATCGATCGATCGATCCATACCGACCGATCGCCCTTAATGACCAGGCCTCTTTGGCGTTCATTTAGGCTTGCCCCTGTGGCCAGCCGACAATGACAACCAGCGATTGACCTCCCCTCGTGTGACCGTCAGCAGGGATTGGCCGACTAGACATGTCCCAGGCCGGTCCTTGGCAGGGGGTCGACAGGCGCGACCATTGGCCCCGGACAGCGGGTGGGCAGACATACACCCGGGCGGCCCTTGGTAGGGTATCAGCAAGCGCGACGGTCAACCTCGGATAGTGGGTCGGCAGATACACAGCCAGTTTTGCATCACAGAGTCTCAGCCAGCTAGGTTAGCACTTGCCTGGCTGGGAGGCGATAACTGTGGGTGCAAAATCTAGGGCTAATGCCCGACAGTGGGACCCGTAGACTTGCTTGGGGCCCTTGGAGATGACAGTGGGACCTGCAACACTGCCTGGGACCCACGAAAATGATGGTAGGACCCGCAACCCTGACTGGGGCCCACAGAGACGATAGTGGGATCCACAGCCCTGCTTGGGGCCCACGAAGATGACAATGAGACTTGTAGTTCTGCTTAGGGCCCATGGAGATGATAGTGGGACCTATAGCCCTGCTTGGGGCCCATGAAGATGATAGTGGGTCCTGCAGTCCTGCTTGGGACCCGCAAAGATGACAGTGGGACTTGCAGCCCTACCTAGGGCCTACGAAGATGACAAGACCCGCAGCCCTGTCTGGGCCCCACAAAGATGATAGTGGGACCTACTGCCCTGTCCGGGGCCCACGGAGATGATCATGGGATCCGCAGCCCTACCTGGGACCCACACATACTATCTAGGGGCTGGTAATTCCCCCCAGGTATTTACTAAAACCCCCAATATTCCCAAACATCTATAAATAACAGACCCGACAAATATTCCAGGATCCGTCATCAGGACCGAAATTCATTATTCCCAACTCCACTTTATGTTTTCCAGAACTCTCTAAGCCTTCTGGTGATTAGATTCCAATTAAGCCTACTCCACCCTTTGTCTTCTTGTATAAGCACTCCTCGGCTCAGCTTGTCGAGAGTATCTCTACTTCTTCATAGATAGTGGATTCAAAGGTTGCATCTTACTATACGGAGGCATATGTTTCGGCCGAACTTTGTCACCACATCCCGTGTCAACTTTCTTTCTCTACTCTATTGTGTATGTGTGATAGCTAAGTACGCGACAACTCAGCATCCCACAGTGTACCACATCTTGAAGGTCAACACCTTCTATCGAATGTTGGAGGGGAACTGTACGACGGTCGTAATCTCCCCCACATCGTGCTGCCTAACCCAAGAGAGAAATTTCAAATTCGGGTTGGCGCAAGTTGGTGGGTTAGGTCGCTGGTCCAGATAATGCTTATTTTATTACTTATCCAAAGTTTTAAATTTTAAAGAACAAACAATAAAAAAAATTATTTTTATCCTTTATCCTTTATTAATAGAGAAATGCTATTCAACCCGAAGGTTTTCCTGATCCCGCTCAGCCCGATTGATGTGGCAGTGTGCAACTGATGGTGTAAAAGATTTAAATGTTGCTAGTGGGTTTCAGCCACCAGTTGTATCCTGCCAAGTCAATTGGGCTTGCGGAATCGTGAAAACCTTTAGGCTGAATAGCATTTCTCTTATCAATAAGGTGTCTCTTACCTCCCGTGTTCGATAATTTGTCACTTTTTAAGTTAGGAATAAGATCCATGCATTTCTAACATTATGTTTCGTGGGTCCTGTAAGGTGACATGTTTTTGCTTGATTCGGATTCGAATTGGGTTGGGTTGTCTGACCCTTAGTCTGAGCCGAATTCAAATTTAGTTTGGATTGACTTTTTCTACTGATCCAACCCGTCCTTCAATAAAATGATTCCAAATCCAACCCAAATCGGATTGAGCTCGGGTTTAACCCGTCCAAGTTACAACCTTAGTTTGGCCCGACTAGTCACCTGGGATAGCCTGAATATCATGAGTTCAGATCTCCTCTAGTCTGTCGGCCACGGTCAGTGGGCTCGATGCACATCACAGCCACATACAGTCGGCTGTAATTCGATTCACTTTTGGGTCCTACCATGGTGCGGCTTTGATGCACACGGGCCCATCGACCGCAACCGACCGACTGGCGAAGATCTGAGCTCAGAATATCACTGATGCTTTTGAGTGGACCCCACTGATGACTTGTGGGGCCGGACCAATTGGACCCCAGATAACGTCAACCCATGGGTGGGTGGTGAACAGAATCCCGTTTAGAGACAATCCGAGCTGGGAAAGCCCCCACTGCCGTCATGCGGCCGTTTCCGACAGTAAAATGAAATAATATAATAAATGGCATTAAAGGAACCTATGTACTATTGTTTGTTGGGTTTTTTTTACTCATACCCCCACTTTTATGTTGAAATTCGAGTTACACCCCCACTTTCTAAAACTTTACTTTACCTCCAATCTGTCACTTGACCGTGAGCAGCATGTTAAAACTGGGTTTTTTTTTTATTGAATTACACCCCCACTTTTGAATTTAAATTTGAGTTACACCCCCACTTTTAACAGGTCTCTCACGGTTAAGTGACAGACTGGGAGTAGAATAAAATTTGAAGAAGCGGGGGTGTAAATCAAATATGTACATAAAAATGAGGTGTAAGTAAAAAAAAAACCTCTTTGTTTATTTATTAGCTGTAAACCAGCTAAAAGGAGTTGGGCGTAATTTTATGATTTGTCAGGGGCAACAATAACGAATCGTTTTCCTGTGATGATGGCTCCTGCTGTTGGGGGAAATGGAAATGCCTTGTTGAGACGGCAATGTTCGTGAAAGACTGCGAGAGTGAAGAGTAGTGCGAGCTCGACAATTAAGCTGTCGTCGTCGTCTCACCGCTGTCCTGTCGCCGCCGCCGCGGCCCGCCCGCCCACCCGACCTACTCTCCCGGAATCTGGATAAATCCCCTCCGCCATGAGTGCGCCGCTCCGAGCTCTCCTCCTCGCCAGATCTCGTCGATCGTAGGTGCCCTCTCCTCCTCCGCCGCTGCGGTGAGCGAGAGGAGAAGGGAGCGCGATGCCGCTCGTCCGGTTCGAAGTAAAGAACGAGTACGGGTTGGGAGATCCGGAGCTCTACCGGGGGGCCTCCAAGAGGGATGACCCCAAGGCTCTCCTCGACGGAACTGCGGTCGCCGGTCTCGTCGGGATCTTGCGGCAGCTGGGCGACCTCGCCGAGTCAGTTCTCTTCCCCCTCCTCCTTGTTTTTGTTCCTCTCTCTCTCTCTCTCTCTCTCTCTCTCTCTCTCTCTCTCTCTCCTTGCTATTCTGTTTCATGGTGCTTTGTCTTTCTCACTGTGATTTGTGATCGCTGATTCGACTGAGCATGATGATTCCAAGATTTAGTTTCAGTAAATTCTGGATTATGGTTATGATAAATGTCGGATTGCCTCTGTTACTTTCTTGAATTGTTTGGTGCTGTCAATGCAAAGGCGGCACTTGTGTAAATCATTCTGTTTTCTTTCATGTAAAAGTAACACCACACATGAAATCGTCAAGATAGTTGCTAGAGGGTATGCCATCAAGAATTTTTTTTCTTTTCAAGAATTCAAAGAATGTTATCCATGATTAATGTGTCACCAATATGGGAAGATGTGCTTCGGATGAAACTAGGTCGATTTGGTTAACTAGATTAATCGGTGGGACTACTTGAAAATCATGAATGTGCTGACGAGCTAAAGTTATTTTGGAACCAATTTTCAAGAATGAGTTGTATGCAAATATTTTTTTTTTGTAATTCAAAACCAACCTCCCATTACTCTCTGTCATTCTCTATCCTGGCACTGGGTACCAATCCCAACGGGTTCCCCAGAGTCAGTAGGCCCGGATAGAGAATGGAGAGGGTAATAGGTCGGTGGATAATTTTCATTGATGATCTTAAATAATATCCTTACATAGCGCCCCTTCAAAAAGAAGTGAGATACAAGCATACAGCCAGGGGGAGAGGATAAAGAGAAGTTTGAGTTACAACAAAGTGCATGAGAAGCTAAAACATGTGCCGATTTCATCTCGCAAATAGCAAATATAGCACCATCTTAGATTCTAGTGGGGCATTGGATTCTAGCCATTTATGAAGTTACGATGAAAGGATATTTTTGAATATTAGGTGAAGAACAACACCATCTTAGTAACCTAATTGGTTTTAAGCCAAGAAAGTCAACCATTAATAATTTTTTCTTGATTAGGCAATTGGTGGATAGTTTCAGAGGTGACTGGACTTCGTGGCGAAGAATACCCTTGTTTCCTTTATTGACTTTGAGAACAGATGATTATATACCAAGAGTGGTAATTTATGGGCATTAAGGGAAAAAAAGGTGCATATGAGAATTCATTAAATATGCTTGATGGAGCAAATGCCAAATCATGATAAATAGCAATGGTAAGGCCGTTGGCTTTTCAGTTGTGGTGGGCCTACACGATGGGTTGGCCTTAACCGTTAATTCTTTGAGTTATCAATTATCAATAATATTATAAAACAATAAACTCAAGCCCCTGTTTCTCTTTCATCCTAGGTGGCATACTTCTCCTTTCGAATAACTGCAATATGGCACTCTCTCCCTATCCTTAACGTTTGAAACTCATTCTCCTTTCGATTGAAATTTGATGAAGTATTCGATTTTTTCCAAATCTAGAAACCCTAAGATCCTCACCACTTTTGCCAATCTCTCTTATCCGCCTCCTTCACAAACCATTGTAACACCTCCTTCATCGTCTTCAGCTGTCGAGACCTGCCTCCTTGAGGGCCATATATAGCGAGCACATGTATGGACACTCCTTTATCTCTCTCTCTATATATATACTAGTTTTGCCTATGCCTTTGACACTGCAGCGGTTGTCTTCGACAACAAAATAGAAGAGCCGAAGCAGTGCAGAGTTAAAACGACCCATCTCCATCTTGCAAGCATGAGAGAGAGAGAGAGAGAGAGAGAGAGAGAGAGAGAGAGAGAGAGAGAGAGAGAGAGAGATGCCTGAGCGGTGAGTTATCTTATTCTGTCTACTGTTGTGAATGCCGGCAAGAGGAGGGGCTGCACCAATGACGGGGTTGGTAATTAGCGCTGTAAATGTCAATAAGAAGTTGCACCAATGACTGGAATGACTGTATTGGTGAGAACGAGAGATATGAGAGGGGGGAGAGAAAAGTTGAATGCCCAAAAACATGAATTTTATCGTTAACCAAAGAAAAAAAAATACTATTCATCAAGACATGACATCATCAAGATCCACTGCTGCTAGAATCCAGCTGGATTAGGAAAGAGGAAGGAACCCACTTCAAGATCTCCCGCCACTGTGATTCCAATGCATCAAGGGAGAGGTTGCAGGATTCACTGGGAGATCTAGAGACGCCAAGAAATGCCGACGTATCGATAGGGAGGGTGGGATTTGGGAAGTTCGATGGTATGTCAATCTGCAGACCTCCTTCGATCTAATACCAAGTGAAGCAGGCATGGATCGCAGCTAAGGTTCAAAATCACGGTATCGGTCGGCCCTGAACCGGTATGGCCGATACGGACCGATACCTTATACCGGTTGAGGAAAAAACCAAAAAAAAAAACCCTGGCGGTACCGGTCTGAACCGGCCGATACGAACCAGTACGGGCCAGGTATTCTGATCGGATGTTGTACCGGTCTCGAACCGACCAAAACCGGTACGTACCGGTATCGGGCCAATCGGTCGAGATTTCAAACCCTGATCGTAGCTGCCGGTGGGAAGGGGATGAAGATGGTGCCGGAATATGGGGAGATCTTAGTCGCTAGTGAGAGGGGAGGCAATGGAGATTCCAGCCTCCGTTGGCCGTAAGGGAGTACGCATTAGCATCAGCCATCGCAATTGTGCAAGATTAGGATCAGACTTACCAAGGACGTGGTCGAGGGCTATGGTATGACGGGTGGTAGATTGGGGTCGTGGACGGGTACTCTGGTATGTGCGTTAAGCGACGACTGCGGCTCTTGGCAGGCACAGAGAGAGAGAGAGAGAGAGGAGAATGGGCTGGTATCTCTTTCATATTATGAGCGTGGTAACCCGTGGTTTTAAATCGATTTAAAAGCATGCTCATAATTTTTATTTTGGTCAATATTTCGACACTCTGGATATGGAAGTATTTCGTGAAAATATTTCGATAGTGTGGAAATATTGTGCGTGCATTGTAGGCTAGCGACTTTGCCTTAGTTGATTGTGGACTATCAAGCATGGCCTGCCAGACTAAGTCATGCGCATGACTTTCCCAAGTCGTGCGCATGATCCTAGTCGGCAGTACACTATTTGATGTCCACCTTATGCCTCACATGGAACGGTTCTATGGCATGTCGACACGTGGTCGGTCATGTGCACGACTTGACTTGGAACCTTCAAGAAGCTTTGAGTCGGTAGGCTCATCCAATTCCTTTGTGCCACATGTTGGTCGTGCGCACGACTTGGCTGCGACAGACCCTTAGAGATAAGTGTCTCTTGTTTAGTCTTAGCCATCCACCTAAGGGCTCCCTTGGGTTATAATTTATAAATAGGTCACCCTTACACCCTATTGCATTTAATGAGTTTTTGGGTTTAATGAGGAATTAGAAAAGAGCTTTAGGTTTAGTATTTCATCTCTTTGAACTCCATCTCCTCTCTTCTTCCCCCTCTCCTCATCTCTTAAACCTTACATTATTTCCATATCCATGGAGGTTGCACTCATCCTTTGCATGGTCTCTTGAGTGTCTTCCAACACCTTGAGATCATAGAAAGAAGAGAGGGCAATGCTATGCTATGATCCAAAAGTGTCATCCAACACTTGGATCCTTGCTAGTACTTGAGGGTTTTTGGGCTTTGATCTTTGTTAGTGTGCTAGAGTTTCATAGAGGTTAGATTGAGATCTTCTTAGAGATCAAGATATTCTACCATCACTAATCTTGATCAAGCTTTTGTTTTTCATTTCTTTCTTTATTTCTTCCACATACACATTGCTTCTTCCTCACCGCCGCGTGGAAGACTCTTGCCGGAGTGCTTGGGGTGATTGAGGTCACACAAGCACCTATCGTCGTCGAAGGTGGGGGTCTATGGCACCGAGGTGGATCAGAGGAATTCAGAGTGGAGCGTGGAGGATTATGATCGGACCCTTTGAAGGGTGGTTGTGGGCCTTGTGGCCAACTTCACCGTCGGAGCGGGGCATGGCTCAGGGGTAGCCGGGGTAATATCTTTGTAACCACTAGTGTTTGCTCTGCTTTCGCGTGTGCATAAGGAAAACTAGGTTGCAGCCTAGGCCCGGTTTGCCGGAGGGTGGTTTTTCCCCAGGGGTTTTCATTTAGAAAAATAACTTGTTGCTCTTTGGTGTCATATCTGTGATCATTGCTATATTTATTCCGCATCTTGGGCAACCTAACCCGTGCTTGCATCTACCCGTTGTGGGGCACACCAACTAGCTTCGTTTTTTTGTTTCTTAGTGCATGGTGATTAGCTAGCCAAGCTTAACTAGTTAAAAATTCCAAGCATAATTAGTCTTTAAAAAACTTCTTGAGTCTTATCGGGAAGGGCATTTTCGAGATAAATGTTAATTATAACAGCTAACGGAAGGGGTGGACATGCAGATGGAGCATAGTTCAGAGGGTCAAGTTCAAAAGAAGACTTGAGGGATCCATGTGAAATCATGAGTATAGTTCAGGAGAGGTTTTTGTTATTTACCGTTAAAATTATATACTATTGCAATCTTATGTCCACACCCAAAAGTGCAGTGGTTAAGGGGAGTTAGCATTCATGTCACACCAAGCTCCCAAGTTCAAAATCAGAGATGAGAAGAGATAGTTGAGTTAGGGAGGAATTCACACCCACCATGCAGGATGAACCAAAGATACCCAAGGCTGAGGAGCTAAGCTATATCTACTGGTGCACAGAAAACCGGTGGAACTGGAGAAACGAACCGAACATTTTTGGACCGTATAGTTTGGTTCGGTTTCATGCAAATGTAGGATCAGTTTGGTTCTGGTTCCAAAAGTGTAGAACCATTGGGGACAGGTTCGGTTCTCGGTTTAGGGTGCCGGTTATCCGAATCGAACCGGAACCATTATTGTATAGTATGCATAATGCATTAACGGATCGGGTCCATTGGTTCAATATGAGTGATGGATTGTATATGCATAATGCATTAACGGATCAGGTCTATTTTTGTCAAGGTATGTTAGTGAATATGCTTGTGAACTGTGCTACTCAGTTTGGTATGTTAGACACTATGAAGTCGTTGTTACAAAGTATTAATTGCCAAGAGGAACTCTATGCACACGTGCACATATCTGCAAACTTAAGAACCGTTGGAACCGAACCGAACCTAACCGGTTTTGTATGGTTTGGTCCGGTCCGGTTCCATGCTGTGTGCACCCCTAGCTATATCCGAAGTCCAGAGTCTGCCATTAAGCAGAGATTGGCAAGCACTCTTGTCTAGAATCCAAGATGAATCAGGAACACCTAAGGAGCATCTAATGCAAAATGTTTTCTTCTTTTCTTTGTTTATCCTCAACATCTTCCAGAAAAGACAGATTCCGGATCTTCCTTGTCATTGATATGATCACAGATCCTCTTCTTTTTAACAGTCCACGTTGATAAAAAGAATATTAGCTCAAATTCAGTAATTCACTCAATTGATCATATCAAAAGATCAATCTATACTTCTCTAGTATATTATCAACACTCAGATCAAATAATGAGTCTACTAGTATCATTGGCAAACTATGTTTGCCTAATAACTGACTGCCAGCTACAATGATCTAAAGAATGCACTGCTTGCTTGACATAAGAAGCATTCCTTTAGATCTGAATCGGCATACGTTGTATCTTCTAATCTTTTGTGTAACTACTAACTAGAATGGATAGCTACTTTGTCGCTATTTGTTAATTTATCAAAAAATGGTCACTCAAGAATCAAGAGGCAATGTTCAAACTATACATCATTGATCATTCTTACACAAAAATTATCTAAAATGTGCATAAGTATGAAAATGTCAGGTGACAAGTGGCTGTGACGAATGAAAATAAATATGAAGCTTGATTACTTAATACTTACTGCCCTACCAGGTTTACATCTATGCATTCCCCTGTTAAATTGATTTTGTTGAATGGTTCTGCTCAAAATTGACTGCTTACATCTGTATTTCATCTTACAATTCTACCATCGAGCTTATTGCTTGAATAACCTATATTTTGTGTTTTATATGATACTTGTACTAAGACAATATTACGGCAATATCATAGGTTTGCTGCAGACATTTTCCAAGACCTACATGAGCATGTGATGGCTACAGCTGCAAGAGGGCATAAAATGTTGAGTCGAATACAGCACATTGAAGAAGCACTTCCCTCACTTGAAAACGCCATTCATTGTCAAACGAGCCACATACATTTTGCTTATGTAGCAGGTTTGTCTTCTTCAAATTCTTATGATAGTAATATGCATGGATATGAAGAAAAAAAACATCAATTCAGGTTGAATGAAGCAAAAAGTTTTCCTGATGGTAGCTTTAGCATAAATCTTTCTTTGTAAATCATGTTGTCTACCGTCAATGTTGTTCTGTTAGAGACTGATGCTAAGATGAAAATTATTGTTGGAATGAAACTGAGAGCCAGAGGAGGATGGAGAGAGGTGAGAGGAGGATGGAGGAGAGATGGCACGCTGGGTAGTTGGCGATGACAATCCTTCCCTGATACTGTAGATCCTGCCCCAGCAGGTCGAGTTCTTCCGATCCCACTCGGAGACCTCCCCAACCTTCTCCAACGGCCAATCTTCCCTCTTGACATAAGCCCCTTCTTAATACCCCTTATTTTCTTCTTCCATCTTGTAGAGGCCATGATGCAACCTACCTATGTGTGTGTTTCAAATGGGGGGGTCACAATCACCTAGTCTCTTAACTACTGGAACCCAATGTGTTGCTAGTGCTGTAGCGTCTATTGCAACATAACCAACGATCAGGGTGAGATACAAGTCATGTTATTACAGATTAATACGATTCGCCTGATGGTAAGCAGGCTATACCACGCATACAACTTTTGATGGCCATACACCACGCAGACGCTCTGATTAGGAGATTATTGCCACGCCTTCAAGCTCCGATCCAGCACCCGTCGATTCCCCACCCCGTTGCAACTGCAACATCAGCAGCTAATACTCAAAGCTATCACCCGTCGGCCAACACTTTCGCACTCCTTCTGCACCATTGCAACACAACAGGAATGCCAGCGACTAAGCTCACCTCTATAACACTCGTTGACGCTTCCTTTAGCCACCTGTCGGCTTCTCCATCAGGCCCATCTGTCGATGCGTAGACAA
The DNA here is from genome assembly GCA_947650365.1 of Chamaelirium japonicum. Taxonomy (NCBI): domain Eukaryota; kingdom Viridiplantae; phylum Streptophyta; class Magnoliopsida; order Liliales; family Melanthiaceae; genus Chamaelirium; species Chamaelirium japonicum. The sequence goes on from OX393558.1 coordinate 6,649,113, forward strand.
GTCACCGATCAGAGATGACCTCGTGTTTTATCGAGGTGCTCTCCCTTGATCCGGCACTCGTACAAGATATAGCCATCGCGGTCCTCCGAAATAGTCCTCAGGGAACTAATACAAGCCCCCAACACGGATATCGTTTCGTCATGATCCATCAGTCTCGGACTAGCCCACAGGATGACTAACACAAGTCCCCCCAAGTTAGGACATCTTCCGAGCGACTGATTTGTCGGTGTCATCGAACCAGCCTTTAAGAAGACTAACACAAGTCCCCTCCATTAGACACCTTCATCGCCAACATGGACCACCTACCGGGAGGAAAAGATGTAAGACAACACCCTCTTCCCTGCTCTCTATTGCAATTTCGCCCTGGCGCCCAACAGTCGGCACCCGAAATCGTCGCCCCTCTCTAGTCACGATTTCGTCCGGGCACCCAACAGCTGATGCTCGCAATGCTTAAAAAGGCGTTTGAGGCTTACGCCTCGAGGCGAGGCGATTCTGTGCTGCCTCGAGGCGCACGCCTCAGCAGCCACATATAAAAAGCCTACGCCTCTGCATTAACAGTCATACACCTTCGTCCGAGGCGCACCTCAAGGCGTATGCCTCTTGCACTAGGCGTGAAACATAGGACAGGGAGGGGTTAAAACCAATGTTTGGTGCGGGAGGGCACTAAGGGTTTTATATGTAAATCGTCTACATGGACCATTTTTTCACCCATTGAAACCTCATAAACCCTTTTGATCTCTTTAGGTTTTGAAACCCCCTTGTCTCCAAAAACCCAAAATCAAGATCTTGTGCTCATTTATTTTCCGATTTTGATTCCGAAGTTGTATTCTTCTTATTTGTGGATCGTCTACCAACTACAAGTGAGACTGTGAGAGATAAATATTTGTTTCATGTTTAGAGGGATGGATCATGATCCTGTATCTTCTACTATGTTTTTCTATGTTTTTTTCTTTGTATTTTACCATTCTCATGTATTTGTATCATGTATTTGTTTTTTTTAATCTTGACAATGTTAGTTTTATATTCGTATTTTATTGTTTGTTATTACTTGTTAGTTGCTACTTTAATTATTATCTTGAATATTAAAGAATTAAGCGTGTTTGAGCAATTTGACTTTCTATTTTGTTGTTAGATTGCTCGATGGAGTCCTCAATCGTGTCATATAAGATATTTTCTAACACATTGTGATTTATTATGCATATCTAGTTCAATTATTATTACACATTCAATAATAGTATTTATTATGATTTTTTTTTTATTTTTTAACTTTTTTTTTACCTAAACGCCTTGAAAAAATTCGAGGCTTATGCCTCGGTGCGCCTTGAGGCTTACGCCTCGCCTCTCCATAGGAAAAACACCTCGGTACGCCTTTCGCCTTTTTAAACATTAGATGCTCGGGCACCGATCTTCTAGCAACGGCATCGAGGACTGATCTCGGGCCTCGCGTCCCCCAATCACACCCCCTACCGACTTCTAGGTCTCCTCTAGGGCTGGTTCAAGGCTAGCACTCACCCTAGGCCTTTGCGTTCGATAATAGTCTCTCCATTGCACCCGGGGGCGGAAGGCGTGTTAGCACCTCCCCCTGATGGCTCTTCTCTCGACTGCAGCTCTTCTAGGGTTTCAATAGTCATCGTCCCTTGTCGTGCTACGTCGTCTTTTACCCATTCACTGCACACCTTTTATAGAGGCTCCCAAACCGGGTTGCTTCGCCCCCAAGCAACAACGCTTGTGCACCAAGCAATCCTAATGGGCCGCGCTGGTGATAGGCCGAACTTATGGGCTGCCAAAACTTATGATCAGCCACACGATGTCCCTATCATGTGCACGACCTGGCAGATGTGTGCACGATGCCACGTGGCATCCAGATCTTATTTGATGTAGGCTCCAATAAAGTGCACTACAATCCTTAGCCTCTTGGGCTTCCCTTTGGTCAATAAACTAAGATTTAATTATCAATATGGTGCGATATCCCCCCAAAAGACAGCAAACGATGACTTGTAACACCCAAATCTATTGCCAATATGCATTCGATATCAAGCCTAATAGTATTTGTATCACAAAACAAGATAGGAAATATTTGTATCACAAAACAAAATTTTAGCACATAATAGTATTAATTGCAGCCGTAAATCTCAAATTTAACAAACCTATATGTATCAGATTTTCAAAGAAATATTGCTAAGTATGCTTGCAAGGGTTACTGATGAACTAGATTTGACAAAGATGATAACTTGGCATGTATTAGGCTTCAACTAGGGGTGATATGAAAACGAAGACAGATGTGATGCGTAGGTGATGAAACAAGAAGGAAAAGGATGCGGAGATAAAGATAAAACGAAAGATAGATAATGCCTGGATTTTCCACTGTGTCGATACGAGGATGCCTCGATGATCCTGCTCACGGTGCAAGGCCGGACGTCGAGAGAAGCCGGACCCTTCGGAAGAACAAATCGAGGCCTACACAATGCAAAGTCGCGGATCTTCTCGAGACGAAGTCGAGGTAGCGGCAATGGTTGGGGAAACGAGTCTCCCGGAAGCTCTCACATAGAGACAATTTCAGCAAAATCTAAAAGTTTTATTTTTTTCATTCTCTTTTATAAGATTAGGATTAGCAATGGATGGCTTAGATTAAGGGAAAGAAAAGGGGGAATGGTGGGGATGCATCTGGCCAAAAAAAGAAATAAAAGAGAGAAATAAGGGAGGGAGAGAGAGAGAGAGGAGGAGAGAGAGGGTGAATAAGGAGGGGCAGCGGTTTCATTTCCAAGCGGAAAGGAGTGGGGAGGCCGCGGGTGCGATGCACAAGGGAAAGGGGTGGCGGCATCTAGGTGAAGAAACCCTATTGGGCTTATCTTAAAAGCCCAATAGGCTCTTAATTGAAGCCCATCATGCAAGGGTTACTGATGAACTAGATTTGACAAAGATGATAACTTGGCATGTATTAGGCTTCAACTAGGGGTGATATGAAAACGAAGACAGATGTGATGCGTAGGTGATGAAACAAGAAGGAAAATGATGCGGAGATAAAGATAAAACGAAAGATAGATAATGCCTGGATTTTCCACTGTGTCGATACGAGGATGCCTCGATGATCCTGCTCACGGTGCAAGGCCGGACGTCGAGAGAAGCCGGACCCTTCGGAAGAACAAATCGAGGCCTACGCAATGCAAAGTCGCGGATCTTCTCGAGACGAAGTCGAGGTAGCGGCAATGGTTGGGGAAACGAGTCTCCCGGAAGCTCTCACATAGAGACAATTTCAGCAAAATCTAAAAGTTTTATTTTTTCATTCTCTTTTATAAGATTAGGATTAGCAATGGATGGCTTAGATTAAGGGAAAGAAAAGGGGGAATGGTGGGGATGCATCTGGCCAAAAAAAGAAATAAAAGAGAGAAATAAGGGAGGGAGAGAGAGAGAAAGAGGAGGAGAGAGAGGGTGAATAAGGAGGGGCATCGGTTTCATTTCCAAGGAGAAAGGAGTGGGGAGGCCGCGGGTGCGATGCACAAGGGAAAGGGGTGGCGGCATCTAGGTGAAGAAACCCTATTGGGCTTATCTTAAAAGCCCAATAGGCTCTTAATTGAAGCCCATCATGCCACATCATCTGATATTTTAAGTTAATGGCATCTAGCCGTCGATTTCGAGATCTAATCTCAACCATCGGCACCCCGCACAAGGTTCAAATAAAGTGTAGAAAGTAGGCCAAAAACATGAAAAATAGGCCCAAAACTGAAATAAACAACTAAAACGCTAAATACGTCTAATGTGCACCAGCGTACCCAAACTCGGTCTGACTTGACTAGACTCGCCTCGGTTGAAAATTGAGTCGACTTGGCTGGAAACTCGAATCAGTCACACTCGAACGTGACTTGGACTGACTCGGGTCAACTTGGTCCAACCCAGGCTATTAACTATTTTGAGATTTGAACACACACACACACACACACACACACACACACACACACACACATATATATATATATATATCTCGAGTCCCTCGAGTCGAGTCTTCGAGTTACTCGACTCGGTGGACTTTCGAGCCGAGTCTGAGTTCCAGGTTTTTAAACATTGATGTGCAACATGCATAAATAAAAACAACATAATAAAAGCTTAAAAAGTCTCTGGCACAGCAAAGCAACGTCTCCGGCATCGATCTAAAGATGCGGCAACTGGGATACACCGATACTTCGAAACAAGTGTCGTACTTGTATCGAATACTTTCCGATACTCCGATACGGCGGGATACGTATCCGATAAGGCTAGGAAGTATCGGGATTTAAAAAAAAAGATCCAATACACCGGGGATACGGGATCGATACGCTAAGGATACGGGACCTATTCGCCGGGGATATGTGGCCGATATATCGGGATATGTATGGATGGCTATGTAGTCCAAAATTTAAAAAACCCGACCCGAACCCAATCGAAACTTCGGATATGGTTCTAAATTCCATACCTAATCATTTGCTTAATGATATCATTGATATGTTTTGTTTTTTGGATGATGCATGTGACTAACTTTGTATTTTGTAATGGATGAAGAATGTTAGTGTTTTTTGCTAGCATTTTATAATGGACGATGAATGTAACAAGCGTAATGTTGTTAGCGTTACTTTTTTGTAATGGATGAATATGACACTAGTTTTGTATTTTTTGATTATATTGGATGTAAATCATGTAATGAATGATGAACATGGTCATATTTAATTTTCAAACGATTCACCATTCATATTCTAGAACAAAAAAATATTATATTTAATTTCATATATATATATATATATAATTACAAATGTATCCTTGTTGTACTGCTTATTCTAGTTTTTAAAAAAGCCACGTATCGTCGTATCCATATCGGTGCTTCCTAGTGCGGCAATGATCTGATTGTGCTGATCATGCTGCATCAACTCCCCCGGCCTAAAAAGGATGATCGACATCTTTAGATCATCGCTGCATCTTTAGATCGATGCCAGGACATTGCTTTATTGTGCTAGAGACGTTCTCTTATTTATTTGCTGAAGAGCAATTTTATTAGTAGTTTTTAATGCCTTTATTTCACTTTTATCCTTTTAGGTCATTTTTATGTTGTTTTTTGGGATTTTTGCTTTATTTATTAGTTATATTTGATGCCTTGTCGTGCAGGGATGTCCACGACATCATTCAGGTGGCTTTTGAATCATTCCAGACCAATTCGGGTGTGTTTTCTGTATTATTATTGATAAAGTATGGCTAACAAGTTTCTGCAGGACGCAAACTGTCGAGATTAAAATCTTGATCTGACGGTCGGATGGGTGAGACTAATGACGTGGCGTTTAATGGGCAGAAAATATGACCTTTTTTAGATATTTGCGGTCCACCTCCTTCACACCGTCGTCTGTTCTCTCTCCTATTTGTACAACTGTACAGACATTGCTATATCCTTCTTTTTCACATGAAGCGTCTCCTTCTCTCTCTCTCTCTCTCTCTCTCTCTCCTTCCTCCTCTTTCTTATTCTTTTCTTTTATTTCCTTCTTTTCCTCGGCACATCCACCCTTGATCCCCATTATTTCTCTCAATCTCCACCCTTTGTTGGAAACCCTAGTCTCCTAAAAGTGAAAAAAACGTAGAAAAAATCTAGATATGAAGAATACTATTTCTCTTCATGAGAGAACCCTTAAGAAGATGACGGCTCCGGCACTCCTCGTTCCTCTACTTCATCTCTAGAAGTCCCTCATTTACTCTTAAGAGACGCCTCGGCAAAACTTCGCCTCGAGAAGTGTTTTGGTTCGTGACTCTCGTTTTCGGCGGTCCCATCAATCGGTCTTGCTCCGTGAGAGAACTAGGTGACGATTCCTTGCATCCGCAGCGGATCCCTTTCTAGGCTATATCTTTTCCTTTGTGATTCCTTCTTTTATTTTATCCATAATCATCCATCGTTCATTCATCTTTACCGCTGCCCTATCATAATCGTCCTTCTTTTGAGCCCATATTGTGCGCGTTATTTCTCAAACGACCTACAATTGTTGGGATCTCCTGCTATCTTGTTATGCGGCTTATGCCATATTTTCGAAATAAAATTTGATGTGATTGGTTTCTTTTGAAAGAAAATCTGCTGCTGTCCTGGTTATTATTATGTGCAGATTTTCAGTTTTCCAAGATAAGATTAATGTTCTAATGTTAGATCTCTATAGATGTTAGTTTATGGTTGTATATCTTTGATAGAAACTTGGTAAAAAACATATGCCTGCTGTCTTGTTGAATTTTCTGTACATATGACAAAGAGTCTAAAAGACATACAAGGGGTTGTACTTGTAGTGCACTTATAGCCATGCCTACATCATAAGTTCTCTTTATAGACCAATCAGAGCTATTTTTTTATTGGTCTACACTACGGAACTTATAAACTGAGGTCCACTTCCTCCATTTACCATATGATTTTCTCATCTTCAATGTAGTTATAGTAGATAACAAAATGGTCAGGTTTTGTGAAGGACAAATATGGAATTTTATTTATTTAGAATGTGGACAATTCATGTAAGGAAAATAATTAGGTATGGTAGGTAAGCCCTTCTAAGCTTCACACTGTGATATGACATTCTATTAATTTGCTGCAAAGCTGCAACTGAGAATAATGACTGTTAGAACTGTTGTGATTTTCACTAATTGTTGTAAGTGAATGATGTTGTTCTAGTATTCCTTGATTGCAAAGTGTTGCTTTCAGGTACTGACTGGCATGCCAATCTTAGAACTGAGAAAAGTCTTCTCCTCTCCAGTGATTTGCCACGATTTATGTTGGATTCCTATGAAGAATGTCGGGACCCTCCACGCTTATACCTGCTTGACAAGTAAGCGTTAGATTTCTTATTGTCCTTGACTTGTATTTTTTGAAAACCTTTAATCACTAAATAGATACAAATTATTTTTCTACCTTTCAGATTTGATAGTGGTGGTACTGGAGCTTGTTTAAAGAGATATTCTGATCCATCCTATTTTAAGCGTGTATGGACTACCTCAGAACTGGCGAAAGCTGAAATGGTTCAACGAGAAAAGAAAGCTCAAACAAACAAGGTTACTTTTACTTTTGTTTATATGCTTGAATTCCACATTTGGAGTTTGTTGGAATTTGATCTTTGTCTTGGCAAATGAATTTAAGCACTAGATACTACTGAGATATCCTTTGCGAATCTTTGACAATGTACCTAGGTTGAAAAGCGATAATTATGTCTGGAAGTTCAGTCTAAAAAACAAATGAACTTTATAGATGAGATAGTTTTTCTGATTCTTCAGAATGATCTTAGTTGCGATTCGTTTTTCTGTTGTTTACATATACATCATGCTGATGCTTGCATAAACTACCATAAGTCTAAAGTAACGAAAATGATATACTCTAATGATATTATAATGTAAATAGAGAATAGTTTTAGTGTGAACAAATCCAGAGAGAGAGAGAGAGAGAGAGAGAGAGAGAGAGAGAGAGAGAGAGAGAGAGAGAGAGAGAGAGAGAGAGAGAGAGAGAGAGAGAGAGAGAGAGAGAGAGAGAGAACTCCTCTCATTAGGGTCATTGGGCCAACTTATAGTCTCGGAGGCTTATGTACAGGGGATTGATATATGCACTAGACTATACATATGACTAGCACCTCCTCTCAAATGGTGGGTCAAACATTTAGAGTTTGCTAATAAGAAACCGAAACCGAGGAGTTGGGTGGGACTTCGTGGAGAAGTCAACAATCTGCTCTGTAGAGGAAACATAAGGGTGAGGGATAATCTTGGCCTTAGCGCTTTCGGGAGAAGTAGCAGTCGATCTCGATGTGCTTCGTCCGCTTGTGGAAAACCGGATTGCTAGCAATTTGTATAGCACTTTGGTTATCAGTTTATCACAGTGAAGTGTTGTAGGTTCAGAGAGCTCAATTCCTAGATCCCCAAGGAGACGCCACACGTGAATAAGCTTCTTGGTGGTAGGGCCATGACCATGAATTCTGCTGCGGTGCTGGAGAATTTCATAGATTTATGGTTTTGCTTTTGGATATGCCACATCATGTGTCGTTATGTTTCCATATGTTTGTTCTTGTCATATTCATAATCGTTGATGTATTTTTAACTATATATTTTTTGTTTGTCTAGTAGTACGATTTTCTCTTTTACTCATCCACTGGTTTCATGGCATTCATTTTAAAAGTTTGAAAAGCGAAGTAATAAATTCCAAAAGAATTTCATTACTCAACTTTTTTGAAGATTGCTTTTAGGGGCATGTCGAGCATTATCTGCATGTTCATATTATTTCATGACATAAATCACACATGTATGACTTTCGAAATGATTGCATTGCGTATATTTCATGATCTTCCATATATTTCATGTTCTTCAATTCTTATTTGCTTGCAACATTTTTTTGCATTTATGAAATATTTCATTTAATCTTGTTTTGTAACATACTAATGCCAAAAGCTTGTACATATGAGTAAATAAGAATATAATAATAGGGTTGCATATGAAGCTTGTTCTTCCTGCTCGTTTCTCTTCACTTATTGGGTGCAATGAACATTATACTTTATATTTGCACATGCACTATTGATTGACACTGGTTATTTGGTTAGGTTCGATGTATATCTGGAAAGTGTTGATCAATACGCACCTATAGAAATCTGAGACAATATTGCATTAGTTAGTTATCCCAGATCAATGTCTGCTAATTGGAAAAAATATATTGAATTGTCAATAAAAATAAACCCTAGTAAAGTTTGAAAAATGTATTGACCAACAGTTAGTTTGAAAGTTTATTTACATGTTATTTTTAAATAACTATATTGAGTCACGCGGCATTTGTGAGCGGGCCCCTGTAATATAGATCAGATTGTAAATCAATCCTCCGACGGATCAATTATGGAGTACGACAATATCAAGCAATAGAAGTAACAAAGCACAACACAGGGAAAGTCCAAAACACAAACACAAAAGCACACAGAGAAGTGAAGTATTTTACGTGGAAACCCTTGTGGGAGAAAACCACGGACGAAGACGATAAGATGATCCACTATAATGGAGAATCAAGAAGTTACAAGCAACGCTCAATTTCAACGAGAACACCCTAATTTGCCGTAGGGTTTCTCTTCCTCTCAAGAATCTCACCAATCTCTCTCAAAATCGACTATCAACCTTTTCAGTCAACCACGACACAAGTTTGGTCTCTCAATACTCTTTATATAGTATATGGTTTATATCAAACAAGAGACCTAAACCTATAAGGAATGAATCCTGAAGCGGACAAACCGATCGATCGGCCATAGGGTCCGATCGGTCGTTTGGTACCGACCTGGGAAACACCGTCGCAGGTAATCCGATTGACATGTAATATAACCAATCGGACTCCCAGAACGTACCTCTCATGTACAACAAAACCATTGGTCGGATAGAAGCCGTCGACTGGTTGGAGAGTAAGTTTTCCCGGTTCTCCGAAATTGATCCAGAACTCAACAATTCTCCACCTGGATGAAATTTCTCCTAGGATCTGATCGTCATCTCCAATGCACCTTGCCGATGCCCAACCAACACCTCAACAGTGTCCGAAATCACGTCCTGAAGATCCGTCAAAGCATCCTGACGGTGCTAGCACCCCGACGGTGCAAAAAAAAAACTCCTTCAAATCATCTTCACTAAGTTCAATTAAAGCTTAAACTTAGTTATTGTTAACCGACTTCATCAACATATTGAAAAGATTCTCTTGCGTATGAATCTTCTTCATAGAAATAATTATATTCTTGATAGTCTTCCAAACAAAGTGATTTCTTATATTAATATGCTTCGTTTAGAGTGATGAACTTGATCACCATTTGCCAAATAGATGACGCTCTGTCAATTCGAAAATAGCACCACACTGGGCTGCGAGAGACCAAATTCCTAGAAGTGTTGTCTGACGATAAATCGTGATCCTTCCTTAGAAGCACCTTTGGAAGGATGCCAAATATCTGCATGAACGTAATCCAACGTTCCCTTCGTGCAATGTACTGTAGAACCAAACTTGATTCAATGTTGCTTCTTAAAATGCACATTGTTGACAAAAATCAAGTTTGACGTTCTTCACACGTGAGAGCAAATCTCATTTGCTCAACCCAGCTAAACCTCTCACTCTTGTGGGCTAGACGCATATGCCACAACCGTGATGAGCTATCACATGATCTTCCAATGAAGTAGAATAAGCTGCACTTCATGTAACTGTGCTGCCAGAAAGAACGTAGAGGCTGCCGACTTTGTCACCCTTGCGGGAGAAAACCACGGTCGAAGACGACCAAATGATTCACTATAATGGAGAAACCAAAAAGTTACAAGCAACACTCAACTTCAACGAGAACACCCTAATTTGTCCTAGGGTTTCTCTTCCTCCCGAGAATCTAACAAAGTCTCAAAATCAGTTGTCAACCTTTTCAGTCAACCACTGCACAAGTTTGGTCTCTCAATATCCTTTATATAGTATAGGGTTTACATCAACTAAGAGACCCAAATCCGTAAGGAACAAAATCTTGAAGTGGACAAACCGATCGGTCAGCCATAGGGTCCGATCAATCGGTCAGCCATAGGGTCCGAGGTCCGATCAATCGGTCAGCCATAGGGTCCGATCAATCGGTTTCGTACCGACCTGGGAAAACACCGTCGTGAGTAAATTCGATCGGTCTGTAATAGAGCCAATCGGTCTCCCAGAACGTACCTCTCCTGTACAGCAAAACCGATCGATTAGATAGAACCTATCGACTGGTCAGAGAGTAAGTTTCCTTGGTTCTCCGAAATTGAGACAGAACTCAACAAGCTATCTGGTGTATAGGGTTCTCCGAACAATCCTATGTGCACAGAGTAAAGCTACTATTGTGCATTAGAAATCGACCCTAGCTGTAGAGATAAGAAGAAACAATATTGAAAAGTGCCTAATACTAAGGGGAGCATAAAAAATAGTGAAAACTAGGAATATGAAACTTATTGAGTATTTATATTGTCCCTAATCTTACTAGGTTCGGCTCTTATGCTCTTAATCTTGAAAAATTGTAGTGTGCAAGGAATCACACCAACAGATGTTATTGAAAGCATAGTTGGTGGTATGTCAAGTTCCTTACACGTTGAAAGATATTTTATAAACCTAATAAATGAAAATAGGTTAGACTATATTTTAACTTAACTACAACATTTGTCGTGTTATTATTTCTTATCATCTCTGTGTAGTTTGTTTCTTGGCAGAAGTATGTGTTATTCTTGCCATTTTTTGTATTTATACTAGACGTTTCATATTTATTGCATTATTGTGTTTCTTGCATCCTTTGTAAATTCGTGACAAAAGGGGGAGAAAAATCCATGTATTTTCCTAGCATTTTTTAGCATGTGTTGCGTTGCATGTAGTTACTATATGAATGGATCTCTTATTGATATTAATTTACTTAGGAAATAGGAGTATTTTCTTTGATCACTGTCTCAAATGCAATTATTGATACTTAACCTTTGTGAAATTGCGACAGAAAGGGCTAGAAGATAATAATGTAGCCCATCTAGAAATCTTGTCTTACTTCAAGACATGTAGTTAACAATGGGAGAGTAATTGCTTAGAATGAGACATCATGTGCTTACCTTCATATCATTGTTTATAACATTTATTACTTGTTTTTTTTTACCTTACCCCCGACTTAATTGGGGTAACTAAAAAGTAACCCCTCTCACCTTAATTTTCGATTCTTACCCCACCCCCCCCAAACCCAAAAAAAAAAACACTTTTCCATTGCAAAAGGCCATGTAAATTTATAGTCAAAAGTGGTATGACTTTAAGATCAGAGGGGGTACTATTTATTACCCCAATTAGCTGGGGGGAAGGTCAAAACCCACTTATTTTTATACCTGTTGGTTTAGCCTTATCATACCACACATGCCAAGCAACTTAGGCAAGGATGTTTGGCACTATTTGCAAGAGGGTTGACCTCAAGTTGTCAACCTATCTAAAATATCTGCTCCATCTTTTGGTGGAACGGTGGAACATTCTCATTTAGAGTCGCTCTATAACTGACCCCGTGTCAGTGTACCGCAAGCCTTAGTTTGTTTCTGTTGTTGTTTTGTCACAACTGGAAATCTTGTTTAGATAGTGAGCTTTCAAATCTATTTTGTTAGAGACCTTGTAGATTAACTCAATTTCCTTTGATTGGATTATATGATGACCAAGGGTTTCACAAGGACCTTAAAGATCTTTTAAATGATATATGAATTTGTACAGAGAAAAGGATCACGGCTTAGGAATGGAGAAAATCAAAATGCAGGATACATGTCCAGGCGCAATAGCAGGTATGTTCTTCTGAATTGTTTTCCATATTTAGGCTAAACTGAAGGAATTGATTGTAGATCATAGTAGTGCTTTACTTCTTCACAATACAACTAAGGATAACCACCGATACATAAATGATGCATTAAATTAACTATTTGGATAGCAGCACACGTTTTGCATCTCCAAGGTCCGAGGTCCAAAGCTTTTCAACTGAGAATATATCCATCTCTGATTTGAGATTAAAACCCGAACTTGCGAGTGGATCGACATCTTTTGGTTCAAAGACTAGATTGAGCTTTGTTGAACAAGTTTCAGATACGAATCCTTCAGTGGTGCCTGATGAAGAAGAATACGATAAATTGTCAGTGACCAAGTTACAGATCGATCACAGTGATTCTTGTGCTTCTGCTTTACATGATGAACCAAATGGAGACGTTGCAGATGATGATTCTCATCATGATTCACTGCAAGGTAGTGTTCCCAGATCACCTTCTGTTACATGGGATGAAAAGACCGAAATAGTGAAGTCTACGAGTTCTAAATCTTGTGAAGACATACTTGTAGATAGGGTTCTAGAGTCAGAGCCACTGCCATCAACTTCTGAATCACCAAATATGGATACTGAAACTTCTAAACATGGAAGCCTAGATAGAGAAGATATCTTGTTTGATAATTCAAATCCATCATTATCATTATCTGCTGGGAACCACTTTGACGAAGTCACCAGTGAGGCAGACAATTATATGGATGCACTTAATACATTGGAATCTGAAACAGAGACAGATTCTGAGTTCCAAACCAAGCGAGAAGTAAAGTTATTATCAAACATAGAAGACCAAGGAATGGAATCTACAACTCGACAGATGCATGGAATGACTGCTGTAAATTTTGATTCTTCTGATATTGTGACTCCAATGAAATTGCACTGTCCTTTGAACAATGATGTGTCGCCAATATCTTACAACTTAGGCTCTTCAGAGAGTTCAGAAATGGTGCATTCACCCCTCACGACTGGCTTTGTTCCTGCTGGAAATGGCTTTTCTGAGAATGTTGCAGATACGTCAAGAACAAATGACTTTGAAGGTTCTCCTGAATTGAGCATTCCTGATTCACAAACCATGTCAGTTGATGAAACTACGAGCAACACATCCAAGTCTCTAGATTTTCCTTTTGATACTTCTAGCATGCCTTCCACACAATTATGGACAAACGGGGGCCTTTTTGGAGTTCAGCCATCTAAACCTCTAGATTTTACCTTCCCTAATATTGCTAACGAGAGTCTTGTGTCTAGTTCCAAAAATACTGGATGTGATCTTTCGAGCGAGAATGTGACAACAAAGTTGCTTTATGGGGCATTGTCTGCAAAATCAAAGACAGTGGTTAATCCCAATGAAACCATATCAAACAACTCCAGCATTGTGAAGAATATTAATGGGTCACCTAATACTTTGAGCTCTGCAGATCAGAGTAGTCTCAACAGTGAGCAACTGTTTGGCCTAATATGTAATGTGGCTCAACCAACTGACCCCTCCAAATGTTTTCCATCATGCCATGATTACAAATGTAATGACATGCCTGTCAAACACAACTCTCAAGAATCTGTAGAAGCTTTATCATTAGATCAGCTTGAGAAAACACAAGGTATGCCCTCTGATATAATTTATGCTCACACCACTAGAGTTGACCAGAAGAAAACCAATATTGCTCCTGGAACTGAATTTCCTTGCCAGATTGAGTCCAAATCTTATGAATCTGGACAAAACACAAAGGCTATTTCATCCAGTTTTTCTGGCCTTGCACAGAGGTTTCTTGCCAACGGTCTCCAAAGGAATGCATTAATTACTCATGCTGATATATCCACACCATCTGGAGTGATGAATGCTGATATAAGGACTTCAGAAGAGACTTCTGTTCAGAATAAGCATAAAAAATCTGGGACATCCGATGGACAAAACACCAAAGAACAAATTGATCAGGGATCATTCAGAAAGCCGGTCTCCTTCAGTTCACGTTATTCTGAGAGCTCTTCTCCTCCATTGGAACATATGAAGATCTCTTTCCATCCTATGAATGTTTTGGAGACCTCCAAATTGAAACTGGAATTTCCTAATGGCAATCTTCATGAAAACATTGAAGATATGATGTTTCCTTCATTCAAGTTGCTTCCAGGGCCTCTTCTTCCTTTGCCAGATAGTGGTTCTGAATCTGATGATGACACTTTCTGTAGATCCTGTCCATATTCCTCTGAGGATATTCTCAGCCCTCGCTCATATTCAAACTCTGAACAGTGGGAGAAAGACGAAAGGAGTGGAAGTAAGGAAAATGAAATATACAATGATTCATGTAGAATTTCATCATCATCAACATCGAATTGTAGCTGTATTGGATTTGAGCTGAGGAACCACTGCAACATAGATTCAGCCAGTGGATTTGAGAATTTTGAGACTAAAGATGGTACAATAACTTTCCAATCCGGTTCAGTTGTGGATCTTCCTGGTTTTGACTCTTTTATTTCGTCAAAAAGCCAATGGGAAGAACAATGTGTTTCTTCATCAAGTGATCATGCAAATTCTGCATTGCAGTCCCCAAATGAGCTGCCGCCACCACCACCACCTCTGCCTCCAATGCAATGGAGGGTAATGAAGTCTTCATTTACTTCCACAGAAGAAGAGGATTCTAGGAATGCTGAAATTGTTGACCATCTTGATGATCTACAAGCTCAAATATTCAATGTAGCCCTGCAACAAGAACAAGCTATACCGAAACCACCATGTGTTAGTGGGAACCTGGCATCAAATTCCATCAAGCACACAGTAATTATATGATTTCTATTCTTGTCCATTTTTGTTAGCTTTAGCGCTAAAAAGGAAATAATATGTAAAGGATTTTGATGGTCTCGGCATTGTACATAAACTTTTTTTGCAGCAAGATCAGCAGAAGCTGAATGGGAACAGAGAGCCGAATCATGATGTTAATAGTAAAAAAATGGATGAAAGGGAAGAATTGCTTCATCAAATCCAGAGTATGGTAGGTATATCTATTAAATGCTTTCCCCTATTTCACCATCTTGGACAATTTTTGCAGGTTGAGCATCTTAGCTTAAGACTATTCATTGTACATGACATCTGGATTCATATAATATGAAAATTTATTTAGTATGGTTTGCATGATAAATGATGCCAAATCTTGTACATTATATTTAGGACAAATTATAAAAACCTCCCCTGAACTATACACGGCATTTCATATAGGTCCCTCAACTTTTTTTTTTGACAATTTGATCCCTGAACTATACTCCATGTGCATTTAGCCCCCTCCATCAACTTTTTATCCGGAAAATACCCTTATCAATTTCCAATAAGGCTCAAAATGGTTTTAGAATATTTAACTTAGGGGTATTTTCGGAATAAAAGTTGACAGAGGGGGCTAAATGCAGACTAGCATAGTTCAGGGATCAAATTTTCAAAAACAAAGTTGAGGGACAAATATGAAATGAGGTGTATAGTTCAGGGGAGGTTTTTGTAATGTGCCCTTATATTTATTAGATTGAAGTGATTTATTGTTTTTGTGTATTCTTCTTCGAAAAAGGTGACTTCTGTTCTGGAGGTATGATTCATTGGGAACTTGTGCTATTTATGCATATTAAATGGTGAATGTTTAGGAATACAATGTTCAATAAGTTGGGAAAACGATACTGCAACACCCTTTTTGACATATTGTGGTTTCTAGATATAATGGCGGCAATAAATTATGCGACATTTTTTACAAGTTACAATAAATTAACTCTCTCATAGAAGTCAATGGTCTTCTTTAAAATGCAGAATGAGCTTCTTAAAGTTCTGAGTGTTCTTCAGACGAGTGGCAATGCTTCAGCAATTTGATCTAGCAATTTCAGGCTGCACCATTCTTCTTGCTTGGAGCACTGCCCCTTCTGTTCTTTATGAAAATTGTAGCACATTATCAATCTCCTCCAGTCAACTCCCCTCTATGATCTTCACCATTATTTTGATATTGATAATGACTCACCATTGGCCTTCAATATCAATTTAAATTTTGGACGTTTGTATTAAGAAGTCTTTATTTGGTTCATTCATTTGCCTAAGCAAATCAATACTCTACTAAATGACCTAGTAATTTAAGAGAGAAACGTATGAAGAAATTTATACATAACTTCTAGAATGGCTAGAAGTCCCACTGATCAATGTGGCATCTTTCTCTAGCTCTTGCTTTTGGAATAGTTGCAACCTCTCTTAAATAAAATTTTCTTTTCTTCGAAGTCAACACTTGGTTTGAGTCCAAGATTTCTTATGGTGCACCATGCAACTCCATCTAGGCCTTTGCGTAAACATTTGATTCAGCACTTTCTCTCTATTGAAAAGGCAAGGTACTTCTATTAATGCCTCTTTTATACGTCTTTGTACTTTACAGTTCAGAATAACAATGATAAAATTACACAAATATTCGTATGTTGTATGTTTGAATCTAATAGAGATAAAAATGCTGACATGGATATGTGTTAAGCGGCTTAAGCCTAGAATAACAGTATTATGAGAAATTCAAAGGAAGCTTAAAGGTTGCGCCAATAAGGATTAAAGAAGGTTCCTTTAAAAATTCACGTAAGAGTATAAGAGTATAGCCAACAAGGAATGTTCTTTGAAGAAACTTTGGAAAGCATTAAGCATTACATAACTTATCAATAAAGAAACATCCCAATATATAAGCTCTGCTCATCTCTGTCAAATATGTCCACAATCCGGAAATTCTGAAAAAGAAAAATCAGTTGACTATCATCGACTTTTCTAAGCAAGCTATTCAGAAGCCCCCAACTACATGACACAGTGAGGGCGTGGTGACCACGGTGGTAAGAAATCACAATACATTGAATAAAAAAATAACATTTTCTACATGTACACAACCTTTCACTATATGTATCGGTGCTCAAAAACTCGAAACTCGGACTCGACTCGAAAACGAGTCGAGTAAACTCGGTCAGACTCAGCCAAATAACTCTACCCGAAGTTTGGCCAATTCTAGTCGACTCGGTCCGACTCGGACGAGTTTTACCAAGTTTTAAACAGTGATATGTATTCTACATAGAGTTAAATCTCGGTAAAACTTGATCGAGTCAGACCGAGTCAAGTCGACTCGACTTAGCCAGATTTCATGTCAAGTTATTTGGCAGAGTCAGACCGAGTTTGGATAAAACCAGGCCGAGTTGGACCGAGTTTACTTGACTCGGCTGACTTTTGAGTCGAGTCCGAGTTTCGAGTTTTTGAACAATGTTTTTAATAAAGTGGTTACAAGATGAACCATGACTCTCTGTGCTATTAGAATGCACAGTGGGTCATCTAATCCAATAAGTGATGTCATTTATTATGATATACACATTTTACCCATTGGATACAGGACATCTTTCGACCATGGATCAGATTAGACCATGTCTTCCAATCTACATCATCCAAAAGAGTTGTCTGTTCTCACTTCTCACTGCTTGATGCATAGTTTAGAAGTTCCAAATCCTCTAACTTTCATTTATTTTACATCTTGGTCAACATAGGTCCCAATGCATGATGTTGAATTGTGATTTTGATGGCCCACATGCATTTTGCATTTGGTGTAAGAGTGGAAACTTTTTACACCCAATTTGGTGCCAGCCTATGTATGTATCATTGTTTTCCTAAGAAAAAAATGTTGTGTAAGCCCTTTCATGCAGTTAATTGTAGGCTAACTTTTCTCAATCCCTTTTATGGAGCTTTCTTTGTTAGAATTGGGTTCTGTACAAGACCTCATCTTGATGGGATAAGGCTTACTTATTTTTGTAGTAGGTTCCCTTGTAGATTGGTTCACTTAGTTATTCTCTCTCTCTCTCTCTCTCTCTCATCATGGTTGACTTGTGATTGCAGCACGATCAGAAGAAGTTGAATGGCTTGCAGCATGATCAGAAGAAGTTGAATGGACACAAAGAACCGAAAAAATTTGTTAATATAGAAGTTGATGAGAGGGAAGAGTTGCTTCATCAAATTAGAAACAAGGTAGGTTTTCATTTCTATTTCAAAGGCACATTTTTGTTTTTCAAGCTATATTTCTGCTGGTATGGTATCTCAGCATAATCCCATTCGTTGGACATGATGTTGTCATGTTGGTGAAGATGTGGGTTTCTTGTATATCAAATTTAAGTAGTATTGTCAGAAAAATAGATCGGGCTAAATCTTCAAAATTGGACTCATAAGAGTATCGGAGTAGCCCTATAAACTTTTCTTCTGATCTTACTCGTTTTAGAATTTTTATTCTTCCATTCAGTTGTCACTGTTTCGACGAAGGAATCGTGTCCAACTAAGTTAGGATAAAAATTGTTCAAAGTTGTCATGAATGTTGCAATACTCAATAAAGAAAATAAATGAGACTTCAGGAAATGAAAATTTGTGCTATCAGGCTACGACATGGATGTCAAATTGGGACATTTAGAGTCAAAAGTGGGATTTAAGGACAATTGCAATTTAAGGAAAAATTTCAACATGTTATAGTATGTACAGAAAATAAAGATTATTTTCCGTTTCTTTCTCGAAATTTTGTATTTCTTTATTATGGGCAATTACTGTTCACTTTCCACATTGTTACTTTTTTTTTTGTTCTGTAACTTGAATCTTGAAGTTCTTATACTTCATGAACCATGATAAAAGTTATCCTATTTTTTTTATTATTCCTCAATTGTGGTGTTCTTGTGCTAAGGCCACGCTAAATCTTTACTATATTCCTCCAATTCTACCGGATGTTTTCCAAAAAATACGATAGTATCTATAGCCAAGATATAATGATTTAGTGACTTTACATGACTAATAGATGCTTATCACAAGGTTTAGACTCTCTCTCTCTCTCTCTCTCTCTCTCTCTATATATATATATATATATATATATATATATATAGGGTCCCGATCTAATGAGAAACCTCTTATATGAGAAACCTTGTGAGAAACTTACTTAGAGGTTTTAGAATTTGATGATACTTGATGGGTGTGCTATGTATGGTAAGCTGATCATCCTCATCAAAAATCATCAAGTTCTAAAACCTCTAGAGGTATCAAATGTTAGAAGACTTATCGATCGTCGATAAAAATCGTTAATTTGAATAGCATATTTGATAAGCCTAGAGGTTTTAGATATTGATGATTTTTGGTGAGGTTGATCAACTTGGCATAGGTAGCACGCGGCACGCCTACCAAGTTTCATCAAATTTTGAAACCTCTAGGTTGGTTTCGCACAAGGTTTCGCATATAAGAGGTTTCTCACCAGATATATATATATATATAGGGGTATGCGGTAAGTGCGGCACTGTATCGCAGCCGTCAGATGCACGCAGCGGTGCATGCCATTCACGCAGCACTTGCATTAGACGACTGCGATACAGTGCCGCACGTACCGCATGCCGCATTATAGCATGCCCATATATATATATATAGGGTAGCGATCCAGTGAGATATGAGATAATTTTGAGAAACCTGCCACCTGCCTAAAGGTTTTAGAATTTGATGAAAATTGGTGGGCATGCTCTCTATGGCAAGTTGATCATCCTCACAAATAATAATCAAATTCTAAAACCTCTAAGGGCGTCAAATGTTAGAAGATTTATCGACTGTCCATTAAAACCAATAATTTGAATTGTGCATTTGATGCCTCTAGAGGTTTTAGAATTTGATGATTTTTTGTGAGGATGATCAACTTGCCATAGAGAGCATGCTCACCAATTTTCATCAAATTTTAAAACCTCTAGATAGGTTTCTCAAAGTTATCACATAGAAGAGTTATCTCACTGGATCGTTATCCTATATATATATATATATATATATATATATATATATATATATATATATATATATATATATATATATATATATATATATATATATATATATATATATATATATATGGGTCAGGATCGGATGACCCAGCAAAATTTGACCCTGCAAATAACCCAGCACCCTTTGAGGCACCTAGAGGTTTTAGAATGGGCTGATTTTTTGTAGACATGTTGTCTATGATATGTTGATCATCCTCACAAAAAATCAGCCAATTCTAAAACCTCTAGGTGCATCAAATGAGATCTTCAAATCAACGGTTAAAATTGACTTTCAAAAACCGTTGATTTGAAGAGCGCATTTGATGCATCTAGAGGTTTTAGAATGTGCTGATTTTTTGTGAGGATGATCAACATACCATAGACGACATGTCTACAAAAAATCAGCCCATTCTATAACCTCTAAGTGCATCAAAGGGTGCTGGGTTATTAATGGGTCAAAATTTGCTGGGTCATCCGATCCTGACCCTATATATATATATATATATATATATATATATATATATATATATATATATATATATATATATATATATATAGTAAAGGGTTTGGTGAAATCGAGTTCACCATTCAAATAGTGAACTTGAATGGAGAATCTGCTATCTGTCCTAAGAAAGTCAACAATTGCGGCTAGGTATATATATTTATATATATCCTCATATATGTGTATATACAAATACCTCCAGCCGCAATCTCCATTCGAGTTCACCATTTGAATGGTGAACTCGAGTTCAGCTTCCCGGTATATATATATATATATATATATATATATATATATATATATATTATATATATATATATATATATATATACTTGGACCCGGGTGTAGCAAAGAATGCTACACCCCAATGGCGTTTGACCCCACCTATAGGTTTTAGAATTTGCTAATTTTTGGAGGATGTACTATCTATGACAACGTTATCATTCTCACAAAAAATCAGCAAATTCTAAAACCTCTAGGGGCATCAAATATTCCAAACCTTTTATGCCGTCTATTTTAACGTTCATTTGAATATTATATTTGATGCCCCTTGAAGTTTTATAATTTGCTGATTTTTTGTGAGGATGATCATCTTGTCATAGATAATACATCTTCCACAAATTAGCAAATTCTAAAACCTATAGAGGGGTCAAACACCATTGGGGGTATAGCAATCTTTGCTACACTCGGGTCAGGCTCCCTTTTCCCATATATATATATATATATATATATATATATATATATATATATATATATATATGCGGCGTGCGGTGTGCGGCGTGCGGTGCGGTGCGTGCGGTATCGCACCGCAGCCGTCTAAAGCACCACTGCGTGCATCACACGCACGCAGCGGGTGCATCAGACGGCTGCGGTGCGACGCCGCACGGCGCATTTTATCATTTATATATATATATATATATATATATATATATATATATATATATATATATATATATATATATATATATATATATATATATATATGGGGCCAGGATCGGCTGACCCATATATTTTTTTTGATCCATCATCCTAATCGTTGGATTCAGGTTTTAGAATGTACTAATTTTTTTTGTAGAGGTGCTATCTATGATATATTGATCATCTTCACAAAAAATCAGCACATTCTAAAACCTCTAGGTGCATCAAATGTGCTCTTCAAATAAATGGTTGAAATTGACGATCGAAAAAGCTTATAATATTTGATGGCCCTAGAGGTTTTAGAATCTACTAAAATTTTGAGGGTATGCTATCTATGGTATGTTGATCATCCTCACAAAAAATCAGCACATTCTGAAACACGAATCCAACGATTATGATGATGGGTCAAAATATGGGCCAAATTTTATTAGTCATCCGATCGTGACCCATATATATGTAGGTAAGTAAGAAAATAAATCAATAAATGACACACTCCCTTCACCATGCACGACCATCATGGTACAGAGATTATCAAAAAAAATTCTAGGATACATTTTGTAGGGCATCCTAAGTGTCCATTGTGTGTCAACTTGGGAACATGCGTTAGACTCGTAAATTTTTCTTGGGACATGGATTTCCTGAATTTTTGGTAACACAAGGCAAAAAAAAGCTCTATATCCACGAAACTTCCATTCATAGAAGTTGATTGTTTACAAATCATTATCGTGAGTACTAAAAAACATTATATTCATGATCTCTAACCAAAGAGTTCATGCACCCAAGTATTTGCTTTTCAGTTGGTTGTATTAGGGCTTACCAGTGGCAGTTATATAAGCATGGATGTTGCTGAACCTGCAGGCATTTAACCTGAGGCGAACAGCAGCAGCAAAGCCAAGTATGACGCCACAACCCACCACCAATGTCAATGTTGCTGCAATCTTGGAGAAGGCAAATGCAATTCGTCAGGTTTTTGTTGTTTTGCGCACCGTATATCTATTTCTTTTGGGTGTTGCTATTTGCACCCACAAAATTACTAGGACCCCACTTTCATGTATACCCAGACCGATTCTTTTTTTACTATGAGCCCCATTTTGATAAGGCACCCCATAGGGTTTGCCTCCCCCTCCCTCTCCTCCCTGCTCAGACTGCCGTCCCCCCTTTCTCTTCTTCCTTATTCCTAGAGACATGTCAAGCGCTCCCGACCGACATGTTGTGGAACTCCATGTTGATCGGGAGCGACCGACACGGCTGCAGGAAGGAGGAGGAATAGGGAGAAGGAAGGGGGAGGAAAAAGAGGAAGAAGAGAAGGTGGAGGAGGATAAGGACCGTTGACGACGGAGGAGGTGTTCTGTTGCATGAGACCGGCAGTGGAGACTGTGGGGCCCGTATTAATATGCCAGGGAGGGTTTCAGGACACATCCTGCATTTCTTTTTTTGTTAAGTTGGGGGCCTTAGTAATTTGTGAGGTGCAAATAGCAACACCCTTTCTTTTTTTTTCCTTTTGAGCCATGCATATCCCCTTGTCTCACTCATTGCACTGTACAGGCATTTGTGGGTAGCGATGAGGGCGGCGATGATGATAATGGTGATAACTGGAGCGATAATTGAGTATTTCGAGCAATCAGGGCCTCTTGCAGTGTTCCTAGTGTTCAGCTGGAGTCCCATTTGTAGCTTGTTGTTATGTATATAGAATCTCTCCGATCTGTAATTAGAGCTCGCACGCAGCGCCTTTTGTTTTCTTT
Organism: Chamaelirium japonicum; assembly: GCA_947650365.1. Classification (NCBI taxonomy): domain Eukaryota; kingdom Viridiplantae; phylum Streptophyta; class Magnoliopsida; order Liliales; family Melanthiaceae; genus Chamaelirium; species Chamaelirium japonicum. The sequence continues at coordinate 6,672,359 of OX393558.1, forward strand.
TAGGGTTTCCCTTGGTATTCCGATTTGTGAAGAGAATTGATTCATGTTCTATAAAATAAGCTGATCGGCTGCGTCTTCATGGTGACTTGAGCTTCCACATATCCATGTATTTTTATTTATTTATTTTTTCTCATGTGTATTTCCCAAACTTGGGCTTGGTAGTGTAGAGACCAAGGGGCCATATCTACTGTTTAGTGAACTCTTGTGAGGTTTTTTTTTTCTATTAAAGCTATTTTTTTCTTAATTTTTGGTTTTGATTGTGCTTTAACAATGGTTGCAGGTAAGGATTTTTTGTTAGCATTTTTTTTGTTAGTGAGCTGCTATGGATTTTCTTCAGTCACTTTTTTTTTTGGGTACATAACTTGGGATCATGAGACTAGGGCTGGCAATTTTGGACCCGACACGGCAGACCCGACACGAAGTTAGCCGCTCTGGATCAGGGTTAAACGGGTTCGGGTTGTAAACAGGTCGACATGATAGACCTGTTTAATAAACGGGTCGGTTCCGGGTTTAGGGTCTGGACATGGTAGACCTGGATGACCCGTTTAAAATTCAACGTGTCGGATCGGGTCGGGTCTACCCTCAATCCGATACTGTAATATATAGTACCAGCGGGTCTATCGGGTCAGGTCGGTCGAGTCGGATTGGGTCGATCGGGTCAACTGAATAGACCCGTGTGGTAAACGGGTCTTATTGGGTCTACCCGTTTATTAGCGGGTCGGGTATGGGTTTAGGATCTAGACACAATTAGTTAAACGGGTCGGGTCCGGGTCCGAGTGGAGGGGTTTTGGACACGACCCGAAACCCGACACGACACGACCCGTTGACACCCCTACATGAGACCACACACCGGAAGAGGCCATCAGGGCACAGCAGACAGGAAGCCGCCGCACGAGGGGAACACAGAAAAGGGCCCGCTTGGTCCGAAGGAGAGCATCCGGCCGAATCGGGAATCGATCCCGGCTGGGCCGGCTCAACCATCCCTAAGTGAAAATAAAGCCCCTCAAAGTCCAAACCAACCTATAGCCAAAAAAGGCCCCAACCTACTTTAACAAACTAAGACCCCATGTAAAATTAAGGGTTATTTTGACTTTGCCCCCCAAATTTAGCCTTGAATTAGACTTTACCCCCCATGTTTTCATTAATTAGACTTTACCCCCCAAACCTAACTGTTCCGTCAGCTCATCCCACAAAACTTTTTTTCTTTTCCGTCAGCTCACCCTTCCCCTTAGATGGTGAGCTAACGGAACAGTTAGTTTTGGGGGGTAAAGTCTAATTAATGAAAACATGGGGGGGTAAAGTCTAATTCAAGGCTAAATTTGGGGGGCAAAGTCAAAATAACCCTAAAATTAAAAACCTAAAGCCTCGTCTAAAATAAAAGAGTTATACATTATACCATATGAAAAATTAATTGATATTTGCCATATTAATATATTAATTATAGAAAAGTTTTATTTATATTTTTTTGCCTTAGGCCCCAACTTGTATCGATCCGGTCCTAGGTCCTGGATAAGTGCCCATATGGGCAGTACCACTACCAACTGTTCTAAGCAGCGGAAGGGGGGGGGGGGGGGGGGGGGGGGGGGAGTGAGAGAGAGAGAGAGAGAGAGAGAGAGAGAGAGAGAGAGAGAGATCAGAGTCAGAAACACAAAAACCCAATCTTTTGAACGTACAAGAGAAGTTAAAACATAAGAAACACCTCTCTCTCTCTCTCTCTCTCTAAACATAAGAAACACCTCTCTCTCTCTCTCTCTCTCTCTCTCTCTCTCTCTCTCTCTCTCTCTCTCTCTCTCTCTCTCTCTCTCTCTCTCTCTCTCTCTCTCTCTCTCTCTCTCTCTCTCAACACACACTCAGCTTGGACATGTTAATTTCGATATATAGCCTAAGTCCCTCCTGACGAATGTACTCTTTCTGAAGATAAATGTATACTCTTAAAAAAGGGTAAGTTTGACATAAGTCGTTTTTGAGAGGTGACTCTTAGTTGCAGGACACGTTAATTTTGATATATAGCCCAAGTCCCTCCCGACGAATGTATATGTTTTTGAGAGACGACTCTTTGTTGCACGACACGTTAATTTCGATATATAGGTCAAATCCCTCTCGACAAATGTATACTCTTTTTGAAGACGAATTTGTACTCTTAAAAAATGAGATGTTTGGCATAAGTCCTTTTTGAGAGATGACTTTTAGTTGCAGGACACGTTAATTTCCATATATAGCTCAAGTCCCTCCCGACGAATGTATACTCTTTTTGAAGACGAATGTATCCTCTTGAAAAAAAGAGAAGTTTGACATAAGTCATTTTTGAGAGATGACTCTTAGCTGCTGGACACGTTAAATTCGATATATAGTTCAAGTCCCTCCTGACGAATGCATACACTTTCTGAAGAAGAATGTACACTTTTTAAAAAGGAATAGTTTGACATTAGCCGTTTTTGAGAGATGACTCTTAGTTGCAGGACATGTTAATTTCGATATATAACCCAAGTCCCTCCTGACGAATGTATACTGAAAGAAGACAAATGTATATTCTTAAAAAAGGGGAAGTTTGACATAAGTCGCTTTTGAGAGATGACTCTTAGTTGCAAGACACGTTAATTTCGATATATAGCTCAAATCCTCCCGGCGAATGTATACTCCTCAAAAAGGGGGATTTTGACATGTCATTTATGAGAGTGACTCTTAGTTGCAGGACACACTAATTTTAATATATATATAGCTCAAGTCTCTCCCGACGAATGTATACTCTTTCTGAAGACGAATGTATATTCTTAAAAAAAAAGAGAGAAAAGTTTGACGTAAGTCATTTTTGAGAGATGACACTTAGTTGCAAGACACATTAATTTTGATATATAGCTCAAGTCCCTCCCGGCGAATGTATACTCTTTTCTGAAGACGAATGTACACTGTTAAAAAATGAAGAGTTTGACATAAGCCGTTTTTGAGAGATGACTCTTAGTTGCAGGACACATTAATTTCGATATATAGCCCAAGTCCCTCCCGACAAATGTATACTCTTTTAGAAGACGAATGTATACTTTTAAAAAAGGAGAAGTTTGACATAAGTCATTTTTGAGAGATGACTCTTAGTTGCAGGACACGTTAATTTTGATATATAGCACAAATCCCTCCTGACGAATGTATACTCTTTATGAAGACAAATGTATACTCTTAACAAAGGGGGAGTTTGGCATAAGTCCTTTTTGAGAGATGCCCTTAGTTGCATGACACATTAATTTCGATATATAGCACAAGTCCCTCCCAACGAATGTATACTCTTTCTGAAGAAGAATGTATACTCTTAAAAAAAAAAGAAAAGTTTGGCATAAGGCCTTTTTGAGAGATGACTCTTAGTCATTGTAAGACACGTTAATTTTGATATATAGCTCAAGTCCCCCCCGACAAATGTATACTTTTTCCGAAGACAAATGTACACTCTTTCTTAAACGAATGTTTACTCTTTATGAAGACGAATTTATACTCTTTTTGAAGACGAATGTATACTTGTAGGGACCTTAGTTGATATAGCAAATTATGATGTCCTGTGGCTATTATTGAAGATAGTTAAGGACCTAATTAGCCGTAAAAAAAGAGAAAATTTGACATAAGTCCTTTTTGAGATATGACTTTTAGTTGCAGGACACATTAATTTTGAAATATAGCTCAAGTCCCACCCGACAAATATACACTCTATCTGAAGACGAATGTATACTTGTAGGGACCTTAGCTAATATAGCAAATTATGGTGTTCTACGGTTAATATTGCAAAATAGTTAAGGACCTATACCTAATTTGCCGTAAAAAAAAAAATCACTTCTCTCCTCCTCCTCCATTCTCTCCGACGGCCCAACCTACTCTGCTGATCTCCTCCCCCCCAGCCTTGCTACCCCCTGACTACTGCTGCACCAGGTGGCTAGGGCACAAGGGGGGGCGGATCAGGGGGCAACACGCATGAGGGGGAGGAGATCAACGACGGAGACTGGGCCGTCGGAGAGAAAGGTGGAGGAGGAGAGAAAGTCGGCAAGGATGAGGGGCCGACCAGAGGGATAGAAGACGATACGAGGAAGAGAGATGGGAGGAGACTCACCGTAATGAGGAGATGATACCGCCGGTCAAGATGAGAGGTGGCCATCGGTCGACGGGACGGAGGAGAGCTGGTCGCCGGTCGGAGGAGAGCCGCTTGCCGCTTTCTCGTGCGCGCGATCTCTTTTATGTAATTAGGGCTGGGAGGGGATCAGAAAAACTTAAATTAGATTTAGCATTTTTACCGACGGCAATATAATATGCCGTCGGTACAACTAATTAAAAGATATTCTGTCAATGGTAATATACAGATTGTCGGTATAAGTATTTTTAATACCGACGGTAAAATATATATGATTGGTATAATTATTTTTAATGACAACAATATTATAATTGTCTATAATATAAAAAAATTAAATATATTTATCCAACAGAATTGCATGTTGTCGTCGGTGATAAGTAACTAAAAATTTAATTTTAAAAAAATTATTATACAGACGGCACGATTTATTCTCCGTCGGTGATAAATTACATATACCGACGTGTTATATATATATATATATATATATATATATATATATATATATATATATATATATATATATATATATATATATATATATATATATATATATATATATATATATATATATATATATATATATATATATATAGGGGGCTGCTATAATGCGGCATGCGGTGCGTGCGGCATCGCACCGCAGCCGTGTGATGCACTGCTACGTGCATCGCATGCACGCAGCGCGTGCATCACACGGCTGCAGTGCGATGCCGCACGCACCGCATGCCGCATTCTAGCACTTCCCTATATATATATATATATATATATATAATATTTCTCAAGGAATGGATAAAGAGAGCCGTTCGATACAAACATAAGAGGTAGTTAGAGAATTTGATGGCCAAGATCTTTTTATGAATTTGCAAGGACTATCTGCCTGTTGGGTAGTTATGCACAACACATGATCCTAATCATAACCGTAACTTTCTGCCTAAACCTTGAATCGTCCCATTCAAACACCCACAAGGCAAATGGATGTTGTGATCGTATGCCACGTCAACCACGATCTCAGCTGATCTACTGATCTACACCGGTGAATCGCATTTCACCAAACAAATGGATGTTGTGATCACCCATTTCCGATTACACGTCCCTCTTTCTCTCTCTCTAAAACGCTCCAGACCGTTCGGATTCACCTCTCTGTTCCTCTCTCTCTCTCTCTCTCTCTCTCTCTCTCTCTCCTCCCACCTGATCTCCACATCCCTCTCTCTCTCTACCGGCCCGTCCCTCTCTCTCTCTACCGCCATATCCGCGGAGCTTCCCACCCTATCTCCGCATCCCTCTCCCTCTCTACCGGCCCGTCCCTCTCTCTCTCTACTGCCATATCCTCTTGCATCACATCCCTCTCCCCACCCGATCTCCACGTCCCCCCCCTCTCTCTCTCTACCGCCACATCTCTCTCCCCACGATCCCTTTCACCGGATCTCCCATCTCCACGATCCCTCTCTCTCTCTCTCTCTCTCTCTCTCTCTCTTAATCTCTCTCCATGATCCCGATGTCGACATTGCAGTCATCCACAATCTCCACGATCCCGATCCCACCCGATCTCCACGATCCCTCTCGCCACAAAATTCCTCATCTAAAACCCCCAAATCCCAATTCTTACTCTCACTACGTCTGCAGCAACGTGGAGATATCTGATCCATGGCACAAAGAGAGGAGCTGATTGCCAGAGAGGAGCCGATCACCACCCGTATTGCCACCCGCAGTGCCACCTGCAGTCCCTCCGTCCATCAAGGTTCCTCAGATCATTCATCAATTGAGCAGCAACGAAGAGACAGGTTCATCAGATCATTCATCACTTTGTTCAATTTTGAATCTAATTTTGTTTTCCATATTTTGTATCCCTGTTGGAACTTGGAACCCCTCTCTCTCTCTCTCTCTCTCTCTCTCTCTCTCTCTCTCTCTCTCTCTCTTTTCATTCTTGAAGAAATTAGAAGCTGATTTTTTTTAAAAAAAAAATTGTATCATTGTTGGAACCCCCCTCCCTTCCTCTCTCTCTCTCTCTCTCTCTCTCTCTCTCTCTCTCTCCTCTCTTTCTCTCTCTCTCTTTCGAAGTAGATTTTTTTTTTTTATTCTTGAAGAAACTGAAAGCTTATTTTTTTTTTTAATTTTGTATCACAGTGCCACCCTCAGTGCCTCCGTCCATCAAGGTTCCTCAATGGAGCAGCAACGAAGAGATAGGTTCATCAGATCATTCATCACTTTGTTCTTTGTTCAATTTTGAAGCTAATTTTGTTTTTCATATTTTGTATCACTGTTGGAACTTGGAACCCCTCTCTCTCTCTCTCTCTCTCTCTCTCTCTCTCTCTCTCTTTCTAAGCATATTTTTTTTTTCATTCTTGAAGAAACTAGAAACTGATTTTTTTAAAAAAAATTATTGTATCACTGTTGGAACTTGGAACCCCCCTCTCTCTCTTGCTAAGCCGATTTTTTTTTCATTCTTGAAGAAACTGGAAGCTTTTTTTTTAAATTTTTTTGGTATCACTGTTGGAACCCCCCTCCCTCCCTCTCTCTCTCTCTCTCTCTCTCTCTCTCTCTCTCTCTCTCTCTATCTCTCTCAGATCATTCATCACTGTGTTAAATTTTGAAGCTGAATTTTTTTTCTTCAGATTTTCTCACTGTTGGAACCGCCCTCCCTCCCTCCATCCCTCTCTCTCTCTCTCTCTGTGTGTGTGTGTGTGTGTGTGTGTGTGTGTGTGTGTGTGTGTGTGTGTGTGTGTGTGTGTGTCTTTCTAAGCAAATTACTATTTTTTTTCAGTCTTAAAGAAACTGGAAAGACGAGCGGATCGATTCTTGTAGCCCGATTGACGCCTGTAGCCCGTCCGTCCACCCAAGTATGAACGCCTGAAACCCCAGTACTAATGCATATATATGGTCTTGAGACATGAAATTAAAAAAAAAAAAGTTTTAAGCCTTGGTCATAAATATGTAACAATCCAAACCCCAGTACTAATGCATATGATCTCTCTCTCTCTCTCTCTCTCTCTCTCTCTCTCTATCTATCTTACTATCGAATAACTTTATCTTAGGGTTATAGTATGTTTGCATTTTTCTCTTACTTTTGCATCTAATGTTTTTAGTTTTTCAATCAAAAACTGCTTTGTCGATTTGAATGGTGTTTCAATGTTGTTTTATTGTCTGCTCGGACGCTATATGGATGGCCTTGCTTTTTAAACATGTTTAAATATGTGCATTTTGTCAACATGTGCATATTAGTGTTTTTGAGCTAAACTTCATTAGTTGATCATGGATAGAGAGAGACTGTTTAGCTCAAAATCTTTGAAGTAAACAATGCAATCAGGCTGATAAATGTGAATGCTGATTAAAATCTGATTAAACATCCTGATTTAATCTTTGAGTAGAATCTTTGAGCGTATCTAGTTTCTTTGAGCGTAATCGCATAAAGGCTGAATTGCATAATCGCATAAAGGCTGATTAAAATCTATTGCATTGTGAGTACTGAGAAATATTTATACTCAAAGACAACTGTATAAATAGCGTACTACAATGCAATAGGTTGCACCACTTCAGCGTATCCTGATTAAAATCTGAGTAAACAATGCAATAGGTGAAGTAAATAGAGTAAATATTGCATTATGAGTCCCTCCAATATATAATGCTTATCGAGGTATAATATAAGTGGTGCAACCTATTGCATTGTTTACTCCCAAAACACATATAATAAGACAACTGTCGATTGAGAGTACCGAGATACCTTTGCATTGTCAATAGGGTGCCAAATTTAGTTCAACTATTGGGGGGGTTAAGTGTTTTTGAGTTAAACTTCATTAAAGCCTGATTATATAAACATTGCAATTTTGTACAAAACCGGACATCTGGATTGAGAGAGAGTTCATCTCGGTAAACAATGTAATCAGGATAGAGAGAGAGTGTGTGTGTGTTTTTGAGCTAAACTTCATTAGTTGATCATGGATAGAGAGAGACTGTTTAGCTCAAAATCTTTGAAGTAAACAATGCAATCAGGCTAATAAATGTGAATGCTGATTAAAATCTGATTAAACATCCTGATTTAATCTTTGAGTAGATTCTTTGAGCGGATCCAGTTTCTTTGAGCGTAATCGCATAAAGGCTGAATTGCATAATCGCATAAAGGCTGATTAAAACCTATTGCATTGTGAGTACCGAGAAATATTTATACTCAAAGACAACTGTATAAATAGCGTACTACAATGCAATAGGTTGCACCACTTCAGTGTATCCTGATTAAAATCTGAGTAAACAATGCAATAGGTGAAGTGGTGCATTGTATAAATAGAGTAAATATTGTATTGTGAGTCCCTCCAATATATAATGCTTATCGAGGTATAATATAAGTGGTACAACCTATTGCATTGTTTACTCCCAAAACACATACAATAAGACAACTGTCGATTGAGAGTACCGAGATACCTTTGCATTGTCAATAGTCCTTGCATATAATATATATACCTTTGCATATTACTATATAAACAATGCAATAGGTCACACATATAAGTGGTGCAACCTATTGCATTGTTTACTATATATACCTTTTGAATATAATATACCACTTCACCTATATTATAATATAATATGCACCACTTCACCTATTGCATTGTCGATTAAATGCACAATTTCACCTAAGATATAATATACCTCGGAGAGTAAATATTTAACATATTGTGAGTCCCTCCAATATATGTCGATTGAGAGTAAATAATGCAATAGGTTGCACCACTTCAGCGTATCCTGATTAAAATCTGAGTAAACAATGCAATAGGTGGATCTCATCTACTTGCATCCAAGGGTTGGTGTGATCACCCATAAATGTGAATGCATTGGATGGTTTTGTGAATAGGTTGCACCACTTCAGCATATATCTCGGTTCTACTAAATATTTCCTCCCGGGGGGGTAAGGGGGGGGGGGAAATATTATATTATAATAAGACAACGGCCTCCCTTAGCATTCGCCCAGCTAAGGGAGCAATTTTTGCCACATTAACCTAATAAGAGAGTGGAATTGTAATATATCTTTGCCAAAGTTTGTGATTTACCTATAGGGGCTGTTTTTTTGTACTATACGATATTATCTAATGTGAACCTTTGTAATAGTGCATTGGAAAACCTCGCATAAAGGCTGATTGTATTCTTCCCTCCAGATGGTTATTGATTAGGTAGACCATGTTGAAGCATCTGCATGGGATAATATAACAAGCTCAAATGATGTGGGGTAGTAGCTGCACTTAGTATTGCCCATGTTGGCCTCCACTCCATCCCAGATTCTCAGGAATGGTCCACTATTTTCTTTTTTTTTTTAAACAATAAGATGCTGCCTTCAAAATAGTTTGTTTTGTCTCAGAATCTTTTGCCTACCGTCGATGACACTGAAGGCGGCCGTCTGAGTGTCGAAACGCTTAACTCTACTTCAGTTTAATTTGTTCCAAATCACTCCCTAAAGTTTGAAGTATTAGCACATTGCGCCATTTTGTTAACTACTTAATTTTCTTATTTGGTAATTTTTATCTGATCAAACCAAAATTTAAGCGGTGCCAAATTAGTTCAACTATTGGGGGGTTAAGTGTTTTTGAGCAAACTTCAGGGAGGCAAAGTGTAATTTATCCTTAAAAATTCGCTACATGGGGATTTTTTAAAGATACAAAGTGAGACATCTACATCATTGATGTTATACCATGTTTAATCCAAAATTGATATGTGTGAATTTATTTAAAAATTATTTTTTAAAATGAGAAAAATGGACAAGCAATGCTCGTTGAGGAGAGATTTTTTTGTTAAAAAATCCCCCAAATTTAACCATTCAATTTGTATTGTGTCGAACCTGCTCTATGTGCTGTATATGTACATTCTTCCTCAATTATATTGGAGATATTTGGATAAATTCCAAGTTCCTGCATTCTTATCGATATATCATTTACAATGTCACACATTAAATAGTTTCATCATCTGACCGTCTTATGACAAAAAATGCTTGGGTTAAATTTTTTTTACACTTCCCTAATCCTTTTGATCATGGAATTGTAGGATGATAGAAGCAAAGGTTGGCGAGTTCAGGTAGTAGCTGTATCACTTGGATTTGGTTAGATCCTAATTTTGTTGTAAGAAACATCTGGGAAACTAGGTTATTGGTAGGATGTGAGATTTTCGCGGCATATTTTTGGAGCTTTATTTTTTTCCTTCAATGTATGGTTTATTTGTAGGAATGTGAAATTATGAGATTAATGTGCCCAGCTTTTTAATACACAATTACTAACTGAGCAAATGTGTGGTGACTGAATGTGCCAATGTACTCCAGTACTGTGAGCATGTATTGTTTAGCACTAAACGTGAAGGCCACGATATCCTCTCTCTCTCTCTCTCACCATTATTATTGTATTAAATGAATCCCTCCTTTTTTTGTGTGGATTTCAGATTTAAAACAATATTTTTTTTTCGTTCCCATTGAGTGATTTTATTACAGAAAGTGGCCAAGTGTGTTCACTGAAGAGGACGGTGGGAGTGGGGGGTGGCGATGCCCAAGGGTTGTGTTGCCGCTAAAGGCTGTCCGAATGTGTTTTGCCGCCTAAGGCGGCCGTTGCAGTGCCGACAGGCACGGGCATTCATATATAGACTAATCAAATATTACTATTGTTATTTTCGCTCAAAAAATATTATTATCACCCTCAAAATATTGTTCTCTCGCTTAAAAATATCATCACTTTTAAATTATTATTGCCACCTTTAAAATATTGCCTCTTCCCTCAAAATTTTATCACGCCCTCAAAATATTTTTGTCGCCCTCAAAATCTTTTGCGTGCTGATAGGCACGGGCTTTACTAGTATATATATAATGCGGCATGTGGTACGTGCGGCACTACACCGCAGTCGTCTGATGCACGCGTTGCATGCATACGATGCACACAGCGGTGCATCAGACGGCTACCATGCGGGTGCCGCACTTACGGCATGCCGCATTATAGCATGCACCTATATATAGAAAGCGATGGGTCAGTGTGTAGGATTGGGATGGTGGTAGGATCATCGACTCACATTAATGGATTAGAGTGCGGAAGCATATATATAGTTGATGGTTGAAGAGAAGTTATTCTCTTGGAGAGCTTGTCTTTTGGTGGAAGATGTGTTCTCCTCTTGAAGTGCTTTGGCTCTTGTTTATGGTTTATAATGGAAGGTTACGTGCTATTTGATTAGGTAGGTTTTTTTTTTTTTGATGTACTCATGTTTTGGGTGCACCATGTAATAGTTTTTTTTGATGTATTATCTCCCTGGATAATTGGTTTGGTTTGATCTGATGGCTCATCTATATGCTCTCCAGTGTGCGGGAGCCATGCGAGAGGCACGGGGCATCAGATCGGGGCACAATTGTAGAGCGCAGAGCGCTCGGTGCGCTGCGCAGTCCAAGTCACCACCAACAAGCGATCGGAGTGTTTCAGCTGCTGATGGAGTCGCCACCATGGGACAGGACAGTGATACTGATGCATCAATGGATGGTTGATGGAGCCGCTTATGTTGGACACCGGATGGGGTCGTTGGTGTACGTTCGAGGGAGTCACAACGGGTCGACAGATGTAGTCTCTGATGTACTTGTCGATAGATGACTAACGGAGTCACACCAGTGCCCTCGTCAACCAGAATATGTTCTGTACAATTAAAGGATCAGAACGTGCAAGCTTCTGTTTTTTTTTTGTTAGATCAGAAGGGTGGAGTCACCACAGACCCTCCAGGAGCCGCCACAGTCCGGCGCTAGCCCGACAAATCCAACCCACCGGCGGGGTCAACAGAGCCGTCACAACCCGACGGAGGCTAAAGATAGGGGTGGCAATGGGTCGGGTCGGGTCGGTGTCGGGTCGGGTTGAGACATAGGTATAAGGGCAAAACACCCAACCCGAACCCGACCCGTTTAATAAACGAGTCAAAAACTTAAACCCAAACCCGACCCGTTGAATAAACGGGTTGACCAGACCCGACCCGTTTAACCCGTTTACTAAACGGGTCTGGTCATGTCGGGTCGGGTTGGGTCAATAGAACCCCCGTAAAACTACCGGGTTGGGTCAAGATAAGTCGGATTGGGCTGGATTTGATCGGGTTGGCTCGGGTCGGGTGGACACGACCCATTTGGTAAACGGGTCAAGTCGGGTCAATCGGGTCATAAGTACAAACCCGAACCCGACCCATTAAATAAACGGGTCAATCGGGTCGACCCATTTATGACCCGAACCCGTTTAGGCCAAACCGAAACACGCTAACTTCGGGTTGGGTTGGCGGGTCGGGTCAAGGATTGCCACCCCTAGTTAAAAGAACCCACGAAAACGAAAACAAAAACAAAAACAAAAACAAAAACAAAAACAAAAACAAAAGGAGTAACCCATACACCAAACCAAAACTGTCATCCAAGCGACCACCGCCGCCCACCCAACGGCACCATAACACCACCACCCCACCGGCGGTACACAAGGAGCAACGAGCAAGATCCCTAAAATGAAAAATGAGAAAGATAACAAAACTCTTCAAAAAAACAAAAAACCAGTTGACGACCCACCGCCATCTTCCACAGCTTAGCTGGCATAAAAGGGGAGAGTCACTACCGGATTCCGATCTGCCGTCGAACCCACCGTCACCACCATGATTCTCCGGAAGCCGCACCACTGACCAGAGGAGGGAGGTGATTTGGACAACCATGCACCAGCGGAATCATCATTGCCGTGCAAGATTGGTTGATGGTCGTATGATTTTTCTTGAAGTGCTTTGGCTCTTGTTATCTTCAATCTTGATGTGAGTATTGTAATTGCGCATTGAGGTTTATATGGAAGGGTACTACTAGACTGATGTAGCCTTATTTTGGGTGCTCTAGTTGCGTAAAACAATATTTGATGTGTCATCTCCTTGGATGGTTGGCATGGTTTTTCTCCTGGTTACTCATACTTCTTCAACACACATGACCTAGTCCATCATTAATCTTTCACTATATGAAACAATGAGATTAAAAAAGAAAACTTGCCTCTATCTTATTGTGGAAATTAACATATGATTTGCAGATTGATCGTGCTAATATACTAACTCATTTTGCCAACTTTCTTTTGCCAACCTGAGGTGACACCTTATCATTTTTGTGCATTTGCCGCCAGGGAAAAGTTTTCAGCACATCCTACGTGTAATAATCGGTACTCCTGTGTTCACTTTTGCTAAGAGAACCCCTATAAGTTTGTTTTAATTATTATTATTGTTGGTAGAATAAATAAATACAAACCTTTATTATATGTTGCTTTGATTTCGTGATGCTTATGCTATGTGATGGTTCAGCATCAACCATCCATTGATGATAAATGAATACAATGGTCTCGCACATAAGCCTGGATATACTTCAGATGGATAACAAATCAAACCCTCGACCATGACGTGAACCCCTATTATAGATGCTTTTGTTTAAACTGATGAAGAAGTAATATGAATATTTGTAACATGTCAGTTCGTGATCGTGGCGATCCAGTCGGAGGTAAAACAGAGGCCAACTAGCAGGAAGAACAAATTGGACAAATCAGAAGTATTGAGTAAATCTCACAAAATCTAAGACAAGTATTTCACTTTCTCTGATATTAAAGTTTTTGTATGACTCTAGTTTGTGATTTTCTATGAATGATTCTTATACTATGTAACATTAATCATGAGTCGAATGTTGGTTACCATTAGACTAGACCGACTTGTTGGTTCTAACATTATCAGGTTAGAATTATCTATCATGTAGTTCTTAATATTGTTAAGTATGATATTTATTGAGACTCGTATATGCTACACAACTACACAATATAACACTTGTGTTAGACTCTTTGGTACTTAGCTAACACTCTAACGTATACGGTTGACTCTTATAAGTTATCTTTACACATATTATGGTTAGAATATGAATTCAACACTATATGTGAATTGGAAAAACAATAGATAGTGCTAGTTCACAACATGTTTTACTTGAGTTTCTCAGAATATTTTATATTAAGCTATATTACTGCAATATTTATCTCATATATATTATATCTTGTTTCAAAGACACCCTCACATACATTCACCCCCTTAAAAGGGGTTTATTTGTCAGTTAGTGGTTTGGACTGACCCCGTTTGGGGGCACTATTCTTTCCACGAGTAGACTTTCTTGCAAGGTAGCACAAGAGCTGAAGTACAGGTAGCAGCTATGGAGTCTGGTAGCAGTCGTGGAGTCGACTGTTATGGCTTTCCTTTTGTAGTAGCGATTGTAGACTTTATGTCGTTGACGTTGGGACTGTAATTCTATTATTGAAATAAGATATCCTTATATGGTTAAGTTTAGATTGTATTGCAATGATCCAGCTATGAATTTCCTTTGGGTAGGACTCTTCTCAAGATCCCAAACCTAGGATAGATCACTCAAAAATATAATAGTATATAAATGACCTGATTGATCAACCCTATAAATAGGTCCACCAAGCTGGTGCACCCGAGTGTCAGGGAGTGGGTCCCTCTACTTGGCTCACTATCTGAGGCTTGAGCATCGTATCATACTCCCTTAAAGGAAAATTCTATCAACGTGTAGTAGCACCGCATACTAAGAGAAAACTTGTAGAAATAAGCATCGAGATTTCTAACTTGGTGTAGTACCTTGATCGTAAACCAATCCTTCACCTATTTCTCTCCTCACACCTCATATATTGGTATTCAAATTTCTGTGGGCGTGATAGCTGCGTACCATAAAACCGCAGGGCCCACTACTATTCAAGAGACATGGGGTAGCGGACTCAACACATGGGGGTAGTAGCCCCCAGCACTCAAAGCGTATTGATAGGCTCTGGGGGCAATGGGTCCCACGGTTGTATGGCATGTAGGATGTGCTGAAAATTTTCTTATTGGCTAAGATCGTGCCACATTAGGCTGGCAAAATGAAATCAGCAAAACAGGTTGGCATAGAGCAATTTCCTATTTTCATTGAGTTTTTCACCATTTAAACTTGGTGCTGCCAAGAACCTGATATATATTTTTTCCCTTATGCATTGTTAATTAATTTATTTAATTAATATCATAAGGTGTTCTCAAGTGGAACAATCTGCGTGGGCTTGGTGGCTGCTATGGAAATCTAGGAGTTGTTTGGCATGAGGAACTGTTGTGCCACTTAAACCTCATCCAAAAGAGGATAATCCCATAAATTACTATTTCCAATGTAATCCAATGGTTCAACGTTCTGATTAGCATAGAAACGGACAGAGTGATAAATCAGTATTCCTAAGTCCTTCATTCCATCGGAGCAAGTATGATCCGAGTCCGCAGATAGAGTTATTGGCATGCAAAATATTATTGCCATTGGCACAAAAAAAAAACCTTTCTTGCCAGAATTACAACATAAAACATTTTTTGTAGTCATAATTGGTTAACACCGACATGATGGATCTTGTCCAACATGGATCTCGAATAACGGCAGTCCTATTTCCTGATACGTTACTCTAATATGGTATTTTGCAAACAAATTTGGTTTTTGTCTTTTCACATGGTGGGTTGTTTTTTTAAATAGGGGGTTCTATCCGCTCCCGTTGGATTCAGCTTCCCACCTAGATTTTTTTATTTTTTTTAATACCCAAGCCACCCTCATCCCTAACCTCCACCCTACCCTCCCCCCCACACCCCCACCCCCAACCACCTGCCATCATCTTCCTCAGCGACCCTCCCTCCTCTTCTTCCTTCCTCCTCCACCCTCCTCCTTCTTCTTCCTCCTCCTTCTTCCTATTCCTTCCTCCTCCACCTTCCTCCTCCTCCTTCTTCCTATTCCTTCCTCCTCCTCCTCCTCCTCCTCCTCCTCATTCTTCACGCATCTTCCCTGTGCCAAACCCTAACCCTAACCATGTATGTCGACGATTGCCCATTGAGTATTGACGGGGCAGCCACTGATACTCCCATGTTGATTTCGACAGATCCAGTAAACATCAACACGAGGTTTTCGGTGGCTACCCCATCGACACTGTCGACGGGTAACTGTCAACAGACCTGGTTAGGATTAGGGCTTGGTGCGGGAATTGAAAGATGGGTGAAGAAAAAGGAGAAAGAAGGAGAAGGAGGAAGAAGGAGGAGGAGGCAGAGGAGGAAGAAGAGGGAGCAGGTGGCGGGCGAAGGAGGAAGAAGAGGGAATCCAGATGCCAAGTCAAATTCGGTGGGTGCATATAGAACATAGATTTCTATATATTATGTGGCCTTGCTACCCAAGATGGCCAAATCACAGATAATGGCTATTTTTCGAAGCGAAATTGTCCATAAGATGCTATTAGAGGATCTTCAACGGGTAGACCGATAAGGCGATAACAACACGCATCTCTACTCTCTATAAAGAGAAATAACCTTATAAAAACAAAAAATTCGTTTATACCCTTACCAAAATAATTTAAGAAGTAAAAAAAAAACATTGGAAGATAATGGTCTATTTTCAAATCACTATAGAAAAAATTTGGGGGGCAGATGGTCATGTTGCTCTCTCTGCCTCTCTAACTGTCGCCCCTCCTCCTCCTCCTCCTCCTCCTTTCTCTCTCTCACACACGTGTATCGCACGTGCAGAATTTTAGTGATGTTCAAAAAAAAAAAAAAAAATCAAATTCCTCAAAGTTGAGAGGAGTGGGGTAAAGTGTTCGGGGGCAGGGAAAGCAAAAGCAAAAGCGGGGCTTGCGAACGGGCGAGCGCAGTGACGCGTCACGGCCATGTCCCTCTCGTCAGCGAGGCAGCGGCGGGCACCGGCGGCGGATCAGGATCCGGCGGCAGGGTCGGACCGCTACTCGAAGGAGGGGAAGGGGGAGAAGAAGGGGGGCGAGGAGGGGAGGGGGATCGGCTGGGCGCTGCCGCTGGTGGCGCTGGGGATCCTGAGACACATGAGCGCCACCTCCAACATCATCCACGACTGCGACGAGGTGTTTAACTACTGGGAGCCCCTCCACCACCTCCTCTACAAGTCCGGCTTCCAGACCTGGGAATACAGGTCCCCCCCTCACCCCCCTACTCCCTTCATTCTTCTTGCTCTTCTGATTCCAAGAACTTGGTGTTTCGCTTCGTTTCTGCCATGAATTTCCCCTTTTTCTGATAGGTTACTTGTAGGTACGATGTCAAGATTGCATTTTGAAACGGTGAGGTTTGTACCAGAAAGGTCTGATTTTCTACTTCCCATGGGTCTTGTCATGATCCAGTAAGCCACTTGGCAGTAGATTCAGTTTTCAGACCTCTATGAGCGCGAGGGCGTACGGCCCATTGACGATATAATCAAGGCTAAAATTTCCTCATGGGGCATATGGGAACCTAAAAGTATGAAAAAAAAATTATGTTCAAGGCTCAGTTGTCAATGTGTATGCCCAAACCCCTATAGGTGAAGACTGACTACATTGTTTGGTCAGTCGGGTGGCTAGAGGCTAATAGGATTAGCCCACATGGCAGGTTCAGTTCTAAAAGACTAAATACATAGTCGAATGATCCTTAAGGCTGACTGTCCAATGAAACGAGGACATATAGGTGATCATCCTAATGATGATGTTCAAACTAACCAATACATGCCACATCGACAACTAGAAGGTGGTTCGATACACATACATGACACATGACCAACTTAGAAGTCGGGTGGCCTGAACGATCAAAATAGTCAGCAGTGTGGCAGTATTGCGAGATGGACACATGGAGCGGGAATTAGAGTAACCACTGAGCCGTCAGGAACGACTTCAAAGGAAGCTATACAAAGGTTTGAAGGGCATGGGGTTGGTTCGAGTGTTTGGATTAGCCAAAATCTGAACTGGCTCAGGTTCGAACGAACCTTCAAACAATGATTTTAAATGCTTTAATTGTGGCATTCAGAACCTACTGGAAGTTAGTTCACAAGACCTCCAATGGTCGCTTGAACCTTATTAGAATTGTTGACCCAGATATATTGATCCATCTTTCTTGAGATAACACTCGATAGGTCAATTGTTGTGCCGCTTTATCTCTAGCATGCGACATGCCTGTACACTATGGTGACATCCTATTCTGGGAAAATTGGTAATGAATGATATGTGAGATGTAAGTTTCTTGTCAGTTCTCACAAAAAAAGTTTCTGGTCAGTTGAACTTCTGAATATGTGCTTTTTTATGTTGAGCAAGAGGGAACTGGAGAGGAAGGCAATAAGTGCTTAGGCTTATATTACTTCCATTTAGAGAAACAAGCCTTCAATCGACACAAAGCAAGCTGTTTTTTTTCACTTAATTTGAGTGTTACTCTTATTGTGCATTATTCTCAAATTTTTCTACTAACTAGATCAAATTTCAAATTTACATCCTCCTAATATGGTCAGATGGAACTCAATTTTAGAAGAGTTGAGATGGTTATCTTTTTTATTTAAAGTGGAACTTTGATTACAAATCAAGAAAAGAAGGTAAGTGGTTAATTAACAGTGTTGGAACCAATATTGTCATGGCAGCCAAGCGATGCCTAGGCGTCCATGTATGCCTAGGCAACAATTTTTTAATATAAACATATATATATATATATATATATATATATATATATATATATATATATATATATATATATATATATATATATATATATATATATATATATATATATATATATATATATGTGTGTGTGTGTGTGTGTGTGTGTGTGTGTGATGTTCAATTTGAACAAATAATAAGCATAATACCATCAAATACTTCATGTGAAATTAATCAAATAATCAAAATCAAACATTCTTATCCAAAAAGAATATTCATGCCAGCATTGTCATGCTAAGTCACTGAAATATGAATACGTAGAATCATGCATCAACAACATGTAACAATCAATTAATCAAATTATGTTACTATTAGAAAGTTATAACTTAGAAGTTAGAGCATTTAAAATCCCCCCTAACATTCATTATCAAACAAATCAAGCATAATAAGCAAACCTTAAAAATTTAGCATAACCCTAAAATTGGAGAAATAAAAGCACTAGAAATGATAAATCACATGTATATAGAAAGATATCTCAAAGAAAACAAAAAAAATTCCATAATCAAACAATAACATTAATCCTAGTAAAAAAAACATAATACAAACTGTAATTTACGACATATAGATAGATAGGTAGGAAGAAAGACAAAGATAATGATGTTTTAAGTATATGGATCATGCGTGCATAGGAAAAGGAAACAAAAAGAAGGAAAAAACACTTTTATATAGGCACCCTAAAATAGGAGAAATAGAAGCACTAGAGAGGATAAATCTCATGTATATAGAAATATATTTCAAAGAGAACAAAAAAATTCCATAATCAAATAATAACATTAACACTTCTTAAAAAAAACATGTTACAAACTCTAACTTACAAAATATAGTAGAAAGGTAAGAAGAAAGACAAAGAAAATGGTATTTAAGTATATGGATCATACACACATAGGAAAGGAAAACAAAAGGAAGGGAAAAATAAAATAAAATACTTTTTTTTATAGGTCATCCACGACCAGGCCCGAAAAGACCTAGTCGACGCCTTGACAACACTGGTAGGAACCACAACACTCAAAAGATCTAAGTCAAGATCAAAAGGTCTAATGAAAATATAGAAAAAATGATGTTTCTCAACCAATCGAACTTCATCAAGTTAGTAAGAAGCTTTGGATAGCATCCAACAAAAAGCAAAAGAAGCTACAAAATAAATCCTTACAAAATTTATTCTAAATCATGAACCATATTTCATGAATATATAGACTTAAAAGCATTTAAGCAAATTAAACTTTCTAATAGTGCAATAGTTTTTTTTTTTGAAGGTAATAGTGCAATAGTTTGTAATATGCACAACTCATCAAAACTCAATTTTTATACTCAAGCAATTAAACACCAACCTTTTATGAAAGAAATCTCGAGTAGACGTCCAATGTTGTGGAATTCATCGTTGACCCGCTGCTTGTTGTTGATCAAATTTTGTGAGATGCATAGACAATAAAAATATGATTTGATCAAATTGATGAAGTCCTTAGATCTAAAGAGTAATTCATGTTTGGGTCAATTTGACTTGCTCGTCTATGTTAATAGGCCAATTAGACTTACCCTTCTAAAATGATATCAATTAGTGTTACCCCCAACTTTAGCTTAACCCCCCAAAATTTCTATGTGATAATTAGACAGAATTGGGGGTATCTCAAAATACTGTATAAACATTCGGGGGTAAGTCAATTTTTTTTCGGGATAAGGCCGATTTTTTGGGGGTAACTCTAATTGTTATCATTTTAGGGGGGTAAGTCTAATTTGCTTATTAACACAGAGGGGTAAGTCAAATTGACCCTTCGTATTTAAGTTATGCCGAAGACTGAAGTTATCAATTTAAATCAATGTTATTACAAACGGATCGGATCGGCCGGTCCGGATCGGAAACCGGTAACCTAAACGGCTCGAATGTTATGTGAACAGCTGATGGAAATTGAACCGGTGGTGAACTGTCGGACCGAGCGGTTTTAGGGAACAACCGTGCGACTCGACGTTGGAATGAACCGACCAGTTCATAAAAGTTCTTTAATCCTTAAGTACCGTAAAAATCCTAAAAAAATTGCGGTTTATTTTTGCGACTGGCTCTGGCCCTTGCTTCACCTTCATCCGTGACGTGCGAGGTTGAGGCGACGCTCCTTCTTCCCATCGGCTATCGTCTGTCGAGCATCCCCCCACCTTGAGGTCCACTGCGGCTTAGCCCCCACCTTGAGGTCCACTGCGGCTCAGCCCCCACCTTGAGGTCTTCTGCGGCTCATCCCATAGGTACTCCTTTTCTGTGTGTGTGTGTGTGTGTGTGTGTGTGTGTGTGTGTGTGTGTGTATGTGTTGGATCGACTGCTTTTTTTAGTTCGATTTTGGATATCAGGGAAGGCAAGAATGAAGAATCTTTGTTTTTTTTTTTGGTGCAATACAAAGCTTCAAAGTTCAAACTCCTTGCCTTTTTTTTGGTGTAATAACAGTTGGACATAAACACAATGCCGGACTGAATTCTCTATCTCTCATCTTTGTTTTTTATTTTTTCAACTTGGCTTATCAGGTTCTATGTTGTGCTGACAGGGACCTCTCTTGTATCTCTGTTTTTTTTTTTTGTGCAATACAAAGTTACAAACTCAACTCCCTGCGTTGTTTATTTTTTTGGTGCAATAGCAGTTGGAAGGAAACAATGCTCTCTCTCTCTCTCTCTCTCTCTCTCTCTACTTCAGAGAAACAAATCTGCAATTTATTCCATGCATTGCTCAGTTCTTTAATTTTTTGTTTTTTTTTTTGCAAGTGGTGTTGCAAGATTGCAAGTTTCAATCTCTACTCCTCTCTGCGTCTGATGCCTCCTCCTCTCAAGTCTCAAGTCTCAACTCTCAAGCATGTCTTAATCTGCATCATCAAAAACAATGTAGTGAATCTGTGAATGTACTACACTACTAATATAGTACTACTATTAGTAAATACTAAATTGTAATAAACTAATATGAAAATCAATATTTTTAATAACTTCTATTTTTCTAATTTTTTTCATATTTTTTCTCTATTTAATATATTTTTTACATTTTTCTCAACTTAATTAAATAGGTAAAAATTGTAAACCGGCTAGACCACTAAGACCAGTGAACCGGACCGAACCATTCGGTCAGACCGGACCGGTGCCTAAACCGGTTCAGTCTCCGATTCGGTTTTGACAACATTGATTTGAATGACTGATTTCCCCAAGAGAAACTAATCATCAAGGAAAAAAGTGAAACTAGTAGAATAATTATTTTTTCTTTATTTTTTTCGTAAAAACTTAAGTGAATTAACTCTGCTCCCGTTTTGTAATTCCGTAGCAGCTAGTCAACCCTTCCAAATACTTTTCCTATTTGAACTATGATTCCTTTCCAGCTCCAATCTATAATAAAGGAAAACAATTTCCATGGACCAATGTGTTACAGCCCTAGAGAATAAGAAAAAGAAGTTAAATAACAAGATCTTGAGTGGAAAAACTACCTGGCTTGGAGAATAGTGTCTATACCTTGGTTATTGGTTCGGCCGTCTACCATCCGATTGCACGTGGATCAATTAGTAGGTGTTGCGATGTCTCCTGGAGGATTTATACTGTCCAATCCATGACCTTCCTCGTCATGATACAAATTCTCTCAGCCAGGAGAATTGATGCAACCAGATCAACTGCTTTTATGTTTAGTTTGTTTTTACTCTTTGTTTAGTTGGATTGTACTCTTCTTTTGCTTTCCAACGCTTGCTTACGAGCATTAATTATATAGTCGGGTTATTTTTATCAGTGATTGTATTTTGGGTTGACTTAGGTTTCGGGGTTGTTCGCACCTGACTTAGTGAACCAACTAAACTATCCTTCACTTAAGTCAAAATTTAAGCATATGCTAAAATAGAACCATGAACCCTTGGATGATATCCGTTAGATATCATCTAACGGATGAGATTTAGGGAGACAACATAGAAAGGATGAAGATTAGATCTTATCCAAATATTAGACCTGCTGACCCTTTCTCTCTGTTCTGTGACGCGCCCTATCTCATAACCTTCTCTTCCTCTCTTTCTCAACCTCAAATACCACGGGCCTCTCTCTCTCTCTCTCTCTCTTAACCGTTGATAAGGATCCAACCCTCTCCTTTTATAGAAACCTTAACAAAGATAGATTAGTCTTGTGTTGCCCTTTTCTTGGAGTACTCACTTTCATCCCGCTTTTATCGTTATTCTTCTTGATCCATCTTCCGACATCATTCTTTACCAATCGTTTGTGGCTTTCCTTGGAGGAGATCTGATGACATCTACATATATTCCGGGATACTTTGCGGTCATATCTTGGCTCTTATTCATCCCATATCCTTTGTGCCTTTATCTGTTTGCAGTTTGCACTATACACACCTTCTTATTAATCGATCTTGATGTTTTCTTTGGAATTCTATGTGCAATCGTTCTTTGGACATGGTTAGCATTCCTTGCTCCTCCTTAAATGTAATCATTGGAGATATTTATCCCTTGCATTCTTGGATTTCATTATTTGTTTTCTTGCGATTTATTTGCTGTTTTCTTATTATATAACTCTTGTTTTAGAACTACATTGAATCTTATTGGTTGGATTTATCAACTAGATAACATCTGGCATGTTGTACAACTACAATCCACGATTATGGACTTAAGTTTTGATAACTGTTTGATGTGGTTGGTTGGTCTTCTAGTCAAACCCCTTTGCGATACTAAGTGTTTGTTAAAGTAACTTGGAGGTTTGTTAGTAGAAACCTAGGGCACACTGCACCCTTTATGAGTGAAAAATAGAAGGATTCACTTTCTTTGTATGTCAATTACTATCCTACACCTCTCTGCCTTAGGCGGCCACCTAGGTACCCTAGGAGATCTTGTTGCTTAAATATGAAGTTTTGCGCCACCTGATGACAAGGTGATCGCTTCAGGTACTTAGTGCCTAGGCACACTTTATGCCACCACACCATCATGCGACCACCTTATGATATATAAAATCATTGATCTTTGTTTGATTGCTTCTATCAATTCATATGGGGTATTTTGACCTGTATTGCATTAGGGTTATCTTTGTCAAACAATCTTTTGTTATGGATAGTTGCTTGCCCTTTGCACCAATATGTTGATATGTGATGTCATGTTATTTTGTGAATATTGTTCAGAATTGTGTGTGTGCATGGCTATCTAAATAATCTGACTTTGATTTATTAATCTTATTAATCATTAAATCTCTGTATCCTAGTTAACGAGTCATTTATGGACCCATATGTTGCAATTGTTGTATTTATTCACTTGCATAACATATGTAGACAAGAAAAGTGCTCAAAACCGTATGTTTTCAATTATTAATATTTGAGACTAACCTTCGCTATGTTGTATAAAATTTTGGATTGAATCTCATAATTTCACAATCTAAACGTCATGGAATCTTGTTTTCCAATGCTAAGCTAATTATGTGTCTAAAGACTATCACAAGAACGATGTGAATATGGTTTCAGTTTTTGATTTTCGTTAACTTTTTGTGTTGTCATCCTGAGGCTGACTCTTAGGTGCTTGAGCCGTGTACCTAGCCATTCCAAAGTTCTTTGTCTTGGACGGTGCCACTCTAATCTTAGAGGTTGCCACTCTAAAATTTTTCCCTTGTCAATGTTATAATGAATTCCCGAGAGGAGATGAATTTCCTCCTTGGGAATAAGTGAATAACCTCGTATCACACCTGCTTGCTTAGGAGCGACCATCATATTTTGGAATTCATTTGCATTTGCACCATGGTCTTGTTCTCCTTAACTAATTATGATAGTGAATATAGCTGGTTACCATTGGCCCTCTAAGACCATCACCTTTACAATTTTCATTGGAGATAAAGATTTTTAGCACTTCCACTATCAGTTACCTAAGTGCAATGTCTCCTAACTTCTTTGGTTCGCTTGCACTTCCGATCTTCTCCATTTATTTTCCCTCCAAAGTTCAAGCACTTGATGGACGAACCCTCACCTTCAGTAATATCTCCTCTGTCTACATCCTTAATTCCTTGGTCTTTACTGTGTCTTGCTTCTCTTACCACACCCTGTGTGCAGGGAAATTCTAGCTAAACATTCCATTTTCCTGCATGGAAGTTAGGTCAAGCTCAATCCTTTGTGCATGGACAACTATTTAATCTGTTCTGTAACCGATCTTGTTAGCTTTCTATGTAGTTTTGACTAAGAAAATCGAGGTAGCATATCTCAATTTGCTTTGTTACTGGACGTGTTTCTTCGACAGCAGATGGTTCAAGATCAAGTTTACATTTCGTTTGGAAGCCCTCAAAACTTCCCCTTTTTTTTGCTGCTATCTCATTTTGATTTCCATTTACACTAGCTCGTTTAGACAAGCTCAGAGGCATATTAAATGTACTTATCCGCACCAACATCCCCTTTTTGCTATTAATGGAATTTGATGAAATATGATCGCCAATGGTATCCCAATCAAGATTTTTTTTTAATCTTGCCTAATGGGTTAGGTTGGGTCATATTGGTCTTCTATACCAAGAGGTTGTTTGATTGCCCAAACTTTTGAACTTGTTTTAGCAATGACATCTTTTAATGGCGGATTGAAGAAAATAGGTAATTGGTCTTTTTGTCTAAAATTTATTCATTTTATTGTTAGTAGGTTTTGTTGCCTAATTGGTGCCATATAAATTGCATGCCAATCAACCCACCCAGACCCAGGTATGTGGCCAATCCCCTAGTGAACCTATCTATTTACTTTTTTACATGGAACCTCGTTACCCTCACTGGTGCATGCTGCCAGTCAGGGAACGGAGTAGGTGCTGGCATTGCAATATTGCATTGATGAGTTTAGACAACATACAAGAGAACCTCTTAGTGCATGTACCCAACCTCATCTTTGCAATCAAAGTGTAGTCTCAATAGAGGAAAGCGGCTACCTGTTTTTTTGTGGTAGAGTTGCATGATTAGTGAGGCGAGCAATAAGAACCATCTATGAAGATAAGGAGGGGAGATGGTTATGGTCCTAGTCTAAGAAGCACTGACACTGGTACGGGGACACGGGTACGACATGACACGGGTTCGCCGACACGGCAAATCCTAAAAAAGGAGGACACGGGTACGGCGGGGACACGACAAAATAAATTAATATTTTTAAATTTATATTTTATATATGTTTGCAATTCATATATATTTTGATAACCGAAAAAACCTCATAGAAAACAACTAAAATAAAAATTTAATGCATACTGCATCGCTATCGTTAGTTACATCCAGCCTGATCGGTGAATCACAGACAGCTCTAAATGATATAGAAAATAACGGTTGTGTTTCAGTTTTGACTTCAACCTATCCGAAACCTCAGAGGATAAGATAAGTTAAAGCCAAACCTAAATCGTAACCGTCCATCATAACCATCTTGACAAGTGAATCACACTCAGGCCCAAATGGCATGCAAAAGAACGGCTGCGATTCAGCTTTGGCTTCAACCTATCTGATTCTCTGAGGTTATAATCTCAGAGGATCAGATAGGTTGAAGCCAAAACTGAATCACCACAGCTTGTAACCCGAACCTATATCGAACAGTCCGTCAACCCGCAGTGTCCCGAGTGTCCGAGGAGTGTCCGACAGTGTCCGGCTCCCGGAAGCACGTAGGACACGGCACGTGCGTGTCCGGCGAGTGTCCGACGAGTGTCGGTGTCCGACACGTGTCCGACACGAGTACGGGAGGCCTGGGGAATTGTCCATGCTTCCTAGGTCCTAGTAGGGATAATAGAGGCTAATCGATATTTTGTCATGGTAGAGGTCAATGGTAGGTAGGGAGGCACATCATTAGCAACTATCATGAGAAGGGAGGGAAAGAGCATGAGGACATCGATGGTTGTGTTTGAATGGATCTCTTCACTCGAGTAATCAGCTTTATGTATATATTGATCCTAAGTTTATTTGAGGACTAGGTTTTAGGTATGAGAGGTTGGAGTTAATCAATACCACTAATAAAATCACGCCCCAATGTTTGTTTGATAAAACCCATCTGAAATAAGTTTTGCGCTTATCTATTTCTATTTGATCGATGAATCACCTAAATAGTGTGGCTCCAAGCCTCCAACGCATACTTAACCGGGATTGTCTGATAACCTTATACCAACTAGCAGAGTAGCAGTATGGCGCTAATTTGGCTACCTACAAACTAAGCATGGGTTAGGTTTACTTGACTAATATTCCACTAAATGTACTGTAGCATCCAGGTTTTGTTGCTAATATCAAAGCCCAGTCATATTATATTCACGCTATGTGCACATTATAGTAGTGCTAACCTTCCAAGTATATGATTGAGATTTTGGATTTCTTGAGCAAGGTTCTAAAAAGCGCTAGGCACTAGTCGGGCGGTGGGGGGCCACCTAGCGCCTAGGCGGGGGCCTAAGCCGTTTTGCCTTTTTTTAAAATTATTTTAATTATTATTTTGATATTATATAATATATATATATGTTTTAAAATTAATATAAGTTCAAGATTATCTCAAACCATTATTTTAAAGAACAAGTATATAACCATAATTCAAGATTGAATGATTAACAAGAACAAAAGCAAACATGGTCCACTTGGCCAGCCTCAGCCTGCCTGATCTCGCTTGTCCCGCCTGAGCCCACTTAGACCGCCTTGCCCCGCCTAGCTCCGCTTGGGAGCTTGACCACTTTTCTAGAGCGCCTAGGGCCTAGGCGAGACGGTGGGGGGCTGCCTAGCGCCTAGGCGGCCGCCTGGGCCACTTTTTAGAACACTATTCTTGAGCCACAACCAAAGAAGGAAAATTGGAACATTATCTATTGTTTAAAACAATATACTTGGAAGATGTCATCCATTTCATCATTCATGGACTGGGAAACATGATGTGGTTTGTATAAGAAAATTAAAATTAATTTGCACAACACAATTGATGTCGTAGCTCATAATTTGAACTTTAGCACATGATCATGAGAATTGATATTTATAAGCATATATGACATGGTTGTGACTTGAGGAATCATAGGCACTGGGTTGTCTGAATTGCGGGTTATGGTTGCTCTGCCATACTTGTTTCAAAAATCTACGCCAACCTTGTAAAGTCAATTTCGCCAAATATATTGCATTTTACACCACTTGTCATCAACTCTGGAAGTCGTGGTTTTAGCAGCCACATGGGTTGAATGACAATAAAAGGTGGAGAAAGATGGTGATGGTGAGGATTCAAATGACAAGTGGATATCAACATCCCACCAAGGTTTTAAATTTTGATTATGTGTATGGTTTTGATCATTTCCGAAACCAAAATTTTAAAATTTCAGCTAAAATTTCAAAAATTTATTGAAATGATAAAAAATGAATTTATTTTTTATTATTGGAAATTTTAAATATAAATATTTAATAGTTGTGCATACATGTTTATCTGAATTGTTTTTACCTTTTAGAATACAAACATCAAACACATAGTAAGCTTGCATTATGCCACTGTTTACATAATTACATGAATTGTTTTTAGAAAACACATTAAATTGAAGATCTACCTCAAAGATATTGTCTTGTTCTTCTTGTCGTCAAGGTGTGATCCCAGCAACCGAATTGAGCCAACATGGTCCTGGCTGGGTTGTGTTTTCGTCTGAACTTCTCTACTTCCTTAAATCACCCGAACTGGTATTCTCGGGATTGCATAATCTGTAGGTGGAGCGCATAGCATGCAGTCACAAGTGGTATGCTTCTCGTGGTAGACGAACCAACCAAGACGTTCGGATGCTGCCGCATTTTGAAGCATTTTGTTCGGGTGTTGCCACGTTTTGAAGTGTATCAGTCAAGACCGGCGAGATTTGGCGAGGTCCGACGAATCGAACGGGGAATTCAACGAGGTTCGGCGACCTCTAGGCTCCATCCGAGCCAAAACTAGCAAATACGAAGTATTACAAGTGCGACGAGTCTCAACTCTTCACACTTGTAATACTTCCACTTGGCTAGTTTTACAGTAGCAGATGACTTGCTTTGAAGTCTGATGACGATCGGATGAGATCCGATGAAGTACGACGACGATCCGACGATTTCGGTCGAAGTCTGGATCCGGTGAAGATCCGACGAGATTCGGTGAAGATCTAGCGAAAGCCGGAGATCTGGCGAGATTCGATGAAGATTCGGTAAAGATCCATTGAGAAACTGTAAAATCCAGCGATTCCGATCGAAATCCAGGAATTTCAATCGAAATTCGTAGCTTAAGTGAGAATTTTGTGGCTTTCAGTCGAAATTTGTGGCTTCGGACGAAACCGAATGCCTTTATTTATAGAATCAGGTCTGAAATCGATAATTTTTTACCAAAATGATTGAAAGCCCCTTTGAAATGACTGGAATCTAGCTTCTTTCGAGTGAAATGACCGAAAGTCTCACAAAATGACCGGAATTTGGCATGATTCGTCGAAAGCGCACTAAAAGCACCGATAGATTTTGACTGCAGTCTAATTTGTGAGCCCCCGCCCACGTTGTTTTGGTCCAAAATACCCAAAATTCGTTAGAATTTGGCTGGTTTTACCGACAAACCACCAAAAAAGTACATTTCACAGGCCCCCCCATGTCAAAATGTCCAAAATTTGTCGAATTTGCATATAAACCCTCCAAAAATCATAAAATTTGATCAAAATACATTCCAACTCTATTTCGCACAGTCCTTTGGTTTCAGTGGCGGCCAAAACCGAAATTTCGGCATTTCGACCAAAATTTTAATCCATGTGTCCCACACCAATATGAAAGTCATGTGGGTGGATCAAGATCATCTAAGAAAGGCAACAAGTGCGAGATGAACAAGTAATGCAATCATATGGATCAATAGTGAACCCGAAAAGAAACATTCGAGTTCAATTGAGGATTTCATTATAGGCATTGTTTGAGTTTGCCTTCAGGTTCAGACTAGGCTCTAAACAAAATGTTCTAGGTATTTCAAATGGTTCATACTAAAATAGTGATGAAATAAATTAAAAAAATAGAAATTTGGGAATTAGACAATTTTAGGAGCCAAAATAAAATGAAAGAAAAAATACAAGTGTCAGAATTGAAAGGCTAACTATGAAATCCAGGCATTTTAGTTGTTTTATGTCTCCAATTGATAGCTCAGTTGGTAGGACATATGTAACATATGGCCTTGGTCAATGGTTCGAATAAGTCCTACAACACATTTTCTTCCGCTCTATAGTGGCAGGCCGCCCTCTCGCCTTAGTGGCAAGCTTTCCTATCTATGGGGTTATTTAAAAATTGGGGCATTTATTTCGCTCTTGTTGCGAGTTTCAATCCGTGGTGTGCCAGCGCACTAACAGGTGATGTACTGACGACTATGGTGGTCCCTTCCCCCCAAATAAAACAAAATTTTGTGCTATATATAGGGGTTTATTGTGAATTTTCATCATTCATGAAAGTGAAATAGATACAAATGGTGAACATAATCACCAACTACCAAGCCATGGCAATATATGGTGGACAAGCCTTGTGGAAATTATCGAACAACGAGTGTTGCGTTATACATGGTGTTATATATGGCATTACACATTGCCACGAGGTAGAGGACTATAAATTTGTTGTACTTTCTAGATCAAGAAACCATTTGGATTGTTGTTTGGTACAACTATGCTAAAATCCGAAGTAGTTTGGTCCTTTCGGTTCAGGTTGAGATGGATCATCAAGCCATGGTTATAAATGAAGTAACCATTTAACGATTAGAAGTAGTTGGCCAATTAAGTGCATTCATTACTCGTGTAGGTTGTGAGGTCGAAAGTCCATACTAAATTGATATTGTCTCGTATTCTTTTCGTGTAACAATCAAAAAGGATTTAAAAAGAATCATGTTAGGTTTTCTAGCAAGTCAGGTCTTTCCATAAACCATGTCAAATTAAGTATGATATTAACTCCTATTCCTTAATTCTTACAAGTTATCAAATGCTTATATCAAGGAGATTGGGTTTTGGATAGATAATAGAAGATATGTGAATATTTGGTATTTGTTATTGACAGCAAGAGGGTCGCAACTCGCAACTAAGGAGGTTTAAGTTGTTTAATGATAAGGCATGTTCCACATTATATGCATCGTCATCAAGTTCGGGTTTGGCCATAAGTCGATGATGGGTAAAACTAGGGAAAGTTCGGTAAAAATTGAAAAAATCTAGAAAAAATGTGGGGAAATCGGGTTCAAGATTTAATCGGTGAGGCTAAATTTTTTTTTTTTTGGGGGGGGGGGGGGGGGGGGGGGGGAAATCACCAAATTCGGGACCTTCGAGTCAACTTTTAAGCCAACATTTAAGCAACTAAAACATTTAGAACGTGACATTCATAAGATAAGTCAATCTATAGTGGATGAGGATGGTTAAAACTTAATGATAAGATATATGATAATCGAGACGAACAGAGCTGGGGGTAGAGGATTGTCTAACAATGAAATCTAATAAAATGAACTTCAGCACAAGGATGTGTCATTATATTAGAATGGTCTATATATAATTATAGTTGACAAAATTTATGCAAATAAGCACTCAAGTCACATGACCCACATGCATTTAACATTACATATAAACAAGTCAAAATAAATCTCTAACATGGATTTTGTGCACAAGTTGTGCATGCCCTGCGGAAGGGTACGTACGGTGGGATAGAGAAAAGACGAGGTGTCAACAGATTCGGCGTTTTAAACATGAATTTTTAAAGAAAAAAGCAGGTAAAAAATGTCGAATTTGGTGATGCATTAAGTTCGGGGTATAAGATGACTAGTAATCGGTTGAGGAATAATCCGTATATTAAATGCATTTTTTTTTAAATGGAAAACTTGGTGACTGATTATATGCTTGGACAGGAAGGTAGTGTCTCAAGCAGGCATGTGGTCCTGATTATCTCAATGGTGTCAAATGCGCTCTATGGCAATATGAAAAGAAGTATTACATTAATTAGAAAGATGTGTTGGGTGTCATTTTCTTAGTAAAATGAAAATGAGAAGAACATCCTCACTATTAAACAGGATTCAATATATAAGGCATAAGAAAAGGTTGGCTTAAAATATGAGGAGTGGATCTGGATTTTTTTAGTGAAGCAAGAATAGAAATACTTTTAGGTATGGATTTCTTCTGTAAAACTTGTCTAGAAGAAGTACCATGTCAAAGGGTAACTTTTGGTCGCAGATAATAAGACAGGATCCAGTATCACGAAACTTGTATGATCTGTTAAAACTGAAAATCTTGTAAAATATGGTCTCATGTTGTTCATTGGCACATGTGAGATTGTCATCACTTTTGAGGACCCATGGATGGTTGAATCCCCATTAAGCTTTGTGAATAGGTAGATGGCATGATATGCCAGAGCTCCAGAGTTAATATGTTTATAACTCATAGAAAATGGGATATGATGTTGATTCACTATTATATCTCATTTTTTGATTACTATGGATATCAAAATCCGAAGTAATCAAGAGGACCTTAAGTCCTCTAACAAAGCCAGAAATGCCAACTTAACAGTCAATTGGGTAAACAGGTTTCTGTCCATGCTTACAAACTTTGTTATTTATGGAAGTGAATTTGGAAGGATAATTGTAGCTTTAGTAGAGATGCTAATATAGTTAATTCTCTGTGCGTGGGTTTGAATGTCCACTTGCCCTTGGTTATTCAGGTGGTGTAGGTCCTAGATAAGTGGGAGATGCAAAAGATGAGTTCCATTTTTTCTTTACGTCTAGTAATCTAAAGGAAGTTTGGACGCTGAATTATAGTGGAAGAAGATTTTGTATCCAGCCTGAGGCTATTCGGACTTGGACATTGAACTATTTTACATCCAGGGGAGGGGTGTGCACCTAAAAACTACCATGTGTTATTGGTGGATGGGTCAATTTCATAAATTTTTGAGCTTCATGTGGAGATTAAAGGTGTATAGAGTATATTTGGCATGAGCCTATGGCTTCATGGTTCTATTCATTCTGAGCAAGAATAACAGAGCTGCACATTCTGAGAGAGGATAATGCAGTTACAGACTAGTACATCTTGGCCGAATGAGCTATTGCAGAATGTGTAAGTAAAGGCTGGTGCTCATTTCTTAAAGAGCTATTTAACCAAACTGTTTATATTCATCTTCCAACAAAAAAAGGAAACCCTGAAGTCTGGGTGGTTGGATTTACCTCAAGAGGTAGAGTTTAAGTTAGAAGGATACAAATATGGCGTGAGCCGCGTGAGACAATATCTGTTTTGAGTTACAAAACCAAATTACATATGGTTGCTTGGTTCTTATTATCTAACCCAACTTGGATTTAATAATCCACACCACTGTGCATGGGTTTCGATGGATTTGCCCCCAAACGTGTATCAAGCTGATATTATCATCTGCATGTCCATTTTTTGACTCAACAACAACCCTTTTAAGAAATTCTCCATACTTCTTTGCAGACCAGAACATGTATCTAAGGGTTCAGGTATAGTTTTCTTTAAGCTCTTAAAAATTAAGCACAATCCAGACTAGTGAAATCCAATGCACAAAAGAGAGAGGATCTCAAGAATCAAACATTCTCATAACACGACAGATATCCATGTTCAAAGAGCCTTATCAAAGGGGGGGCATCACATTATGGTTGCTAACAATATAACTACAAGGTTTTACAAGGCAATCTACTGGAACATTCAACATGGAATGGTTCTGTTATTTAATTAAAGGACTTGGCTTAATGCATCGAGCCGCAGCAATTTATTACTTCTGGAGTAAAGGAAATATTAAGGCTGCAGCACAAATGGTTCAAATGTGTTTGAATGTTTGTACATTATATGTTCTAATGCTCTTCATAATAGCTCATTTCATCATACCGACACCAATATGGTTCTTTTCAAAGGCACTTGAATTATCCATTATTTCTCAAGTGATTTTAGATATTTTATCGAACAACCTCTTATGCTGTTATGGAAATGAGGATGTATTAATTTTGCAGCTCTGAGTTTGCCCTCCGGTCGTATTTATACATTTTTCTTCATGCATTAGTGGCTCGACCTGCTTCCTGGATCTTCGGTGAAGAAAAGGTT
Organism: Chamaelirium japonicum; assembly: GCA_947650365.1. NCBI lineage: Eukaryota > Viridiplantae > Streptophyta > Magnoliopsida > Liliales > Melanthiaceae > Chamaelirium > Chamaelirium japonicum. The sequence goes on from OX393558.1 coordinate 6,705,947, forward strand.
TGCTATTTTTGCTCCTTATGACGTTGCTGCAGCTTTTGCTTCCTTGTTCCTTGGATAATTTTTTGTTAATCTTTCTTTGATGTTGCTTACTAATGGAATTTCAGGCTCGAGTGTTCTACTCAGTAAGACTCTTTCTGGGTGTTATCTCAGCTATTACAGAGTCAATTCTGGTGGTTGCAATTTCCCGGAAATATGGAAAAAGGCTCGCTTGCTATACACTTGCAATGCTATGCTTAACCAGTGGTTGCTTCTTTGCGAGCACAAGTAAATTTCTTCCTCAGTTCTACTGTGGAGTTTCATGCTTTTTTCAATCAATACAGTATATTTCAGTGTTTATTTTTTAATAGTTGTACTCAGAATTATCTTTTGTCGCTTTTATCTGTCTTTCTCTAATCCTTACTGCCTGAATGCTTTTCTAGGTTTTTTGCCTAGTACCTTCTCTATGTATGCTGTGACTCTTTCATCAGCACTGTTCCTCCTTGAGAGATATGCTTCGGCAGTTTCTGTTGCAGCAGCCGGAGTGATTCTTGGCTGGCCTTTCTCTATTTTGGTTCTTTTGCCAGTTACCGTCTATTCCTTAATTAAAGGAAGATTCAAACAAGTGTTTTTATCTGGGCTGGTGACCTCTGTGTGCGTTCTTGTAAGTCATGCCAGTAACCTTACAAGATTTTGTGAATTTTGTTAATTAAAGGAATATTTGCTTTTTGTTTCTTGTTACAGTGTTTTTCTACTAGGTGCTTTCACCTGGTTTCAAATTGACTTCTTTCTTCTACTTCACCTTCACAAATTTCCACAACTTTTGTTTTTTTTTCCCAGGCTCTCTCAGTGCTTGTGGACTATTACTGCTACAGGAGATGGACATCGTCAGTGTTCAATCTACTGTGGTATAATGTACTCGGAGGTGGAGAAAGCCATTTGTATGGAACTGAAGGAACCTTGTTCTATTTGAGGAATGGATTCAACAACTTCAACTTTTGCTTCGTTCTTGCTTTACTGTTCTTGGGGATTCTGCCGATCGCAAGGAAGAAATATGCCCCGGTTCTACTGGTTGTGGTCTCTCCTATATACATTTGGTTGGCATTCATGTCTCTACAGCCTCACAAAGAAGAACGGTAGGCACTATTTCAATACTTACGTTGGAAATTATACGAAATTAACCATTGAAGTCTCTTTTCTGTATACAACCCATTTTAGAGTATTTTCTTCTGAAGAAATTAGGACTAATTACAAAAACCTCCCTTGAACTATACACCTCATTTCATATTGGTCGCTCAGCTTTTTTTTTTTTAACAATTTGAACTCTGAACCATGCTCGTCTGCATTTAGCCCCCTCCAAATTTTTATCCTGGAAATACCCTTGTCCTAGTAAGCATAAGTTAAACATTTCAAAACATATTTAACTTATGCTTACTGAGGGATATGCAGACGGAGCATAATTCAGGGTTCAAAGTGTTCAAAAAAGTTGAGGGACCAATATGAAATGAGGTGCACAGTTCAGGGGAGATTTTTGTAATTTGCCCAAGAAATTAATATGATCTGGTCCGTCTTAAAATCGTCTTAGCATCTGTGAGTTCTGATTTGACTGTGAAGTTCTTTATCATTGATATTTAACTGATGCCTTTCCTCAAAATAAGATATTAAACTGGTGCCAATGCAGGTTTCTCTATCCCATATACCCACTTATATGTGTTGCAGCTGCAGCCGTCATCGAGAGTTTTCCTGATATTTTTCGTGATAAGTATGCAATTGAGGATTCCATCATTGTTAAGGTAACCTTTGCTGTCTGCCATCTTTCTTTCCCCTTTTATTTCCTGACATTTGTAAAAAGATTTTAATCTCTGAACTGCCGTAAATCAGGTCACTAAAGGACTCCGGCCTGTGTTTCTTGGCCTTATATTATGTGCTTCCCATAGCCGCACGTTCTCGTTGCTGCATGGATATTCTGCTCCTATGGAGGTCTATAAGCATTTAGAACATCATGACGATGCTGGAAACGGTGAGAACCCCTTGTTATCTCTTGTCGAAACAAATGTTTTAATTGGCTCCCACTTCCCTCCCCACCCCCCCCCACCCCTTCTCTTCAGTGACGTGAGAGTGTAGACTAGAGCCACTGAGAACTTTGACCATGTTCTAGTTAACTTGACCAAACATATGTTTCTCAATTCTCCCGCTTTACTCTTTTCTCAACCCCAAGATCGGTTCTCAGATTTTACTATTTTAGGGACGTGACAGCTTTTTTTTTTGTGAACCGATCAAGCGGTCGAAGCGAGAACATTAACTGCTTCAATCTCCTTCACCTGTAAAGATCTGATGCATGTTTTATAGGCTCCGTACTCTGTGTCGGGAGCGAGTGGCATCGCTTCCCTTCTTCCTTCTTCGTACCGTCCTACATCGGCGAAGTCCGATGGATAGATGATGGATTCCGAGGGCTGCTTCCTTTCCCTTTCAACTCAACCTTGGGAGGCACGGCAGCCGGTCCACCTTATTTCAATGCTAAGAACAAAGCTTCCAATGAGCAATATGTAAGCACTCTCTTCTACCCTTTTGATGATCGTTTTTCGTTTCGACGTTCGTGTATTCTGAGTTCAATACTTTTGGTCCGTTGATGTCGCAGCTCAGGGATATTGAAACCTGTACCTTTCTTGTCGAACTCGATCTGAAACGGCCGGACTACACTCCGCGTGGAAGCGACTTGTCGACGTGGGAGGTAAACCTATGTTTCCATTACTTTCGGGGTTTTTTTTTTAGGTTTATGTATTAGCGCTGGTAATGATGTACTCACATAAAGATTTTCAGACCCTGGCAGCTATACCGTTTCTTGATCGAGAGCGATCGCCTCCCCTTTACCGTTCGTTCTTCATCCCGTACCGGTGGCTAGAAAGGAACGTGTTCGGCTTGTACAAATTGCTGAAGAGAATACCGAGGAGTGATTCGGCCGAAGTATGATCTAACCAGGCTCCTGCTGTTTTGTAACACTGGATATTGTAAATCGTTACGAAGCTTGCCTCCGCGCCCTTTGTTCGCTACAGGCCTCATGTGAGCTTGATGTTTGCCAATGTAGGTCAAAGATTTTTTTTTTTGTGCATGTAGGTTGATCATCCTTACGCTATAGATTCTTATATGTACCTTGTTCTTGAATGTCCAGCATTTCCATGCAACTTGTTTTGACCTGTGCTCTGTTACTCCTTTGTGCATTCGTTTTGAATTGATGTTTAGGCTGTGCCTGTGTCTAGGATTCCAGCCAAGTTGTGGATTGAGACCTGTGCTCTGCGACGCTTCCTGCGCCTATCGCTTCCGAGTTGTTGTCCGTTGGTCAATGCTCGAATATCTTATGCATCTTGCTGCACAACAGATGTCCCTGAAAGGTACCTGTTGAGATGGTCATGACTCACATGGTTTAGTCCCACATCGGTAATGGAAGTGGGGAGCCTTGTCTTTATATACCCGGTTACTTCCCTCCTCAACAGGTAACTTTTGGGGAGGAACTTGGGACGTCACAATATTAATTAAAAAAGGGAGTGCATATCTAAACACTCAAAATGGCAATAATTAACGAAAGAAAAAATAAATTTATAGGCAATATCGTTTTATGTCAAGTGAAATTCCATATTTGCTTCAATGAGCTAGTGTAGCTTTAATCTGATTCAACTTTGACAGATATTACCAAATATAATTGATGTAGGAGATGTTATTGTTATGAATATTTATTGCATATATTGGTGTAAGTGAAGGTTTCTTCCGCATTTTTTTTTTTGCAGGAGATTCTTTTGGGAAAAAAAAATCATCTTGAGCTTCATTCTATTTTCTTGTAATTCAACATAACATTTTTTAATTAGTTTAAACAAATATAATATTGTAGTTGAAACAATTGTCTCGTGATGTTTTGTTATTATTCCTTCTTTTACACAGTCAGTACATCATCTTTTAGTACTTAAGAGCAGAGGATAGATCAGGATTCGAACCATATCATGTCTATAATATTGCCCCACATGCATGTGCTAACATGAATAAACCCGCTAAAAAGATGAAAGATAAGTCCGCCATAAAGATCGGAGGTAAACATTGATTCATTGGATTATAACGATTTATTCGTACTCATCCCTCCACGTAGGTCGTTGATGTAACACTCAACTTACTCCTGAACCCAATCTCGATCTGATGTTGTGAATCAGAATCTTTGTGGAATTCTAGAAGGCCCAGAGATCCAAGTGGTCACCATAGCAATGGGGCCACTCAAAAGTTCGGGACCGGATGGTCTATCAGCATTCTTCTATCAAACCTACTAGGATAGTGTGAAACATGACTGCACCAGTTCACGGGCTCTTGTCCAAGAGGTACTTCCTCTCTCTCTTGTTAGAGAGGTTTTATGTTCGACTCCCGATATGAACACCATAGAGTAAACTTTTTCTTAAGACGATTTTTCATGTGCAAATCATGACCATTGATGCCATGTTCTCATGATTATGAAATTTAATAAAATAGCAGTATACTGCCTTCCTGCGTTTCGATCTCCGGATTTTTTTTTAAGCCATGCTCTAAGTACTCTGTCCTCTGTTTATAAAAAAAATAAAATAAAATAAATCGTTACCTTGTCGTGTACATTATCAGCTATGGCAATACGCGGTGGTCCCACCACCGAAAGTAAGAAAAGGAAATAACGGATTAGCTTCCTTGCAACGGTCGCAAGTGCGGGACCCGATCCGGTACGGCCGGCTCGACAGTGCGGCCCGGGTCCCACCATCTCCACCGCCCAATTGCCCCCTCCTTTCCTCACGGGAACGACTTGGTGCTAGCCACGAACACCCCACAGGCTGAATCCATCCAATGAGGAGGCGCCAGCAATTACCGATGCCGCGTCGAAAAAGGGCATTTGTTTACATTGAGACGTGGTCCGCACCGATTGGTCCGTAATCGAATGCAGCGTACCAATGAGCCGGAATCATTTTCATCACATCCTGCGTACCATACAACCGCGGGGCCCACTGCGACATTGGGTAGCGGGCCCAGCACTTGGTGGCAATAGCTATGGGTGGGACTTGGGTGGGTCTGACCCGAACCCGACCCGCCCAATCCGAATAATGGACAAATATGGGCAAAACTGGTTAAAAACTTGAATGGATTTGGATAAAAAAAGATCAACCCGACTCATTTTGGACGGGTTTGGACACCGATCTCCCCAACCCGAGGAACCCGAGGAAATGACACACTAAGGTTGAATGCTTTGATAGTTTTTTTAATGGAAATCAAAGACTGTCAATTTTATATTGAATACTAATAATTCGTTTGAAATATGTGAGGATATGGGTTGGATTTTATGTTTTTGTTATGCAAATCAAAGGTTTTTTTTATTCAATTCAAAAATCTGTTGGATTTTTTTTCTATATATTTATGTGCATAAGCATTTCTAATTGGGCAACCTGTCCAACCCGTTTATTATTTTGCAAATTAGGCAACCCGAACAATCCGAGGAACTAGAATGGGCAAGCACGAGTTGGGCTTCCACGGGTTCCCCGGATTCCTCGGACAAAACGGACAAAGGTTTGTGCAAGTCGGGTTGGGCATGGGCAGACCATTCAACCCGCCCAAGTCCCACCCCTAACAATAGCCCAAGCACCCAGAGCGTCCTGATACTGATAGGCTCTGGGGCAGTGGGGTCCGTGGTTGTATGGTACGCAGGATGTACTGAAAATTTTTCCGACCCAGTGGGGGGGTCCCATGCACGCGGTGTCAATCTTTCATTGGCTGGCGCTGGGCAACTTCTGTACGTTGACCGGATGATCAACGGGGTATTTCCTTACTATTTTATTTTCAGTAGTAATAAGTTGGTATCTTCTTTATTTTATTCCCTCCCCCATTACTTCAAACTTCGGTCAGCCGCTCCCCTCTTTATTTATACCGAAGGCACTTCAAAGGCCCTCAACATACTACTAGCTTTCGCAACCATATTAGAGAGAGGGGAGAGAGAGAGAGAGAGAGAGAGAGAGCAATCGCTGGCCATGACGGTGAGTCCATATCTTCCTCTGTTCATCTCCTCTCTTAATAATCCATCATCCAACTTGCAAACGATTGCTGTTGAGCCTTCGAAAAAACCGGCCATCGATGATTTCGCTCGGTTCTGATCTCTTGTTTGGCTGACAGATCGTTGAGATGTGCGTGCACATGGATTGCCCTGGATGCGAGAGCAAGATAAGGAAGGCCCTTCAGAAGCTAGAAGGTACAATCTTGCTCAGTACATCTTTACATGGCTTTGCGCAACTTATTTGGCCGATTCGATCATAAGGCAATTAAGACGGTCGCCTAAGATCCCATGTTAACCGAAGACCTTGAAGATTCAAAATTATTTAATTAACCTAAGATCCAATATAAAATAATATTTTAAGATCTAATGTATGGTATTATATATACAAGAATTGTGCATGTGCAATGCACTTGAGTTAGAGAGAGAGAAAGAGCGGGGGAGATCGAATGAAGAGATTAATTGGTAGAGAGAGAAGGTGAAAAAGTTAGAAAGCGGCAGTTTTGAGACGGTTTGGGAGTGCAGATATAGGAACTGGAGTGTGGGGTTAACAGAATGTATGGGATGATTAAAAGACAAAAACAATATTTTAAATATATATTAGAAATTATAATCTAGAGGTAGCAGGTGATAATGGACTAGTCTCTTTATAGAGTAGAGATGTATTTGGAGTTTTTTAATTTTTTTTTTCTTTTTAGACCTAATGGCTAATCCTAATTTTGATGGATTAATTAAAAGGTTGTTATCCACCGATTTAACCTCAGGGGTGGATGACGTGGACATCGACATGGTGAGGCAGAAGGTGACGGTGACCGGGTGGGTGGAGCAGAAGAAGGTGCTGAAGGCGGTGCGGAAGACGGGGAGGAGGGCGGTGGTGTGGCCCTACCCCTACAACCCGGAGTACCAGACCACCTACAGCCAGCAGTACTACCACCACCACCAGCCCACCCCGGCTCACAACCATGCGGCCTACGCGACGGAGCCGCACTACTACTACTCCACCGCCGCCCCGGCTTCCTCGTACAACTACCGGAAGCACGGGTACGATGACTCCGACACCCACGGCTACTACCCGAGGCCGGCCTACTCCACCATCGTCGACGAGAGGGCCGAGGCCCTCTTCAGCGACGACAACCCGAATGCCTGCTCCGTCATGTGAGGGCCTTAGTTGTGTGTATGTAGAACCCAAATCTTCTGTCCCATCATCTGCCCCCTCATCTATCCCCAAAATCACAGCCGTCCATTTGCCTGGCTGTTGGGGCTGAGTGCGGTGCACCGGTCGGGTCTGGATACAGCGGACGGCTGTGATTTTAGGAGGCAGATGAGGCAGAAAAATGGGAGAAGATTTGGATTGTATATGTAGGGTACATCTATACCGGCCCCTTTTGCCTTTTTTTTATTAAATTAATTATTATTATTGTACACAGCCTTGTGTAGAGGGGTGAAATTTCAGGGGAGTTCCATGTTTTTGTTAAAAGGAACCCTTGATTGATTGAATATGATTGAGAAGTTGGAGGTGCTTGGGTAATTAGTAGATTATTTGGAGTTTGTTTTTTTTTTCCTTTTTTTCTTTTGTAAGATTCTCCCCCCTTTGTATTATTTTTTGTTGTAATGAAAGAAACTGTGTGGCTAGGTGGTTTGAATTTTATAATTGCCTTATTACCATTTCTCTTGTTATTTTGGTCGATCGGTCGAGGCCCGGGAATCAACGACATAGCAGAGTTTATTTTTTGTTATTCGGAGCGCGATGGCATCACATCAATTCGATGGTAGTGCCTCATAGGCGATGGGCTATGATGGTTTGGGGCACCCAATTCCCTTCAAAGAAAAGTTGAAAACATCCAAACTTATCTGCAGCAGCATTACAGTAACCGGGGGTTTGCTTTATATTATATAAAAGGGTAAATTATACATAGACACCCTCTAGTTTGATCGATTATCACTTATACCTCCTTATGTTTAAAACCCTACAAATACCCCCTATAGTTTGAAAAACACATCACTTGCACCGCGAGGGGGTCTATGTGTTTGTTTTTTCTAACAATATGGGGATATTTGTAGGATTTTAAACACAAAGGGGTGTAAGTGATAATCGGTCAAACTACAGGGGGTTTATTATGTGTTTCATGTACAATAACGAAATGGAACCAGCTATTCATCCCTTAGTCTCTAGCCCTTTAGCAGCAGCAGTTTGGTTTGGATCTCCACCCAGCATTGGTACTCGAACACCCTGAAGAGCTAACAAAATAGCACAAAATATTCAGTTATCAACTCTATTTTCGGACCGTAAAATCATACTCTTTCATCTAGCTTGAATATTCAGAATGTGTCTAGGGTTTTTGATACATTGAATCATACAGAATTTAATTACAAATCTCGACTCCATCTCGGAAAAGAAGAAGAAACACACACATGCACGCGCACGAATATTGATGAGAACATATTTAATAAAATCGGTTATTTGTTCTGTTTAAGCTTCATCTCACTTGTTGAGTCAACACTAACTCAACATCGGCTGGGCAACTAACTGATTATTTTGGCCCTTATTGAAAACATATTTACCCCCCTTCTATTTATTCATTAGTCAGCTTCCCTCCCACACGGCCCAAAAATAAAAAATAACAAAGCCGTCTGTGCTCCATCTCATGACTTGCTGAGTGAGCACTAACTCAGCATCTCTTGGGCAACTTCTAATGACTTCATGACAACCTTCGGAATGCAAAAGGCATACCCCCAAATACCTCCCAATAAAGAAATGGAGAAAAAAAAAATTGTACAACCCCCTAAGGGACCTTCGATGAGAGTTCTATGCAAGCCAAACACATCCAATAATAAACCTAAATATATAACTTAATAGAACCTTAGCATAACTTCACCCTCTTTCTCCCAACCATCGTTGACTCGAGAAACAACCCGAACACAATTGTAGCATCCGCCCGAAACACACAAGATATTGTCCGCTTTGTCCGTGCTCGTACGAGGACTTCCCAAGGGATCACCCATCCTAGTACTGCTCTCGCCTGAGCACGCTTAACTACGAAATCCGTAGCGGCGCATGGTTTTAAAACGCATCTTGTATATTTGGGAGATTATATAATTAGTAGCTCAGGATCTCCTTCTCTCCATGCAATGTGGGGCTAACTCGTGGCCTTGTACACCTCACCTCATCTCATCCATCTTGGTATCCCGCCTTGGGAGTCTTGGCTCTTGGCTATTGGCTATTGGATCTTGGTCATCACAATCATCCCCCCTTAGGGCTATACGTCCTCATGTAGGGTTAGACCCCCCCATCCTGAGGAGAACCGGCTCTGATACCATTTTGTAACATTCACCCCAAACATACGAGATATTGGTCGCTTTGCTCATGCCCGCACGATGACTTCCCAGGGGGTCACCCATCCTAGTACTACTCTCGCACGCTTAACTACGAAGTTCTTACGAAATCCGTAGCGATGCATGGTTTTAAAACATGTTTTGTATATTTGGGAGGAAAAATTATATAAGTAGCTCATGATCTCCTTCTCTCCAGGCGATGTGGGGCTAACTCGTGGCCTTGTATACCTCACCTCACCTTATCTTATCCATCTTGGCATCCAAACCTCAGGAGTCTTGGCTCTTGGCTATTAACATAGAAAACACGTTTTAAAACCGTGCGACCGCTACGGATTTCGTAAGAACTCCGTAGTTAAGCATGCTCGACCGAGAGTAGTACTAGGATGGGTGACCCCCTGGGAAGTTCTTGTGCGGGCACATGCAAAGCGAACAATATCTTGTGTGTTTGGGGAGGATGTTACAAAATGGTATCAGAGCCGGTTCTCCTTGGGATGAGAGGTTATAACCCTACACGTGAACGTGTAACCCTTAAGGGGGGTGGATTATGACGACCAAGATCTAATAGGCCAAGAGCCAAGAGTCCTGAGGTTGTGATACAAAGATGGATAAGGTAAGGTGTTACAAGGCCAATAGTTAGCCCCACATCGCTTGGAGAGAAGGAGATCCTGAGTTACTTATATAATTTTTCCTCCCAAACATAAAAGACACGTTTTAAAACGTGTATCGTTACGAATTTCTTAAGAACTCCGTAGTTAAATGTGCTCGGGCGAGAGCAGTACTAGGATGGATGACCGCCCTGGGAAGTTCTCTTGTGGGCACGGGCAAAATGGATAATATCTTGTGTGTTTGGGGCGGATGTCACAACAATATAAACCTAAACGTAACTCGATGCAACAGTTACATCTAGGTTGCTTCTAGGATCCTTGATGCAATTGTTCCGTCTAGATTGCGTCTAGGTTCAAGTTGCTTCTAGGTTGCTTCCAGGATCATGGCCAGATGCAACAATTACGACCAGGTTGCGTCAAGTTGAGTCAAGATTATTCCAGGTTGCATTTAGGTTTTTATCTTCATTGGTTGTGCTTAGCTTGCATGGATCCCTCATCGGATCTGGTTGTTGAGAGTTTGTTTTCTCCATTAATTCCTTGGTTGGAGGTTATCAGGAACTGGGAACCCCAGGGGTTTCCTTCTTGCCATAGAACCATTTCCAAAGGTTGTTGGGAGGTTCTTCGGGGGTATGTTGTCTCCATTGTTTTGTCGTAGGTCGTCGAGAAGTCACCAAAAGTTTGCTTTCTCCATTCCATCGTCGAAGGTGCCGAAAACCTCACATGATTCATTCCTTCTTGCTGTTTAATTCTTACCAGAGGTTGTTGGTTGTTTGTTTTCTCCATTGCTTCATTGGTGATCATCGGAAAGTCGCCGAGGATTTTCTTTCTGCATTAATCCTTCATCGGAGGCCACCAGAAACCCCACTGCTTGTGTTCAATCTTGTCATGGGACCGTTATCGGAGTTTACTTTCCCCGTTATTTCATCGAAGGTCACCCGAGTTTGAAATGCAACTAAAAAAGGTATTATCTTGTGTATCTCCTGTTGGGCTAGTCTTCATCGTGTGAGTGTTCTGAAATTTTTGAGGGTAAAGATAAAGTGTGCGGGGGTCTGACAAACGGCAACCCATCGACGGGGATTGTAATATCTTGATAGTGAAATCATAATCATTGATTGCATGCATATATTTTTTTTGTTGTAGTTGTGCATATCATCTTCTCTAATATGTGATATCTGAAATCTTGATCTTAATCCCTTGCTGCATCGCTTCCGTGAATGACCCGAGGGTCGGATCTAGATCGTCGGAGTCTTCGATCTCCAACACTTGTAACTGAGCTATGGCTCCATTGATAATTGTTTTCAAAGATCCAACCTATGGAGGCAACCATCTATCATTTACACTATTCTTTCTAGCCACCGGCAACTCATTGATGAGCATTGATGATTCTGATACAGTGTTAAGAGGAGAGGGATTTGAATTCATATCAAACCACTTTTTTTCCAAGACATGCATGACCATGGGGCCTACAATTACAACCTATCAATCGCTGCCACCTCTGCCCAAGCAAGGAGGTTCCTGCTTGGTGCCAAGTATTATTTTGGTTTAAAGCAAGGAGACCCCCTGTCTCCCTATTTGTTTATTATGGGTGTCTCCCTATTTGTTTATTATGGGTTCCAAGGTTCTTCATTGTAATTTGGCGGCGTTAAGCGATTAGGGCAGCTTGAGGGGAGTGCGACTCTCATCTCAGGGACCTTCCACGGACTTGTTTCCTTATGCAGACGAAACCATGATATTTGTCCAAAATTCTTATTTGCAGGTCTCTCTCGTAATGAATCTTCTTAACAAATACGAAGAATGCTCCGGGTAACGCCTCAATTTATCGAAATCTTTGATCATTTTTAGCCCTAGGGTCACTCCGGATGTCAAGTACTACTTCATGACTTATCTCGGCTTCCGAAGCAGCCAAAACCTTTCACTTATTTGGGGGTGCCGATCTTCGGCAAACATATTTTAACTAGAGACTTGGGGAGCCTCATTTCGAAGGTCTTTTCTAAGTTGACGGGTTGGAAGGCCTCACATTTATCCTTCTTTAGTCATTTACTATTGCTTAAATCTGGCATATCTTCATTGTCGGTTTATACTCTTGCTCATAGGTGGGTTCCTAACGGTATTTTGGATCAAATCGATATAGAGCTGAGAAGGTTTTTTTGGGCTTCTTCACATTCATCGGCATGCTTGCATTTATTGAATTGGGACAATGTCTGTACCCTAATACGGGAGGGTGGTTTGGGCATTTGGCCGCTACAGCAAATTCGTGTAGCATTCATGGTTAAGAGGGGCTTTGATCTTCTCACCTCCACTCATTCGACATGAGGTCTTTTTGTCTTGCTAAATATGGACAGATTCTTACTCCTTGGCATTGGCCCTCACCTACTACTATATCTTAAGCGTAGCGCGCTATTAAATTGGGTATTCTCATCCTCCGGGCTAACTTTATATTTGATGTTTGGGAGTAAGCCGACTACAATTCTTGGGAGGTCCCGTGGGCTTCTACCACTCCTTTCAATCGGCTTCTTTTTATATTTTGACTCGAGGGTGTGCGAGCACATCACCTCGATTTTCCATTTGTTCCACATTACTCAGGCGGGTGTGGGTTGGAATCTTGAATTGCTAACCCAATTTTTTCCACCATTTTGGTGCAACAGTATTGTTTTGATTCCTATACTGTCCCAACCTCTGGATCATCCTTTCATGTGGAGGGTTTTCGGTCGGACGATGATGACCCCTTCGATTGCCTACAAGGCCATTTATCCTAAGCAACCTTAGACAGTAGAATCCTGCAACCCTTGGATGCTTCTATGAAAATTATCTATTTCACCTCGGGCTCAGAGTTTTGGCTGAAAGCTTTTGCATGGTATTTTGCCTTCTAGCCAACTTTTGGTGCACAGGGGTCTGAGTCTACCTTTAGGCTGTAACATGTGTTTTGCGCATGTGGAGGATATAAATCATGCTCTGTGTGATTGCCCTTATTCCACAGCCATTTGGGGTGAGGTTTACACACGAACAAATATAACCCAGGGATTGCATGTCTCTACTGTTGGTGATTTCTTGCTAGTTTTACAAAAAGGGGTGTAGACACACAAATTGTGTCAAACCCGAACTCGACTCACGCGCACTGACCCATGGGCAAACCCGACATGCACCCGGGGGCCATCGGACTCGACCCGAGCCGAACAGGAGGCCGAGTGGGCCCACCCTCAAGTGGTGCCCACCCGGCCCCCCCTTTATTATGGAAAGCCGTGCCCCCTACCCGTTGGTAGGGGGTGGCCGGCCAAGCAAGGAAAAAAAAAGAAGAAAGAAAAGAAAGAAAGAAAAGAAAGGAATGGAAGAAAAAGAAGAAAAAAGAAAGAAATACCGCCATGCGCAGGGGGAGATTGCGTAGACATCTACACAAGCATGGATCTGCGCCGATCCCTCGATCCGACAGACAATAAACGAAACCGGGTCGCCATCGATTTAATGTGCAAGATTCTAAATTTTAAAAAAGATTGGGCCATAACTACTCCGCCAGAAAAGGAAAACAAATAAAGGTTTATTCCTCTCATCAATGAAGGAATGAATCTTGGGTAGTTATGGGAGAGATATTAAAGGGATTCAAATAAATCTTCCCATATCTCTCTCATCCCCCTTCATCTATAAATAATAGGGGAGGGGGAAGGCTCAAAAGGTCAAAGACGAAGACGGAAGCGAAGAAGCTCTGCAAAGGAGGAGACGCGCCCATCATCGACCCAAGACTTCATAAGGCTTGGGCAAGCCTAACCCTTCGGGACCGGCTTAGTCCATTGAAAGTCCTCATCAACGTGAAGACCCATGCACAAGAAAATCACCCCTTCAACTCCGTGCACGAAAAAGAAAGCTCGGAGAAGAAGAACCCTTCAACTCCGAAGACGCCAGAAGCAAAGGCCGGAGAAGAAGACAGGAGCGGCATCATCCCATCGTCTCCTACAAGCCTTCAACTCTGAAGATGCCAGAAGCAAAGGCCGGAAAAGAAGAGAGGAGTGACATCACCCCGTCGTCTCCAACAAGCCTTCGACTACGTTCAAGCCCAAAAACCCAGAGAAGAAAATAGGAGCGGTATGACCCCGTTGTCTCCATCAAGCCTTCGACTCCGATCAATCCCAAAAGCTCAGAGAAGAAGATAGGAGCTGCATCACCCCGTCGTCTCTAACAAGCCTTCGACTCCAATCAAGCCCAAAAGCCCGAAGAAGAAGATAGGAGCGGCATCGCCCCGTCGCTCCATCAAGCCTTCGGCTCCGATCAAGCCCAAAATCCCGGAGAAGAAGATAGGAGCGGCATCACCCCGTCGTCTCCATCAAGCCTTCGACTCCGATCAAGCCCAAAAGCCCAGAGAAGAAGATAGGAGCGGTATCACCCCGTCGTCTCCAACAAGCCTTCGACTCTGATCAAGCCCAAAATCCCGGATAAAAAGATAAGAGCGACATTACCCCGTCATCTCCAACAAGCCTTCGACTCCGATCAAGCCCAAAAGTCCGGAGAAGAAGATAGGAGTGACATAACCCCGTTGTCTCCAACAAGCCTTCGACTCCGATCAAGGCTAAAAGCTCGGAGAATAAGATAGAAGTGGCATCACCCCGTTGTCTCCAACAAGCCTTCGACTCTGATCAAGCCCAGAAGTTCGGAGAAGAAGATCGAGGCAGTATCATCCCGTCATCTTTAACAATGTCCACTCCATTCATGAAGAAGAAAGCTTGGAAAAGGACACCCGAAGCTGCGCTATATCCACCGTCTTCAAAACAAAGCCCTCAACTTCGATCACGCCAAAGAAGCCCAGAGAAGAAGATAAATCAAGCCGATGCCACAACCGTCGAGGAAGCTGAAAGAATAAAAGAGAATTGAAGACATAGCCATCGCCGTTCGAGAAGAAGATCGAGTCAACGCTTAAGCAAAAGCCAACACAAGAAGCCAAAGTAAAAGCATCAGTAAAGCCCACGCCAAAGCAAAGTAAGTGCCAAAGCCAAGTAACTACAACGATCACGAGCAAAGCACCTCACGTTCTAGCCGATATGACACGAAGTCCGAAAAAACTAAAGTATCGCAAGCCTCTACCCGTCTATGTTCAAGCGCAAGCGCCAAAGCAAAGCAAAAGCTAGAGCCACGCCAAAGCAAAGCCAAAGCTAAAGTCGACGCCAAAAGCACGATCGACGCCGCGAACCGATAATCAAGGACGCCGAGGTCTAGCAATGATCGAGGGAGACACGAAGACCGAGGAACGAAGCCAAAAACTCCCTAGTTGAGAAAATGCAAAGCACGGAAGGGATAAAAGCAACAGCTGATACTCCTTAGCCTCTCATGAAACCTCACCCTGAAAGACCTCTGTCCTGGACAACCCCTTCAGAGCTCTCGCACGAACACCACGTGGAGACGTGGATCAAAGGGACCCTCCAGAGGATCTCTCCCATAATCTTCTGATCAAATTTTCGCCGCACCTGGCTCACCACACCCGAGTCCCAGCATCTGTAATCTCGTGTGTTTGCAATAAAGATGACCCGTATCTTTTTCTGCGCATACAGATTTCTGGCACGCCCGGTGGGACCTCCTCTCCTTTCATCCGTACGTCTGAAGGAGTTGCCTTAAGTTTGCCATGACCAGGACAAACGACGCTACGTTTGCTCCAGGCCTATCACCTATCGTCGAGTCTCTACAACTCTGACACGGTGATCCAGAAAACCCGGAGGATGTCGTTCCCCCGCTAGTACGCGTCTATACTCGGTGTACTCGAACTCTTACGGACATCTTTACGCCAGAAAATTGCTACTGGAGATGCTCGCCAAGGCATCAACGAGGCCTTGGTGCATGAAGAAATGAGCATCGATCCTAGAATTCAAATACAGAAATTTGGGGAGGTCCAGCCCCAACCCCGAGCCCATTCGGGTTCTCCAACGAACTTGGCACCTCCTCTACAGGGGCCAAATATCCGCCATCAAGCAGAAACGAGTTGGCACAACTATGTCTCCGACGATGAAGATACAGGCATACAACACCGAGATATCCTATGTCATCATCCTCTATCTGCTCTTCAGCTCCAAGTCATGCAAATGAGTGAGCATATGGTGCAAATTACTCGACTAATGGAGGAGAAGGATCGTCACATCAACACTTTACTTCAAAAGCTAGTTGCAAGGGATGCTGCAGCAGTCAATCAACCTTTTGCTTCTCCAATAACCGCTCCAGTGCCTTCTTCAACTCCCGCTTTGGTAGAGGTTATTCCAACGATTCTAGTAGCTACTCCAGCACTCTCTTCGGCTCTCGTTCAAGCGGATATTGTCACTCTGGTACCAGTTGTGGTGGCTACACAACCTCCAACAACGGCCACGACTATGACTATACAACAAATACAGTCGTTAGTCACCGACATGGTGCGCTCTCAAAGTGACGGGAATCTTTCTCCAATTACGATGGCCTACTCGAAGCCTTACACCGTAAGGATCCAGCAGCTGCGTTTTCCTACCGGGTTCCAACCCCCAAAATTTCAGCACTTCGACGGAAAGGAAAATCCAAGGCAACACATTGCCCACTTCGTCGAAACTTGCAACAACACCGACACATATGGTGACAAGATGGTGAAGCAGTTCGTTCGTATCCTTAAAGGTAATGCTTTTGACTGGTATGTTGATCTTCCTCCAGGATCCATTAATAGCTAGGATCAAATAGAGAGGGAGTTCCTCAACCGCTTCTACAACACTAGGCACATCGTCAACAGGACCGAGCTTACTGCCACCAAGCAAAAGAAAGAAGAGCCGGTGATCGACTACATCGATCGTTGGAGGAACCTTGCACTAAACTTGCGAGATCGCTTGTTTGAAGACTCGGCCACCGAGTTGTGCATCCAAGGCATGCATTGGGGCTTGCTCTACATCCTTAAAGAGATCAAGCCTCGGTCCTTCGAAGAACTGACGACTCAAGCTCACGACATGGAGCTCAGCTTAGTAAATCACAGGGACTCAAAGGCCAAAGACTTCCTGAAGGTGGAGAAGGAGGACGAACCGACAGCATCAAAGCAAGTCAACATCGCTGACCTCGCTTTGACTTCCAAACCACTCAAGATCAGTGGCAAGCCGGACAAAGGCAAAGGGGCCGCCATACCACCTCCTCAGCCTCAACGGCCACCAAAGATGACTCTCGAGGAGCTTGAAGCTAAGGAGTATCCATTCTCAGACTCAAAAGTCTCCTTTATGCTCGATCAGTTGATGTAAGAGAAGATGATTGAGCTTCCGCCACCAAAAAGGTTGGAACAAACACATCGAGTCAACGATCCACTCTTCTACAAGTACCACCAGATAGTCAGCCATCCCATCGAGAAGTGCTTTGTCTTTAAAAATAAGATCATAGCACTCGCCAAGCAAGGGATGATCGAGATCGACTCTGGTGACATCGTCAAGACAAACATGACGTCAATCACCTTTGACTCCTTCTCGCCAGTGCTGATTGCTCCACAACGCACTTCAGCAAGGTTGCACATTATCTGTCAAAGATCAATGGTGAAACCAACACTAAGAAGACGACGACGGCATGCTTCTACAGTGCCTAGGGCCAAATGCTTACTGCCTTGGGGGCAACCGCCTCTCGTGCAAACGCTCTCTTTTCTAAACAAAGTTATGTCCCGGTACATACTTAAAGCGAGAGATGAGCAAAGAGGCCCCGAAATCAGCCTGCTAGGCCAAACGTCAGGTAAGTTTGACTTCTATGTCCTCTACTACAGGCCTCCTTCGATTCCAACTGAAGAAGTCAAACCAACCGGCTGGGGATCAGAAGATGAATTGGTAGAGCCTCTAGAAGAGCAAGTCCTTCCAATCAAAGAAAAACCTTCGATCGCAGCACTAGTTTTTCACCCTGGCGAGGAAGATTTTATTGATGAAAACACATGGGCTATGGTGCCTCGAAGGAGAAGGCCACGACGATCAAGCTACAGGATAGCACGTCTGGCCAATCACGAGAAAGATTGGGCGACAAGAAAACTTCCCAGAAGAAAGACCTTCAAGGAAAAGAATGAAGCTACAGAAAGAAAGATATCCAAAGTACCTCCAATAAGTCTAGAAAATATTCTCCAACAAATATGCCCAGAGCCGGCGACACTTCAGGAATTCTTTCCCAATCGCTTTCTTGAAGCTGATCAAAACTTCAAGGTCTCCTACTGCATGATTGAAGTTCACCAAGTGCTCCGGAAAGACGATGAAGAAAGTGGCTCCAATATCGAAAGCATGTAGCGAAGCATTGCCGCCAATGGTAAGCTGTTCAACGAGGTCGAAGCATACCTTGCTGACGTCAGGTTCCACCAGACCAAAGACCCTGTTATAGAAGCTCCTCCAGCAAAGGCTCCACGAGCCCAGGAAGTCAAAGCAGCTGCGAGGGACAAAAACTCTCCACTTGGAAAACCAGTGACATCCTCAGCCAGACGGTGCACAAAGACAAAAAAGCGCCAGCATCAAGACAAAAAATTCACGTCAACTTCAAATCAAGCTCGATGCGATACGTTTCGTTGTCTACACAAGCTGCTTCAGTCCTGCGGTTCGCACTTCAGTGGCTTCACAAGCCAGGACGATCGCCTTCCACTCCAGCAAAGGAACCAGTGTCATTATTCTCCGACGCTAACTTCATCACTTTGCAAGAGATGATACTACCGTTACATGGTCTGTTGCATGTCTCGAGCTCAATCGAGTCTTCCAAGTATACCAACTTTGAGCGACTCGCAATCAAGCCAAAAAACAGTCAGGGGCAAAACTCGACCGAGTTGACATTCAAATCCAGTCGCAACAAAAAAAGCACGGTGCACATAGGTTCACTACCCTCAGTTACGATTCCACATCACTCGATAAATACTCAAGCTCACATCTTCGAAAACGACAAACAAATTCTTCCAAATCGCTGAGGCATCAACTCCAGTCAAACTCCAGTAATCATCAAAACTCCAGTCAAGAAGATCTTCATTGAAGCGAAGAAGACGGACGACAACTGCGAACCAGTGATGATTCTGCCTACCAGCGGCAAGTCCTTCAAAAGGTACTTTGCCTAGCGCAAGGTTATCCCTCTTGCCAAAAAAAAAAAAGGAATAAATGAACTACATGCGACTTGATCTCTCTCAGTAGGGTACATACGCAGCTTGCAGAGGTTCAGCCCAAACAAAAAAAAAAGAGAGCAAACCACCATTCCAGAAGATGAGCCCAGAAAAGTAACAAGTCGAAGTTCGTGAGGTGCTAAAATAGCTCGCCCTTCGCGGCCTACACATGCTGCAACCCCGTGAGTCAAGAAGCTGTCAGCTTCCGACACGTCACCAGCTCTACACGCTGCTTTGCAAGGTCCGCTCCGGAAGCCTTCTCAATCGCCCCACCAGCTTCTGACTCGTCTTCAGCTCTTCCCACTGCTTCGCAAGCTATGCTCCAGAAGTCTTCTCAGTCACTCACGATTTCTTCAAAAGGGACTCCAGCTTTTGAAGCGACGTGCGAGTAATCTCCATTTTCTCCTGCATTTGAACCAAGTCTGTCGTAGCAAGTCAGTGAAGTCCCTCCAGTCGACGTCCCTCTTCCTCGGCCGCAGCTACAGACAAGGAAGCATCCTCCTCCAGCAAATCCAATCACAAGAAATAAACATCGCTATCCTCCAAGAAGGTGTGCATCTGCTCCGCAAACAAGGAGTCGTCCGCCTTGATACTTGCCAAGCTCATGCAAAAGCTCAGGCCATCCGACGGACTGAAACCGCCACTAAAGTCAAAAGCAGCAACTCGAAGAAGGGCATATGCATCAGCGACGACCGCATCCTCTGCGACCTCCACGAAGCCAAAAAGACTGTTGGAGTAGTCACCGACGTCAAGATCGGCAAGCAGAAGATGACCAAAGTAGTCTGCTCCTTGTCGACGCTCGTGGCTTCGTCTTCCTCCTCACCAAACTCCAAATCGATAATTTTCATGTCCTTCAAGCTGGCATCGTTATCGAAAAAGATCTCTCCAAAGCTCGATAATAGGTCTTTGGAAGCCGCTCAAAAAGACGCATCCTGTAAGGAGACAAAAGTGCAAGTCAAATCAAGATGCAGGGTCAATTCCAGATGAAAAGGCGATTCAAGTCCAGAAGGTGAAAAAAATCCTGAGGAAAAGCCGGTCAAAACTAGGAGAAATAGATTAAGTCCAAAAGTCGGAAGGAAAGAACCAAGACTCAGAGATGAAAAGTCAAGTCAAGTCTAGCAAAAGCAAGCTAAGCCCGAAGTGAAGAAGCCAATCAAGACCAGAAAAGAAGAGTCGAAAAAAAAAGGCCATTGGAGCTGTCACCAAGGCCAAGATCGACAAGCAGAAGACAACTAAAGTAGTCTGCTCCTCGTCAATGCTCACAACCTCGTTTTCTCCTCGTTGAACTCCAGGCTGTCCATCTTGATGTTCTTCAAGCCAGCATCGCCACCAGAAAAGTTCTCCATAGGCTTCCAACAACCAGTGATCGTCAAAGGAACATCCAGCTCGCCTTGCTCAGCCTGCTCAGGTGCAACCTCACCAGTCGCTCTGCTCCCCGCGGTTGACCACCTCAATGATCTCGTAGGCCTTTGAAAGGCACTTGGAGGGACGATGCAAAAGGACGAAACAAGTCCAGAAGACGAGAAGAAAGTGCGAGTCCAGAGAAGAAAGTCCAAAAAATCAAGATGCAAAGTCAATACCTAAAGAAAGAGCATATAAAATCCAGAAATCCAAAAAAAAGAAAAGAAAAGAAAAGAATAAGGAGGAGGGGTCCAGAGGAAAAGCCGTCCAAGACCCAGAAACGGAATGAGGCCATAGCCCCTTGCGCAAAAAAAAAACGGAGTGAGAGAGAAGCAGCCCCCCGTCTCCCATGCAAAACCTCAGCCTCCTTTCCTTGAAAAACACGCCAGCCCCCAATAAAGGGACTGACCTCGGTCTCCCATCAAACCCTACAGCCCCCTTTCGGGGTTGACTCTGACCCGAGCGCCCCATGCGCCACGCCGCTCCGGCAGCCTTACAGCCCAACCCCGCCGTTGTTGCTGCCTCCGCGAGCCACCGCCAATCGCGCCTGTGCCTCGGTCACCGCCGCCACTGGTGCACCCGCACCCACCTGCAACCTCACCAGCACTCGTGGCCGCCCCGGACACCGCCTACCGTGCCTCGTCGGGCCACCCTGTCGCTGGACCCTGCGACCGACCACCACCTGTGCGCCGCTCGTCTGCTACACCGCAACCGTCACCTGTCACCCACGCCGCAGCCGTCGCCTGCCGCCCGCGACCGTGCTCACCTACGTGCGCCACCCATGCCGGCCACCTGCAGCTGCTCCGTCGGCCTGCGCTGCGCCTGCACCGGCCACCCGCGGCCGCTGCCTGCCTACGCTGCGCCCGCGCCGGCCACCTGCAGCCACTGCCTTCCTATGCTGCAATCGCGTCGTCGCCGCTGTTGTTGTTCTCCCGAGCCCGACACACACAGAGCTGGAGGAAAAAAAAAAGAAAAAAAAAGGGATGACAGAAACCAGAGAAAAGAAAAAAAAAAGAGGAAAAGAAAAGGAAAGAAAGAAAGAAGGAAGAAGACGAAGGAGCCGCCTTACTTGGCCTTCGACGTCTCCGTCTCGTCCTCGCACCAAACATTCGTCACCACTCTTGGCTTCGTCTTGTCCTCTCGCCGTGCCGTTGTCATCACGCTCCCGCACCAAAAAAAAAAAAAAATCAAGGTGCACCGCGGCCGTCCTCGTGCTCCCGTCAACACTGTTTCACTTTCGGACTCCATACAACGGTCGCCTTCGATGCATAAGCCATCTTTAAGGAAGGAACTCCGCAACAAGGAGGATGATCAAAACCCTAGCAAGGGTCATCGTCTCCAAGCCACCAAACAGCCTTCATCTCCGTGAGCCGCCAAAGGAGCCTTCGTCTCCAGAGTTCTTTATCTCCCTCAACAGCCGTCGCCGCCGACGAAAAAGGCAACAACTAGGAAGATGGAGCAAGTCGCGTGCAACCCTAAGCAATAGCTCCTTCCGACGGCAGTCTCCAAGCTCCAGTCCTCCACAAGAACAAACGTCGGATGAAAGAAGCAAAGGGGGTTCGGGTCTTTAAATAAGCCTCAGCTCCGCCCGAAAAGGAATCAAGGACAAGCACTGTGCGTTTCCCGCATAACACAAGGGTTACACGTTTTTTGCCGGCGCACTCGTCCTTGAGGGGGCATTTATAGTAACATAAATTATGTCAAACCCGAACCCGCACTGACCCACGGGCAAACCGACATGCACTCGGGGGCCATCGGACCTGACCCGAGCCGAACAGGAGGTCGGGTGGGCCCACCCTCAAGTGGGGCCCACCTGGCCCCCTTCATTATGGAAAACCATGCCCCCTACCCGCGGGTAAGGGGTAGGCGGCCAAGCAAGGAAAAAAAAAGAAGAAAGAAAAGAAAGAAAAGAAAAGGAAATAAAAGAAAGAAAGAAAAGAAAGGAAAGAAAAATGAAAGAAAGAAAAGGAAGAAAAAGAAAAAAAATGAAAGAAATACTGTCATGCGCAGGGGGAGGTTGCATAGACGTCTACATAAGCGTGGATCTACGCTGATCCCTCGATTTGATAGACAAGAAACGAAGCCGGGTCGCCATCGATTTAATGTGCAAGATTCAAATAAATTCAAAAAAAGATTAGGCCATAACTACTCTGCCAGAAAAGGAAAACAAATAAAGGTTTATTTCCCTCATCAATGAAGGAATGAATCTTGGATAGTTATGAAAGAGATATTAAAGGGATTTAAATAAATCTTCCCATATCTCTCTCATCCCCCTTCACCTATAAATAGAGGGGGAGGGGAAAGGCTCAAAAGGTCGAAGACGAAGACGGAAGCGAAGAAGCTCTGCAAAGGAGGAGACGCGTCCATCATCGACCCAAGGCTTCACGAGGCTCGGGCAAGCCTATCTCTTCAGGACCGGCTTAGTCCATTGAAAGTCCTCATCAACGTAAAGACCCATGCACAAGAAGATCACCCCTTCAACTCCGTGCACAAAGAAGAAAGCTCGAAGAATAAGAACCCTTCAACTCCAAAGACGTTAGAAGCAAAGGCCGGAGAATAAGATAGGAGCAGCATCACCCCGTCGTCTCTAACAAGCCTTTAACTCCGAAGACGCCAGAAGCAAAGACCGAAGAAGAGGAGAGGAGCGGCATCACTCCGTCGTCTCCAACAAGCCTTCGACTCCGATCAAGCCCAAAAGCCCGAAGAAGAAGATATGAGCGGCATCACCCTATCGTCTCCATCAAGCCTTCGACTCCGATCAAGCTCAAATGCCCGGAGAAGAAGATAGGAGCGGCATCACTCTATCGTCTCCAACAAACCTTCAACTCCGATCAAGCCCAAAATCCCGGAGAAGAAGATAGGAGCGGTATCACCACGTCCTCCATCAAGCCTTCAATGACGTTCAAGCCTAAAAGCCCAGTGAAGAAGATAGGAGCAGCATCACTCCGTCGTCTCTATCAAGCCTTCGACTTATCAAGCCCAAAAGCCCGGAGAAGAAGATAGGAGTGGCATCACCCTGTTGTCTCCAACAAGCCTTCGACTCCGATCAAGCCCAAAAGCCCGGAGAAGAAGATAGGAGCGGCATCACCCTGTCGTATCCAACAAGCCTTCGACTTCAATCAAACCCAAAAGCCCGGAGAAGAAGATAGGAGCGGCATCACCCCGTCGTCTCCAACAAGCCTTCGACTCCGATCAAGCCCAAAAGCCCGAAGAAGAAGATCGAGGCGGTATCACCCCGTCATCTTCAATAATATCCGCTCCATTCACGAAGAATAAAGCTTGGAGAAGGACACTCGAAGCTGCGCTATACCTGCCGTCTTCAAAACAAAGCCCTAAACTCCAATCACGCCAAAGAAGCCCGGAGAAGAGGAGAAATCAAGCCGATGCCAAAACCGTCGAGGAAGTTAGAAGAATAAAAGAGAAGTGAAGACGTAGCAATCGCCGTTCGAGAAGAAGATCGAGTCAACGCTCAAGCAAAAGCCAAAGTAAGAAGCTAAAGCAAAAGCACCGGTAAATCCCGCGCCAAAGCAAAAGTAAGTGCCAAAGCCAAGCAACTACAATGGTCACGAGCAAAGCACCACACGTTGCAGCCAATACGACACGAAGTCCGGAAGAACAAAAGCATCGCAAGCCTTTACCCGTCTACGTTCAAGCGCAAACGCCAAAGCAAAGAAAAGCCAGAGCCACGCCAAAGCAAAGCCAAAGTCAAAAGCCAAAACTAAAAGCCGACGCCAAAAGCACGATCGACGTCGCGAACCGACGATAAAGGATGCCGAGGTCTAGCAAGAATCGAGAGAGACACGAAGACCGAGGAACGAAGCCAAAAACCCACTAGCCGAGAAAGCGCGAAGCTCGGAAGGGACAAAAGCAACAGCCGATACTCCTTAGCCTCTCAAGAAACCCTCACCCTATAAAGACCTCAGTCCTGGGCAACCCCTTCAGAGCTCTCACACGAACACCACGTGGAGATGCGGATTAAAGGGACCCTCCAGAGGATCTCTCCCACAATCTCCTGATCAATTCTTCGCCGCACCCAGCTCACCACACCCGAGTCCCTGCATCTGTAATCTCGTGTGTTTGCAATAAAGACGACCCGTATCTTTTTCTGCGCATACAAGGGGACAACTGCCCACCCAGGCTCTGTAAGTTCCCGCCTACTCTACTGCTACAGGCCTTTTAGCAAATTTGAAAATCCCGTAACCTCACTATCTTTCAGGGGATATCTGAAAGCCATCTATTATTTGACTACTCGCATCCTTTCCTTATATAGGGAACTATGTTTGGTCGGTGGTCTTTTCTCACCACTACGGCCGACTACAACTATCTCGGTGCATTGGGTTCCTCCCTATCTGAGAGAATTCGGATTAAATTTTGATGGATCGGTAGACCCTGTCTGTGGGTCAGTGAGGAGTGGCTTCCTCATTGGATACTGGCGTGCTTGTGTGATTTTTGGTGCTGCGTATCCTGTTTTATGCCTTTTAGTTGACTATGTTGAAAAAATAGCTCTTTTTTGGAGCATGCAGTTTGTTTCTATTTTTTTTTTCCACAGGTCCCATTATGGATTGAAGGGGATTCACTACACATCATACAACAACTCAGAGTCATTTGACCTTTTAACTCCATTATTAAAAATTACCAACGGATGGTCTCGATTTCTCTCTGGGTGTGATGGTCTCATATATATCGAGAAGCCAATGGACTAGTAGACATTCTTGCCAATCTGAGAAGGACGTCCGCTCGGCCAACTCTTTTCTGGTCCAACTTTTATAGCACAATCATAGAAGCAACGGACGAGAAAGGGGCTTTAGGTGCTGTCCAAGTCCTCTGGCTAGTGGTTTTCTGGTCCGAGGTGTTTGGACACCGAATTTTTGTTTCGTAGCCTCCCTATATATATTGGATTATAAAAAAAAAAAAAAAATTCCCGCGAGTGATGATAATCCCAACGGACTCTGCCTCTGGCTAACGCTCGCAGGGCATGGCGACGCTGCGGCGACGATGACGACGACAACGACGACCTCGGCGGTGATGTCAGCCTAACTGCAGCTGATCCGAAGGGCCGCAAACCTACAAAAGAGACAGTCAAGGGAAACCGTGCCCTGCTCGCTCTCTCTCTCCTCTCTCTCTCTAGATTGGATGGCGTGCGCGCCATCCCTAGTGTATCGTCATACTTATCGCCCCGCCACTCCGTGGATCAAGCACAGAAATGGCGGCCGCGCGTCTTCCGATACCCCATCCTCCGATCGTCTAAGGGGCTCCCTCAGTCCCGGCAATTTTCCAGGTTTCTTCTCTCGCAATTTCTCCTCTCCCTCGATTTGCCCTTCATTTCAGTCGCTGGGGAAATGAACTAGGGTTTCAAATTTGCACGGATTGAATCCACTGTTTTCGTATCGTGGTTGATAAGATCTCCAACATGCTCGCCTTATGGCGGGAAAGATTCGCCTCGGAGAACCCTAAAGAATTGCCATTTAAAATTTCGTTTGATACCACATTCATCTGAGAGTTGGAAGTGATTTGGATGCGAGAACGTATAACAGTGGAAAGGGGGATAAATGTTGCATTTTTCTTTGTAGCAATGAAGTAGAGCTTCTACGTCTGGTTGATAGCCGGTGGAAAAGTTCTTGTCAATCTTTCTTTATAGTCGAACCCATCATCATGCTGGGATGATAATGATTTTTTGAGAATCCCTCTCGAAGGAATGAGGGGGGGTTCGGCCTTGACCCTACCAGTTTATTAAGGGAAAATAGAAAGTACAAGATATGCCTAAGAGGCAACAACGCTTTGGGAGGAACCCCATCCAACATGGGCTAACACTAATAGCACAGGAGCTCCAACCAAGAAAAACAAGAAAGAAAAGTTATAGACCCCTAAGTACTAAGACTTCCAAGCCCTTGATCTTTCCAGTGCACGAATCTAGTCTAGGAAGGACCCCGAACTTTTTTCCTTAAAGGATACACTGATAGTCGAAGCTATCTCGAGGATGGTGTTGCCCTCCAGCAGGTTAAGACGTAGGTTCAGCTTCTCCCCGTCAAGGTTAGACAGTTGATCCCGAAGTCTCTGGATGAGGGGAACTGGTTCTGCACGACCCGCCTGATGAACACCCTCGACGGAAGTCGAGCTGTTGGGAAGGGTCAGAACACCTGTGCAGGTCGGTCTAGGCCGAGGTGGTCGATGGTGCACGCTTGATTCAAGGGCTCTAGATTTGGCTCGGATCGAAACCCTGATCTCAATCGATTCTGGCCCTTGATTCGCCAGGCAAGGGATGCGGCGCATACTTGAAGGGAAAAGGGAGGTAGTTGACCTGATGGCTTGGGCAAAACCCCCCTCCACCCGACCTCCTTCAGCCCCGTCACCCGAGAAGGGGACTGCATCGGGATCCAAAAACCTATGTATAGCGTCTTCAGCTCCTTGAGAATCATGAACATCAAACCCATCAAGATTATTAACAACATATTTTTGCACCTCCCTCTGCACCTCTTCACCTTATTCTGCAGCAATACTACCTCCAGCAGGT
This sequence comes from Chamaelirium japonicum, assembly GCA_947650365.1. Lineage (NCBI taxonomy): Eukaryota > Viridiplantae > Streptophyta > Magnoliopsida > Liliales > Melanthiaceae > Chamaelirium > Chamaelirium japonicum. The sequence continues at coordinate 6,732,886 of OX393558.1, forward strand.
TTTTGCACGACAACAGAATTCTGTATAAACTCAATTTCTGCAGAAACAGAATTATGCTCTTGCTTAAATCCCCCCATATTCACTGCAAAATCAGATTTCTGCACCTCTACATCATCCACTACCTCACCTAAGGCCACCTCCTCTGAATCGAAATCAATAGACATCTCGGCCCCAATATCTTGGCCTTGCTCTGTAGGAGAATCTTGAACTTGAGCTTGTTGCATAGCCATATTCTCCACAACTCTGATGGGGGTAGCCTCTGCCTTCTCCTCGGTTGGAGAATCAGCATAATTCTGCATAATTGCAGAGCCATATTTTGTCTCTTCGGGAGTAGCATCCCCATTAGCATCCTCGACCTCATTGCTCACTTTGGCAACAACACCCCCACTTGTGACCTCATCTCGAAGAGACCCCTGCTCAGCCTCCTCATTCTCATCCAATAATATCTATGCGATAACCTCATAGCTATTGCCTAATTTAATCCCGAAGGCCCCATGGCTGATCTCGAAGGGGATCAGACTTCTTGTAAAGAAATCATCAAATGGAAAAAAGGCGTATTGTGGAGTCTGGACTTCAAAATCAAGAACAGTACTTTGCTCCAATTGGTGTTGGAGCTCGCGGCTCCTCTGTCTAATGTGATTCTGTGAATTGTTGGATGAATATCACTATTGATATTTAGCCGTTCGGAGTTCTGACAAGATATCACTAGCCCGCGTGAATGTCACTAGTGATATTCTGTCAGAACTTGTCAACGGCTGAATATCACTAGTGATACTTGGCCAACAGTTCACACAGGGAGAGGAGATGGGCGCGCCAACACCTATTGGAGCAAAGTATTGTTCCAAAAACAACAACTGGGTAGAGGTAAATAAAGCTTAGTTCCTAACCAGTCTTAAGCTAGGAAGCACCGATACGGATACGGGGATACGGATATGGGGATACGGATACGGGGATACGTGGATTTTTAAAAAACTAGGATACGCGGTACGGCGGGGATACGTTTGTAATTTAATATATATATAATATTAATAATTAAATATAATAATTTTTGTGCTAGAATATGAATAGTAAATAGTTTGAAAACAATTGTACCTTCAATCCGTCCAGTAGAAGAACAGCAATGTGGATTTCAGCCAGATTGTTAGGGTTTCGGCCGTCAAGGTTTCGGCGGCTGAAACCTTAACAATCCGAGTGAATCTCACTCGAGGCTTTGGATTTTAAAAAAAACCCTTCGATCATGCCTTCAATCATGTGATTTGAAAAAAAAAAAAACAGAAAAAGTAACTGTGCCTTCAGTCAGTCCAGCAGAAGACCGACAAGGTGGGTTTCAGCCTAATTGTTAGGGTTTCGCCGAAACCGGCAAGGTTTCGGCGGCCGAAACCCTAACAATCCGAGTGAAACTCACTCGAGGCTTTGGATTTAAAAAAAAAAACTTTGATCATGCCTTCAATAATGTGATTTAAAAAAAAAACCCAGAAAAGCAACTTTGCCCTTCAATCCGTCCAGCAGAAGACCGGAAATGTGGGTTTTGGCCAAAATCGGCAAGGTTCGGCGGCCGAAACCCTAACAATCTGAGCGAAACTCAGTCCGTCCAGCAAAAATGAAGAAGAAAAGGAGGAGAAGAGAAGAAAAAAAAAACCTGAGCACTGGTCGGTGTGGTCGCCGCCTCGTCGTCGTCACTTGGTTGGTGTGGTCGCCGCCTCGTCGTCGCCTGGTCGCTCCCCCTCTCTCGCTCTCCAACAAGGTCGGCCACGAGTTCTCAGTCTGAGCGATCTGAGGTTAAGTTATAACCTAAATAAAATTACAGCCGTCCATTACACCAGTTGACGTGGCATCTAATTAGTGCGATTCACCAGATGGGTTTAACCCATTATCACTTACACCCCCTCATGTTTAAAACCCTCCAAATCCCCCTCTTTATTTTGAAAAACACACCATTTGCACCCCCTCCTGGTTCTGTTTTGGGTTTTCAAACTATAGGGGGTGTAAGTGATCATCGGTCATAATACAGGGGGTCTATGTGTAATTTACCCTATATAATATATATGTATAATATTATATATTTAGACCTAATATGTATCCCCGACGTATCGGGCCGTATCCCCGATGTATTGAGCCGTATCCCCAGCGTATCGGGCCGTATCCCTGACGTATCGAGCCGTATCCCCGGCGTATCGGGCCGTATCCCCGACGTATCGGGCCCGTATCCCCGCCGTATCGGATTTTTTTTTTTTGTTTTTTTTAATTCCGATACTTCGTAGTCGTATCGGATACTTATCCCGCTGTATCGGGCCGTATCGGAGTATCGGGAAGTATCCGATACGGGTACGGAGCCTGTTTTGAAGTATCGGTGTATCCCAGGCCTTAAGTGAATGGAGGAGAGAGAATCCTGGTGATGGGGCAGACTAGGTTGTCCTACAAAAAACATGGATTCTCGCTCTAGGTGGAAAAAAAATGGGTTTGGGAAGATATTGAAATTCTGGACAACAAAGGGTATTTGTGTCATTTTACAAAGTTTAGTTTTTCTTGGATTGGGATAAAAATTGGTGGAGATTTAGGCTTGGATGTATGCATTGCCAAAGATTGCTAAATTCTTATTTGAGTTTCTCTGCGAAAGTGATTTTTATACATGTCGTGCAACTCAGCATAGCCACTATCATTCTAAACATCGTTAACGGAGATTATGTTGGCATAAGTTATTTCTGCAAACTAATCCTCAAGCCCCAAGAAACTTTCGTTACAATAATCAACCATAGATATCATTCCCTACATTGTGCCTATGTCCCATTTCGAAATCCATGACTGCGTCCACACGACCTTGGTTGTCTTGCAACCTTTTATGTTATACCCTTGTTAAGCTTGTATCATTGGAAATATCAAAGGCTGCATATTAATGAACGAATTCGATATCCTCATTCATTAGTTTCTTCCAATTGCCATATGTATTATCATTTAATGATTTCTCATAACAGAAACCTTGTTAGTTGGCATGGCTTGCCTTCTTAAAAGGACCTCACGGGTACTGCTTGTGCTAATACATCTTTTTTTATCTTGTGGATGCTTATTAAAAACCTTTTTGGGTCGCAGAGATATGGTTTTGTTTTTGTCCTAAATGAATTGGTGCTTCCGACATCTCGTGGACATATAATTAATGCTTTACCTTGTATTGCATCATTTGTAACTTCCTTTTCAACATGGCAAATTCATGAAGAGTGACTTCCAACCTACAATTGTCCTTGTTATCAGAAGATCAGGACTAAATTTACATCCTTCTCAGTTCTCACTACTATAGAACACACCCAAGAAAAAAAAGGGATCAATTCTATGCCTACTTGTGTAGATCGAAAACTAGTGAAAAAGTGTGATGTTGCATGGGCATGAATATAGGGGTCGGATAAGTGTCCGGGTTTCTATTTCAACGTGAAAGGAAATAAACAAAAAAGAATAAATGGACACTGAAGCAAAACAACTATTTGTAGCCCATCTGGGATGCATGGAGTGCCACAGCAGGAGCATCAGTCACCTTATGATGACATGATGACTTCATTTTTTGGATACGGGCAACACAACATTATCCTCAACAACTGTACTACCCAAAAGAGTCGCAACACTATTATGGGCAGCAGTACTACCCACAAGAGCCATGACAGGATGTTGATGACATTAACGAGACACGTTTTGATCCTGCTCGCAATAGCTTTTTTTATATGACTGACTATTGAGTCATACAGAGTGGATTTGGATATGTATATTATTGTATTTCACCATTTCTTTCAAATTTTGATAGTAATTGTATCATCTATTCCACAGTTTCAACTTTAAATAGTAGTTGTGCTACTAATTTCTTATTTGTATTCCACTAATACTTAGCAGCAGTTAGCTGCACTTTGTAGTAATATTTGCAATTTTACATCTAATCAATAGAATCTCTTTTATTTTTATTCTATTGTCAAATTTTACTTTTTCTTATTTATTAATTTTAAAAAATATATATATTTTAAATAATTTTATTGTATTTTTAAATAATAAAAATTGTTATTTTTATTAGTTTTTAAAAAATTTCCGAAACCGACCAAAACCAAAACCACCAAAACACAAACCGAAACCTGAAGAAGAGGACCTATGATCTGTAGACACTAGACACGGACACGAGTGTCGAGTGTCAACACGGACACGGGAGTCGGACACCGCAACATCATAAAAGATAGATACTGTGACACGTGGATACACACACACCAACAAAATTATGAAATTCATATAAATTAAAAATTACTATCCCTTTGGAATTCGACTCCTACACGGTTTACCATTTCCCGCTGTTCACTCGATTGGAGAAGGTAGAGACTCACAAGTCACAACATTTGGTTTAATAACATGGAGCGATAGTATCATGCCGAGTCGACACGGGAATCCGTGTCAACACAGGTTGACACGGCTCTGAGGGCTCAATTAGAGGTGTCCCCCATAATCATAGAAGAGGACCGAAACTGAAACTTTAAACTTTGGTTTGAAACATTTAGAAATTTCTATCTACCATCAAAAGCAATATATTTCTTTCTTTAAAAACCAGCAATTTAAAGCCCATACACATGACAAATCTCTGCTCTGAAATTTACAAACTATACGCGTCATCGTCGTGGTGCTAAACATTACAATTATGCTTCTGTTCATTATGGTGGTGCCAAGACTTGAGCTCTGCTACCTAATTGATGCATAAGGAATCAAAGAGATTGTATTCTATAACAAACTGGTCCAGGAGAGAAAGGACGGGTGGTTTGGGGAATTGGATGAGACTTGAAAAAAAAATCATTATTTTGAAGTAAGATAAGAATCATAAGATCTGAGTTTGATATGAAATTACTCTAAGGTGGTCTATGACTATTGAAAAGTAGTTTAGAGTGGGCCTATTATCAAGAGGGAGTGAGGCTTAAAAGTACTTTGCAAGATTTTGAGGATTTGTGTGAACAATGTCAAAAGATGGGCTTGCTGGAAGTAAAATATGTAGCATACATTTTGTGTGTGATTGATTTCTTGACGTTTCAAAGTGAAATTAGGCTTATAAATGAAACTAGAGGTCAATCTAAGGTGAGATTCAAGAGAATAACTAATATAGATGCAGAAAATTAAAGACAAGATGCGAAGGAATTCATCAGAAATAAAAGCACTTACAATGAATAGAGTGTAAGGAATAAATACTAGAAATATAGATGCAGAAAATTAAAGACAAGATGCGAAGGAATTCATCAGAAATAAAAGCACTTACAATGAATAGAGTGTAAGGAATAAATACTAGAACATCACACTTCTAGCAAAGACTTAGGAGTCTCACCTTTGTATTTACTAGGCATCACAATAAGGAGCTCAGAGGCATTGCACAAAGGAAATTATTGTTGAATAGGCCACAAACTAGAGAGGAGAAACTTAAAATTTCTTAAGTTTGTGGCCAAAGGTCCCTATTTGTAGTACATCAATATCGGTTGACTTTCCTTACTATTTCTAACATTCTCACTTGGATCGGAATACCAAATAAAAGTGGAAGCACCTCCGATAGGGGCCGGCCCTTCTATTTCTCTAGTGTAGGAGGCCGGTTTCTCCTTTCATTTCTCATGAGACTTTGAGTTCCCTTGAAATTGAACTCAGAGCCTAATGCAACTTGAAGGTTCTGAAATTGGTCAATTCAACATGTATTAAGAGTCCAAAGGAAAGTAAAATATGTAGCATAAATTTTGTGTGTGATGGATTTCTTGAGGTTACAAAATGAAAATATGCTTATAAATGAAACTAGAGGTCAATCTAAGGTGAGATTCAGGAGTTTAACTAATATAGAGCAGAAAATTAAAGACAAGATGCAAAGGAATTCAGAAATAAAAGCACTTACAATGAATAGAATGTAAGGGATAAATATTAGGACATCACACTTCTAGCTAGGACTGAGGAGTCTCACCTTGGTATTTACTAGGCATCACACTAAGGAGCTCAGAGGCATCACATAAAGGAAATTGTTGTTGAATATGCAACAAACTAGAGAGGAGAAATGTGACGACTAAGATCCAATAGGCCAATAGCCAAGAGCCAAGACTCTTGAGGCTGTGATGCCAAGATGGATGAGGCGAGGTGAGGTGTTCACGGCCACCGAGTTAGTCCCACATCGCTTGGAGAGAAGGAGATCCTGAGCTACTTATATAATTTCCCCTCCCAAACATAGAAGACGCGTTTTAAAACCGTGCGCCACTACGGATTTCGAAAGAACTGCGTAGTTAAGCGTGCTTGGGCGAGAGTAGTACTAGGATGGGTGACCCCTTGGGAAGTTCTCGTGCGGGCACGGGCAAAGAGGACAATATCTTGTGTGTTTGGGGCTGATGTTACAAAATGTTATTAGAGCTAGTTCTCCTCATAATGGAGGGGTCTAACCCTATACGTGGATGTGTATCCATTAAGGGGGGTGGAATGTGACGACCAAGATCCAACAGACCAATAGCCAAGAGCCAAGACTCCTAAGGCTGTGATGCCAAGATGGATAAGGTGAGGTGAGCTGAGGTGTCCAAGGCCACCGAGTTAGTCCCATATCGTCCGGACTCCAGAGAGAAAAAGATCCTGAGCTACTTATATAATTTTCCCTTCCAAACATAGAAGACGTGTTTTAACACCGTGCGCCGCTACGGATTTTGAAAGAACTCCGCAGTTAAGCGTACTTGGGCGAGAGTAGTACTAGGATAGGTGACCCCCCTGGGATGTTACAAACTTACAAGAAACTCAAAATTGCTTAAGTTTGTAGCCAAAGGTCTCTATTTGTAGTACATCAATATCTAGTGACTTTCCTTACTATTTCCATCATTCTCACTTTGGACCGGAATACCAAATAAAAGTGGAAGCACCTCTGAATAGGGGCCGGCCCTTCTATTTCTCTAATGTAGGAGGCTGGTTTCCCCTTTCATTTCCCATGGGACTTTGAGTTAACTTGAAATTGAACTCAGAGCCTAATACACAACTTGAAGGTTCTGAAATTGGTTAATTCAACATTAGGAGTCCAAAGGAAAGTGAAGTTGATCACTTTCAAAAGATCGTTCACATGATATTGACTTGTGGCCATTATAAAGTCAGCCTCCCGTCCCCCACCCTTCCCTTCTTCTCCTTTAGGCTCTTTTGGATGACCGACTGCCTCTGTTCTAAGCCAGCTTTGCTCTTTTTACTCATGTGGAAACCATCTACTTCAACCTGTCATTCAATTGAATTAACAGCTCAAATACGACTTGTTATCTTTGACTGTCTTAAGGGTATTAAATGTGGTTTTATAAGCATTTACATAAAATATTTTTCTCCCAGTTCTCATTATTCCTTGCTTTTTTCTAGTCTTGCAATTTTTAAACTGCTTCTAGAGTTGACTTTGTTCTTCTTCGTACTCTACCTGACAGATTTAACCGAGCTCTCAATTCAAAAACCCTGTGTTCTTATATAGTGTTTAGGCATTGCTGCGTGGTCTGCTTTAGTTGAGGTTCCACCATTTACTGTTTTACTTCATGGAAGATATCTTCTATGCAAACGGTTTGAGACCCCTGAGCTACTAATTTAGTACCACTAATATAGTATGATTACTCTCGAGTCTGCAATGCCCAGTTTTTTTCTTTCTAATTCTGAAATATGAGGTGTGTTTTATTTGTTTTTTTATCTTATTTCTCCCTAAAGACATTTGTGTTTATAGCCATACCTTGATGATCTTAGCATCCAATGATGTGATGTTCATCTTTTTTCTAAATGCTATTTGATTTGTTTTGTGCAGGCCGGTGCAGTAATGGAAATGGCCGTAGTTTTGAATTTGAAACAGTAAGTAACACTGAGAGAAGTTCTATGGCATCCAAGGACATACCTAAGTTCAAACATGTACCAGATCATCTTCTTGTCCTTGTTCATGGCATCATGGCCAGGTAAACGTGCAAATCTATAAACATCTAAGAAGCTGTGTCAGACTACATATGAATGCACATAGGTACTATGAAGTTTATATGTTTCTAAAAATTTTCTACTTTATTATTATATGCCCGTGCTTTGATAATTCTGTGAAGCATATTTTTGTAGTAAAACTTGACCTTTCAAGTTGTTTCATTTAGAAAAGTGAAGTGACAGAGAAGGAATATACTAATAAGTTGGACCACCTCCGTTGAAAGAGGGTAGTAAGGAAGTACCAAAAAAGAGAAGGAAAAAATTCAGTCCACCCCTCTCAAAAAAGGGTAGTAAGGAAGTACCAAAAAAGAGAAAGGAAAAAATTCAGCCCACCCCTCTCAAAAAACAAAAAACTAAGAGATTGCAAATAAGCATCACTAATCAAACCAGTAAATTGAGAGAGAGAGAGAGAGAGAGAGAGAGAGAGAGAGAGAGAGAGAGAGAGAGAGAGAGAGAGAGAGAGAGAGAGAGAGAGAGAGAGAGAGAGAGAGAGAGAGAGAGAGAGAGAGAGAGAGAGAGAGAGAGAGAGAGAGAGAGAGATTGCAAATAAGCATCTCAAATAAAACCAGTAAACTGAGAATTCTCTGACCGAGAGAGAGAGAGAGAGAGAGGGTTCCACATCAGGATCTAATTATAGTGAGCTTGGAGGTGAGTCTACGTTAGGACGGGTTTAGAACAACTAATAAGGGTTAGTCTTTCTTTAATGTGGTTTTTTTAGTTTCACATTAGCCATCCTTGTAAGTGTGTGAAGCCATTAGATCTACTTGATCCCTTTTAATGTCATCTTGGATTTCATTTGGTGAATTACACTTTCTTTGAAGTAACAAGTTATGTCTAATCACCTAAGTTAGCCTGTGCCAAGCCCAAGGGCCACTTAAATATTCGATGTTGACACACGTACACACATAACCCTAGGTGAACCCATTGCTTCTTTTAAACTAAAGGTAAATTATAACTGGTAAAAACTTAGTATTGGTAACCCTAGTGATTTTATCACATACGTTGTTTTGATTCTATATATATATATATATATATATATATAGAGAGAGAGAGAGAGAGAGAGGGATGCTTAGGTGCGGTCCGCAGCCGTCCGATGCATGCGCCGGGTGTATCGGACGGCTGCGGACCGTGGACCGCAGACTGCACCTAAGCATTTCTCTCTCTCTCTCCCTCTCTATCTCTCTCTCTCTCTCTATATATATATATATCTATATATATATATCTATATATATTTATATCTATATATATAGGGTCTCGATCCAGTGAGAAGCCTCGTATATGCGAAACATTGTGCGAAACCAACCTAGAGGTTTCAGAATTTGATGAAACTTGGTAGGCATGCTACCTATGACATGTTGATTATCCTCACCAAAATTCATCAAATTCTAAAACCTATAGGGGCATCAAATGTTAGAAGATTTACTGACCGTTCATAAAAACCGTTAATTTGATTATCAAATTTGATGCCCCTAGAGGTTTCAGAATTTGATGAATTTTGGTGCCGATGAATAACATGGCATAGGTAGCATGCCTACCAAGTTTCATCAAATTCTGAAACCTCTAGGTTGGTTTCGCACAAGGTTTCACATATTCACCTGATCGGGACCATATATATATATATATATATATATATATATATATATATATATATATATATATATATATATATATATATATATATATATATAGAGAGAGAGAGAGAGAGAGAGAGAGAGAGAGAGAGAGAGAGAGAGAGAGAAATGATAAAATGCGGCATGCGGTGCTTGCGGTGTGGCATTGCAGTAGCGGTGTGCGGTGCTAGCGGTGTGACACCACAGCCGTCTGATGCACCCGCTGCATGCGTGCAATGCACGCAGCGATGCATCAGACGGTTACGGTGTCGCGCCACATGCACCACACACCGCATCCTAACAGCCCTCTCTCTCTCTCTTTATATATATATAATATAGGGGCATGCTATAATGCGGCATGCGGTACGTGCGGCACTGCACCGCAGCCGTCTGATGCACGCGTTGCATGCATGCGATGCACGCAGCGGTGCATCAAACGGTTACTATGCGGTGCCGCACTTAGGGGTGAGCGTTGGTTTTGTTGGTCGGTGTCGGTTTTGTCGATTTTATTTTTTTTTGTTTTCGAAAAATCAAAAACCGAAACCGAAACCGAAATGGTCGGTTTTTGTCGGTTCGGTGTGATCGGTTTTCGGTTTGGTTTCGGTTGATATGAGGTATGCTAGAGCCCTTAGCTTTTGAATCTATATCATCAGTTTGTCACAAATCAGTGGATGATTGTGTCCTTAAATATTGCCAAAATGAAAGTTCAAAGCAAAATCAACCGACGTTCACTCTTTTGAAGCATTGTAGATGTAACATAATTATTTCATACTTGCACTTACTCGAAACAAAAGTATTATGGATGTTTGGTTTATGATTTAAGGAGTCGGGTCGGTTTTTTCGGTTTCGGTTCGGTGTTTCATACCTGGGAACCGAAACCGAAACCGATTTAATCGGTTTTGTCGGTTCGGTTTGTTTTCGGTTCGGTTTGATGTTCGGTTCGGTTATTTCGGTTAAATTTTGATCGATTTCGGTTCGGTTATGCGGTTCGGGTCGGTTTTTGCACAGCCCTAGCCGCACTTACCGCATGCCGCATTATAGCATGATATATATATTATAGCATGATATATATATATATATATATATATATATATATATATATATATATATATATATATATATATAGGGGCATGTTATAATGCGGCATGCGGTACGTGCGGCACTGCACCGCAGCCTTCTGATGCACGCGTTGTGTGCATGCGATGCACGCAGCGGTGCATCAGACGGCTACTATGTGGTGCCGCACTTACCGCATGCCACATTATAGCATGGCCCTATATATATATATATATATATATATATATATATATATATATATATATATATATATATATATATATATATATATATATATATATATATATATATATATATATATGATACGGGGTATTGGCTGGCGGTCTATTTTGACGCAATGGGCAGCCACCCATTTGACACCCCTAGGAGTCTTAGAATGTGCTGATTTTTTTTTAGCATAAGCACCTTACCTTAGATAGCATATCCACAAAAAATCAGCACATTCTAAAACTTTTAGGGGCATTAAATGTTGTATTTCAGATTAATAGTTACAACGGACGTTCTATAAAACTTCTAACATTTGATGCCCCTAGGAGTCTTAGAAGTTAGAATGCGTTGATTTTTTGTGGGTGTTCTATCTAATATAAGGTCCTTATGTTTACAAAAAAACAGCACATTCTAAAACTCCTAAGGGCTTCAAATAGGTGGCTGCCCATTTTGCCAAAATAGGCTGGCAGCTCATTTCCCTTTTCCTCTTCCTCTCTCTCTCTCTCTTTTATATATATATATATATATATATATATATATATATATATATATATATATATATATAGAGAGAGAGAGAGAGAGAGAGAGAGAGGCGTGCTAGGGTGCGGCGTGCGGTGCGTGCGGCGCCGCACCGCAGCCGTCTGATGCACCGCTGCGTGCATTGCACGCACCGCAGCGGTGCATCAGACGGCTGCGGCGCCGCACGCACTGCACGCCGCATTTTAGCATCTCTCTCTCTCTCTCTTTATATATATATATATATATATATATATATATATATATATATATATATATATATATGAGAATGCTTAGGTGCGGTTCTACAGTCCGTAGCCGTCCGATGCACCGACCGCATGCATCAGATGCATGGAGTGGTGCATCGGACGGCTGCGGACCGCAGACCGCACCTAAGCATCCCCTTATATATATATATATATATATATATATATATATATATATATATATATATATATATATATATATATATATATATATATATATATATAGAGAGAGAGAGAGAGAGAGAGAGAGAGAGAGAGAGAGGCGTGTTAGGCTGCGGCGTGCGGTGCGTGCGGCGTCGCACCGCAGCCGTCTGATGCACTGCTGCGGCATTTTATCATTCCTCTATATATATATATATATATATATATATATATATATATATATATATATATATAGAGGCGTGCTAGGGTGCGGCGTGCGGCGCCGCACGCACTGCACGCCGCATCATTTTAGCATTTCTCATATATATATATATATATATATATATATATATATATATATATATATATATAGAGAGAGAGAGAGAGAGAGAGAGAGAGAGAGAGAGGCGTGTTAGGATGCGGCGTGCGGTGCGTGCGATGCACGCAGCGGTGCATCAGATAGTTGCGGTGCGACACCGCACGCACCGCACGCCGCATTTTAACATTTCTCTCTCTCTCTCTCTCTCTCTCTCTACATATATATATATATATATATATATATATATATATATATATATATATATATATATATATATATATATATGTAGGAATGCTTAGGTGTGGTCTACGGTCCGTGCGGTCCGCAGCTATCCGATGAATCCGCCATGTGCATCGGATGCACGGAGTGGTGCATCAGACGGTTGCGGACCGCAGACCGCACCTAAGCATTCCTCTCTCTCTCTCTCTCTATATATATATATATATATATATATATATATATATATATATATATATATATATATATATATATATATATATATATGCTAAGGAGCCAATTGAGGTATTCACATCTTTGTCGACCATTTTGACCATGGTGGCCTTATTAGCTTCCAGCTGCATTTGATCACTATTGGAACATCCAAATTTGGACTGGATGATACTGTATCATCGTTGCCTGACCTCTTGCATGCTTTTAGCACGTCATCATGGTTCTGGACAGGCTAGGTTGTTAGTCCTGTGAACTTAGTTGATCAGTTTAGCGTCCAACTGAGACCCACTTGTTTATTCTTTTGTTGTATCATTTTTAATTTGTTATTTTTGTCCTGCAGTATAATTTTTTGTTTCTCTTGTAACAAAATGAATGACAAGATAACAAGAATGTCCATTTTATTGCACTGATTTTATCCTACAAAGCAAACAGCACACGCACACATACTTGTTGAGCATACAATTGGTGCGGCTGTTGAGGTGGGTTTTATGGAAAATAAGGAAACCTAGAGACAGGTATATTAGAGAAAGCTGATTTACACTAATACATGACGTTGTGCCGAAGTAGCAATTGTGGCGGCATTGTAAAGTGTGATTACCAGAAGAGGCATGGGGAAGGAGAGATTCTGATTGCATATAGAGGGGAAAGCCTCAGGTAAACAATATGAAATTGTGAGATAGGAAATAGAATGAAATATGAAGAAGGTCCAAATGGATGATTGATTATTCTTATGGTTAGAAACATCAAGTCTGATATATTGTGGTTTGGTGATATGTGAAACGGATATCCTTTACTACTCATGTCAGTTGACAAAGAACCAACACAAACAAATAACATACATCAATAATCAATTACCCTAGTGCTTCATCACAGCCTCCACTGATTGGAGATTGAGATTGAAGGATAGGTAAGATTTTTCCCCATCATTTTTTATGAAAGAGGGAGGAAATGAAGAAGAAAATCTTGTATGGTTTCCTTAATAACACTGCTTTAGTTGGTGTATATTGCACTATGTATATTCTTATTTCTTAGCATATATACTTATTTTTCATACTGTATGCAGTCACAACTTGCTGTGACCACTGGAGAACTCCAACTTTCTTATATTTACTTGTCAAATTTACGTACAATAGAGTTCGTACAATAGAGTTCATGGGAAGAGCTTTGGGAAATTCTGCTAGTAAAGCTGAAAATGTACCGGATTTTGTAAAATGGTGCCATTTTGTCCACATGCTTCTTATTTTATCAATATACCTTTTTTTTTTTTTTCAATCCAGATTTTCACAACTTCATGCCAACCTTACCCACTAAATATTGAATCCTGACAATGATTGCAGCTGAGCAATGTGGAATCTATTTTTATATGTGATTAAACATGCAATCTAATATATCTCTTCTTCTACATAATGTACTTTACCAAACTCATTTGGAACAAAGAAATTATGCATGGAGTCGGTTCCTTGATTTATTTAATTTTTTTTAGAGGTGTTCCTTTATCTTAATCCTTTGATAGACGTGGTTGATGAACTAAATAAAAGTTCATGTTGTCCAAGTGTGGAACCTATTTCAACTGCCATACACATAATACTAATTATCCATGTGTGGTTTTTTTGGTTGTGATTCTTCTTAAATTGAGACTATTCAGTTGAACTGACATAACTTAAACAGTCCTAGTGACTGGACATATGCAGAGGCTGAGTTAAAAAGACAATTGGGGAGCAATTTTTTGATCTATGGTATGGCATTTGAACTATTTCCGTGATATTATTTCCTTGTACTTTTCAAGGTTTCTTGGTCCATCAAGATTTCTTTTCCTTGGCCTTCTTTTATCATATACTATATGACGATTCAATCCATGAAGGTTTCACATTTATAATATTTCTCATTATTCTTTTTTATGCACTTTTGTTCAGCAAGTTCATCCAACAGCTATATTAAAACCTTTAGTGGGATTGATGGAGCTGGGAGGCGATTGGCTGATGAAGTATGTAGCAAATGTTTATCTGTTGGTATTTTCTCATAGTATCTACTTTGGTAAGAGGCCCTAATTTACTGCTTTTAATTTCAGATAACTAGTTACTAATGTGATATTGGCGCATTTTGGGAGCAGGTCTTGAATTTGGTCCAAAAGACAGAAAGCTTGAAAAGGATCTCATTTGTAGCACATTCTCTCGGTGGATTATTTGCAAGATATGCTATTGCCATCCTTTACAGGGATCAGGAGGATAATACTATCGATTCTACAAATGGAAATTCAGAAAAATCAGCATGCTCTTCTAAGTTAGCTACAATCGCTGGATTGGAGCCTATTAATTGTATTACTTTGGCAACTCCACATCTTGGGGTTAGAGGGAAAAAGCAGGTGAGCTTTTGATGGTTATTGCTTAAATTGTCTATTTTTTCTCCATCTTTGTTGCAATGTTCCTTCCTATCCTCTTTCTGATTCATTTATTAGCTGGTTTCAACTTTTAACCCCATAGTTTTTTTTGGTCTTGTCTCCTTATCCTCTAGATTCTTTACTTTATCTGCATTCTAGTTGTTGGGATGGCACATCTGAAAATATGGAGCCAAAATTGGTGTCTAGGGTTAAATGTTAAATTAATTGTGTTAGAATTACTAAAAAATGCTGCATCTAAACAATAGATATACCAGAAACTGTTAAAAATGGAGAATAAACATCAAAGCTTTACAGAGAAGTGGAGAAAATGATAAGATAGATACAAAAAGGCAGGTTCTAAAGAAAAGAAAATGCAACTTTTGTACGTATATTAATAAGAGAATTC
This sequence comes from Chamaelirium japonicum, assembly GCA_947650365.1. Taxonomy (NCBI): domain Eukaryota; kingdom Viridiplantae; phylum Streptophyta; class Magnoliopsida; order Liliales; family Melanthiaceae; genus Chamaelirium; species Chamaelirium japonicum. The sequence continues at coordinate 6,748,193 of OX393558.1, forward strand.
AGGGGGTAAAGTAAATTATAAGACATGTATATTCTTTTGCACATACATTGAATACAAGAAAGGTTCAGGCAAAAGGGTAGTTTGGATTAAGTTCTACATCTTTTTGGTGATTCTCATATGCCAAGAAGCTTGAAAAGTCCACCTTCTTAATTGAATATATCCCTAGAAATGCGGATAATGGATGGCAAGGATTGTATACGGACCATTGATGTTCCTATTTTGGATGCAGGTTGAGAAAGATATTTTCAAGCACAATTAGAGCTGGTTCATAAACCCATGAAAGAGACTATTGTTGTCAGCATGTAATTACAATTTACAACTACTCCTAATCAAAGATTTCTACAGTTTTAACAATGTATCCAAGATCAGAAAATTAACATAGCAATAAAGACTCAGTAGAATAGCATATGAGAGGCTGAGAGATGAAGATACCATGATTGGTAACGCTAAATCTTTCTACCTTACACAGGACTTCAGGTCAACAACATATATAAATTCTTGTAGTTGATCCGATTACGACAAAGGCAAGATCACCACACCAATTCCTTGAACAAGTTTATTGTGGGATTTCTAAGGAAACGAACAATCTAATGTTATCATATCATGTTAATGATTCGTATCAATACTTGTTATCATAGCATAACTGGCGGGTAAATATCGTAAATTCCTCTAATAAGTGATCTGTCAATGTGGCTTAGCTTTAAGGTTCAAAATACAACAGATTTGTTTCAGCGATTTAATGTTTTTTTCATGAGTTTCTCCAATTGTCTAAAACTATCAATAATAGTTTATCTTCGTACAAATTGATGACTAAGTCTATGGCATATAGGTGGTTTGATTTTTTTTTTGTTTTCTTTGGATTATAAAGATGTGATTTAGTTGATTTCCTAGTTTTTAGGTCTCCTTACCTGTCAATTGGCATACCCTTCCCTTTCCAAGTTGCCTAGGATAGGTTTTTGTCACCAATATTAGAAGTTGATGCCAGGCTGATGTTTGGTCGGATATTATAGGTCAATCTTTTGTCGAGCTTTTACTAACTAGATCTATGCTCCTTAGTGAACTACTGAACTCCATCTTTGTCAATAAGACTTGGATGGTGATGATGATGATATTAATGAATAAAGATGGGCTAATGACTCTTAATTTTCTTCTCTCTTGCGAAAAACCTAGGTTACTCCTAGCTTTCTCAACCTAGCAACTAAATTGTGTTCTTTCAATAACTTGGAACAAGAATTTTTTCCGTGTATGATGTATGCCTTTTGCTGAAAGAATTTGAAAGAATAAAGAATCTGAAGTTTAATTCTCTTTCATATCTTGTGATTAGAAAATTTGGATTTTGGCCTTTATGTTTGTTAAACAAGTATCTTTTGCTGTTGGTTATTCAGTTTGTAAGAAATGAATCTTCTCCTTTGAACTCGTGCTTGATACTCTCAGTGTTAAGGAATTCCGATTCTATAGTAACATATGTTAGGTCAAATAAATCTTCCGAAAGTATATATATTGTAGTTCTTAAGCTTGCCAATTTTCTGTTGATATTTCTGAATTCTGAAAACTTTATATGGTTGCAAAGAGGTAATAAAAAAGATGCTCATTGTGATGGTCCTGATGGAGTATGTGCTCTTTGACAAGAATAAATGGTTGAACAAAATTTGTATTAGCAAGCTTGGAATAGTTGGTATAAAGCTTGGTTAGGAAAAGGTCCAATGAAGTTGGTTTTATAAATGGTTTTCAGTCACCCACTTACCCCCAACAAAGCATTGAATGAGTGCTGTGTAGTAAAAAGTTCATCGAAGTTGGTTTTACGAACATTTTTTTTTTCTCCTAACAAAGCAGAATGATTGAATGTAAGTTGTCTTTATTGTTTTTAGCTTCCGTTTCTCTTGGGTGTCCCCATATTGGAAAAACTCGCTCCACCTTTAGCTCCCATATTTGTTGGCCGAACTGGTCGTCAGCTGTTTCTTACTGATGATAAACCTGACAAGCCACCCCTTCTACTAAGAATGGCATCAGATTACGGAGATAAAAAGTTTATGTAAGTCAATATACGCATATACTTCAAATCAGAGTGATTTTTTACACAGTATAATTACTAATCCTAAACCTTCTTATTTGTTTTTCATCTTGCAGAACTGCTCTCGCTGCTTTTAGAAGTCGTATTCTCTATTCCAATGTTTCATATGATCGTATCCATTCCAGAATTTATCTAAACAATCATGATATCATCTACGCTAATAAATATGAATTTATACGACTGAAAACTTTAAGTTTCTTCTTATTTCCCTTCCAAACAGTTTTCTTGAGCTTCATTCAGATATGGTGGGTTGGCGCACATCTTCAATAAGGAGAGAAACCGAGCTTGTTAAGGTAATTTGGTTCATATATGTTCCAAAAGTTCAACAAATTTCTAATACTTTGTGTATAAGTTCAATCTAAAATTAGACTAATTAGTGTTTTAACTAACAACAATTAATGCTGAAGTGCTTTAAATCTATAGAAGAACCTAGTTGACAGTTTGTAGAATTCTCAGTGGTTCTTGCTGGTGTAATGAAGATGTGAGTGGTAAATTATTTTTACTAGAATTTTCATGGTAGGTTCATTACATTTAAGCATATTGTATCAACTATCAAGTGATTCTGGACTTTGCGCTATCAAGGTTTGACATTGTCTATCTTGATTAGAGTTCTCTGTGTGAGGCTACTAATTTTCATTAGAAAATAGATAGCTTTTGTTGCAAAGTAAATATGGTTAACCCCATTGATGGAGGTGTCAATAGATTTGCATAAAGGTGATGAATTTTTCTGTCCAAAAAAAAGATGATGGATTTTTGAAATAAATATTATTGGGTATTAGTTTTACTGAAGTTTTCTCATAAATGTTGTTTTAAAATGAATGGTTTGAATTGCAGTATTTCATCAAAGGAAACTTGGCCAAGTTATTTTGGGCCTTTGTTTGCATGCTAAAGGTCTTAAGTTCAAGCCTCCCATAGCATGGATTTTTTCAAGTACCACTTTTCACTAGGCAAGGCACCATCATTAGTGTTTGTTCTCAGTATGACCTAGGATTGACCCGTTTTTGCCCAGGTTTGGGTTCGGATGAGGGTGTGCACCTGGGTGTGACATGAGCGTGGCTTACTTGTGTGGCTAGGCACCAGTTTGGTTGGGCTAAGTTGAGAAATCTTGGGTGTGAGACACGTGCACTTCCTATGCCCTCATGATTGAGTCTTGGTGTAGTCCCCATGCACATGCTATCCATGTGTTGGTTAAAGACTAAAGGGGCTTCAGGTACTCATGCTAGATATATGCTAGCTAGATCGAGCCAAGTGACTTGCTCAGGTGCACATGACAGGTCATGTGCGGTCAAGCTTGTCAAGGCACATGAGTTGGGACCCCACATGGGTCATGTGTTGCACATCTTGTTCTAAGAATCTGATCGGTTCTATTAAGGACATGTAGTCATATTGATGACCAAGAAAACTCTGAGGAGGAAGTGACTCGGTTGCATTTGGTGCACACTGCACATGACAACCATGTGCCATCAAGCCAAATGGATCATTGTGTTGGACGCACGTGATAGTAGCTTATGCCGTTGAGAACGACATATGTGCTAGTCACACGTCCTCGCTCAAGAGCAAGTCGAGTGGGCAGACAACTCACTCTGCAGATAAGTATCGAAACACCGATTGGGCAGCAAAGTTGTGCCCAATCTCCTGATAGTTGTAGAACAGTGGCTTGCCCAAGGCCTATAAAACCTGTACTATTGACAACTATTGTTGATAGTTGTTGAGCCAACTATCTTGATCAGTCAAAGTCGTGCTGCACATATAAACGCTTGAGAGTCAAAGTTTTTCTTTCTTGGGAAACTGAAGTCCAAAATGAATAGAATTCTCTACAACCAGAGCTTGGAATAATCATATTGATATCTGTTAAAATTTAACAGCCTTCTCTTAACTTCATCATTCTGTGACAAAGTCAGCTATCATTAAGTTGTTTGGTATCATTATGCTGATTTGTCTCCCATGGATAGAACCAGATTTTGGTTAAAAGTCTACGTCCAAATGCTGTCCATGTAAAGCATCTTCATGACCGGGGAGATGGGACATTTTCTTAGCTTTCTTCGGAGTTCAGATTGTTGAAGGCATTGACTTGACCTACCGACATACATGGTTGAGCCTTCTTTTTTAGTTCAAAGAAACAAATGCCTTTTTCGAACCATTATAGAGCATCCAATCCCTTATTTAGCTGTGTAGGAGTTTCATCTAGTATAATTTTAGCAGTTATGGAATAAATTTTGACATGGATTGAAATGCAAATGATATTTTTCTGTTCAATGAACTCAAAAGGAACAGCAGGTTTCTTATTCAAAATAAACTAATAAAAAAACCGTCACAATATTCACACTTTACGAAATAACGGCCGGACTTGAAGAAAATTTCAAAAATCATGCTTTAATTGGATTGGCTCTCTCCCACACACAAACACATGTGCGCATGGGCGCGCAGAGGGGGAGGGAGCGTGCGCGCGCGCACACACACGGCTAAAAAGTGTATCAATTCTTTTTTCCAAGCAAACTAAAATAAAAATTTACCATTGGCTACATTCTTTGACTGCTTTGGCTTGTTCTTTCCTATCAAGATCAATGAGTCTAGTTGGTTTTTACCAACAGATCACTGCAGGAATGATTGATCTTGAAAGATGCCAAAAGATACTCGATACTCGATCTGACCTTTTGACAAAGCTGTTTTTATAGCTTTGCTCATACTTGTCTTACAGTCTTTAAGTTCCAAGCATGACTTGGTCTGGAACCAGGTTGAACCTAGCCCTCACAAAGTAAGAAGGTTTGAGCCTATTTATCAGTATTATATTGAATGTTAAGACCTCTAATGAATGTATAAACTGTTCAAAGACCCGTTTTCACTTTTAAAACAAGATTAGTGTGCTGAGTTTGGTATGGTTACGTTTTGTGTCACAAAATTTCTTTATCATACACTATATAACATGCGGTATGCATGAAATGGTGCATTAATTCTAACCTTGATATCAGCAGGCATCCTGAATCATGTCAATTATCTTCATTCTCTCCAAATAATAATGAGGCTTTGAGTTTCCTACTGAAGTCTTTAAGCCCCAAGACTAGTCGAGCTCACTATACGTAAGTTAACAGAGAAAAAGTCATCCTTCATTGTTTTCAATGACCTTTGCGGTGTTTTGCAGCCCCCACGTCAATCTTTGGATGGTTACAAGCATGTTGTAAATGTGGTGTACTGCCCCCCGATACAATCCGAAGGTCCTCATTTTCCTCCAGAAGCAGCTAAGGCAAAGGAGGCTGCCCAAACTGCACCGAACACACAAAACACAGCAAAATATCATGATATCATGGAGGGCAAGTAACAATGACAGAAACAATTAAAGATGTGCCTTTTTATTAATTATTTAATGGATTTTTGCATATGGCCCCCCTGGCAACTAGGCTAATTCCATATTAACCCTGAAAACTTCATATATACATATGGATCCCTAAAAACTAGGTTACCTGTGCAAATTGACCCCTTTGGTTAACTGGCATTTATTTTGGGGGGAATATTGCATGTGTTCGTTGTTTGAATGCTACTTTCATAGGTTATTTTATTGGGTCGATTTACCCTTAATTGACTTGAAGAGGGAAAGTTAGGCCCGGAGAAACACCAAAAAAACCTAATTTAGAGCAAATGGAGAGCAGAAGAGGTTTGGCTGAGGGTAGAATGGTCCTTTGAGATCTCGGGTAAAAGGCGGACCATGGTTAACGGCTATCCGGTAAATATACCTGGAATATTCCCTTGAAATAGATGTCAGTTAACCTGAGAACCGGTAACGTAGTTATCAGGGGTCGATAAGTAAATATAAAGTTATCAGGGGTCGATAAGGAAATATAAAGTTTTCAGGGCTTGATATGCAGTTAGCCTACCTTTCAGGGGACTATATACAAAAGTCCCATTATTTTAATGTTCCTTTGATATTTCACATTGCATGACGGTGAATCCGGTGGCGCAGAGGAGATGATTCGAGGTTTGCAACGGGTGGGATGGAAGAAGGTCGATGTCAGTTTTCATTCGGCTTTTTGGCCCTTCTTTGCCCACAACAATATTCATGTATGGTTCTGACTTGCATGCTATTAGGGAATGTCTTGCGGATCCCCCTATCGAATGTTACATTGATTCGATCGGTGTTGGTTATTCAGGTGAAGAGCGAATGGCTTCACAACGCTGGTGCCGGCGTCATTGCTCACGTTGCGGACAGCCTAAGGCAGCAGGAATCCCGCACATCGATCGCTGCAAACCTGTAGGCATGTGTAATGTCAGGATTAGTCGTGAAGTTCACTCCGTTTACAGGAAAAGTTTGGAACGGCCGAGGTGAGGTACAACTAATTTTCTTTCGAAAATGATCAAATACATAGTGAGAAGGACAAAGGTAGCTGTTTTCGGTCTCGAGAACCACACGGAAATTTCTTCAGCAAAGTAGCAAGCGTGGAGCCAACCTGTAGCCATGCCACCGCCACATTGATCAGAATAAAGATTTGCATGTAAGAACTGCTTGAGGTCAGAAAGCAGCCTTGTGTTAAGATCTGAGGCTCTTTTTAGAACAAAACTTTTTTTTTTTGGGTAATGTTTTAGAAAAATACTTGGCATATGGCGGTTTGCGGTGGAGATTTCGGGCTCCAGCACCTTATGATATCTTTAGCAGAGAAACCTTAAAGAACAATACTTGGCTGCTGGGTGCACAGCAGGAGCCTCCTTCGTCGGTGCCGCCCACTGTAGGTGTCATCCCCTGCCGCCCTTTACTGTGTCCGTCGCCTTCTCCGTATCTCCACCTTCACATTCCACCTCTGCCACCCTCGTCCGCATTTGCCGGTGCTGTGGCGCCTGTGCTGCTTTCTCTCTTGCCCCAATCACATTCACACACTGATCTTTGCCTCCTAAGGGCGCTTAGTCATTCTGGACATATATATATGGAATTTGAAAGTGACAGACTATCAGAAACTACAGTGAACTTTCACAATTTATGGACTCGTTGGAGGTCGTATATATTCGATGAAATTAAAAGTGATGGATTTAGATTTCTCAAAGATTCTGAGAGTTTTTTATTTTGATTAGGTATAAGTCCCGATCTGGTGCTCACCATCATGCTCACCAACCATTTTTTGGCCAATACAAGATTTAGAATGTAGATTTTTTATCGATGTAATCATCTAACTTTAGATTGAACATGCACACAAAAAAACAAAAACAAAAAAACAGATTTTTTTTTTAAAATTAATAAATTTATCAAAACGAATAAAAAATAAATATAATTGTAATCAAAGGTATCAAACATCAATAGAGTTGGCGTCTAACTCAAGAAAAACTTTTTTTTTTTTGGCAGAATCATGAGGGATCTATTCATGGCGCTCCTGTACTCATTAAAAACCTGATAATACAATCAAAGATAGCATGATTCAAAGTTGAGGAAGACTATTTTCCATCCATACAATTAATATGACTAACATTAAGAGTGCGATGATCTGATTTCTCCTGAAGGATGAGATCTACAATGTAATCCGGATTGTTCGCAGAAACCATAGCATTATTAGAATCCACTAAAGAGGTAGCTAACTCATGAGCACATGAGTTTGCTGATCTGGGGATCTTGCTAGGCTTAAAACCCTTATTATTTAGAAGGAGTAATATGCAATCATCCAAAATGTTGCGGATACGCCAAGAAGTGTTGTCCGCTGGAAGCGAAAGTATGCTAATAACCTCATAATTGTCCTCTTCAATAATACCATCCACTATGTTTAGTTGCACCATTGCCGAGAGGCCTTCTCTGTGTGCTAGAGCTTCACCTTCCAGTGGTGTGCAATGCAGAAAAATCTTGGTGACACTAAGTATATGGTCTCCCCTTGTATCTCGAATAACGACTCCAATAGCATATCGGTCTTCACGGATGGCAGCATCCACATTGGCCTTCATCCAATCAGGAGGTGGTGAAAACCAAATAGTAATATTGCCTATACTTTGTTGTGATCCATCAGAAGCAATAGAATCATCAGTAATCGTGCATTTCATATTAGCTGAAAATTCTCTTATCCAATCAATGGTTCTGATATTATCAGGTTTGGTGCCTTCAAAGATTTTTTCATTCTAAGTTTTCCAATAAACCAAAGGACAATGAAGCTTCTCTGAACAAGTTATAGCCATCTCGAGGAAATGAAAGAAAGTAGGAGATCCATTGAGCATAGTTCCTACGATTACCTCTGACATCAAGCTGAATCGAAGATCCAAACCAGACAACACTCGCAAACGAACAATCAAAGAAGAGATGGGTCATCATTTCTGATTCAGAGTCACACAGGCTACAACAGTTGTCAATATGTGGTATTTTACAGTGAATCAATTCTCGGACATGAATTGTCTCCGCTAGCGACCTCCAAATGAATAGTAAGATCCATGGGGTTAAGGATTTGATTTTCCAAAGCTTATTCCACTCTTTAAAAGAGTTGTCGAGAAGGCGAGGCTTGATATTTGAACTTCCAGAGATCTTGGTACGATGATTTAGTAGTAAGAATACCTTTTAGATGATTAATCCACACGAGTTTGTTTTTTGTTTCACTAGTGGTACCAAGTTTGATATTGAGAATGGCATTAAGAGCAACAATATTGATACCAATCTAAAGAAGAGAATCTGTTTTCAACGAGTGGGAATCACTATCAATAAAATCTGCTACTAGTTGTGAACTCAAGAAAAACTTGAACCGCCTCTTTTTCTTCCCCTTTCACCTCTTGTGGTAGGGTTAGGGTTTCTCCCCTCCTTGACCTCTCCGGTTGCCGGCGACGGTGCTAGGGAGCCAGGAGACTTCGGTTTGGCGACTTCAGGGTTTCGGAGATGGCCTCTTCTCTCTCCCCCGTACATAGGGGCTTCCCCACCGCCTTGGTATTTTGTAATCGGTGAATCAGGTGGCGTGGGTCTCCCACCTGCTCGGATCGAACCTTCCTTTCTTGGATCTCAGGTTTCGGCCGGATTGCAGATGGACTAGTGGTTTTTAGACTCGACTGAGATATCTTGTGGTTTTCCTGTCCCCCTTCGTTGATCGGTGGCAGTTTCCTAGTGGTTTGAGGCAATGGAGCTGGGTTGTGGGCAGAATGAGAAGTGGCGCAGCTTCTCTTCTCTGCCGGCACTGGTGGTGGATCCATTTTGGTGGTGTTTTTTTCATATCTTTTTTTTTTTGGGAGCGCCTGTTTAGCTCTTTGTTGTGGCTTTGTGTGTTTCTCGTCGGCTGATGTGGTCGCCGGTGAAGGTCTGGTGTGGGTTCCGCCTGGGTGGCAGTCTTTGGTGTCGCTGTGTATAGACAGGCAGTGGTATGGTCCCTCTTGTCGGATGGTAGGGTTCTCCGTAGAGTGGCAGTCTTGCCTCATGCAGGTGAGCGGCTCCTCCCTAGGGGTGGGACTTGGACGGGTTGAAGGGTCTGCCCATGCCCAACCCGATTTTGCACAACCTTTAACCCATTTTGCTTGTGGAACCCGAAGAACCCGTGGAAACCCAACCCGTGCTTGCCCATTCTAATTGCTCGGGTTCCTTGTGTTGCCCAATTTGCAAAATAATGGGCGGGTTGGACGGGTTGCCCAATTAGAAATGCTTATGCACATAAATAGATGGAAAAAAAAAACCAACATATTTTTGAATTGGATAAATTTTTTTTTTGAATTGCATAACAAAAACATGAAGTCCAACCCATATCCTCACATACTTCAAACGAATTCTTAGCATTCAAACATCAAACAGACAGTCTTTGATTTTCATAAAAAAAACTATCAAAGCATTCAACCTTAGTGTGTCACTTACTCGGGTTCCTCTGGTTGGGGAGATCGGTGCCCAAGCCCGTCCAAATTGAAATCAGGTTAATCTTTTTTTGTCCAAATCCGTCTAAGCTTTTAACTAACTTTGTTCATGTTTGTCCATTGTTCGGGTTGGGCGGTTCGGGCTCGGGTCAGACCCGACCAAGTCCCACCCCTACTCCTCCCCCCGCCTCTGAAATGAACCAAAAAAAAAAAAAAAGAGTTGGCGTTTAAGTCTAAACGCCAAACAAGTTGGTGTCTTGACTTTCTTTCCCTACAACATTACAAAAATATCCTATTTTAAATCCAATTGAGTTGGTCTTTGTATTTTTTTAAAAAAATTTAAAACACCAATAAAGATGGAGCATTCACATGAGTGTGATTCACCAATTGGAGTGTGTCCATCCACGGTCAGGTGTGATTCACTCTTTGATGATGAGTGGATCGGACGACATTGGTACCCTTTTAATCATAAATAAAATAAAATAAATTTAGATGCCGACTGGGTAGGTATCCAAAGGAGAACATTTAACATTTCTAAAGTAAAAATCCAAACACCAACTCAGTTAGCATTTATAAGGGGTATTTATGTAATGTTGTAGAAAAGGGAAGTCAAACGCAAACTTGTTTGGCATTTGGAGTTGGATGCCAGCTCTGTTGGCGTTTTATACCTTTTATTAAAATTAGATTTATTTGCTATTCTTTTTACTAATTTAAATATTTTTTATCATTTTTTTGAAAAATTATTGAATTTTTTTAGCCTATTCCAAAACCTCTAGATCTATCAAATTCAAAAGAACATTTTATCGATTGTCTATTTTAAACTATTTCAAATTTGATAGATGTGGTACATATGGGGGTGGTGCTGAACTTGGTTGATACTTTGTGCCTCTTGAAAACTTGAAATGATTATAGAGCGTTCCATCCGTTGTTCAATAGACAAGCCCAATAGGTGAATTGGACTAAACCCGACTACACACTCCACTTGACAGTTGTGATGGTATTCTTGCCATGTGGCGCACGCTGGGCACTAACACCAGAAAACTGGGAAAAGTACCAACCAGAGAGGAGTCGAACTGGCAAACCACAAGATAATCCCTCTTTTTGAAATTCTTGCTTTTATGGTGGGTCCATAAGGTTATTCAGTAAAGTGTGGCACCCCATGATGGGAAGGCACGGTGAATTGCAATTAGCCCAAACGCTCACTCCATATTGGATGGCTATCCGAAAAGAATTTTTCAAGATTGGATTAAACTTGATTAACATAAGTTGGTGGGTCAAATCGTGTTGCGTGGGATCAAATGATGCTTGTTTTATTACTCGTTCAAACTTTGCCTGGCGCTCAGATAATAGGGCGATAGAGTGTGGGCTCAAAGAGGTCTGGAGATTGAACAAGGAGGAAGGCATTATAACACCTATTTTTATTAATTTTCATAATTCAATGAACATACATGACATCAACGGCCAGGATTCACACACGCAAAGAAGGCAACGAGCTTGAAGGAAAGCTGTGCTCTGCGGTATCCATATCGGGAGGCAAATAGGGGACCTTTCCAATATGGGAGAGAGTAAGTACCGCTCGGACAAGAGCCCATTGGTCGAACTGCTAATTTTTAAAGAACAAAATAGCATAGAGAAAAAACACAATTATACTTAATCCTTATCGATAAAGCATATCTTGCCTCCACCATCTGCTAGTTTGTGGTACTTTGAAGTTGGGAATAGAATCCACTATAAAGATAGCATGGTATACTCAGCTTGGGTTTGGGTTACCTGATTGCTTAACTAAAATCCAACCCAAATTTAGTCTGGGTTCTATTTGTTCTAACTTGAATCCAACATGTCCTTCAGTAAAATCAGCCCAAATTCGACCTAGAGTCAAGGTTGGGCCAGGTTCCACACGCCCAAGTTGCAGTCCTAACCCCAACAGGTGATCGTAGTTAGCTCAGTCTCAACTGTGGGAGACCGGATGAAGGAAACCGGAGAGGAGTCAATCTCGTCCAAGTCTATCCAACAACTTGACTTCACATCATATCACCCCATCATCGTTTCAGACGGATGAGAGCGCGAGTTAACTGCCAATCAAAAATATTGCTGTAATTGTACGGCCACCCAAACATTTCGCAATGAGCCCCCCTCGGGTCCATCTATTCACAACCATGGAATTAGTGATGGCACCCAAGTGAACCTAAAAATTTATTTTCCCCTATTTACCCTCATCCCCAAACTCTAGCTGGTCGCCATTGAGCCGCCCCCCATCGTGCTCCACCTCGGTCGCCGCCCTAGCATCCTCCTTCGCCTCTTTTTTTTTTGACGAAACTCATTGCCGCCCTTCTCTTCGTCCTTTCTTTCTTCCTCCATGTCCCTCCTGCTTTCTTCCTCCTTTCTTCTTTCTTCCATGCTGGAGCCTTAAATTTCTAGTCCTCCTCCTCCTTTCTTCCATGCCGAAACCCTAAGCTACTAGCCCTTCTCCTCCTTATCCTCCCTCCACCTTCTTCATCCATCCCCCCCCACCGCCTGAACCCTAGTTGCTGGGATGTCGGCAGCAGCCTGCTGAGGCTATGTCGATGTTGCCCATTGATGTTACTAGTGGTGGGTATTTACCAATAACCCCATGCCATATCGGTAAATACCCACAACTGGTAACATCAGTCGGTAGCCACTGACATAGTGTCGGCGGACTGTCATCGACGTCCGCCAACGGTTAGGATTTAGACGGTGGAGGAGCTGGAGGAAGAAGGTGGAGGGGTAAGGAGGGTGGCAGAGGTGACTGAGGGTGGCGTCATGATGGAGCACGATGGGGGCAGGCGGACATGGACGACGGCATGGGCATGGGAGAACAGAGGGACATTTTGAAATTTTTTAGGGTGCCAAGGCTAGAGGTCGAAATGTGTTGGGGCCAAGACAGACCCCTCCCGTCCTTACCCTTTCCGCTCCTTTATTTGTTGGACGTTTGCATATCTGTCAAGCTCACGAAGCAGCAGCAGGCGCGGACGCGAAGAAGCGCAAGATCCTAAACGCGGAGCAGCGAACACCACACGGAGAGAGAGAGAGAGAAAGAGAGAGAGAGAGAGAGAGAGAGACAGAGGAGTTTAGAGAGAGAAGGATCGGATCGGATCTCCGATGGCCGCCCAGAGGGAGCGCGAGAATTTTGTCTACATCGCCAAGCTCGCCGAGCAGGCCGAGCGCTACGACGGTGAGGGTTTTCCTCCCCCCCTCCTCCAGATCTCGAAACCTAGGGTTCTCAACCTCAGATCAGGTTTGGGGGCTAGGGTTTAGATACTGATCTTGATGTTTCCCTGCAGAGATGGTGGAATCGATGAAGAATGTCGCGAAGCTCGACGTCGATCTGACCGTGGAGGAGCGGAACCTGCTCTCCGTTGGCTACAAGAACGTGATCGGGGCGAGGAGGGCCTCGTGGAGGATCCTCTCCTCTATCGAGCAGAAGGAGGAGGCCAAGGGGAACGAACAGCACGTGAGTAGAATCAGGGAGTACAGGCAGAAGGTGGAGTCGGAGCTCTCCAGCATCTGCACTGACATCATGGCCGTGGTGGACGAGCATCTCATCCCGTCCTCTGCCGCTGGAGAATCCTCCGTGTTCTACTACAAGATGTGACCCAGATCTGAGCTGTTCTTACACTGATTTGATGGGTCTCGGGGTTTTCAGAGTGCTGATTTGCTTTATTCACTTGTTATTTCAGGAAAGGGGATTACTATCGGTATCTTGCAGAGTTCAAGGCTGGGAGTGAGAAAAAAGAGGCCGCAGAGCAGTCTCTCAAAGCATACCAGGTCTGGATTTTCAGCTTTTCCTGCATTTTATACTTTAGGCGTTCAATGCTGCTACTTTCTGCAGTTGAACTTCCATGTTTTACACTCTGTCTAGGTAATGCTCATTAAGAGAGACAGAGAGAGAGAGAGAGCATCGTCTGTTTTGATTTAATCTTGATTGCCAAGTACCATAGTAAGCGTTCCGCAAATGGCTTTTACCATACTCATAAATGAGAATGCTGTCACAGAATGACAACTCACACATATTATAGCCAATCCATGAACGAAAAATCTGTCAAATGGTGATAACATGATATTTAGAAGCATGATCAAATGGGATATTTAGCGGACATAATGCAAGAGTCTATTTGCATCTCCACCGAAGCCAAAGTGCTCAAGTATTGAACCTTGGAAGAATAGGTGCACTTTTTTTAGCCTTTCTCTATGCTGATATTGCAAATGATGCCCCTCATGTTAATTCTCTTTGCAAAGTCAATACGTTCATTGGTGAATCCCATCCAAATTTCCCTTTTGATACATATCTTTGATTTTCTCCAAATTTTTAAGGAATAGTCATAATGAATACCGATGTAGCTTTTTTATCCACCCATCTTTAAAAAACTTTTTTAAGAATCATGTTTACTAGGACTCGTTAAATGGAGGTAAGCACCTTTAAAAATCTTATCAAAGAATCATTTTTACTAGGACTTGTTAAATGGAGGTATTTGCCTGGTTTATAGTGATTTGAGGTTATACCTCTTGCGGTTGAGTTTATAATTTCCATGTGAAACTCTCGTTGGTGAAAGAACTTTGTGAACTTATCACATGTAATTTTATGTTGGCAGTAAGTGGCCGTGCAAGATTGAATCCTGACCATAGTAGTTAAAGCAGCGCCTGGGCGGACGCCTAGGCATTTTGGACCTCTAGGCACCTAGGCGATCCTCTAGGCGGGCGGTTGTCCCTAGGCGGCCGCCGGTTGCCTAGGACCGCCTGGTGCCTGGTCAGTTTTTCACTTGATCCAATTTGGGGGTTTTCCAAAATTGAGTTGAATTTTGTCCATAACAATAAAACAAATTTGGAATTTTTCAAAATTGAGTTGTATTAACTCAAATTGAGTTGAATTACCTCAAAATTGAGATGCATTAACTCAAATTCTTATGATGGGTTCATAAGAAATTGGGTTTTTTTAAAAATTGAGTTGAATTAACTCAAAATTGAATAGAATTAATTCAAAATTGAGTTAAATTAAATCAAATCCTTATGATGGGTTCATAAGAATTTGGTTTTTTTTTTTAAATTGAGTTGAATTAACTCAAATTGAGTAGAATTAACTCAAATTGAGTAGAATTAATTCAAATTGAGTTAAAAACTTAAAATAACTCAAATTCTTATGATGGGTTGATAAAAATTTAGGTGCATTTCAAAATTGAGTTAAATTAACTGAAATTGAGTTAAATTAACTGAAAATTGAGTTGAATTAAATCTAAATTTATTCCCTAAACTTTAATTTTTTTTTCTTTTACGTAGGAGCCGCTCACTGTTCTAAAAAGCGGTCCGGGCGGCCGCCTAGGCGTTTTAGAGGGTTGGCCGCTCCGCTTCAGCATTAAGCGGTTCTGCAGGCGGGTTGAACAAAGGCGGGCGCCTAGGCGGGATCTGACCCGCCTAGGCGGGTAAAAGGCGGGCGCCTAGGTGGGTTCCAAGTAGGCTTTAGACAGGCGGGCTTTAAACGGGCAGATTATTAATAATTTTTCATAAAACCCCGACCCCACTCGATTCCCTTCTCCCTTTTCATTACATAACTAGATATCCTAGATATTCCAAAGGCTCAAAAGCTGCTCTCTTTCCTCTGCCTCGAAGTCAACCCTGACCCCACCCGATCTCCTCCTTCCTTTTCATAAAGCTTTTATATTCAGATCGGTTGTTTTGATGTTTGTATATGTAAAACTTTCTATTATTGTTTTTTCATATAGAATTATGAATTTATATATATACATACATATAGAATATATAGAATATATTTTATATAGGTGGGCGCCCGTCTTTTTCTCCAGGCGCCCGCCTTCCGCCTTGAAACCACTTGACCGCCTGCCTTCCGCCTTCCGTTTTTAAAACATTGGAGCCGCTTAGCCTAGACAGGCCAAAACGCCTAGGCACCACCTAGCCACCTTGACTACACTGATCCTGATAGCTAAATGTTTCTAAGTATTTGAGAATGTGACTTGGTAATGATCAGTCTTTACACACACAATTGACAACATGCTTGGAGGTTTCTTTTTATGTAAGGTAGGTTTCCCTACCCTCTAGCTGGCCTTTTTAGATTTCTTGAAATTAAAGACAGTACACTTAAGAAGGTTAAGTGGCAAATAGAACTTGAGATATATGTGCGTAAATGGAAGACCTTGTGGTTATGTTCCCTATAAATGGAGGGGCTGATGCAGGTCTTGTTGGTGTTACGAACGTAATCTGAACAAGATATAGGCCTAGACCAAAGCGGAGGGTTGTTTTAATTCTAAATCTGTTTTAAAGGAAGTCTTGATTTTTTCTGAAGTTATTCAGATTATAAATTTTTATTGTATTGTACCGTGATTCTTGGAATTTTTTAATATAGCCAATGATCAGTATGGCTGGCTTTGGGTATTTAATTTTATTACTGTAAGTAAGGTTTTAGTTTTTGAATTTCATTAGCATTAAATTGTAAGCAGGATCTGAATCTGTGTGTAGGATTTTAACTGATGTAATTTTGCATTTGGCTTCATCAGGGATGTAACTGATCTATGTTTTTCGGGTTACAGGGAGTACTTTTTACTGCCCTTGTGGACCAAATCGCATCCTTATGTATATAACTGGTTACAAGTCATTCTTATCCATTGGAGACCTAGTGGCTGGCGCTATGACTTGTCTCACCTATCGAAGGTTATCTTCACAGATATAGACCTTAACACGAATGATTGGTGATGAAGTATTAATAAGCCATCCCCAAATAGATGGGACAAGGCTTGTTGGTATGGGAATGGTTATCTAAGGCAGTCTTTTCTCAATGAATATTCAGACTACGACTTGCATTCGATAGTACTTATATTTTTTTTTATGTTGACGCCTAATAGTTCTACAGTTGGATACCATGATCAGTAACAGTGCGCCTTCAATATTGTAAACCATGTTTTCTACTATTGTGCTGTTTCTCACAACGTGTTGAACCTGACTACAGACGGCCTCCAGTGCAGCTGAGACAGATCTCTCTCCCACTCACCCCATTCGATTGGGTCTGGCATTGAATTTCTCCGTGTTCTATTATGAGATTATGAACTCACCTGAAAGGTAATAGGTGACTTGCTACAACTTGAGATGTGAGTTCTGGATGCTGGTTGACCACTAACTCTGATGCTATTTCAATTTGTATAACAGGGCTTGTCACCTTGCAAAACAAGCTTTTGATGAAGCCATATCTGAGCTTGATACGCTGAGCGAAGAATCTTACAAAGATAGCACCTTGATCATGCAACTTTTGAGGGATAACCTCACCTTATGGACCTCTGACATTCCTGAGGATGGAGGTAATAGTTAGCCTAATGCAAAGTGACTTATGCTGAATGCTCCATGAATAGGTTAAGCGGATGGTTTATAGGGTCTTTTTAGATGGTTATAGTAGTGCTTCTCGGAACATATACTCAAGGATAACTTTGTATTTCTGTTATATATCTTGAGCATGCTATTTTATCTTAATTTTTTTATTAAAACTTTAATGATAGAGTGGCATGGTTTCTAATACCCAAAGGACTTGTTTTGGAATTTCTTTGTTGAATCTTATCATCCAACTTTTTTTTTGATGGTTGAGTAGTACATAGTTTCAATTGATTGTTGTAAATCTGTTTTATTGTTTGGTGCCAGTGTGGGGTTTTCACCAGTTTCGGTTCATAGAAATATAGGTTTAAATTTTGCTTTATTCCTCGTTTCGGTGATTATTACAGAATTATGTTCAAATCTGTCACAACTTTATTCCATTTTTGGTAATATGCCTTTGTTATGTATTATGTAAATTGAATGGAATGTGCGTAGAGGTGTTAGTACTCATTTTAAAGGTTTCAAGTAGCCTGTTTGGATGATTGCATATTGTTTCTAAGCAAGGAAAGTATGCTCTATCCTTGTTATTCGTGCTGAATATTTACTACAATGCTCAACAACTGGTGTTCGAGTGTCGAGTTTGACTAGGCAGGATAGGAATTAAGAACATGTAGTTACAGTTCTTGATCACAGAAATTCAGTATGATGGCAGGGAAATAATTTCGACCCCCAAGTCTGAAGGGAGCCTTTTGATTGGAAAATAACTTTAGCCTATAATAAAGTTTTGATTACAGACATCTTGATGTAGCAAGGGTTGTTGAAAGTATTTTTCGGTAAGGGAAAGAAACAAATATCCATGTTTGACGATGACCGAGAGAAATCTGAGATGTAGTGAGCAAGTGGATAGAGTAGCTGGGGATTGAGTTTTACTAGTTCAATGAGAAAGGGCAAGAAAATGTCCCAGGCAGAAGGTCTGTGGTTAAGGGCGAATCAAGCTAGAAATAGGGACGAGGCATAGATAGAGGCTCTGGAAACAAAGGGAGGCCGTGCTCGAAATCAGAGGGGAAGAGCAACGGGTGTTTGAATTTTACTATTACAATGAGAAAGGGCATTTGAAGAGAGGGATTGCAAAGAAAACAAGATATGGAGGTAAGTAATAAGAAGGGCAAGTTTCTAAATTAGATCAAGTGTACAATGCAAAGGATGGTTCGGACATAGATGCCACCACATGTGGGCCGTTTGATTCGCTGTAACTGTAAGT
The DNA here is from genome assembly GCA_947650365.1 of Chamaelirium japonicum. NCBI lineage: Eukaryota > Viridiplantae > Streptophyta > Magnoliopsida > Liliales > Melanthiaceae > Chamaelirium > Chamaelirium japonicum. Next base: position 6,766,627 of record OX393558.1, read on the forward strand.
GGTCCCGGAAGTGTCAAAAGTGGGACTTCCGCAGGACTTCCGGCGTTTGTTTTGATGTAAGTTGTCCCGGGATTAAGAAGTGGATCCATAAAACTAGTTAGAGACAACCTTTTGGATCCATTATAATATAGTTTTAAAATCTCGTTATAATATAGTTTTAAAATCTCATTATAATATAGTTTAAAAGTCTCAATTAAAGCAAAGGCGGTAACCTTACCTGTCACTTCAGAGGTGACCAAATTTTCAACTTCTTGGCAAACAAACAGCAGAAGTGGTGGAAGTCTCGAAACTGGCACTTCCAAGCCTGTTGAGTCAAACAGCCGAACTAGGAGTCTAGGACTTTAGCCCGAAAGTTCCAGTTTCGGAAAGTGCTAGTTCCGACACTTCTTCCATTTCTGGGCACTTACAGCGAGCCAAATAGCCCCATGTATGAATTATCTTACTGAAAAATGCATTTTGGATTTCAGAGGTTCTGATCATTTCTATTCTTATAGGGATTATTTTGATTACTAATTTACTACTAACCCTATAATTGAGGAAGAACTCTAAGGGGTAATGATGCGTCTTGCAAAACCATTGGAATTAGAAACTAAAATCAAAAGCTTGATGGTATAGTGAGAACATTGGGTGATGTGCGTCACATCCTTGACCATAGAGTATTAAATTTCCTTGGGTGCACTTAAGTCGATTGGTTTCACTTTCACTTTTACGGCATCGAGTGAGAACCTAAAAGTTGCCAAAGGGGGGGGCTACGTATGTCATGAAGCGGAAACGGCACAAAATTTTTCGCACTTGAGCACAGTTAGAGGTGGATCAGTTGTTTCTAACTTACTACTACTTTGAACCCAAGTACTAATGACACTACTCTCTAGCATTTGTGCCTTTGCCATATAATGGCAATAATCTGCCCGTGCTTCGTAAATTTGATTTGCTTGATGGGGACTGATGCTCGTCCTGTTTGTTTGTAGAACAATGTTGGGTTAGTTTCAAATAAGGGCAGCATATGAGTAAGGATGTGTTAATCTATGTACACTCTGATGTGCAGGGACCCATGACAGCTCCTTTGAATGATGGAACCATATTTGTTATATTTAATGTTGACTTCTCTAGGAGTGTTTGTGTTTACTTGATGAGGCATAAGAAGGAAATGTTTGGAAATTCAAACAATGGAAAAGACAAATTGAAAAGCGGATATGGAAGCAGGTTAAATACATTAAGACAAACAATGGAACGGAATAAAGGCTCATGAGTTCAAATTTTTTTGCAAGAATAAAAGAATCACTAGATATTATACTACACCAATAGGCAGCAGGCAGCAGCAAACCGATGCAGCATAAATAATGAACAGGACCCTCTTAAAGGGAGCAAGATCTATGAGAATCCGTACAGGTTTGTTAAATTCATTATGGGCTGAGGCTGTTAACATGATGTGCTCAATTGTTATCGATGGTAGCGATGCTTTGACCTTGAGTTAAAACAACTTGATGATAAGGCATCGTTCCTTGACGGGACTTGGGGGAGGAAATATTTATGGTGCAACCAAAAGGATTCAAAGGGTAAGGTAGAATCCTTCTACCAGTCGAAGGAGGAAATGTTGATGGAGCAACCAGAAGTATTCGAGAAGCAATGTACAGATAATCTTCTATGTAGCTTACCAGATCTCTTTCCTAGACTTTGATATATGATGTTTCATTCCTTTATGGTGCATATTGGTTACATGAGGAGCAACTATCATAGCTGCATTTCAAGATGCTTGGTGATGAGCCTTTCAGTACTTTGATGTTTATGATGACTGCTTCTAATAGTACACATTGCTAGATTTGTTGAAGTCCAGGTTATAAACGGAATTGGATATTAAAGAACTCGAGCGTTGCAATAAAGATCCTTGAATGAAATACGGAGCTTTGGGAAAGTAGGCAAACTAGGAGTATTGCAGGGAGAAAAAAATGTGGAGGTGTTTTGGGAGATCATACATGATTCGAACTAGGCCAAACCGGCGAAATCTGAATTGGGGCATATATGAGTTTGGGGGTGTTTCGGTTCAGGTTCGGTTGAAATCCGAACTGTTTAGGCGGTCCGGTTTGGGTTCGGATGAACCCTCAAACCATGGTCCTTCCCGTGTTCCTTTCTCGAGGGATTTGCTTCCCAATGAATATATGTGTCTTTGCCCCAACCAACATAGCAAGGTGGCAGTCTTCTAAAAAGCGACCTAGGTGGCCGCCTTGGTGGTGCCTAGGCGCTAAAAGGCCCCCCACCGCCTAGCCTAGTCCTAGGCGGTGCAGAAAAACGATCCAGGCTTCTAGGCAGGGCTAGACGACCGCCTAGGCGGGGCTGGAGACCACCTGGTCAGGCCTAGGCACTAAAACGTGTATAGATGCTGTTCTATTATTGATAATCATAAATTTATGATTTGGAATGTACTAAATTTATGGATATTATGATATTATTTGAGATAATATCATGCTTATTTTTGTTCTTGTTAATCTTGAATTTATGGTTACGTAAATGATACATGCTCTTTAAAATAATATTTGGGATAATCTTTAATTTATAGTAAGTTTTTTTTTAAAAATATATTATATATAATATCAAAATAATTAAAACAAAATAAACAAAAACGCTTAGGTGCTGCCTAGGCAGCCTAGGCGCTAGAATATCTCCCATCGTTTGACTAGTGCCTCGTGCTTTTTAGAACATTGCAAGGTGACAATCATATGATCCTTGGAATTGAATAATATAAAGCACTTTCCCTTGCTCACAATACCATGTTCTTGGCCTGCTGGCTTATGACTGCATATCAGTTCATGAACTTGCTCAAGCTTCGGTATCTCTAGGTCAACGTAAAAATGTATCAGCTTCTATGTTGGTTTTGAATCTGCTCCGGAGTCCTCATTGACAGTTGGATTCTGGCTTGCAGAAGATAACGCAAAGGAAAGCAGCACTGCGAGGGCCGGGGCAGGTGAAGATGGAGAGGTGGGTTTCTACACCTGATCTCTCGATTCGTACAGAAGCTCTTGTTTTCTGTGGATCAAAGTGCTCCACATCATTCACCAAAATCTAATTCGCTGTCTCCTTTCTATATGACATTGTTTAACAGTGAAGCAGACCAATGACGAGGAGCTGCACCCGACTTAAAAACCCGGTGACAGTGAGGATGCTGAAGATGTCCTTTTGTTTGATTGCCATCATTTGGTTCAACTGAATCTGCATTCTTGTGCTAATGCTTGTAGTGGATTTTCGTTCGACTTTCCTATGGAATTTGTCTGAATATAATCTGCTGCATCTGGATTCCATTTCAGACCATCACTGTGGTGTGAGTCGTGTGACTCGGATCTAAATACTAGGAGTAGGGTTGTGTTGTATGGGGTTATTACATCTTTAGCCTTGTATGCACCTACTTAACCTGCTTTCTATTCATTTTTGTGTTTTTTAACTGGAAATTTGAGGCTGCATTTAGCTTCTTTTTTTAGGGCCCCTGTACTATTTACCTCATTTCATATTGGTCCCTCAAATTTTTTTTTTGCAAAATTTGAACCTGAGCTATACTCCACCAGCATTTAGCATCCCTCAGTCAACTTTTTATCCCAAAAATATCCTTATCAATTTCCAATAAGATCTGATTTTTGAAATATTTAATCTATGCTTACTAGGACAAGGGTATTCTCGAAATAAAAGTTGGTGGATAGGGCTAAATGCACGGAGCATAGTTCCGGATTCAAATCGATAAAAAAAAAAAAATGAGGGCCAATATGAAATAAAGTGGATAGTTCATGGGAGATTTTTGTAATTTGCCCTTTTTTATGAAAGGGTGAAATGAGGTGCAACAGTTATCCGGTGTATTTTACTCCCTCGGGTTCTGAGGATTTTATTTTTCTCCTGACACTCATATTCTGGCGTCACCAGGGATTTTGAATAGGGTTTGGTCAATTAAGAACCGCTCTCCTTACTGTTACTGACGAACTTAACTGCTTCACTATTGCGGTTCGGGTTAGCTGCAAATGGGCTTTCAAACTCAAGCATCGAGCCAATGGCTCTCTATTGAGAGACCAACTTTCAGCCCTGTTGTCACTTGTCCCGAGGGAAAATCCTGGGTCTGCCACTGGTGATATGGCTCCCCTCATCAGAGAAGATCACTTTGAGGATTCCAAATCCAAATCCTACATCAATTTTCATCCCAATCCAAAAAACTAAATTGTGAAATGTTAGAAATGTATATCCTTTGCTGTCTAGAATTTCAACATATTTCCAAACTCAATTTTTTTTCACATAGAGCGAGAATCCATGTTTTTGGTAGGATAACCTAGCCTGCCCCCTCACCAGGATTCTCTCTCTCTCCTCCATTTACTTAAGGTTGGTTAGGAACTAAGCTTTATTTATCTCTACCAAGTAGTTATTTTTGTAACAATACTTCGCTCTAGCAGGTGTTGGAGCGCGCAGCTCCTCTCCTGATGTGAACCGTTGGCTGAGTATCACTAGTGATATTCGGCTGTTAACAAGTTCTTGCAGAATATCAATAGCCACATCGGACAAAGGAGCCGCGTGATCAAACACATGTTGGAGTGAACTATTGTTCTAGATTTTGGAGTCCAGATCCACAATACGCATTTTTTCCATTTGATAATTTTTTTTACAAGAAGTCTGATCCCCTTCGAGATCAGTCAAGGGGCCTTCAGAGTTTTAACTCTAGCTCCATTTGATAATTTCAAGATGCTTGGTGATGAGCCTTTTAGTACTTTGATGTTTACTTGTGCATTGGGCACGTGCGTTGCACTTGCAACAGTTGCTGATCTACGGACCATTTTACACGTACACAAATTAAATATAATCATTTTAGTATAGAGTATGGAAACATGAAATAATAATAGAGGCATAAGGGCATAATGGTACTTTTTGTAGGGTCACAATGGGGAGTGCAAGAATGCAACACTTCCTTCCTTGCTTCTGTTTTAATGACACTGTATATGTCAAACTGTATTATCCACACAAGTTAGAGAGACAACCAGGTTTCAGATATGGGTATTGAGGCATCCATAACTGCAAGTTAAATGGGCAAAGTTCCTATATCCATATCTTATCCAAGCCTTGTAAAAAGTACTAAGATACGTACCCATATCCGAAAGTTAATAGGGTAGACTTCCTATATCCATACCCTACCCAAACCTTGTACACCCATAACATACCTATACCATACCCAAGCCTTGTAAAAACCTTGTACAACCCATACCCATACCTGAAAGTACATTTGTACCCATAATCGTACCCCATGTTCCGGGTCAGAGTTGGGTCACAAGTTAGAGGGGCAATTAAGTTTCGGGTATGGGTATTGGGGTATACATATCCATACCTGAGAGTTTATATGGTAAAGTTCCTATGTCCATACCCTACCCAAACATTTCCCATGATGTTGTTTTAAAACAAAGAATTGATAAAGGTAAATGGGGAAAAAATATAGGATACAAGGAAGAATGGTTTAGTGGTAAGGGGGATTGGCCTTTCCATTATAGCCCTTGTTTTTTTAATGCATAAATGATATTCAATTGATTAGTTGCAAAGTAGAGAATGGCAAAATGGAAAATAAAAGTAGGATGGAAGGAAGAATGGGTTATTGCTATTCCCATAACATCCCTTGGATTTTAAAATGGATAAATAAGACTTAATTGATTAGTATCAAAAGGGTAATATTCTTGGATGATATTTGTGATTTGTGTAAGGATAGAACATGAAGAAAAAAAATGGCATATTATGGATCTCCCGTAGCAATAGAAATATCATGGATCTTCTTTGTAAAATCTGGACAGCGAGAGATTACGAGAAGTATCTTCTTGTTCATCCGATCTCGCATGATACATGGCACCCTGTCGATAGGTCTCTGAGTGCTTTCATACAACGAGCCTTCTCCATCTTCGATTCACCATGCGAGACGTCTCGGTAAAAATCCAAACCCACGCGCATACGCGAGAGGAGAGGAGAGAAGAAGAGATGGGAGATGATGGCTAGGGCTTCATCAATTCGGCTCCCTTCTTTCCCTCTGTCTATATATAGGGGCCGACCCTTATCTTGCGTGTGCAAGTATGTAGGGTTGGTCCCCCTTATCTGTAACATCTATCCCAAACACATAAGATATTGTACACTTTGCCAGTGCCCGCACAAGTACTTCGCAGGGAGGTCACTTATCCTAGCAATACTCTCGCCCAAGCACGCTTAACTATGAAGTTCTTATGAAATTCATAGTGACACACGGTTTTAAAACACGTCTTCTATATTTGACAGGGGAAATTATATAAGTAGCTCATGATCTCCTTCTCTTCAAGTGGTGTGGTGATAACTCGTGGCCTTATACACTTCACCTCACCTCATCCATGTTGGCATCACAGTCTCAAGAGTCTTGGCCGTCATAATCCACCCCCCTTAAGGGTTACACATCCACGTGTAGGGTTAGACCCCCCATTGCGAGGAGAACCGGCTCTGATAGCAAGTTGTCACGCCCCGAATTCTGGACTAAGAAGAAATGATCCAAAACTCGAGGGTGATTGTTTGGAATGGAGAGAAATATAATTACAAAAATAATACTAACAGGGAAGCAATAATTAATCCTTAAATACCAATTCTACCAACAATACTCTTACAACGTCTTACAGTCCAAATACAATAACATAAAAGGATAAATAAATAACTAGACAACTCCGGTTGGCACTCATATCCTCACGAGTCTAGTGATGAACTGCTATTCCGATTGAAACAGCCACAAAGCTCCTAAAGCTCCGCATGAGAGAAAGAATCTAGGGGAGAGAAACAAAAACAACTCCTCCTAAGTATAAAACTCAATGGTCCTAAAGAACAAGTTGAAGTACGTGAGAAAAATATATAGCAGAAAATATACTTCTATGATAAAGCAAAACTATAGACATAACTGTATAAACAACATAATGAGCTACGACTACCATAAATCTACACTAAGTAATCTATTATACTATATCCAGTAATCACATGCTATACGTTTAATATCCTATCCGACAATTCCCTTATGAGGCATCCCATTCCAGTTAATGAGAGAACCTATTTTCTAGGTCGTGCATTGTAATGCAAAGTCCTAGGCTAAGGAGAAGAAAAGAAAGAAAAAGAATGACGGAGAAACAAGTGTGAACCCCAATTTTGAGCTAAGCTCTCGACTTGGTGGTGTTACTATTGGGCTCCTTTTTCGTAATAGAAATATCACTCCGTTCCTTATGCTTAGGATACAGCCTCGAGACATACTACCCTAATAGCTAAAAAGGGGACTTGGTCTTTCACCACGGGCCACTCTCGTCCAACTTGCTTTCATGGGGTCTAAACCCCAGTATTAGGTCACTCCACCTTAATTTTCCTACGAGAAATAACCCAGGGCCTAACCTTGTGATCCTCCTTACTTATTTTGGTCTGTGCACAATGAGGGGTTCACTTGCCTACCATGTGCACACGGATCTATACCGAGAGCCAGCCGGGTAAATAGGTTGCCACAACACCAAGACATAACGGAAGAGAAAGGAAGATAAAATGAGACTTTCGATAACCGAATAAAATCATAGCACTCATGGTGCTCTATATCGTCTTCTTGCATCCAGGGTGATATACAATCATCCCTGGCCATGCAAATAAGGATGACGATACAAACCTCATAAAATCTTGCAAACCAGACATTCTCCTAATTGACCAGTCTCTACTTATAGTGTAAAACATAGACGAGGTAACTCGGGGTACAATCCCGATTAAAGAGGATGACCCTCGGCCTAAAGGGTGTTGAGAAACTCTAGGCATTGCCAAAAACACGATGACCACAACTGACAATGAATCTACTACCATATCTAAACAACTACTATTTAAATAATACAAAAAAAATATTATCTAGCAACTTGGAAAATCCAAAAAGGTGTATCTCCATGATCTTTAACTAAGAATGCAACATTTTAAGTGAATAATTTATTTTTAATTAAAATATTTATATGCAGTACGACTATCTTGTTGGAGCGTGGCTATTGATCACGAGTCGCTCCACTCCTAGTCCAAAAATAGTCTGAACAAAACAAGGAATTGCATAAGCAACTAATGCTAAGATGTGAGTTGGGTTTAAACAGTGTCGACGGTTAGGGTTCCCAGGACCCTAACGGTCAAGGTTGGACATTAGATCGGCATGGCCGATCGAGCTGAATTGACTCTCTTGAAATTAAAGGAAGGTCCACTGACTAAGACCATTGTGGTTGGGAAGGGCTCAGATTAAGCTTTCCGTTGCCGCCTGTTTATAGGAGTACGGATGTGCCCAATACCATGAAAAAAAACTTTTCGACATGATGGGCTGAATTGTTCAGTTGGATCCAAAACCGAACCGGGTTTGGTTCAGTTTGGATCGGGTTTGGGTCAAGTTCAGGTTCATAGGTTAGGTTTAGGTTGAGCCAGGTTTGGCATGGGTCGGGTCAGACATAGCCTAAAAGGTTAATCCGAATCAATTTACATAAGTTTGGGGTGCTCAAAAGAAAATACTAGATATTGTAATGAAAATCGGGGGTGCACTACCATATAGGGGTGTAATATAAAAATGAAAATGTACCAAATGGGGGCTTGAAGGTTCAGGTGTCTTAATGTTGACTGTGGTGTTCATAATAAGGTTTAGGAGGTGCAATTATATTTGATTGGGGTATAAGATATAAGGTTGAGTGCAAAGAAGGAAAAAAGGGGTAGATCTAGTTTGGGGTAACGTAAAACCATGCTGCGATCAGAACTTGAGGTTTCCAATTTGGAAAGAAGTAGTAGCTGCGGTCGGTCGAGGTTGTTGGTAGGACGGCAAAGGTCGTCGGAGCTGCCGGCGAGGTGCGATGGGTCATCTGAAGGCCGTAGGTCTGATGGGCGGGTCATCTGAAGGCGGTAGGTCTGATGGGCCTCTCTCTCTCTCTCTCTCTCTCTCTCTCTCTCTCTCTCTCTCTCTTTCTCTCTCTCTCTCTCTCTCACAAACCCAGTCCAAGTCCAAAACTGATTGACAAACATAGAAAAATGCTAGTAGTAAGTACCAAACCGGAGCCCGATATTAGACAAAAATAATAATAGAAGCTGAAGATGCTACAACATAATCCCCTAAAAAGTTAACTTGGTCCTCGATGTTCAACCAGAAGAAATATCGAAAAGATCAGGGTACAAAATATTCATCTCTAGCTCGAGCTTCAAGGTATTCTCCTCGGGAGTGGTGTGTTGCCACAACACCTTGACCATGTGAATGGTCTTGGTGAGCAACACCCAATCTTCAGCGGCCAAGATCTGCACCGGACGCTCCTCGAAGGTCACATTCTCGCTGAGACTCAAGCCCTGCCAGTTCAAAACGTGTGAAGAGTCCGGCTAATACTTCCGGAGCATCGACACGTTGAAGATTTGGTGGACATTAGAGAGCTGAGGTGGCAATGCTAAACGATACGTGATATCTCCAACTCTATCTAGGATCTCGAAGGGACCAATGAACCGTGGTGCTAGTTTTCCTTTCCGCCCAAACCTAACGAGACCTTATCACAGGAAAACCTTCAGGAACACCTGGTCGTCAGCCTCAAACTCCAATGTTCGCCGGTGAGTATCCGCGTAGCTCTTCTGCCGGCTCTGGGCTGCCCGCAGATGCTCTTTGATCACCCGGATCTTCTTCAACATCTTCTGAACTATCTCCGGTCCCAGCAAGCTCTTCTCTCTGACCTTCACCTAGCAAATCAGAGAACGACACGGACTCCCGTAGAGAGCCTCAAAGGGAGCCATGTCGATGCTGGTTTGGAGGCTCTTATTGTAGGCGAACTCCACAAAGGGAAGGTGGAGCTCCCAACCATCTCCAAAATCCATCACACAGGCTCGAGGCATGTCCTTTAGTGTCAGTATCGTACACTCTGACTGACTATCCGTCCAAGGGTGATAAACTGTGCTGAAGTGGAGCTTCATCCCCATGGCCTCTTATAAGCTTCCCCAGAAATGTAAGGCAACCGAGGGTCTCTGCCTGAAACGATGGTGATGAGGACTCCATGGAGCTTTCACAATCTCTCTCACATATTGCTCGCTATAATCATTCATGCATCATCATCATACGAATGGAAAGTGCGTTGAGTCCGGCTAGCCTCTGATCCAATAGCCAAGAGCCAAGACTCCTGAGGCTATGATGCCAAGATGGATGAGGTGAGGTGTACAAGGCCATGAGTTAGCCCTACATCACCTTGGGAGAAGGAGATCCTGAGTTACTTATATAATTTTCCTTCCCAAACATAGAAGGCGCGTTTTAAACTATGCGCCGCTATGGATTTCGTAAGAGCTCCGTACTTAAGTATGTTCAGGTGAGAGTAGTACTAGGATGGGTGACCACCTTGGGAAGTCCTCGTGTGGGTACGGGCAAAGCGGACAATATCTGGTGTGTTTGGGGTGGGATTGTAATGACCAAGATTCAATAGCCAAGAGCCAAGACTCTTGAGGTTGTGATGCCAAAATGGATCAGGTGAGGTGAGGTGAGGTGTACAAGGTCATAAGTTAGCCCCACATTGCTTGGAGAAAAGAAGATCCTGAGCTACTTATATAATTTCCCCTCCCAAACATAGAAAACACGTTTTAAAACTGTGTGCCACTATGTATTTCGTAAGAACTCCGTAATTAAGCGTACTCGGGCGAGAGTAGTACTAGGATGAGTGACCACCCTGGGAAGTCCTCGTACGAGTACGAGCAAAGCGGATAATATCTTGTGTGTTTGGGGTGGATGTTATAAAATAGTATCAGAGTCGATTCTTCTCGCAATGGGGGGGTCTAACCCTACAAGTGGACATATAGCCCTTAAGGGGGGTGGATTGTAATGACCAAAATCCAAGAGTCAAGAGTCAAGACTCTTGAGGCTGTGATGCCAAGATGGAGAGGTGAGGTGGAGGTAAGCTGTACAAGGCCACTAGTTAGCCCTATATCGCCTAGGGAGAATGAGATCTTGAGTTATTTATATAATTTCTCCTCCCAAACATAGAAGATGTGTTTTAAAACCATACGCCGCTACGAATTTCGTAAGAACTTTATAGTTAAGCTTGCGTGGGCAAGAGTAGTACTATTATGGGTAACCTTCCAAGGAAGTCCTCATGCGGGCCTGGAGAGAATGAGACCATGAGCTACTTATATAATTTTCCCTCTCAAACAGAGAAGACGCATTTTAAAACAGTGTATCGCTACGAATTTCGTAAAAACTCTGTAGTTAAGCGTGCTCGGGCGAGAGTAGTACTAGGATGGGTGACCACCCTTGGAAGTCCTCGTGCGGGCATGGACAAATCAAATAATATCTTGTGTGTTTAGGGCGGATGTTACATTATCTCTCTCCCTCCCTTGCCTATAGGAATAGGCCGGTCCCCCTTGTGCCATGTGGCCGACCCCCCTTTGGTCAAACCCCACATAGGTCGCCCCCCCTTGCGGAGCAAACAACTCCTACAAGCTAGAGGGTGGCTAGCCATGCATGTCCCTAATACTTAGGGCCAACCCCATTTAGTGCATGAGGATATTTTGGCTTCCCAAAATACCCCCATATTATTAATTGGCCGACCCCCCCTTGTACGAGGAGATGCATGGCACATTCACGTCAGACTTCAATAGTGATTTTACTATCACCGGGGTGCCCTCAATAAACACATAGGGTGCCCCTATTAAAGTCTACTATTCGATTCACAACATGTATCGGTGTATCACACCCATTTAGCGAGGCCCACTAAACGTAAGCGATTAACTACGTGTGTTTCTGTACTACTCCGAGGTTGCCCCCTGGCATATATATGCATATACACATTTATCGTGTAGGATAGAACTTATAACCTCCTATAGCTATGTCCTATAAAACAAGAAGATGATTCAAAGACCATACATAATATGGATAAGATGGAACCTTCAGGGACCAGGGTTCATGGCTTCCAACTTGGACTCGATCAACACACTATCCGAGTGTACCATCGATCCTCTAAGTCCGAGTTAACATGCATAGCTACCTAGAGTGCGACACAGACTACAGTCCAATTCCTCTGGACTTTTAATATTCTCTCACATACCCCTGCTTTCTGCTTAGTAGTGGTAGACATGTTGTCCCAACACTTGATCCCTTAATCTGACTCAAGCGGTAGAGAACACCATAACTCGAGTGGTTATATGACTCGGTTCATTCTAGGATGACTATCTATATCGTACCTCTAATTACCCTGCCGGTTACCAAGTAACCGGATCCAGTTAACAATCCAACTGATGATGACCAAGCTTGGGTTTAATATGACGTAAGTCAGACCAAGAAACATATCTTCTGTTAGGGGTATGGATGGCCTACAGGAGTGGCACGTTGATGCGACGCCAGTCAGGTAGCCCAACACACCGTGGTTTTGGGTCACATAACTGAACGTTACATATTAGTGCGTGAAAGCACCACACAACTGGTTAGTCCATTAGTTATGATTTCTTAGGGTTTATGGCTGTTTTATCCTAAACAGAAACATGACATAGTGCATCGGTGTTTGGTCACCAATCTATGCATCGTACTGGTTCCATTCAGCCATAAATAATATATCTAGTATGACTGTGATGGAGAAACCTATGTTCTGTCATCCCAATAGTTTATCCTGATAGAGCGACTAACCCTAATTAGAGCTGTGAACGATTTAGGTTACATAGGACGAGTCCATTGAGTCACCCACTCAAGTGGATTATCATGTAGTCATGGCTTTCTGTTTTGTAATCAAAATACGTACTAAGGTACGTACCAAGATACAATCATAAGCTATCAACCATATATAACTAAACGATTGGTTTTTACGAGCTGTAGACCTTATCAATTCCAACAAAAATATCATAGGGGTTATATCTATGTGTCAAAGAGGTGACTTTAACACCCACATGTGCTTTACTAAAATATAAAGAGTCATATATCTAGGAGTGGTCCCATTATTGTGGGATCTTTATTTATATGTCATATTATAAGAGGAGTCCAGTGTACTCCCCTACTACATCGAGAGTGATGCATCTATAGCATCATTTATCTATCAAAGGAGTGACTTTAACACCCACATGTGTATGGCTAAAATATAAAAAGTTCTATAGCTAAGAGGGATCCCACTATTGTAGGATTCTTATTTATGTTGCATATTATAAGAGAAGTCCAAGTGATACAAAGACTCCTCCCCACTTATGTTGGCCTGCACATAGGGTCCACTTTAATTGATAAGGTCGACTGCATCATGGGGGTACATCTATATGTTAAAGAGGTGACTTTAATGCCCTCATTTGCGTGGACAAAATAAAGCCTCATAGTTTGGAGGGATCCAACTATTGTGAGATCCTTATACATGTAGTAGATTATGATAGGAGTCCAAGTGGGGCTAAATCGAGTTAACAAGGTCCATAATATTATAGAGGGGTACATCAATATGACAAAGGGTGACTTTAACACCCATATTTGTGTGGCTAAAATATAAAATGTCTCATAACTAAGAGAAGTCTCACTATTGTAGTATCCTATTTATATAGTAGATTACGAGAGTAGTCCTAGTGGGACCCACTCTAGTTGACAAGGTCAACTATAATATAAGGGGTACATTTATGTGTCAAAGGGGTGATTTTAACACCCGTATATGTGTGGCCAAAATATAAAGTCTCATAGCTAGGAGGGGTCCCACTATTTGGGATCCTTATTAATAGAGTTGATTACAAAAGGAGACCAAGTAGGGTCCATCCTAGATTACAAAGTCGACTCTATTATATTGTAGTATATCTATGTATTAAAAGGACGACTTTAACACCCGCATCTATATGGCCAATATATAAAAAGTCCCATAGCTAGGAAGGGTCCCATTATTATAGGCTCCTATTTATATAATAGATTACGAGATGAGTCCAAGTAGGGCCCACTCCAATTGACAAGGTCATTACATTATCGGGGGTAATCTTTGTGTCAAAAGGATGACTTTAATATCCTTATCTATATAGTCAAAATATAAAAAGTTCCATAGCTAGAATGAATCATACTATTATAGGATCCTTTTTTATATAGAAGATTATGAGAGGAGTCCAAGTGGGGCCCTTTCTAGTGGACAAGGTTGACTACATTATTGGGGGTACAACTATATATCAAAGGGGTGACTTTAACACCCATATATGTGTGACCAAAATTTAAAGTAATTCATAGCTATGAGGGGTCCCACTATTGTGAGATCCTTATTTATACAGGGACAACTCTAGATCACAAGATCGACTATATTATAGAGGGTTGTATCTATATATTAAAGAGGTGAATTTAACACCCGTATATATATGGCAAAAACATAAAGAGCCCCATCCCATAACTGGGAGGGGTCCCACTATTGTGAAATCCTTATTCATATAGTAGATTACGAGAGGAGACAAGTGAGTCCCACTCCATTTGGCAAGGTCGACTATATTATAGGGGATACATCAATATGTCAAAGGGGTGGCTTCAACACCCGGATCTATATAGACAAAATATAAAGAGTCCCATATATAGGAAGGGTCTAACTATTGTAGGATCCTTATTCATGTAATAGATTATAGCTAGAAGAGGTTCCACTATTATGGGATTCTTATTATTATAGTAGATTACAAGTGGAGTCCAAGTGGGGCCCAATCTAGTTGACAAGGTCTAATATATTACAGGGGATATATTTATGTGTCAAAGGGTTGACTTTATCACCCACATTAGTATGACCAAAATATAAAGAGTCCCATACCTAGGAGGGTTCCCACTATTGTGGGATACTGGGATCCTTATATATGTAGTAAATTATAAGAGGAATCCAAGCAGGGCCAACTCTAGTTGACCAGGCGACTATATTATTGGGAGTACATCTATATATCAAAGGGGTAACTTTAATACTTATATCTGTGTGGTAAAAATATAAAGAGTTCTGTATCTAGGACCGGTCCCACTAATATGGGATCCTTATTCATGTAGTAGATTATTAGATGAGTCTAGTGGGACCCACTCTAGTTGAAGAGATCGACTATATTATACGAAGTACATCTATGTGTTAAAGGGGTGACCTTAACACCCACATATGTGTGGCCAAAATATAAGGAGCCATATAACTAGAAAGGGTTCCACTATTGTGGGGTTCTTATTCATATAATAGATTACTAAAGGAGTATAATTTGGGCCCACTTTAGTTGACCAGGTCGACTATATTATAGGAGGTACATCTATGTGTCAAATAGGTGACGGTGACTTTCACACCCATATCTTCATTCCCAAAATATAGAGTCCCTTAGCTAGGAGTGGTTCCACTATTATGGGATCCTTAATCATATAGTATATTACGAGAGTAGTCCAAGTAGGGCCACTCTAGTTAAAAAGGTTGACTATATTATAAGGGAGTACATCTATGTGTCAAAGGGGTGAATTTAATACCTGCTTCTATAGGGATAAAATATAAAAAGTCCTATGGCTAGGAGGGGTCCTACTATTATGGGATCCATATTCATATAGTAGATTATAAGAGGAGTCCAAGTGGGTCCACTCAAGTTAATAAGGCCAACACACATGTGGGAGTACATCTATATGCCAAGGAGGTAACGTCAATACCCACAACTGTGCGGCCAAATATAAAGAGTCTCATAGCTAGGAGGAGTACCACTGTTGTGTGATTCTTTTTCATATAATAGATTATGAGGAGAGTCCAAGTAGGGCCCAATCCAATTGATAAGACCATCTATATTATAAAGGGTACATCTATATGTCATAGTGGTGACTTTAACACTCACATTTGAATATCTAAACTATTAAGAGTCTGATAACTTGGAGAGGTCCCACTATTATAGAATCCTTACTCATATTGTAGATTACGAGAGAAGTCCAACTAGGGCCTACTCTAGTTGACAAGGTCGACTATATTATAGGGGGTACATCTATTTATCAAAGGGGAGACTTGAATACCCTTATCTATATGGATAAAATAAAAAGACTCCCACAGTTAGGAGGGGTCCCACTATTGTGGGATCCTTATTCGTGTAGTGGATTACAAGAGAGTCCAAGTGAGACCCACTCAAGTTGACAAAGTCGATCGACTATATTATAGAGGGATACATCTTTGTGTCAAAGGTGTGACTTTAGCACCCGTATCTGTGTGGCAAAAATATAAAGTTTCTCATAGGTAGAAGGGGTCCTACTTTTGTGGGATCTTTATTTATATAGTAGATTATGAGATAAGTCTAAGTTGGGCATATTCGAGTTGATAAAGTCGACTACAGCATAGGGGGGTACATCACTGTGTTAAATGTGTGACTTTAACACTCGTATATGTATGGCCAAAATATAAAGAGTCCATACCTAGGAGGGGTCCCACTATTATAGGATCTTTATTCATGAAGTAGATTAGGAGATGAGTCCAAGTGGGGCCAACTCAAGTTGGCAAGGTCGACTACGTTATAGGGGGATACATCTACATGTCAAAGGGGTGACAACATCCGTATCTGTGTAACCAAAATATCAAGAGTCCTATAACTAGGAGGGGACCCATTATTATAGAAATTTTTTTTGTATAGTAGATTATGAGAGAAGTCCAAGTAGGGCCCACTATAGTTCACAAGGTTGACTATTTTATAAGTGGGTACATCTATGTGTCAAAAGGGTAACTTTAACACCAACATCTATGTGGCCAAAATATAAAGAATCCCATATCTAAGAGGGTTCCCAATATTATGGGATACTTATTCATATAATAAGTTATAAGAGGAGTCCAAGTGGGGCCCACGCTAGTTGACAAAGTTGACTATATTATAGGAGGTACATCTATGTCAAAAGGGTGACTTTAACACCTGCATCTATATGGCCAAAATATAGAGTCCCTTATCTACGAGGGGTCCCACTATTATAGGATCCTTATTAATGTAGTAGATTACGAAAGAAGTCCTAGTGAGACCCACTTTAATTGACAAGATCGACTATATTTTAGGGGGTACATCTATATGTCAAAGGGGTGACTTTAACACCTGTATATGTATGGCCAAAATATAGGAGTTCTATATCTAGGAAGGGTCCCACAATTATGGGATCCTTATTCATATAGTAGATTACGAGAGAAGTCAAAGTGGGGCCCACTCTAGTTGACATGTTCGATTATATTATAAGGGATACATCTATGTGTCAAAGGGTTGACTTTAACACTCGTATCTGTATGGCCAAAATATAAAGTATCCCTTAGCTAGGAGGGGTCCCACTATTGTGTGATCCTTATTTATATAGGAGATTATAAGAGGTATCCAAGTCGGGCCTACTTAAGTTGATAAGGTCGACTATATTATAGAGGGGTACATCTATGTGCCAATAGGTGAATTTAACACCTACATCTATGTAACTAAAATATAAAGGGTCTCATAGCTAGGAGGGTTCCCACTATTATGGGATCCTTATTCATATAAGAAATTACGAGATGAGTCATAGTGGGGCCAACTATAATTGCTTAGGTCGATTATATTGTAAGGGGTATATCTATGTGTCAAAATATAACGAGTCCCATAGTAAGGAGGGGTACCACTATTATAAGATCCTTATTTATATAGTAGATTGTGAGAGGAATCCAAGTTGGGCCCACTATATTTGACAAGGTTGACTATATTATATGGGGGTTCATCTAAGTGGCGAAGGGGTAACTTTAACACCCGTAACCTTGTTGCCAATATATAATGAGTCCCATATCTAGGAGGGGTCCCACTATTATGGGACCCTTATTAATATAGTAGATTACAAGAGGAGTCTAAGTGGGGCTAACTCAAATTGATAAGGTCGACTATATTATAGGAGGGTATATCTATGTGTCAAAGGTGTGATATTAACAATAGCATATATGCAGTCAATATTTAAAAAGTTCTATTGCTAGAAGAGGTCCCGCTATTATGGGATCCTTATTTATACAGTAGATTACGAGAGGAGTCCAAGTGGGGCCCATTCTAGTTGACAAGGTCAACTATATTATAAAGGGGTATATATATATATATATATATATATATATATATATATATATATATATATATATATATATATATATATATATATATATATATATATATATATATATATATATATATATATATATATATATATATAGGGTCAGGTTCAGTGGACACTGTTTTTGCACCTCAATTGTTACACCGATTTTTAAATCAACTAGATAGAGGTTTCAGAATTCCTTGATTTTTTGTGAGCATAATCACCTTGACTTAGATAGCACGTCCACAAAAAATCAGCACATTCTAAAGCCTCCAAGTACATCAAAACTAAAAGCCTTGATCAACCGTTCATTTTAATCGTTAATTTGAAGAGCACATTTTATAAGTCTAGAGGCTTTAGAATGTGCTGATTTTTTGTGGATGTGCTATCTAAGTCAAGGTGATTATGCTCACAAAAAATCAAGGAATTCTGAAACCTCTATCTAATGGTTTGAAAATCGGTGTAACAATTGAGGTGCAAAAACAGTGTCCATTGAACCTGACCCATATATATATATATATATATATATATATATATATATATATATATATATATATATATATATATATATATATATATATATATCAAAGAAGTGACTTTAACACCCGCATCTAAGAGTCCCGAAGCCAGGAGGGGTCCCACTATTATGGGATTCTTATTCATGTAGTAGATTACAAGAGGAGTCCATCTGGGGCCCACTTCGGTTTAAAAAATTGACTTAATTATATAGGGGTATATTTACGTATCAAAGAGGTGACTTTAATACCCTTATCTGTGTGACCAAAATATAAAGAGTCATATTGCTAGGAAGGATCCCACAATTGTGGAATCCTTATTCATGAAATAGAACACGAGAGGAGTCAATGTGAAGCCTACTCCAGTTGACAAGGTCGATTATATTATAGGGGTACATCTATGTATCATAAGGGTGACTTTAATACCCATATTTATGTGGTCAATATAAAGAGTACTATAGATAGAAGGGGTCCCACTATTATGGGATCTTTATTCATATTATTGATTGAATAATTCATATGGGTCCCACTCAAGTTGACAAAGTCAACTATATTATAGATTGATATATCTATATGTCAAAGAGGTGTCTTTAACACCTGTATCTGTGGGGCCAACAGAAGAAGAATTCTATAACTATGAGGGGTCCCATCAATAAGGTCTACTCTAGTTAATAAGACCGACTACATCATGGGGCATCTATCTATCGAAGGAGTGACTTTAACACCGATATATATATGGCCAAAGTATAAAGAGTCCCACAGTTATGTGGGATCCCACTATTGTGGGATCCTTATTTATGTAGCAATTTATAAAAGAAGTCAAAATAATACAAGCACTCCACCCCATTTTTATCGGCTTACACTTTGCGACCCACTCAAGTTGATAAGACCAACTACATTATAGGGAGGTGCATCTATGTGTCAAAGGGGTGGTATTAAAACCTGCATCTATGTGGCCAAAATATAAAAAGTCTCATAGCGAGGAGGGGTTCCACTATTATGGGATCTTTATTTATTGAATAAATTATGAAATGAGTCCTAGTGGTGCCTAATCCAGTTATAAAGGTTGACTTTAATATTGGAGAGGTATATATATGTATCAAAAGGGTGACTTTAACACCCATATCTGTATAGTAAAAATAAAAAAATTCCCATAACTAGAAGGGGTCCAATTAGTGTGGGATCCTTATTCTTATAGCAGATTACGAGAGGAGTCCTAGTGGGGCCCACTTCAGTTGACAAAGTCGACTACATTATAAGGCGTACATCTAGGTGTTAAAGGGTTGACTTTAACATTTGTATCTGTGTAGCTAAAATATAATAAATCCAATAGCTAGAAGGGATCCCATAATTCTAGGATGTTTATTCATGTAGCAGATTACGAGAGTAGTCCAAGTGAGGCTCACTTCAGTTGACAAGGTCGACTATATTATAGGGGGCATATCTATGTGTAAAAATTATAACTTTAAGACTTGTATCTGTGTGGCTGAAATATAACAAGTCCCACAGCTAGAAGGGTCCCACTATTATGGGATCCTTATTTATGTAGTAGATTACAAGAGGAGTCTAAATGGGGCCACTCTAGTTGACAATATCGACTTAATTATATAAAGGTACATTCGTGTGTCAAAGAAGTGACTTTTAACACCCACATCTGTGTGGCCAAAATACCAATAGTCTTATAGCTATGAGGGGTCCTACTATTGTGGGATCCTTGTTCATGTAGTAGATTATGAGCGTAGTCCAAGCGGGGTTCACTCTAGTTGATAAGGTGAACTATATTATAAGGGGTATATTAATGTGTCAAAGGGGTGACTTTAATACCCATATCTGTGTGGCCAATTATAAAGAATCCCATAGCTAGGAGGGGTTCCACTAGTATGGGAGCCTTATTGATATACTAGATTATAAGAGGAGACTAAATGGGGCCCACTTTTGTTGATAAGGTCAACTATATTATAAGGGGGTATACCTATATATGAAATGGGTGATTTTAACACCTATATCTGTGTGCGAAAATATAAAGAGTCCTTAAGCTAGGAGGGGTCCCACTTTTGAGGGGTCTTTATTCATATAGTAGAATAAGAGAGGAGTCCAAGTGGGGCTCACTTTAGTTAAAAATATCGACTTAATTATATGAGGGTATAACTATATCTCAAAGGGGTGACTTTAACACTAACATCTATGTGGCCAAATTATAAAGTGTCCCTTAGCTATGAGGGGTTCCACTATTATGGAATCATTATTTATGAAGTAGAACACGATAATAGTCCTAGTGGGGCCTATTTCGGTTGACAAGGTCGACTACATTATAGAGGGGTACATCTATGTGTCAAATTGGTGACATTAACACCCATATCTGTGTTACCAAAATATAAAGAGTTCTATAGATAAGAAGGGTCCCATTATTGTAGGATCCTTGTTCATATTATTGATTAAGTAGCCAAGTGGGTCCTACTAAAGTTGACAGTGTCGACTATATTATAGTGAGATATATCTATGTGTCAAAAAGGTCAAAAAGGTGACTTTAATACCCGCATCTGCGGGGCCAAAAGATAAAGAATCCCATAGCTAGAAAGGGTCCTACGATTATATGATACTTATTCAAATAGCAGATTATGAGTGGATTCCAAGTAATAAAAGGATTCCTCCCTACTTTTGTTGGCCTACACATGGGTTTTACTCTAGTTGATAAAACCGACTACATCATGGAAGGATATATCTATTTGTTAAACGGGTGACTTTAATAGCAACATGTATGTGGCCAAAATATAAATAGTCACATAGCTATGAGGGATCCCACTATTAACGGATACTAATTTATGTAGCATATTATAAAATAAGTCCAAGTGATACAAGGACTCCACCCCACTTATATTGGTTTGCACAAGAGGGCCCACCCCAGTTGATAAAGCCAATTGCATCATAGAGAGGTACTTCTATATTTCAAAGGGATAACTTTAACACCCATATTTATATGGCCAAAATATAAAATGTCACATAGCTAGGAGGGTTTTTATTATTGTAGGATCTTTATTCATGTGGTTTTATATAAGAGGAGTCCAAGTGGGGCCCACTCCAATTGCAAAGGTCAACTAAATATTGGTGGTATACATCTATTTATCAGAGAGGTGACTTTAACACCAGTATCTATGTGTTTAAAATATAAATAGTCTCATAACTAGTAAGGGTCCCACTATTGTAGGATTCTTATTCATATAGTAGATTATGAGAGGAGTTCAAGTGGGATCCTTATTCATTATAAGTGGGTACATCTATATGTCAAAGGGGTAACTTTAATACCCGCATCTGTGTAGCCAAAATATAAAGAGTCTTATAGATAGAATGGATCCCACTATTATGGGATCCTTATTCATATAGTAGATTATGAGAGGAGTTTAAGTGGGACCTACTTCAGTGACAAGGTTAATTATATAATAGAGGGTACATCCATGTGTCAAATGGGTGACTTTAACACCCGTATCTATGTGGCCAAAATGAAAAGTCTTGTAGTTAGGAGGGGTTCTGCTATTATGGGATCTATATTCATGTAGAAGGTTACGAGAAGAGTCCATGTGGGGTTCACTCTAGTTGACAAAGTCAACTATATTATAGGGGGATATATCTATGTGTTAAAGGGGTGACTTTAATACCCTATTTTGTGTGACCAAAATATAAAGTATCCCATAGTTAGGTGGGGTTCCACTATTATAGGATTCTTATTCACTTAATAAATTATGAGAAGAATTTAAATGGGTCCCACTCTAGTTGACGTGGTTGATGACATTATAGGGAATGCATTTATGTATCAAAGGGGTGATCTTAACACCCACATGTTTGTGGTCAAAATATAAAAAGTCCCATAGCAAGGAGGGGCACCTCTATTGTTGGATTCTTATTCAAATAGTAGATTACGTAAGGAGTAGAAGTGAGGCCCACTAATGTTGACAATGTTAACTACATTATAAAGAGTACATCTATGTGTCAAAGGGGTGACTTTAATACTTATATCTATGGGGCAAAAATAGAAAGAATCCTGATGCGATCTAAACTAATCCTAAATTAAGGGGCTAATTTGATCTAAATTATAACTCGCAAGTGCACGAATCGCTTTGTAGGAGCGGTGCGTATTACAAGATCGACCCCACAGGGATTGCTTAATGAGGGGAGCGGTCTAATCTAGGGTTATTAATTATTTACCTAAGTTACTTTAAAAGATAGTTTCAATTGGAGTTGATTTGTTTTGAGATTAAAAGCAAATTAATTAAAGGAAGAAAAAAATGTTATGGTAAGTCGAGTTCCAAGTGGAGAAGATACTAAGGCATTCAAATCCACCTCGGTTATTCGTAGTTACTAGGTTTATTTAGATTAATCTATGCGAACGAGTAGCATACGAGAATACAAATCCCGTGCTCTACTTGAGAATAGGATCGTTAGGCTCTTAATTAGATTGAAGACATATGTATGATACAATTCTCATGCAAAATATATTAGAATAGAGCATTAGATGTCTAGCTAAAGCACAACTAATCAAGATTCTAAATTTTTGTTAATAAACATGCATTGATTACTATGAAGGGTTATCATAACGACAAAGGATGCATGACATATTATGTGAGAGACTTCCATCATAATAATCCGATAATTGAATCAAATATTCGAACTAGAGAGCATGGCATAGACAATATAAATAAAACTAATAATTATTCATAACCGGGGTTTCATCTAAGCCTTAGCAATGCATTTAGTTCATCATGGTTCGTACTACATCAAAAGTAAGAGATGGAAAGAGCAAGATACAAATCATTTTAGAAGTACGCTTTTGATTTTCGTTGTCCTCCTCTCTGATCGATGCTCCTTCACTTCGACTCGGCTGTGGTACGTCATTGACGATGGTACGATGGCTTGTATGATGGATGACGGCTCGTGCGATGGTACAATGGCGGCTCGGATGAATGACTGACGGAGGATTATGGGAGGTGGAGGCTAGGTCCGGTGGTGAAGAAGATGATGGCTCAGGTCCGGTGGTGATGGGTTAGGTCGTCCAGAGCTGGCCCCCTAGATGGTCCTCGTGGGTTATTATATAGAGAGAAAGATAAGAGGTCGAGTAAAGAGAGAGAGGAGTTTGGTGGGGAAGTTCGGTACGATCGGGTGGAGAGAAAGAAGGAAATGTCGCACTGCGGACAGCTACGATTGGGTCGAACAGGAGAAGTCGGGGTCTGTTATGGAAGGAGATAGAGAGAGACGATCGGAAAGGGGAGGGCCCGGGCTGCTGGGTTCCGATTTAGAGGGAGAAGAGGAGAGAAGATCGCAGGGGTCTGCATGGGATCGGTGGGATCGGGTGCAGGGGCTGATGCACGAAACGGTTGTGATTAATGGGGGATAGAGAGAGGCGATAAAGAGATAGAGAGAGTGAATCCCGGGCGGAGGTTTACAGAGAAAGAAAGGAGAGAAAGAAACGGAAGAGAGAGAGTGGGTGTATCGGACAACTGTGATTGGGCTGAGAGAGGAGTCTGAGAGAGAGAAAATTGCATAGAGAGAGAAAGTAGGAAAAGGGAGAGAGAATTAAGGAGGGAGAGAGGGAAGTTCGGTGGAGAAAAACTAGGGAGAGAGAGCTGGGCCGCTACATGCATGGGTTCATGGATCGGACGGCTGTGATGAATGAAAATAAAAAAGGAAGAGATGGACGGCTGTTTACTTAGGTTGCCAAGTTGGGCGGTTAGAGAGAATTAAGGAGGAGGGGTTGTGTGCATGACTGGGTAAAGAGAGACTCGTGAGATGATTTATGTCGCCACTTTTGTAGGGGCATTGCAATAAGGTTTTAAGAAAGGGGAGTAAAGGTCGGCTGGGAATTTCGGGTGCACAGACAAGTGTGATTGGTTAGCCTGATAAGGGAAGAGGACGTGCATGTATTTGGAGTTAAAAGTCGGGTTGCATGCATATATAGGTACAACTGGGTTTGGATGCAATAGAGGGCTGTGATCAGGTTGCAAGGAATGGTTATGATTTAGAGAGAGAAGAGAAAAGGAAAGAAGGAATTGGGTATTGAATCTGGGAGTCTGGGAGTGTTGTGATTGGGTCGGACCGAGTTGGATGGACAGTGCGTGCATGCGTGCATGCATGCATGGTGGATATGGCAAGTTGTTTGAAGGCACGGACGGCTGCGATTGGTGTTGCCTGCAAAGAATTCGAAAGCTCGCTTGCATGCGTGGGTCTCGGGTTAGTGCGAAGCTAGGAATGACTTGGTTGGGATCATGACAAAATAGGACCGGGGTATTAGACAGTTGTGATGGAAAGAGAAAGTAAAATAGGGAGAATAGAGGTTGTTGGTCATCCGAGTATGTCGCACCATTTGCATCATCTGAGCACGTCAACCTACGTCATTCCATTTGCATGTGTGTAGTCCTCCTTTAGTTTGAATCAAGCAATGCATCAGCTTGTTGAAGTTTTCTCTCATCTGAATCATTGCAATTATCCGTTTTTATCGTTCTTTAGAATAGGCCTCCAACGAGCTGTACATCCTCCATCGGATTGCCGTGAGAATATCCACGGCTTGGTCATAATGCTCTTGAGGTGACTGCATCAATAACCAGATCAATTCCCTGAAAGATACATATAAAATGACGCTTGTCAAGTTTAAACACGATTATCGATAAAAGGATAATTTGGACTTTCGGGCTCTATATTTTTCATGCATGCAATGTATGCGAGTGAACCAATATGCCGTTGGGTTCGTATGAAAGTCTACTATATCATGGTGCAAAGAAACTCATGCAGTTTACGTGTATTATGAAAGTTTTACATAGCAAAGTGATGCTATGTGCATGATAAAGAAGGGATAATTTGCACCAAATGGACGCTCAACAAATCCCATAGATAGGAGGGGTCCCACCATTATGGAATATTTATTCATATAGTAGATTATGAGTCTATTATAAGAGATACAAGGACTCCTCCATATTTATATTAGCCTGCACATGGGGTCCACTCCAGTTGATAAGACCGACTACACCATAAGAGGGTACATCTATATGGCAAATATGTGAATTTCATACCCGCATATTTGTGTCCAAAATTTAAAGAGCCTAATTTCTAGGAGGGATCTCACTATTGTGGGATCATTATTTATGTAGCCTATTATAAGAGAAGTCCAAGTGATAGAATACTCCTTCTTATATATGTGGCCTGCATATGGTGGCCCACTTTAGTTGATAAGGCCGATTGTATCATTGAGGCGTGCATCTATGTATCAAAAGGGTGACTTTAATAATTGTATCTGTGTGGTCAAAATATATAAAGTCTCATAGCTAGGAAGGGCCCCTATATTGTGGGATCCATATTTATATAGTAGATTATAATAGTAGTCTAAGTGGGGCCCACTCTAGTTGACAGGGTCGACTAAATTATAGAAGCGATATCTATGTATTAAAGGGGTGACTTTAACACTCGCATATGTGAGGCCATAATATAAAGAGTCCTAAAGCTAGGTGGGGTCCAACTATTATGGGAACCTTATTCATATAGTTGATTACGAGAGAAATCCTAGTTGGGCCCACTCCAGTTGATAAGGTCTACTATATTATAGAAGGTACTCAATATATCAAAGGGGTGGTTTTAACACACGCATATGTAAGGCCAAAATATAAAGAGTCATATAGCTAAGAGGGTCCCACTATTATAGGATTCCTATTCATATAGCATATTATAAGAAGAGTTCAAGTGGTGCCCACTCCAGTAGGCAAGGTTAACTACATTATGGGGGGTATATTTATATATCAAAGGGGTGACTTTAACACCCACATCTGTATAGCCAAAAATACAAAGAGTCCTTTAGCTAAAAGGGATCCTACTATTGTGGGATCCTTATTCAAGTAGTATATTATAAGAGGAGTCCAAGTAGGGCTAACTCCAGTTGATAAGATCAATATAATTATTTAAGGTTCCATCTATGTAGCAAAGGTGTGACTTTAACACCTGTATATGTGTAGCCAAAATATAAAGAGTACCATAGCTAGGAGGGGTCCTACTAATATGGAATCTTTATTCATGAAGTAGATTACAAGAAAAGTCCAAATGGAGGCCACTCTAGTTGACAAGTTTGACAACATTATAGAGGGTAAATCTATGTGTCAAATGGGCAACTTTAACAACTGCATTTGTATGGACAAAATATAAAGACTCACATTGCGATAAGGGGTCCCACTAATATGAGATTCTTATATATATATAATAGATTATGAGCAGAGTCCAAGTGTGTCCCTATCCAGTTGACAAGGTTTACTCATTAGAGAGTGGTACATCGAATATTAAAAAAAAGAAGGTATATATATATGTCAAACGGGTGACTTTAATACCCACATATGTGTGGCCTAAATATAACGTCTCATAGCTAGGTGGGGTTCCACTGTTGTATTATCTTTATTCATGCAGTAGATTACGAGAGAAGTCCAAGTGGGGCCCACTCTAGTATATAAGGTCAACTACATTATAAGGGGTATATCTATATATCAAAGGGGTGACTTTAACACCCGTATCTGTGTAGCCAGAATATAAAGAGACCCATAGCTAGGAAGGGACCCACTAATATGGGATCCTTAATCATGTAGTAGATTACGAGAGGTATCGAAGTAGGGCCCACTCTAGTTTACAAGGTTACCTAGATTATAAGGGGGTATATCTCTGTGTCAAAGGTATAACTTTAACACCCCAATTTGTAAGACCAAAATATAAGGAGTTTTATTGCTATGAGAGGTCCCACTTTTGTGGGATCTTTATTCATATAGTAGATTACAAAAGGAGTCCAAGTGGGTCCTTATTCTAGTTGACATGGTCGATTCATTATAGGGGGTACATCTATGTATCAAAAGGGTGACTTTAACACCCATATCTGTGTTGCCAAAATATAAAGCATCCTATAGCTAGGAGGGCCCCCAATATTCTAGGATATTTATTCATGTTGTAGATTAGAAACGAAGTCCAAGTAGGGCCTACTCTAGTTGACAATGTCAACTATATTATAGGGGATACATCTATTTTTTAAATGGGTGAGTTTAATATATGTATCTATGTGGCCAAAATATAAAGACTCTAATATCTAAGAGGGGTCACGCTATAGTGGCATCCTTATTCATATAATAGAACATAAAATGAGTCCAAGTAGGGCCCCACTACAGTTGACTAGGTCGACAACATTATAGAGTGGTACATCTATGAGTCAAATGGTTAAATTTAACACCCGTATCTGTATGGCCAAAAAAAAAAGTGTCTCTTAGATAGTAGGGGTCTCACAAAAGTAGGATTCTTATTCATATAGTAGATTACAAGAGGTGTCCAAGTAGGGCCCACTTATATTGAAACAGTTGACTACACCATAGGGGGTACATTTATATGTCAAAGGGCTAACTTTAACACCCATATATGTGTGGCCAAAATATAAAGAGTCCTATAGATAAGAGGGGTCCAACTGCTATTGGATCCTTATTTATATAGTAGATTACGAGAGGAGTAGAAGTTGGGCCCATTCAAGTTAGAAGGTCGACTATATTATAGGGGGTTACATCTATGTTTCAAAGGGGTAATATTAACACCCGCATCTGTGCGGCCAAAATATAAAGTGTACCATATCTAGAAGGGGTCCGACTATTATGGGATCCTTATTCGTGTAGTAGATTATGAGAGGAGTCCAAGTAGTGCCTACTCCAGTTGACAAGGTCGACTATATTATTGGGGGGTACATCTATGTGTCAAAGGGGTAACTTTAATACCCGCATCTTTGTGGCAAAAATATAAAGAGTCTCATAGCTAGAAGGGGCCCCATAAATATACGATCTTTATAATATAGTAAATTATGAAAGAAGTCCGAGTGGGGCCCACTCCTGATGAATAGGTCGACTATATTATAGGGGGTATATCTTGTTATTAATAGGGCGACTTTAACATCCGCATCTGTAAAGCCAAAATATAAAGAGTCTCATTGCTTAGAGGGTTCTCACTATTATTAGATCCTTATTAATATAGTAGATATGAGAGAAGTCTAAGTGGAACCTACTCCAGTTAAAAATATTGACTTTATTATAGGGGGTATAGCTATTTGTTATATGGATGACTATAACTCCCGCATCTGTGTGGCCAAAACATAAAGAATCTCATAGTTAGAAGGGGTCCCATTTTGTGGAATCCTTATTATTGCTGTATATTATGAGAGAAATCCAAGTGGGGCCCACTCAAGTTAACAAGGTCGGCTATATTATTGAGGGGTACATCTATATATCAAATAGATATATTTAACACCCGCATCTGTGTGGCTAAAATATAAAGTCCCATAGGTAGAAAGGGTCCCACTATTATGGTATACTTAATCATGTAGTAGATTACAAGAGGAGTCCAAATAGGGCTCACTCCAATTGACAAGGTCAACTACATAATAAGGGGATACATCTATTTGTCAAAGGGGTGACTTTAATACCCGTATCTGAGTGGCCAAAATATAAAAAGTCCCATAACTAGGAGTGGTTTCACTATTATAGAATCCTAATTGTTATAGTAGATTACGAAAGGATTCCAAGTGGGTATTACTCAAATTAATAAGTTTGATAATATTATTAGGGGGTACATCTATATATCGAAAATGTGACTTTAACCTTTGCATCTATGTGGCCAAAATATAAAGATTCTCATTGATTAAAGGGGTCTCACTATTGTGTGATCCTTATTCATACTGTAGATTATGAGAGGAGTTCAAGTAGGGCCCACTCCAGTTGACAAAGTTGACTATATTATAGGTTGCAGAGTACATCTATGTGTAAAAATGATAGTTTTAACACTTGTATGTGTATGGCCAGAATATAAAGAATCTCAAAGATAAGAGGCCTTCCACTATTGTAGGATCCTTATTCATATAATATATTACGAGAGAAGTCCAAGTGGGGCCCACTCTAGTTGACAAGGTCGACTATATTATACGGGGGTACATCAATGTGTCCAAGAGGTGACTTTAATACCCATATCTATGTGGCCAAAATATAAAGAGTTCTATAGATAGAACGAGTTCTGACATTATGGGATTCTTATTCATATAGTAGATTACGAGATGAGTCCAAGTAGGGCCCACTCTAGTTGACAAAGTCGACTATATTATAGGTGGTTACATCTATGTGTTAAAGGGGTGACTTTAATGCCTGCTTTTATATGGCCAAAATATAATATGTCCCATAGTTAGAAGGTATCCCACTATTGTGGGATCTTTATTTACGTAATGTATTATGAGAGGTGTTTAAGTAGGACCTACTCAAGTTGATAAGATCGACGATATTATAGGGGGTATATTTTTGTGTCAAATGGGTGATATTAACACTTGCATGTTTATGGCCAAAATATAAAGAGTTCCATTACAAGGTAGTGTCTCACTATTGTGGGATCCTTATTTATATAGTAGATTATGAGAGGAGTCCGAGTAGGGCCCACTCCAATTGACAAGATCGACTACTTTATTAGGGGGTACATCTATGTGTCAAAAGGGTGACTTTACCTCCTACAGCTGAATGGCCAAAATATAAAGTCTTATAACTAGAAGGAGTCCAACTATTGTGGGACCCTTATTCATATAGTAGATTCCGAGAAAAGTCCAAATGGGACCCACTCCAGTTGACAAGGTCGACTATATTAAAAGAGAGTACATCTATGTATCAATGGGGTGACTTTAACGCCCATATCTATATGACCAAAATATAAAGAATCTTATTTGTAGGAGGGGTCCCACTATTGTGGGATCCTTATTCATATAGTAGATTATGAGAGGAGTCCAAGTGAAGCCCACTCCAGTTAATAATATCGACTTAACTATTGGGGGGTACATCTATGTGTTAAAGGGGTGACTTTAATACCTATATCTATGTGACCAAAATATAAAGAGTCTCATAACTAAGAAGGGTCCCACTATTGTACAATCCTTATTTTTATTGTAGATTACGAGAGAAGTCATAGTGGGTCTCACTCCAGTTGCCAAGGTCGACTATATTATAGAGGAATACATCTATGTGTCAAAGAGGTGACTTTAACACACGTATCTATGTGGCCAAAAAATAAAGACTCACGTACCTAGAATAGGTCTTATTATTGTGGGATTCTTATTCATGTTATAGATTACGAGAAGAATCTAAGTGGGGCTCACTCCCTTGATAAAATTGACTATATTATAGAGAGGTATATATAATACCCGCCCTAAACACATAAGAAATTGACCACTTTGCCCGTGTTTGCACGATGGCTTCCTAGGGGCTCACCTATCCTTGTACTACTTTCGCCCGAGCATACTTAACTACGGAGTTCTTACGAAATCTGTAGCAGCACACAATTTTAAAACACATTTTCTTTACTTGGGAGGGGAAATTATATACGTAGCTTATGATCTTATTCTCTTTAGGCGATATGGAGCAAACTCGTGGTCTTGTACACCTCACCTCACATTATCCATCTTGGTATCATAACTTCAGGAGTCTTGGGTTTTGGATATTGGATTATGGTCATCGTAATCCACCCTCCTTAAGGGCTACTTATCCACTAGTAGGGTTATACTCCTTCCACCACGATGAGACCCTGCTCTGATACCATTTTGTAACATCCATCCCGAACATACATGAAATTATCCGCTTTGCCTATACCCAAGAACTTCCCAGGGGGTCACCCATCCCGGTACTACTTTTGCTCGAGCACATTTAACTACGGAGGTCTTATGAAATCTGTAGCGGTGTACGGTTTTAAAATTCGTCTTCTATGTTTGGAAGAGAAAATTATTTAAGTAGATCAGGATCCTTTTCTCTCCAAGTATTGTGGAGCTAATTGGTGGCCTTCTACACCTTAACTTACCTCTTCCATGTTGGAATCACAGCCTTAAGAGTTTTGACTCTTGGCTCTTGGTCATCACAGTACATCTATATATCAAATGTGTATAATTAACACCCGCATCTATGAGGCCAAAATATAAAAAGTCCTATAGGTAGGAGAGGTCCTACTATTATGGGAACCTTATTTATGTAGTAGATTACAAGAAGAGTCCAAGTAGGGCCTACTCTAGTTCACAAGGTTGATTGCATTATTGGGGGATATATCTATGTATTAACACTCGTATCTGTGTAGCCAAAATATAAAGTCTCATAGCTAGGAGGGGTTCTACTATTGTGGGATCCTAATTGATGTAGTAGATTATGAGAAAAGTCCAAGTGGTCCCACTCAAGTCGACAAGGTCAACAATATTATTAGGGGATATATCTATGTGTTGAAGGTGTGACTTTTACCCCCGCATCTATGTGGCCATAATATAAAGAGTCCCTATTATTAGAAGGGGTCCCTTTATTATGGGATCCTTATTCTTATTTTAGATTACAAGAGGAGTCTATGTAAGGCTTACTCTAATTGACAAAGTTGACTATATTATAGGTGGGTGCATCTATGTCTTAAATAGGTAACTTTAACACCTGTATTTGTGTGGCCAAAATATAAAGAGTCTCATAGCTAGGAAGGGTCCTACTAGTGTGGGATGCTTATTCACATAATATATTATAAGAGGAGTCCAAGTTAGACTCACTCCAGTTGACAATGTCGACTATATTAAAGGGGGGGTACATCTATATGTCAAAGGGCGACTTTAACACACATATCTGTATGGCCAAAATATAAATATTCCGATAGCTAGGAGGGGTTATGTTATTTTGGGATCCTTATTCATACTGTAGATTACGAGAAGAGTCCAAGTGGGTCCCATTTAGTTGACAAAGTTGATTATATTATACAGGGTTACATCTATGTGTGAAAGGGTGACTTTAATACCCGCTTCCGAGTAGCCAAAATATAAAGGGTTATATAGTTAGGTGGGACCTCACTATTATAGGGTTCTTATTCATATATTACACTACGAGAGGAGTCAAAGTAGGGCTCGCTCCAGTGGACAAGGTTGATAAACATTATATGGGGATATATTTATGTGTCAAAGGGGTGACCTTAACACCAATATTTTTGTGGCCAAAATATAAAGAGTCACATAGCATGTAGGGGTCTCACTATTATGGGATCTTTATTCATGTAGTAGATTATAAAAGGAGTCTACGTTATAAGGGGGTACATCTATGTGCCCGTATTTGTCGGCCAAAAGAGAAAGAATCCCATAGTTAGAAGGGGTCCCACTATTGTGGGTTACTTATTCATATAGCAGATTGTAAGTCGATTCCAAATGATACAAGGGCTCCTCGTTATTTATGTTGGCCTGCACATAGGGTCTACTCCAGTTGATAAGACTGACTAAATCATAACGGGGTACATCTATCTGTCAAAGGGGTAAATTTAACACCCATATGTTTGTAGCTAAAATGAAAAGAGTCTCGTAGATAAGAGGGATCATGCTATTGTGGGATTCTTATTTATGCAGTATATTATAAGAGAAGTCCAAATGATACAATGACTCCTTTTTATTTAAGTGGCATGCACATTAAGGTCTATTCCAGTTTATAAGGCCGACTACATCATCGAGGGTATATTTATATGTCAAAGGGGTGACTTTACCACCCACATCTTTATAGCAAAAATATAAAATGTCTCAAAGGTAGGAGGGGCCCCTCTATTGTGGGATCCTTATTCATATACTAGATTATAAGAGTGGCCCAGGTAGGGCTATTCTAGTTGATAAGGTCTACTACATTATAGTGGGGTATATCTATATGTCAAAGGGGTGACTTTAACACCTGTAATTGTGAGGCCAAAATATAAAGAGTCCCATAGCTAGGAGGGTCCTACTATTTTGGGATCCTTATTCATGTAGTAGATTACGTAAAAAGTTAAAGTGAGGCCCACTCCGGTTGATAAGGTCGACTAAATTATGGTGCATACATTTATGTATCAAATGGGTAACTTTAACACCCGTATCTATGTGACCAAAATATTAAAAGTCCCATAGCTAGGAGGGGTCCCACTATTGTGGGATCCTTATTCAAGAAGTAGATTACAAGAGGAGTCCAAGTGGGGCCCACTCAGCAAAATCAATATAATTATATGGGCTTATATATATGTGTCAAATGGGTGATTTTAACACCCGAATAGGTGCGGCCAATATATAAAGATTCCCATTGCTATGAGGGGTCCCACTAATGTAAGATCTTTATATATGTAGTAGAATACGGGATGAGGCCAAATGGGTCCCTCTCTAGTTGAGAAGGTCGACTCATTATAGAGGGGTACATTGAATATTAAAAAAAAGGGGTACAACTATGTGTCAAAGGGGTGACTTTGACACCTGCATCTGTATTGCCTAAATATAAAGAGTCTCATTGATAGATGGGGTCCTGCTATTGTAGCATCCATATTCATTTAGTAGATTATGAGAGGAGTCCAAGTGGGACCCACTCTAGTTGACAAGGTCGACTATACTATATGGGGTATATCAATAGGTCAAAGGAGTGACTTTAGCACCCGTATCTGTATGGCCAGAACATAAAAGTCTCATAGCTAGAAGGGGTCTTACTATTATGAGATTCTTATTCTTGTAGAAGATTACGAGAGAAGTCTAATTGGGGTCTACTCCAGTTGACAAAGTCAACTATATTATAGGGGGGGGTACAACTTTGTATCAAAGGGTTGATATTAACACTCAAATCTTTATGACTAAAATATAAAGAGTATTATAGCTAAGATGGGTCCCACTATTATAGGATCCTTATTCATATAGTAGATTACGATAGGAGTTCAAGTGGGGTCCATTCTAGTTGACAATGTTGATTATATTATAGAGGGTACATCTATGTATTAAATGAGTAAATTTAACACCCATTCCTGTATAGCCAAAATATAAAGAGCCTTATAGCTAGGAGGGGTCCTACTATTATGGCATCATTATTCTTATTATAAATTTTTAGAGGATTCCAAGTGGGGCCCTATATAGTTGATAATGTCGACGACATTATAAGGGGTATATTTATATATCCAAGGGGTGACTTTAACACTAGTATTTGTGTGGCCAAAATACCAATTTTCCCATAGCTAGGAGGGTCCCATTATTGTGGGATCCTTATTTATATAGTCGATTACGAGAAGAATCAAAGAGGGGCCCTCTCCAATTGACAATGTCGACTATATTATAGAGGGCACATCTATGTGTAAAGTAGGTAACTTAAACACCCAAATCTGTGTGGCTAAAATAAAAAAAGTCACATAGCTAGAAAGGGACCCACTATTATGAGATTTTTATTCTTGTAATAGATTATGAAAGGAGTCGAAGTGGGGCTTACTCTAGTTGATAAGGTTGGCTATATTATAAGGGGGTATATCTATGTGTCAAAGGTGTGACTTTAACACCCGTATTTGAGTTGTCAAAATATAAGGAGTTTTATTACTATAAGGGGTCCCACTTTTGTGGGATCTTTATTCATGTAGTAGATTACGAGAGGAGTCCAAGTGGGGCCCACTCTAGGTTACAAGGTCAACTTCGTTATGGGGGGTATATCTATGTGTTAAATGGGTGACTTTAACACCCGCACCTGTGTGGCCAGAATATAAAGAGTCCCTTAGCTAGGAGGGGTCCTACTATTCGTAAATCCTTATTCTTGTTGTAGTTTATGAAGGAAGTCCATGTGGGGTCCATTCTAGTTGACAAGGTCGACTCTATTATAGAGGTTACATCTATTTCTTAAAGAGTTAAATTTAATACCCATATCTATGTGGCCAAAATATAAAGATACCCATATCTAGGAGGGGTCCCACTATTATGGCATCATTTTTTTTGTAGTAAATTATGAGAGAAGTACAATTGAGGCCCACTTAAGTTGACAAGATCGACTATATTATCGAGGGGTATATTTATGTTAAAGGGCGACTTTAATACCTGCATTTGTATGGCCAAAATAAAAAGAGTATTATAGATAGTAGGGGTCTCACTATGGTGGGATCCTTATTCATGTAGTAGATTACGAGAGGTATCCAAGTGGGGCCCACTACAGTTGACAAAGTTGACTATATTATAAGGTGGTACATTTGTAGGTGAAACGGGTGAATTTAACACCCATATATGTGTTGCCAAAATATAAAGAGTCTTATAGCTTGGAGGGATCAAACTATTATGGGATCCTTATTTATATAGTAGATTACGGGAGGAGTCGAAGTGGGGCCCAGTCAAGTTAACAAGGTCGACTATATTATAGAGGGTTATTATATCTATGTCTCAAACGGTTGATTTTAACACCCGCATCTATCTGGCCAAAATATAAAAAGTCCTATAACTATGAGAGGTCATACTATTGTTGGATCCTTATTCATATAGTAAATTATGAGATATGTCCAAGTAGGGCCCACTCTTGTTGACAAAGTCGACTACATTATAGATAGGTACATCTATATATCAAAGAGATTTCTTTAATACCGATATATATGACAAAAATATAAAAAGTCCAATAGTGAGGAGGGGTCCCACTATTGTAGATCCTTATTCATGTAGTTGATTATGATAATAATACAAGTAGGGCCCACTCAACTTGAAAAAATTGACTATATTATGGGAGTATATCTATGTATCAAAGGGATAACTTTAAAACTCACATCTGTGTGGCCAAAATATAAAAAGTCACAGAGTTAGGTAGGGTCCTACTATTATAGAATCCATATCCATACAGTAGACTATATATGAGAAAAGTCCAAGTAGGGACAATTATACTTGACAAGGTTGGCTACATTGTAGTGGGGTATATTTATATATAAAAGGGATAATCCTAACACCCATATGTGTGGCTAAAATATAAAGTGGCACATAGCTAGGAGGGGTCCCACCATTGTAGGATCCTTATTCATATAGTAGTTTATAAGAGCTTTCCAAGTGAGTCCCATACCAGTTGACAAAATCGACTTAATTATAGGGGAGGTACGTTTATGTGTCAAAAGAGTTACTTTAACACCCATATCTATATTGCCAAATTATAAAAAGTAACATAACTTGGAAGGGGTACCATAATGTGGGATCCTTATTTATATAGTACATTACCATAATATTGGATCCTTAATCATATAGTAGATTACGAGAGAAGTCCAAATATGTTCCCCTCAAATAGACAAGGTCGATAATATTATAGGG
The DNA here is from genome assembly GCA_947650365.1 of Chamaelirium japonicum. Classification (NCBI taxonomy): domain Eukaryota; kingdom Viridiplantae; phylum Streptophyta; class Magnoliopsida; order Liliales; family Melanthiaceae; genus Chamaelirium; species Chamaelirium japonicum. The sequence continues at coordinate 6,803,231 of OX393558.1, forward strand.
GGTATATCTATTTGTCGAAGGGGTGACTTTAACTCCCGTATTAATGAGACCAAAATATAAAGAGTCACATAACTAGAAGGGTCTTATTATTATGGGATCCTTATTCACATTGTTGATTTCGAGAGGTATTCAAGTAGCCCTACTCTACTTACAAGGTTAACTACATTATAAGTGGGTACATCTATGTGTCAAGGGGTAACTTTAGCACCCATATCTTTCTGGCAAAACTACAAAGAGTGACATAACGAGGAGGGGTCCTACTATTATGGGCTCATTTATTATATTGTAGATTACGGAAGGAGTCCAAGTGGAACCAACTCCAATTGACAAGGTCAACTATATTATAGAGGGTACATCTATATATCAAAGGGTGACTTTAACACCCATATTTGTATGGACAAAATATAAATAGTCCTATAACTAGGATAGGTTATATCTATATATCAAATGAGTGACTTTAACACCCGTATCTATGGAGCCGGAAGAGAAAGAATCTCATAGCTAGGTAGGGTCCCACCATTGTAGGATACTTATTCATATAGCAGATTATGTATCCATTCTAAGTGATACAAGAACCCCTCCCTATTTATGTTAGTCTTTACATAGGGTCCACTACTGTAGATAAGACCAACTATATCATAATGGGGTATATTTATCCGTCAAAGAGGTTAATTATAATAGAAAACTAAGTGATACAATGACTCATGCTCATTTTTACCTGCACATGGGGGTCCACTCTAGTTGATAAGGTTGACTGCATCCTGGGAGGGTATATCTATATCTCAAAGGGGTGACTTAAATACCCGTATCTGTGTGTCAAAAATACAAAAAGTCTTATAGCTAGGAGTGGTCACTCTACTGTAGGATCCTTATTCATGTAGTAGATTATATGAGTTGTCTAAGTGGGGCCCACTCCAACTGACAAGGTCGACTACATTATAGGGGGTATATCTATGTGTCAAAGAAGTAACTTTAACACCTGCATCTGTGAGGCCAAAATATAAAGAGCCCTATAGATATGTGAGGTCCTACTATTATAAAACATTACTCATATAGTTGATTACAAGAGAAGTCCTAATTGAACCCACTCCAGTTGATAAGGTCTATTAAATTATAAGGGAGTACATTTATATATTAAATGGATGACTTTAACACACGCATCTTTGATGCCAAAATATAAAGAGTCACATATCTAGGAGGGGTCCCACTATTTTAGGATCCTTATTTATGCAGTAGATTACGAGAAGAGGGCATACTCCAGTTGAGAAGGTCGACTATATTATGGGGGGTGCATTATGTGCAAAGCAGTGACTTTAACACCCATATATGTTTGACCAAAATATAAATAATCCTATAGCTATGAGGGAGGCCATTATTGTGGGATCCTTATTCAAGTAGTAGATTACGAGAGGAGTCCAAGTGAGAACCACTCTAGTTGACAAAATCGACATTATTATATGGAGTTATATCTATCTATCAAAGGGGTGACTGTAACTCCCGTATATATATGGCCAAAATATAAAGAGTCCCAAAGCTAGGAGGGGTCACACTATTGTGGAATCCTTCTTCATAAAGTAGATTATGAGCGGAGTCCAATTGGGGCCTACTCCAGTTGATATGGTCGACAATATTATAGGGGGGTATATTTATCTGTAAAAGGGGTAACTTTAACACCCACATCTGTATAGCTAATATATAAAGACTCTCATTAGTAGGAGGGGTCCTACTTATATAAAATCCTTTTATATATATATATATATATATATATATATATATATATATATATATATATATATATATATATATATATATATATATATATATATATATATATATATATATATATATATATATATATATATATATATATATATATATATATATATATATATATATATATATATATATATATATATATATATATATATATATATATATATATATAGTAAATTATGGGAGAAGTCTAAGTCGGTCCCTCTCTAGTTGATAAGGTTGACTCATTATAGAGGGGTACATCGAATGTTTTAAAAAAGGGGTATATTTATATATCAAAAGGGTGACTTTGACACCCGTATTTGTGTGGCCTAAATATTAAAAGTCTTACAACTAGGAGGGATCCTGCTATTGTGGGATCCTTATTCATATAGTAGATTATGAGAGGAGTCCAAGTTGAGCCCACTCTAGTTAACAAGGTCGACTACATTATATGAAGTATATCTATGTATTATAGAAGTAACTTTTACACCCACATCTGTGTTGCTAGAAATAAATGAGTCTCATAGATATAAGGGACTATTATGAGATCCTTATTCATGTAGAAGTTTACAAGAGGAGTCTAAGTGGGGCCTACTCTAGTTGACAAGGTCAACTACATTATATGGGGTACATTTATGTGTCGAATGGGTGACGTTAACACTTGAATCTGTGTGGCTAAAATATAAAGAGTCTTATAGCTAAGAGGGGTCTCACTATTATGGGATCCTTATTCATATAGTAGATTATGAGAGGAGTCCAAGTAGGGTTTACTCAAGTTGACAAGGTCAACTACATTATAGGGGATACATTTATGTGTCAAATTGGTGAATTTAACACCCGCTTCTATATGATCAAAATATAAAGATTCCTATATCTAGGAGGGGTCCTACTATTGTCGGATCGTTATTTATATTATAGATTTTAAGAAGAGTCCAAATAGGGACTGCTACAGTTGACAAGATCGATTATATTATAAGGGGTACATCTATGTATCCAAGGAGTGACTTTAACACTTGTATCTATATGGTCAAAATATAAAGAATCTTATAGCTAGGAGGGATCCTACTATTGTGGGATCCTTATTCACATAGTCGATTAGGAGATGAGTCCAAGAGGGGGACACTGCAGTTGACAAGTTCGACTACATTATATGGGGTTACATATATGTATCAAATAAGTGATTTTAATACCCGAATCTATGTAGCCAAAATAAAAAAAGTCTCATATCTAGAAGGGGACCCACTATTATGTAGTTCTTTTGAGATGAGTCGAAGTGAGGCTCATTCTAGTTGACAAGATCGTCTATATTATAAAAGGGTACATTTATGTGTCAAAGGTGTAACATTAACACCCATATTTGTATTGCCAAAATATAAGGAGTCTTATTGCTAGGAGGGGTTTCACTTTTATGGAAACCTAATTCATAAAGTAGATTGTTCGAGGAGTACAAGTGGGTCACACACTAATTAACAAGGTCGACTTCATTTTAGGGGGTACATCTAAGTATCAAAGGGGGTGACTTCAATACTTATGTCTGTACGGCCAAAATTTAAAGAGTCTCATAACTAAGTGGGGTCCCACTATTCTCGAATCTGAATTTATGTTGTAGATTACAAAGGAAGTCCATGTAGGGCCCATTCTAGTTGGCAATATTGACTACATTAGAGGTATATCTATTTTTTAAATGGGTGACTTTAACACCCGTATCTATGTGGCAATAATATAAAGACTCGCATATCTAGGAGGGGTCCCACTATTGTGGCATCATTATTCATGTAGTAGATTATGAGAGGAGTCTAAGTAGGGCCACTTCAGTTGACAATATTGACTATATTATAGAGTGGTACATCTATGTGTCAAATGGGTGACTATAACACCCGTGTCTATGTGGCCGAAATAAAACGAATCTTATAGATAATAGGGGTCTTACTATTATGGGATCCATATTCATATAGTATATTACGAAAGCTGTCTAAGTGGGGCCCATTCCAGTTCATAATGTTAACTATATTATAGGGTGGTACATCTATCTGTTAAATAAGTGACTTTAACACCTATATCTGTATAGCCAAAATATAAAGAGTCCATATAGTTAGGAGGGATCTAACTATTATGGTATCCTAATTTATATAGTAGATTATGAGATGAGTATAAGTAGGGCCCACTTAAGTTAACTCGGTCAACTATATTATAGGGGGTTATATTTATATATCAAATTGGTGACTTTAACATCCATACCTGTTTGGCCAAAATATAAAGAGTCCAATAACTAGGAGGGGTCCCACTATTTTAGGATCCTTATTCATATAGTAAATTATGAGAGAAATCCAAATAGGGCCTACTCTAGCTGATAAAGTTAATTACATTATAGGTAACTATATCTATATGTCAAAGAGTTGACTTTAACACCTACATCTATATGGCCAAAATATAAAAAGTATCATAGTTAGGAGGGGTCCTACTATTATTGGATTATTATTCATATAGTAGATTACAAGAGGAGTATAAGTAAGGACCACTCAAGTTGACAAAGTCGACTATATTATAAGAGATACGTCTATATGTCAAAGTAGTGACTTTAATAATCAGATTTGTATGGCCAAAATATAAAGAGTCCCTAAGGTTGGTGGGGTCCCACTATTGTGGGATCCCAAATCATGTAGTAGATTACATAAAGAGTCCAACTGGGATAACTCCATTTGACAAGGTCGACTACATTATAAGGGGTTTCATCTATGTGTCAATGGGTGACCATAATACCTACATATGTGACTAAAATCTAATAAGGCCCATAGCTAGGAGGGGTCCCACTATTGTGGGATCCTTATTTATGTAGTAGATTATAAGAAGAGTTCAAGTGGACCCACTCCAATTGAGAAGGTCGACTACATTAAAGGAAGGTATATCTATATGTCAAGGGGGTGACTTTAACACCTATATCTGTGTGACCAAAATATAAAAAGTACCATAACTAGGAGGGGTCACTCTATTATGGGATCCTTATTCATATAGTAGATTACGAGAGGAGTCCCAGTGGGGGCTACTCTAGTTGACAAAGTCGACTATATTTTAGTGGGGTACATCTATGTGTCAATGGTGTAACTTTAACTCCTGCATCTGTTTGGACAAAATATAAAGATTCCAATAGCAAGGAGGGATCCCACTATTATAGGATCCTTAATTATATAGAAGATTAATAGAGGAGTTCAAGTGGGACCCACTCCAGTTGTCTAGGTTGACTATATTATAGGGGGTAAATCTATATATGAAAGGGGTGACTTTAACATATGCATCTGTATGGCCAAAATATAAAGAGTCTATTAGTTATGATGGGTCCCACTATTTTGGGATCCTTATTTATAAAGTTGATTACGAGAAAAGTTCAAATAGGGCTGACTCTAGTTAATAAGGTTGACTACATTATAGGGGGTACATTTATATGTCAAAAGGAGTGACTTTAACACCCACATCTGTATGGCCAAAATATAAAAGTTCTATAGCTAGGAGGAGTCCGACTATTGTGTAATCCTTATTCATATATTAGATTACAAGAGGACTCCAAATGGGGCTCATTCTAGTAGATAAGATCGATTATATTATAGGGGATACATCTATATGTCAAAGGGATGACTTTAACACCCAAATATATGTAGCTAACATATAAAGATTTCTAAAGTTAGGAGGGGGTCCCACTATTATGGGATCATTATTCATGCAGTAGATTATGAGAGGAGTCCAAATGGGGCCCAATCTAGTTGACACAGTTGACAACATTATAAGGGGTATATCTATATATCAAATAGGTGACTTTAGTACCTTTACACGGGTTTGGTCTTTCCTAACTTGTTCTGGGCTCGTTACTTGAGAGATTTCATATCTGTTTCGACTGTTGGATGAGAAATTCAAGGAATATTTATTGTAAACCTAGTTTCTCAATATATAAGGGGGTCTAGGGTATTGAACATATTGATAAGAGGAAACATTGGTTTCTTTGGCGGCAACTCTTAGTGATGCTTCTTGAGGAGGAGATCAATTAGGAAAAGGAGAATTCCTTATTCCTCCTCTCTGGCACTTGAAGAACCAACGAGCAGTGTCGATGATCTATGTATCAAAGGGATAACTTTTATACTCGTATGTGTGTGCCCAAAATATAAAGAGTCCTATAGCTTAGAGGTGTTCCACTATTGTGGGATCCTTATTCGTATAGCAGATTATGAGAGTAGTCAAAGTGTACCCCCCCACCCACCCTCGACTACATCATGGGGGTATATCTATGTGTAAAAAGAATAACATTAACACTCGTAGGTGTGGCAAAAATTTACAGATTCCCATAGCTAGGAAAGGTCCAGATATTGTGGGATCCTTATTTATATAGTAGATTTTGAGAGGAGTCCAAGTGTACCCCCCTCTCCCTATTTGACTAGAACATAGGGGGTTATCTATATGTCAAAGGGGTGAATTAACACCCGTATATGTGTGGATAAAATATAATGAGTCCCAAAACTAAAAGAGATCCTACTAATGTGGGATCTTTTTCATGTAGCTGATTATAAGTGGAGTCCAAGTATACCCCTCTCCCTCATCGACTACATCATGGGGGTACATCTATAAGTCAAATGGGTCAATTTAACACCCGTATGAGTGTGGCCAAAATATGAAGTCTTATAGCTAGAAGGGGTCCCACTATTGTGGTATCCTTATTTATACACCATATTATAAGAATAGCCCAATTGTAACCCTCCCCCCCGACTACATCATGGGGGGTACATCCATGTGTCAAAAAGGTGACTCTTATACCTGCCAAATGGGTAAATTTAACACCTGCATTTATGTAACGAAAATATAAAGGGTCTCATAGCTAGGAGGGGTCCTACTATTATGGGATCCTTATTCATATAGAAAATTATAAGATGAGTCATAGTGAGGCCCACTCTAGTTGACAAGGTCGACAATTAGGGATGGCAATTATTCGGGTTTATCGGGCTACCCGACCCGACCCGACCCTATTGAGACGGGTTTGGGATGCTCAAAACCGGGTTTGGGACGGGTTTGGGATTTGCATTTAAAACCCGGTCGGGTTCGGGTCGGGTTCGGGTTTTACTCCAACCCGCCCCGACCCGACCCGGGTATATAACCTATCAGAATATCATATGACTATATGAGTCTTGAATTCTCCTAGCTGTGATATGACCCGGGTATATAACCTATCATGCTATCATATAACCTATCAGGCTATCATACGACCCGGGTATTTAAAACCCGGTCGGGTTCGGGTCGGGTTAGCTTATTAGAGTTTTTGCTTAATACATTTATGGAGCCTTTATGTTGAGTTGTGTTCCATACCTTTGTTGAGTATGCATACTATTGCTCTTAGCTTATCAGAATTTTTGATCAATACTCTTCTCCATGTAGAGCTGCAATTACGTGGGTCCAAGAAGCTAAATATGTAGTTTTGATGAAGCCGACCCGACCCGACCCGACCCACAATGCATAAACGGGGCGGGCACGGGTTTTTTCAATGCTAATTGGGACGGGTTTAGGAATTACCCTCAAAACCCGACACGGGTTTGGGACGGGTATGGGCGGGATAAAATATAATGGGGCGGGTTCGGGATAGGGCCGACCCGCCCCAAACCCGACCCGTTGCCATCCCTATCGACAATATTATAGGGGGTATATCTATGTGTTAAAATATAATGAGTCCCATAGCAAGAAGGGGTACCACTATTATAAGTTCCTTATTTATATATTAAATTATGAGAGGAATCTAATTTGGGCCCACTATATTTGATAAGGTCGATTTTATTATATAGGGGTACATCTAAGTAGCAAAGGGGTGACTTTAACACATGTAACTGTGTTGCCGAAATATAATGAGTCCCATATCTAGAAGAGGTCCCAGTATTATGGGATCCTTATTAATATAGTAGATTACAAGAGGAGTCTAAATGAGGCTAACTCAAGTTGATAAGGTCGACTATATTATAGGAGGGTATATCTATATATTAAAGGTGTGATATTAACACTAGCATATATGTGGTCAATATTTAAAGAGTTCTATTGCTAGAAGAGATCCCACTATTATAGGATCCTTATTTATGCAGTAGATTACGAGAGGAGTCCAAATGAGGCCTACTCCAGTTGACAAGGTCAATTACATTATAAAGGGATATATATATATATATATATATATATATATATATATATATATATATATATATATATATATATATATATATATATATATATATATATATATATATATAATACGGGATATGAGCTGACAGCCGAAATGCTCATTTGAGCTGTCACCGACAGCCGTCCGATCCCAACGATCGGACCGTCCCTTAAATAAATAAATAAAAAAAAGCTGTTAATACAGTTGTACCCCTATCTATCTCTCTCTCTCTCTCTCTCTCTCTCTCTCTCGATCGAGCAGCAGCCCAACCACCCATCTCCCCGACCTCCACCCCCGGCACCGACAGCCCCCTTCTCCTCCTCCTCCGGCGTCGCGCTCAACCTTGACCATCCTCCACTCCGGCAGCCGGCAGCCCGACCACCCACCTCCCCGACCTCCAGCCCACCTCCCCGACCTCCACCCCCGGCGCCCGCTTCTCCTCCACTCCGGCCCGGCTCCCTTCCTCCGGCGATCGGATCCCCCTCCGGCGTGCGGCGCAGGGCGCAGGGTGCTGCGGCAACGTCGGGCGCTGGTGGCGTTGGCCGGGGCGCGAGGCGCAGGCGGCGTTGGCTGGGGTGCGGGCGCAGCGGTGGTGGTCGGCGACCGCAGGGCGCAGCGGCGGTGGTCGGGCGCGGGACCGGAGGCTGGTCGGGGAGGTCGGGGGCTGCCGCTCGCACCAGAGAGAGAGAGAGACAGAAAAAGAGAGGAAAAAAAAAAAATACAGCTGTACAACAGCTGCTGGTTTTTTAAAACAAAATCGGACGGTCAAAAATTTGCAATCGGACGGCTGCTGTTGACAGCCCATTTCAGCAAATGGGCTGTCAGCTCATACCCCGTATTCTCTCTCTCTCTCTCTCTATATATATATATATATATATATATATATATATATATATATATATATATATATATATATATATATGTCAAAGAAATAATTTTAACACCCGTATCTAAGAGTCTCGAAGCTAGGAGGGGTCCCACTATTGTGGGATTCTTATTCATGTATTAGAATACAAGAGGAGTCCAACTGGGGCCCACTTCGGTTTAAAAGACCGACTTAATTATATAGGGGTATATCTATGTGTCAAAGAGATGGCTTTAACACCCTCATCTGTGTGACCAAAATATAAAGAGTCCTATAGCTAGGAAGGATCCCACAATTATAGAATCCTTATTCATGAAATAGAACATGAGAGGAGTCCATATGGAGCCTACTCTAGTTGACAAGGTCGATTATATTATAGTGGTACATCTATGTGTCATAAGGGTGACTTTAACACCCGTATTTATACGGTCAATATAAAGAGTACCATAGATAGAAGGGGTCCTACTATTATTGGATCCTTATTCATATTGTTGATTGAGTAATTTATGTAGGTCCCACTCAAGTTGATAAAGTCAACTATATTATAGATTGGTATATCTATATGTCAAAGAGGTAACTTTAACACCTGTATCTGTGGGGCCAACATAAGAAGAATTCTATAACTATGAGGGGACCCACCAATAAGGGATACTTATTCATGTAGCATATTATAAGTGGATTCTAATTGATACAAGAACTCCTTTCTATTTATGTTTGCCATCACATGGGGTCTACTTTAGTTGATAAGACCGACTACATCATGAGGGTACATCTATCTATTAAAGAAGTTATTTTAATACCCATATGTGTATGACCAAAATATAAAGAGTTCCTAAGTTATATGAGATCCCACTATTATGGGATCCTTATTTATGTAGCAATTTATAAAAAAAGTCCAAGTGATACAAGCACTCCACCTTATTTATATCAGCTTGCACTTTGCGACCAACTCAAGTTGATAAGATCGACTGCATCATAGGGAGGTGCATCTATGTGTCAAAGGGGTGACATTAACACCCGCATCTATGTGGCCAAAATATAAAAAGTCTTATAGCAAGGAGGGGTTCCACTATTATGGGATCCTTATTCATTGAATAAATTATGAGAGGAGTCCTAGTCGTGCCCACTCCAGTTGTTAAAGTTGACTATAATATTAGAGAGGTACATATATGTATCAAAGGAGTGACTTTAACACCCATATCTGTGTAGCTAAAGTAAAAAAATTCCTATAACTAGAAGGGGTCCAACTATTATGGGATCCTTATTCTTATAGCAGATTACAAGAGGAGTCCTAGTGAGGTGCACTTTAGTTGACAAAGTCGACTACATTATAAGGGATATATCTGGTCTCAAAGGGTTGACTTTAATACTTGAATCTATATAGCTAAAATATAATAAATCCAATAGCTAGGAGGGGTCCCATAATTCTTAGATACTTATTCATGTAGTAGATTACGAGAGTAGTCCAACTGAGGCCCACTCCAGCTAGAAGCGTCCCACTATTATGGGATCCTTATTCATGTAGTAGATTATGAGATGAGTCTAAGTGGGGCTCACTCTAGTTGACAAAATAGAATTAATTATATAAGGGTACATCCATGTGTCAAAGGTGACTTTAACACCCACATCTGTGTGGCCAAAATACCTATAGTCCCATAACTAGGAGGGGTTCAACTATTGTGGGATCCTTGTTTATGTAGTAGATTATGAGAGTAGTCCAAGCGGGGCTCACTCTAGTTGATAAGGTGGATTACATTATAAGGGGTATATTTATGTGTCAAAGGAGTGACTTTAATACCCACATCTGGGTAGCCAAATATAAAAAATTCCATAGCTAGGAGGGGTTTCACTAGTATGGGAGTCTTATTGATGTACTAAATTATGAAAGGAAACTAAATGGGGCCCATTCTTGTTGATAAGGTCAACTATATTATAAAGTGGTATATCTATGTATGAAATGGGTATTTTTAACATTATATCTGTGTGCGAAAATATAAAGAGTCACAAAGCAAGGAGGGGTCCCACTTTTGAGGGGTCCCACTTTTGAGGGGTCCCACTTTTGAGGGGTCTTTATTCATATAGTAGATTACGAGAGGAGTCCAAGTGGGGCCTACTTTAGTTAAAAATATCAACTTAATTATATAAAGGTATATCAATATCTCAAAGGGGCGACTTTAACACCTACATCTATGTGGCCAAATTATAAAGAATCCCTTAGATATGAGGGGTTCTACTATTATGGAATCATTGTTTATGAAGTAGAACACGATAGTAGTCCTAGTGGGGCCTACTTTAGTTGACAAGGTCGACTACATTATAGAGGGGTACATCTATGTATCAAATTGGTGACTTTAACATCCATATCTGTGTTACCAAAATATAAAGAGTTCCAAAGATAAGAGGGGTCCCACTATTGTAGGATCCTTATTCATATTGTTGATTAAGTAGTTCAAGGGGGTCCCACTCAAGTTGACAATGTCGACTACATTATACTGAGATATATCTATGTGTCAAAAATATGACTTTAATACATACATCTGTGGGGCCAAAAGATAAAAAATCCCATAGCTAGAAAGGGCCCACGATTATAGGATACTTATTCAAATAGCAGATTAAGAGTGGATTCCAAGTGATACAAGGATTTCTCCTTACTTCTGTTGGCCTACACATGGGTTCCACTCTAGTTGATAAAACCGACTATATCATTGAAGCATATATCTATCTGTCAAAGGGGTAACTTTAACACAATATGTGTGTGGCCAAAATATAAATAGTCACATAGCTATGAGGGATCCCACTATTATAGGATTCTTATTTATGTAGCATATTTTAAAATAAGTCCAAGTGATACAAGGACTTTACCCCACTTATATTGGTCTACACAAGATGGCCCACTCCAGTTGATAAGGCCAACTATATTATAGAGAGGTACTTCTATATGTCAAATGGATAATTTTAATACCTATATCTATGTGGCCAAAATATAAAAAGTCACATAGCTCGTAGAGGTTCTATTATTGTAGGATCCTTATTCATGTGGTTTTATATGAGAGGAGTCCAAGTGGGGCCTACTCAAATTGCAAAGGTCAACTAAATATTAGGGGGGTATATCTATTTCTCAGAGAGGTGACTATAATACCAGTATCTATATACTTAAAATATAAATAATCTCATAATAGTAGGGGTCCTACTATTGTAGGATCCTTATTCATATAGTAGATTATAAGATGAATCCTAGTGGGGCCTACTTAAGCTGATAAGGTCAACTATATTATTGGGGATATATCTATGTGTTAAAGAGGTAACTTTAATATTTATATCTGTGTGGCCAAAATATAAAGAGTCCTAGAGCTAGGAGGGCCCCCCTCTTATGGGATGCTTATTTATGTAGTAGATTACGAGAGTAGTCCAATTGAAGCCAACTCTAGTTGACAAGGTCAACTACATGATAGGGGTATTTCTATATATCAAAGGGTAACTTTAACACCCGCATCTATATGTCTAAAATATAATGAGTTCCATAAAGAGGAAGGCCTTATTATTATGGGATCCTTATTCAAATAATAGATTATGAGAGGAGTCCAAGTAGGATCCACTCTAGTTGATAAGATCGACTTAATTATATAAGGGTATATCTATATGTCCAAGGGATAACTTTAACACTCGTATTTGTGTTGCCAAAATATAAACAGTGCCATAGGTAGGAGGAGTCCCACTATTATAAGATACGTATTCATATAGTAGATTATGAGATGAGTCCATATGGGGCCCACTCTAACTGACAAGGTCGATTATATTATAGAGAGTACATCTATATGTCAAAAGGGTAACTTTAACAACCATATCTGTATGGTTAAAATATAAAAAGTTTTATAGCTACGAGGGATCTCATTATTGTGAAATCGTTATTCATGAAGTATATTATAAGTGGAGTCCAAGTGGGACCCACTCTAGTTGACAATGTCGACTAGGGATATATTTATGCATCAAATACGTGACTTTAACATCCGCATCTGTGAGACCAAAATATAAAGAATCAGATGTAGGAGGGGTCCTATTATTATATGATCCTTATTTATATAGTAGATTACAAGGAAAGTCCAAATGGGACCCACTCCAGTTAACACGGTCGACTATATTATAGAGGGACACATCTATATGTCAAAGGGGTGACTTTAACACCCGTATCTATGCAACCAAAATATAAAGAGTACCATAGCTAGGATGGGTCCCATTATTATTGGATCCTTATTCAGGTAGTAGATTATGAGATGAGTCATAGTGGGGCCTACTCCAGTTGACAAACTTGACTATATTATTGGTGGGTACATCTATATATCAAATGGGTGACTTTAACACATATAACAATATGACCAAAATATAAAAAGTCTCATAACTAGGAAGAGTCCCACTATTGTGGGTTTCTTATTCATGTAGTAGATTACGTAAGAAGTCCAAAAGGGGCATACTCCAGTTAACAAGGTCTACTATATATAAGAGGGTACATCTATATATCAAAGGGTCGACTTTAACACTCCCATCTATACGACAAAAATATAAAAAGTTGAATTTCTAGGAGGGGTCCTACTATTGTAGGATCCTTATTCATGTTGTAGATTACAAGAGGAGTAAAATGAAGCTCACTCCAGTTAATAATGTCAAGTTCATTATAGGGGGATACATCTATATGTCAAAGGGGTGACTTTAACACCCATATTTATATGGCCAAAATATAAAGAATCTCATGCTAGGAGGGGTTCCACTATTATGGAATTTATTTTTTGTTATAGATTATAAAAGAAGTCCAAGTGGGGCCCACTTTAGTTGATAGGGTTGACTATATTATAGCGGGGTACTTCTATGTGTCAAAGGGGTGACTTTAACATCCATATCTGTCTGGCTAAAATATAAAGACTCTTATATCTAGGAGGGGAACCCATTATTGGGGGATCATTATTCATGTTACACATTACGAGATGAGTCCATATAGGGCCAACTCTCGGTAACAAAGTCGACTATATTATAGAGGGGTACATCTATATGTCAAATGGGTTACTTTAACACCCATATCTATATGGCTAAAATATAAAGTCCCATAGGTAGAGGGTTTCACTATGGTAGGATCCTTATTAATGTAGTAGATTATGAGAGGAGTCTATGTGGGGCACACTCCAGTTGACAAACTCGACTATATTATAACGGATACATCTATGTATCAAAAGGGCTACTTTAACACCTGTATCTGTATCCAAAATATAAAGAGTCCTATAACAAAAAGGGGTATACTATTATGGGATCCTTATTCATATAGTAGATTATGAGAGATGTCTAAGTGGATCTCACTCAAGTTAATGAGGTTGACAATATTATAGGGGGGTACATCTATGTGTCGAAGAGGTGACATTAATCCTCACATATGTGTGGTCAAAATATAAAGTTTTCTATAACTAGAAGGAGTCACATTATTATGGGATCTTTATTCATGTTGTAGATTACGAGAAAAGTCCAAGTAGGGCTACGGGTGGGACTTGGGCGGGCTTAAACCAAACCCAACCCACCCAACCCGAACAATGGACAAACATGGGTAAAGTTAGTTAAAAACTTGGACGGGTTTGGACAAAAAATGATCAACCCGATTTCAATTTGGACGGGTTTGGGCACTGATCTTCCCATCCCGAGGAACCCGAGGAAGTAATACACTATGGTTGAATGCTTTGATAGTTTTTTTTTATGGAAATCAAAGAATGTCTGTTTAATTTTGAATGCTAAGAATTTGTTTGAAATATGTGAGGATATGGGTTGGATTTTATGTTTTCGTTATGTAAATCAAAGATTTTTTTATGCAATTAAAAAATCCGTTGGGCTTTTTCCCCATCTATTTATGTGCATAATCATTTCTAATTGGGCAACCCACCCAACCCGCCCATTATTTTGCAAATTGGGCAACCCGAGCAACTAGAATGTGCAAGCACGGGTTGGGCTTCCACGGGTTCCATAGGCAAAATTGGTTAAGGTTTGTGCAAGTTGGATTAGGCATGGGCAGACCCTTCAACCCACCCAACCCGCCCAAGTCCCACTCCTAAGTAGGGCCTACTCAAGTTGATAAGGTCGACTACACTATAGGTGGGTACATCTATATGTCAAAGAGGTAACTTTAACACCCGCATCTGTGTGGCCAAAAGATAAAAAGTCACATAGCTAGAAGGGGTGCCACTATTGTGGGATCCTTATTTATATAGTAGATTATGCAAGGAGTTCACGTGGGACCTACTTCAGTTGACAAGTTCAACTATATAATAGAGGGTACATCCAAGTGTCTAAAGGGTGACTTTAACATCCGCATCTGTATGGCAAAAATAAAAAGTCATGTAGCTAGGAGGGGTTTTGCTATTATTGGATCTATATTTATGATGAAGATTATGAGAAGAGTCCATGTGGGGCTCACTCTAGTTGATAAAGTCAACTACATCCTTATCTATGTGTTAAAAGGGTGACTTTAATACCCTATTTTGTGTGACCAAAATATAAAGTGTCCCATAGTTAGGAGGGGTTCCACTATTATAGGATTCTAATTCATTTAATAAATTACGAGATAAGTTCAAGTGGGTCCCACTCTAGTTGACGAGGTTGATGACATTATAGGGGGTGCATTTATGTATCAAAGGGGTGATCTTAACACCCACATGTTTGTGGTCAAAATATAAAGAGTCCTATAGCAAGGAGGGGAACCATTATTATTGGATTCTTATTCAAATAGTAGATTATGTAAGGAGTACAAGTGAGGCTCACTCATGTTGACAATGTCAACTATATTATAAAGAGTACATCTATGTGTCAAAGCGGTGACTTTAACACTTGCATCTGTAGGGCTAAAACAGAAAAAATCCCATAGCTATGAGGGGTCCCACCATTATAGAATATTTATTCATGTAGTAGATTATGAGTCAATTCTAAGAGATACAAGGACTCCTCTATATTTATTTTGGTCTGCACATGGGGTCCACTCCAGTTGATAAGACCGACTACACCATAAGGGGGTACATCTATCTGTCAAAGATGTGACTTTCACACTCGCATGTTTGTGGCCAAAATTTAAAGAGTCTCACTGCTAGGATGGATCTCACTAATATGGTATCTATTGGGGGAAATTTTTGCTGGCTCGTGAGCTCGACTTGCAAAGCAAAGAAGACGTGAGAACGACTGGCTCCGTGAGAAGCGCAGACCCTCCGACTGCTCAAGTAAATGAAGGTTCGGCCAAGGGAGAGATGAAGTAGTCATAAAGTGTTAGGGTTTTTGAGTTTCGAACCTATACTTTGGAGTCGGGGGTCATACCTTTATAGACTCTTGCAGACCGCCAGAGATGGACATATGGCTGCTCTTTTCCATACCTTCACGTGCTAGCACGTATGGTTCCTTAATTGCTTTTGTCATTTAGCCTACCAGGCAGTGGCGAGGGGAGGAGTGCCGATCTTGTCCATGCCAGGTGGAGACTCCTGAAGGCTCCAGTCGAGAGTCCTAGAACGATTCTGGATAGCTCCTGTGGCTCGTAGTTGTCCATGTAGTTCCACGGGGGTGATGACATCTGGCAATCTAGTATCGACTTACTGGGGTGACCTCTGGAAAAAAAGAGGGTGGACTCCTTGATTGTCGCATGATTAGGTGGGCTCCTGGTCATGGGGGGACCTTTAGAATATTGGAATTGGATCTGCTTATCAGAGTCACAGCGGAAGCAAAAGATAGATTCGAAGATCATACGGTGTATGTTTTATTACAATTAATTCTACAAAATAATCTACATGCAAATCTATGATCTTAGCATATGTGCGGACACTCTAGAGGCATACCACGATCTATGGAAGACATGCATGCATCTAGTTAGGTGTTTAGAATAATCATACCTTTTTGGATCTATGATCCGGAGATGACGGAACGATAAAGAACCGCACTTGAATTGCAAGGGAAACTGTCGGATAGCACATTGTCCTTTGCGAATTGAAGAATCCTCGAAATCCCGTTTCTGAGTGCAAGGATTACGAGCTGACGGAGGAATCCGTTGCGAAGACGATGGCGAGCCACGAGATTTTCTCCTCCTCTTTCTCCTTTCTTCCTTCTCCTTCCTTTCTCTTTCTTCTCCCTTCTTTTTCCTCTCTTTTCCTTGGCCGAAACCACAAAGGAGGAGCGAAGGAGGGGGGTTCAGATTTTTGGAGAAGAGGGAGCATTAGGCCGGCCCCTCCCTCTCCCCATTCTCTTATAGGGCCGGTCTCCCATGGCTTCAAGGAAGCTAGTATGGGGGAAAATCTTCGTGCCGACCCGAAGACTTTCGCAGCACCAATCAATTGAAGTTGAAGTTGACGTCGAAGATCGTTGTTCGATCTATTGATTGAAGTTGAAGCCTTTGATATGTAAACAGAGAGATGCAATCAGAGAGAGTGTTTGACACGAGAAGTGATCTCGGAGTTCAGCCGAAGCCTACGTCTCCGTGCTATAGGGTGCAACCCGAATTCACTAACACTTCTCTCGAAGTAACCTCGACAGGCCGAGTGCTACTAAAGCCTTTTTTAATCTCTTCAAAGACAAGAAGATGATCAAGTAGAGGTGAAGGGTGAGAAGATAGAAATTCCAGAGCTCTGGTTCTGAAAGTCAGATCTCAGAGTGGGAAATGGATTTCGGATCCTTTTACATTCGAAGGCTCTGCTATTTATAGGATTTTCTGGTGGTAAATGGCGGTTTCTGCTGCAGTATCTGGGGATCCTCCAGGTAAAGCTGGCGGGCCCCGCTACCGTCTTCTGGGGGATTCCACAGGCTCTTGGTCCTACCAGGCAGGGCCGGTGGGTTCCGCGATAGTACTCGTGGGCCTACCATACAGGGCCGGTGGGTCCCGTGGTAGTTAGTAAACTTCTGCCAAAATTTGCACCCACAGTTACCCCTTCCAAGTTAGCTAGAGTTCGTTCTGGCTGGCTTGGATTTGGTGCAAAAAACAGCAACCCCCTGTCTAGAAAAGGCACAAAGAAGCTTGTCGAAATGTTAGCATAAAAAAGACTGATCGGTCAATTTTGACTGATCGGTCAAATTTGACCGATCGGTCAAATTTGACCGATCGATCAATTTTGACCGGTCAAGGATTGGGTGATCGGTCAAAAAACATGGTTTTTTGACCGATCTAGTAGAAAATCGACCGATCGGTTGATTTTGACCGATCGGTCAATTTTGACCGATCGGCTAAAATCAGCCGGTCAAGGTTTTGGTGATCGGCAAAAAACATGAGTTTTTTACCAGATCCAGTAGAAAATCGACCGATCGGTTGATTTTGGCCGATCAGTCAAGTTTGACTGATCGGCTAAAATCAGCCGGTCAAGGTTTGGGTGATCGGCAAAAAACCTTAGTTTTTTGCCAGATCCAGTAGAAAATCGACCGATCGGTTGATTTTGGCCGATCAGTCAAGTTTGACTGATCGGCTAAAATCAGCCGGTCAAGCTTTGGGTGATCGGCAAAAAACCTTAGTTTTTTGCCAGATCCAGTAGAAAATCGACCGATCGGTTGATTTTGGCCGATCAGTCAAGTTTGACTGATCGGCTAAAATCAGCCGATCAAGCTTTGGGTGATCGGCAAAAAACCTTAGTTTTTTGCCAGATCCAGTAGAAAATCGACCGATCGGATGATTTTGGCCGATCAGTCAAGTTTGACTGATCGGCTAGAATCAGCCGATCAAGCCAAAGTTTTGAACCTGCATCTTCGAGGAAGTGGTATAGCTTGTTTTCTTCCTTTGATTTTTGGCAGAGTCTTGAATATCGATGGAGTTCAATTTTTTTCTGCTTTTGCATCTTTGGTCTGTCTTGAATGGTTTCTCTGAACCGGCGGTCCGGTTCACTCGGACCGGTGGTTTGCTTGGACCGGTTGTTTGACGTTTCGTCTGGTCGCGACTGTTCGCCTGGTTTTGCGCTTGCTACGGATGGATGCCACGTGTACCTACAAAAAAAACACGCGATCTGATATGGTGAAGACAAGTGTCTTCTCGATTTACGTGCCTGTTTCACCCCGGGTATATAATTTTTTCTCGCCGTCATTTTTGCCTCACGCTTTCATAAAATTTTTCGAAGTCCAGACTCTTTGCTTTTGATCTCCCTTGTTCTTCGTCTTTTTTCGATCGATCAAATGGCGTCTTCCGGTAATTTGAAGAAGGGTGCAGTTCCTCCCAAGAGGAAAGGGAAGGAAATAGCTGAAGAATCATCCCTACCCCCAGGTAGGGGCAAGGGCAAGGCGGTGCTGGTGGAGCTGGGCCAACTGGGCAAGAGGCATCAAGGAGTAGGGTTTGCTTCAGCGCCATCGAGGCCTGAGCAAATCCCGAAGGTAAAATTTGTTATGGGTCCCTTGCTGCCTCTGGCTGAAGAGCCATCCTACATCTACAACACAGGTGGCGAGTTTACTGACAAGAAGAGGGCGAGGTGGCAAGGGCTGTTGGCCTTCTTCTCGGAAGGGAAGACCCGGCCTTCGCTGCCTGGGATTCAAGCTGGATTTGGCATTGACAAGCAGACCGTGTTTGTGAATGTCGCCAGCAATGAACAGGTGATGGGGACAGTGGTCTCCCTAGGTCAGATGAACTGCGGGCTCCGTCTTCCGCTGCTACCATTTGCCGCGAGGTTGCTGAACTCCTCCGGCCTTTGCCCAGGACAAATCACCGGCAACGCCTGGAGGATAATCTACGCCTTTTGTCATGTAGAGTCCGATTTTCAGAAGGAGCTGAGGGAGTGCTACTCCAGCATTCCAGATGACGAAGATGCTCGGATCGAACTAGGTTACTTCTTCTTCCACTACCGATGGGTTTCGAGGAAAGACAGCCCTTTCTTCAACCTCACAGGAGTTTCTGCTCTATGCCCTCTTACCGACACAGTTGCCTCCGACAAACTGTACACAGAGTGGCCGCTCTCAGTAGCTGGTGCCTGGACGCCACTCTCAGTGCCCGAGACTCCTCGCGCTGAGGTCAACAAGGGGATCAAACTGTATTTCGCAGAAGGAGAGTTGGCGTGGCCTTCGGAGAGGGTTGGGGCCATCGACAACCTGTTTCTCGAGTTGACTTGCGGTACCAGGTCCTGGAAGCAGTTTTCAAACTGCCCAGTAAGGTATGGTAATGCTAATCTTCTCTATCGATCGCAGGTCAGATACGAAGACAATGAGGTCTTGTACTCAGACTACGAGGAGGATCCTCAGTCTGGCAAGATCGTCAGAAAGGTTCGGATCGAGAAGAAAGCCCACGGTGCAAGGGACCGATTGCCTACCTCTGAGGAAAAGCTGGTGATACAGAGAGGCCCAGCGAAGAAGAAAAGAAAAATCCTCGTCAAGCAGGATGAAGAAGAGGATCAAGAAAAGAAGGACGAAGATGAAGAAGAAGAAGAAGAAAAGAAGAAGGAAGATGAGGAAGAAGAAGAAGAAAAGAAGAAGGAAGATGAGGAAGAAGAAGAAGAGACAGAAAACGGTAGCAATGGTAACGGCGGCGATGATGAGGACGAGGAGGATGGGGGTGGTGAGGATGATCTTCCTCCCACCCCCACTGATGGAGGCGAGGGAAACGGGGGTGGTGAGGAAGAAATTCCTCCCACCCCCACTGATGGTGGAGAAGAGGACTCTCTTCCTATCCTCATCGACGAGGCTAAGGCCCGTCGAATGGAGGGAGTCATGGACGTGGAGAGCGAAGGCCACAAGGTGGTTCCCGCCTATCACTTCGAGGAGTTGAAGAAGCCGATACGCTTCAAGATAAAATTGTCGAGGAGTGGTGGGGTTGGAAGCAACCCCACACCCCTTGATCAAGTTCCTCCCGAAGTTCCCTGTCTCGAGGGAGCGACAACAAGCGGGGGTATGGAGGTTGAGCAACCCCCACCCCCCTCTCGCTCTCTGGCTGAGGAGGTGGCTGCTATGGTGGCAGGGCTCGTCCAACCATGCGAGCCGCAAGAGGAAGGGGGAGTCTCACCTCCTCGGGGTGCTCCCTCTCTTAATCACTTGGAGAGGGAGAGTCACGTGGGTGATGGGGCTCCTCAACCCCAACCAGAGTCAGCTCCCATCAAGGAGAAATCAACCCCCAAGGGTAAGAGCTCCAACCGCGGGAAGGGTAAGGAGTCGAGGGTTGAAGCCTCAGGTAATTGTGCTAACTTGCCTTGATCGTCTTGCCTTTGAAGCTTGAAAATATTCTAACACTTTGATCTCTTATGTCGATTGCAGGTACGCCTGTTGGCTCGACTCCGAAGATCAAGAACTTGGGTGATGTCGACATCAACCACTCGACCAGTGTGATCCGGAAGCTTTGCAATATTCCGGAAGCGACTTTTGAAGAAGCCTTCGATCGGCTAGATGTAGTGGTATGTGCATCTGCTTGATCCATTATTCGAGTTGTACCTTCGGAATAATTCTAACTCTCTATTCTCCTGCAGAGCCCAGCAGTTTTGAGAATCACAAGCTCCCTCTCTAGGAAGGCAGGAGAACGGGAGGCCGCATCTGAGGTGTCCCGTTTGAAAGCTGATCTGGTGGCTGCCCACGAAGAGAGGGATAAGCTGAGGGATCTTCTAACCTCAAAGAAGGAGGCATTGAAGGCCAAGATCGAGGCCCTTCGCAAGGAAAAATTGGAGAGCCAAGGGTGGAAAAGTGGTTATGAAGCTCGGGGTCTCAAGCTTGAAGAGTTGAAGAAGCGATTCTTCAGGATCGAGAACTTGGGCTTCGATCGTGTGGCTCGAATAAAGGAGCTGGAGGCTCAACTTGCGGCTTCAGCAGCTAAAGAGGAGACCCATAAGAAGGAGTTGGAGTATACGCGGAGCGAGTGCAAGAGCTACAAGGAAACAGCTGAGAAGGCGGCAGAAGCACTCAGGGTCCATGCTGCCAGCGTCCGATCTTCTAAGGCTTCAGTGGCGAGCAAAGCTCGTGCTGGATCTGAGGGAGAGAAGTCGCGTGCGCAAAGTGTGGCCAAGCCTTGAGATTTTCCTTCTTTTTTGTTGTTGTGCTTGTAAACTCTTGATATATAGTAGCTCACTCCTGTACTTGGCACATTTTGATAATAATAGAAATCTTTTTGGTGTTTGAAAGTTGGATGTCTTGTGTTGAACTCTTTGAATGCTGTACTCTGGATAATCTTGGAACGTACATGAAGGTACATACACTTGAATGTAAGGGGCCGAGTCGCAACTCGATCACCCAAACTGTTGAGTAACTTGAAAATTGAAGGTTGTGTTGTAGCACAACTTGAAATCGTTAACATTTGTATGTGAGGGGTTGAGTCGCAACTCAAGCACCCAAACTTGTTAGACGATATTAAAATTGAGAGTCATTTAACGTTTGCACGTAAGGGGTAGCGTCGCAACACAAACTCCCAAACTTGTTAAATGACCAATGACTTGAAGGTTGTGTTGTAGCACAACCCGAAACCATTTAACATTTGCCTGTAAGGGGTCGAGTCGCAACTCAAGCACCCAAACTTGTTAAACGACCTAATAATTTGAATGCTGATAGCTTTGAACTTGAATGTAGATAATTTGAAACTGCTCCAGCACTTGAATCGGGAAGATGAATATTTGAAAGTAATCTTTATTCAGCTTGGAATTTACACTTAGAATAGAGCATTTTGAGATATCTAGCTTTCCAAGCTCGTGGCAGTCGATAGGATCCTTTGCTTTCTCCTGATTCGACCATGTATGGACTTTCCCAGTTGGGAGCTAGTTTCCCGCTGCTGTGTTCTCTGGTAATACGAATGGTTGCTTGAAAGTTGACCATCTCTAACCCCCAGGTCTTTCAATCTCGAGGGAGATATTTACTGTCGATGTTTGACGGAATGATCTTGCCTTCCTTTGACAAATTCTTGGAGATGTCCTACACGTAGCAGATCTTCCAAATGATACCTTAGCCGGTGACATTGGTCAGTAGAATGGCCATGACTGCGATGGAAATCACAGTAGACTGTTTTGTCTGCAGTGAACTTGGTGTCGGGCTGCAGTGGATTAGGCCATCGAAGGAACTCTTCGTGCTGAATGCGATCGAGGATTTGCTCGATTGGTAGATTCCACTCGGTGAAAGTGGTCTTCTTTGGAGGAGATCGGCGTCCATCGTTTCTTGACCGCTTGTTGGCTGAAGGAGTTGTTGCCTCTGCGTTGTGAGCCTTGGCAGCATATTTTGGAGCTTCTCTTTCAACAGGTCTTCGCTTTGTTTCTCGCCCTTTTCGGGCGACTTGATCATCTTCGACCTCAATCTCTCTCTGGATCCGATCAAACATAGAACCCAGAGAAGGAGGGGGATTGCGAATGAAGTCGTTGTAGATGTGTAGATCGAAGCGGAGAGCGTTCTGGAAAGCCAACATGATGGCTTCATCATCCAGATGTCTTCCAGAGAGGGCAACATGCTCATTACGAAATCTCCTAGTGAAGCTGCGGAGAGTCTCGTCGGCACCCATCCTTAGCCGATAGAGAGAGTCGAGCTTCTTCTCTGGCTTCAGATTGAGTTGATAATGCTGCACGAAGAGTTTAGCTAAAACATCGAATTGGGTGATGGACCCAGCTCGGAGATTGTGATACCAGTCGAGAGACGGCTCATCGAGACTTCATGCGAAGGTGCGGCAGAGCACGTTGTTTTCTTCTTCATGCGGCGTTAGAGCTTGCTTGAATGCGAGGATGTGGAGAGTAGGATCTCCTCGGACGCAGTTGAATTTGGGGAGGATAGGAGTTCTCCATACCCTTGGAAATGTTGACTCGAAAAGGCTTCGATGTAGAGGTCCGGCAGAGGAATAGCCATCCCTACGACCATGTCCTAGACCTAGAGGTGGGTCAAGAGGCAAGATCGCAAGGTCTTGCTCAGGCATTGAAGTATTTGCTGGTTGAAGTCGGTGTCGAAGGTCCGATCCGAGTCCTCGTTGAGGTGGAATGGATGGGGAAATTCGACTCTTTGAAGGAGCGCCTTTCATTTGGTGCCTCCTTGGTATGTTGAGCTTTGAAGGTGCCCTCTTGTCGCAGTTGCGGCCAGAAGACGATTGGGAAGACTCGTCATCGAGGCGGTCCCAAACACTCTGCTTCCAGGGAGCAGCAGAGGGAGTTGGGTCACGTCGAATCCTCTCGAGGGCAGTAGTGCCCATTGACCTCCGTTGCTCGGAGTGGATCGAATGTCGAGGAAGATCAACCCTCTCACTTGTAGAGGGGATAGGTAGAGCGATCCCAACCTCGGAAGCTGCTTTCTTAAGAGCATCCCTCTCAGCGGTGAGGGTGGCATTTTGCTTCGCCAATTGGAGGAGTTGGAAGTCGACCGCCGAAATTTGATAGGTCGATGGAGGATCTTCAGCAGGAGCGGGGGCTGTTTGCCCAATTGACTGTCGTGCGGGGTGGACGATCGGCCGATCGACGGATCTTCCACTCCCTGAACGAACCCCCATCTCGGGGATAGCAAGGGGCTGTCCGAAGTTGAGCCTTTGACTCATTGAACGAGTCTCAGGACGAGCTTGTTGTTGAGTGTTACTTCCTTCTGGTTGACCCTGGTGTTTCGTCCTCGCCATTCAGAGAGCGAAGGGTGCAACGAGAGTGCCGACGTCCGATCAGTTATTTGATCAACCGAGGAGGCGAGGAAGTTTGGCTATCAAGATCGATTGTATGCTCAACCGATCAGGTAGTAGCGGAGAGCTCGACTTTTTGCTCGAATCCCACAGACGGTGCCAAACTGTGGGGGAAAATCTTCATGCCGACCCGAAGACTTTCGCAGCACCAGTCAATTGAAGTTGAAGTTGACATCGAAGATCGTTGTTCGATCTGTTGATTGAAGTTGAAGCCTTTGATATGTAAACAGAGAGATGCAATCAGAGAGAGTGTTTGACACGAGAAGTGATCTCGGAGTTCAGCCGAAGCCTACGTCTCCGTGCTATAGGGTGCAACCCGAATTCACTAATACTTCTCTCGAAGTAACCTCGACAGGCCGAGTGCTACAAAATCCTTTTTTGATCTCTTCAAAGACAAGAAGATGATCAAGTAGAGGTGAAGGGTGAGAAGATAGAAATTCCAGAGCTCTGGTTCTGAAAGTCAGATCTCAGAGTGGAAAATGGATTTCGGATCCTTTTACATTCGAAGGCTCTGCTATTTATAGGATTTTTTGGTGGTAAATGGCGGTTTCTGCTGCAGCATCTGGGGATCCTCCAGGTAAAGCTGGCGGGCCCTGCTACCGTCTTCTGGGGGATTCCACAGGCTCTTGGTCCCACCAGGCAGGGCCGGTGGGTTCCGCGATAGTACTCGTGGGCCTACCATGCAGGGCCGGTGGGTCCCGTGGTAGTTGGTAAACTTCTGCCAAAATTTGCACCCACAGCTAGGGCCAGCCCTAGATAGATTTGGATAGAGGGGGGTCGATTATTAGGGATTTCCAGTGTCTATCGTGAAGCTTGGACGAAAAAACCCTTCACGAAAAGTGGAAAACTAAAAGAGAGACTGAGTGAGGTGCGCTACTCAGAATTGAGTTCCGTCAGCGCCTATGAGCTTCTGGAATTATCCCGCTCATTCTAAGATCCATATTCAATGTGTTCTGAGCCATATTTCAGTATTTACCAAAATACCCCTACGGCCCATAATACATGTGAATTAGGTTCTTAGGCTCCCAGGTTGCGCTCCATCGTGCTACTTCGCATCCAACGTATCCAACTAGGTCGGGAAACAATTTCTATACACAATGACAGGGTAGAACATTCAGGGTTCGGGATCTCTAGCTCCAACTAGATCCCTGATTAACTGTTCCGGTGACACACC
Source organism: Chamaelirium japonicum (assembly GCA_947650365.1). Taxonomy (NCBI): domain Eukaryota; kingdom Viridiplantae; phylum Streptophyta; class Magnoliopsida; order Liliales; family Melanthiaceae; genus Chamaelirium; species Chamaelirium japonicum. The sequence goes on from OX393558.1 coordinate 6,828,771, forward strand.
GAAAGTTTCGTTAATCAGCCCTAATCCGATTAACCCGCGTAGCCACCCAGAGTGCGATGCGAGTTGAACTCTAGTGATCCTAAACTTATGTTACTCCCTCGTAACCCTGTTCTCTACTATACTCCGATAATCCTTAGTCCCTCCTATTACTGGTGCCATGATACGACTCGGGCGGTGGGAAGCACCGTCAGATCCCGATCGATCATCTGACTAGGGTTTGATGACTTGTCATCTATAACACCACACACCTTCCGGTGCTATGCCTAGCATCCGGAACATCGTCAGTCATATTGACGACCACCAGGCCTGGGTTAACTGTGTGGACAGATTGATTCATCAAAACGCACCCATCCAACACTGGACGTCGGATAACCTGTAGGGATTACATGTCACTCAAGCGCCAGCCGGGTAACCCAACGCACTGTGGTATTGGACTATGGAAGGTCCGCACACGTTGGCACATCAAAGCACCACACAACTGGTTGGCCCAGTGAACATGGTCCGTCAGGGTTAAGGACATATTATCTATAGTAGTAAGACGGTTTATGCACCAGTGTCTGAATCACTGAACTGTGCACCGTCTTGGTTCCTATTCAACACGATCATTGTGCTTGGTCAGGTGAATGGGAATCCCACGTTCCCGTAGTAGAGACTTCACCACATCCTCTACCTGCCAACAGCTTATTCTCGGTGAAGCGACCGGTATCACCTAAGCTGTGAACTAGTTCTAGGTCTACATAGAACTAGTCCACTGGTCTCCCAAGCATGGATCCTCCATGCGCCTCAGTGGCCTACTGTGTTCCCTAGGGTCCTTTTATTATATGAGTATTATCATATACCAGAGTAGTATTATAATTAAAGCAATAACCAAAGGCATCTTTATTAATGTTAATACAGAAAATCCACGCTAAGGACACACGAGCTACAATAATCTCCCACTTGGCCTAGCGGGGAACAACAGTCTTAACTCTCATGGCATCCACGTGCTTCTCAAAAGCCTTGGTTTGTAACACCTTTGTGAAAGGGCCCGCCATGTTATCTGCAGACGCCACCTGAGTCACTGCAACCTCCCATCGCTTCTGCAAGTCCCGGATAATGTAGTATTTCTGCTCGATATGCTTGCTCTTCTAGTGATATCTTGGCTCCTTGGATTGTGCTACCGCTTTACTATTGTCACAATAAAGGACAATAGGATCTTGAGCTCCCGGTACGCATCCTAAGTCCGTGAGGAACTTTTTGAGCCACACCGCCTCCTTAGCTGCTTCGCACGCCGCAACGTACTCAGTCTCTGTCGTCGAATCCGTGATGCATCCCTGCTTCACGCTCCTCCAACTGACAGCTCCTCCTCCTAATGAAAACACAAACCCTGATGTCGATCTCCTAGATTCCGGATCTGATGCAAATTCAGAATCCGTATATCCAATCGGCATCAATTCCTGTGAAGAGTAAACTAACTCATAATCTCTCATCCTATGGAGATGCTTGAGTATGCTTTTCACAGCAGTCCAGTGCCCTGGCCCCGGATTTGATTGATACCTGCCCATCATGCCTACTGCATACCATATATCTAGTCTTGTGCACTGCATATCATATATTAGACTCCCTACAGCCGAAGCATAAGGTATCTTATGCATCTCTGCCCTCTCCTCAGGAGTCTTAGGACCCTGATCCTTGGATAACTTCATTCCATGTCTGAATGGAACCAGTCCCTTCTTGGAGTAATGCATACTGAATCTGACCAAGATAGTATCTATGTAGGCTGACTGTGACAGCGAGAGAGTCTTGTTCTGGTGATCTCGAGTTACCTTGATCCCCAGAATATAACTCGCTTCACCCAGGTCTTTCATGTCAAATTGAGAGGATAACCACACCTTCACTGTAGATAATGTTCCAACATCGTTTCCAATGAGCAGGATATCATCTATGTAAAGCACTAAAAAAACTACTGCAGTCTTATCGCTCCTTTTATAAACATATGGTTCATCCACGTTCTATTCAAATCCATAAGACTGGATAGCCTGATTAAAACGCATGTTCCAACTTTTGGATGCTTGCTTCAGTCCATAAATGGACCTTTGTATACCAGACTTTCCTGACCTTTTGCGACAAAGCCTGGAGGCTGAGACATATAGATGTCTTCTTCCAAATCCCTGTTGAGGAATGTGGTCTTGACGTCTATTTGCCAGATCTCCTAATCATAATGGGCTGCAATGGACAAGAGAATCCGGATAGACTTAAGCATAGCCACTGGCAAAAAGGTTTCGTCATAGTCGATCCCTTCTCGTTGGGTATAACCCTTAGCGACTAGTCTAGATTTGTAAGTCTCAACGGTACCATCTAAACCTCTTTTTCTTTTGTACACCCACTTACACCCAACAGGTTTAATGTTGTGAGGTGGTGTTACAAGTGTCCAGACCGAGTTTTGGGACATCGATGTCAGTTCTGCCTCCATGGCTTCCTGCCATGCTGCATGGTCAGAGGATACCATCGCTTCATCATAGTTCAGAGGATCATCCTCTTGAAACTCTGGATCTACCATAAAGGCTTCTCTAATGTATCTATCATGAGCACTTGTGGTCCTCCCACTGCGACGAGCCTGCGGTGGTTCCATAGGAGTCGATTCTACAATATCGTTTATCTTAGTGGTATCGGCTCCCACTACGTTTTCTGTCTGCGTACTCCCATTAGTACCAAGCAATTCTTCAAGAACTACTTTACAGGTGGGCTTATGGTCTATTAAATAATCCTGCTCCAGGAATACGGCGTTCGTCGAGACAATAACCTTTCTATCCTCAGGATCATAAAATAAACCACCCTTTGTCCCTTTTGGATACCCAACGAATAGATATACCTTAGTTTTTAACTCTATCTTATCTCGCTTGTCCTTTCGCATATGTACTGGACAACCCCAAATCCTAAAGTGCTGTAGGCTTAGCTTTCGCTTCAACCACATCTCCTATGGAGTTAGGGGTACTAATTTTGATAGAATAAAGTTCAAAGTATATGCTGCCGTCTCTAGGGTATATCCCCAAAAACTAGGTGGCAATGTTACATAACTCATCATAGTCCGAACCATATCTAACAAAGTTTGGTTTCTCCTCTCAGATACACCGTTCTGTTGTGGTGTCCCTGGTGCAGTCAACTGGGATACGATCCCATGCTCACGCAGGTACCTAATAAATTCATCCGATAGGTATTCGCCTCCTCGATCCGATTGAAGACTTGATACTTTTACCCGTCTGCTTTTCTGCTTCAGCTCTGAACTCCTTGAACTTATCAAAGGATTCAGACTTTCGCCGCATTAGGTATATGTATCCAAACCTCGAGTGATCATCCGTGAAGGTGATGAAATACTTGAAGCCTCCTATAGCACGAACACTTATGGGCCCACATACATCAGTGTGTACCAACTCTAATACCTCCTTAGATCTGCTACCTTTTGCTCGGAAAGATCTTTTAGTCATCTTGCCTTCCAAGCAAGACTCATATGTCGGTAGGCTTTCTGAAACATCTGGACTTAAAAGTCCTACCTTAACCAACCTGTGAATCCTGTCTGAGGTTATGTGTCCAAGCCTTAGATGCCAAAGGAGTGTTGGATTATCTGAGAGATTTTTTCTTTTAGATGAATTAACCACACATGCTTCAGTTATGTTATCCTGCTTATGATTGGAGTTAATTACATAGAGAACATTCTGTATCTTTCCCTTACAAACAAAGGAACCATTCAATTTAATTGACACACCAAAAGTATCAAATAAAATTAAAAAACCTTCATTATTCAATAAGGAAACAGAAATTAAGTTTTGTCTCAAGGACGGTATATAAAGTATGTTTCTAAGTAATAAACTTCTTCCATCAAGAAACTGCAAGACGATATCTCCAACTGCTTCAGCCTCTCCCACGGTCTCAGTTCCTATGCTTAGGATCATCTCCCCATCACCCAGTTTTCTTATCTCCTTGAACCCCTGTAAATTATTGCAAGCATGGTTAGTGGAACCAGAATCCACAATCCATGAAACTGGAGAACTACTGGATACTACAAGGGATTCCACTATGTAGATTTGAGATATACCTGTCTCAGCCTTCTTGGGAGCCGCGCGATAGTCGCCCTTCTAGTGCCCCTTCTTGTCGCATCGGAAACATTTTCCTTTGGGCTTCGCCAGACCATTCTGCTTAGGAACCTGCAACTGCACCTGGCCCATCTTCATAGGCTTCTTAGACTTTCTTTTCTGAAACTTGCCTTTGGCTTTCAGAGAAGAATTCTGCTCTACGTTCAGGGATTGGGCTCCTACCTTCATCCCATCCTCTACCGCCTGGAGCGCCGCTAGGAGCTCTGCATTAGACATCTCCAATCGGTTAAGGTTAAAGTTGGTAATGAAGCCCTCAAACGCTCTTGACAGAGACGCAAGGAAAATGTCGGTCTGGATCTCTGTATCCAAGATGACATCGAAGGAACCAAGCTTGTTCACATAGCCAAACAATTTCAGCATATGATCCCGAACTAAAGTCCCCTCTGCCATCTTTGTGGACACCAATTTCTTGATGGTCAGGTAACGAGTTACCCGACTACGACCCTCAAACATTTTCTTTAGGTAGAGCATCATGTTTGAAGCAAAGGCCATGTCTTTGACTTGTTTCTGAAGGACGGTCTGCAAGGATGCCACTATATAGCACTTGCACATCTCATCAGCATCTAGCCAGTCTTTCCATTCCTTTAACTGGGCCTCAGTTGCACTTGGTCCTGGCATGGCCGGTTGAGGGGTACTTAGGGCAATTGTGTATTTGCCAACCCTTAGGGCGAGCATCAAGTTATGCTTCCAGTCTTCGTAGTTTGGTCCTGTAAGTTTGTTATCATTAAGTATGGAGGCAAGGGGGTCGAGCTTGGTCATGATTTCTGTAAACAATGGTTCAAAGCAAAATTAGGGTTTACTACAATCTATTTCATGGAATTTAGAAATAGATAATGTTTACTCCAGCCGCTATATCTTCACTATCTCAAATGGAGACATCCAGGAATCTAAATTCCCTGGGCTCAAGCACTGAGACTATCAGCCTTGAATTGGAGACAACATCTTGGTGAGAGCATGCAACCGCTTCTGCTAATGGGGTTTTTACGACCCAGTCTTCATCAGAATTACCCATGGTAAACTGAAAGACCTCCCAATCTCCTTTTGGCCAGCTTTATATGACCCGTATGTACAGCAACGGCGGCATCACATAAGCTTTCGGATGCTTCCCACAAATCTAGGTAGTGTCGACAGAGGGGTTCATAGGCTCCCGCGGTGCAGTAAAAAACCGTCACGCACTGCCACCGGCATCCTCCATGTCCCGTAGGAAACCACTAGGCGAGCCAGCATGGAAGGAAACACAGCTCTCATCTGGTGGGAATATCGAACTGCGTACCTCCCACCCAGACCCTTAGCCGGTTGATTGTGGAGGCCAGGGGCTCCCCTTTGGAGGGAACCTCTTACACATCCCTTCTTTATGAGGTTTTATGCATATCTAGAAAGGTCACGACCTCCTAGACTTAGACCCTGGTCTACCGTGCTCCCACTAGGATTACAAACCTTCCCGCAAAGCATTAGTATCTTCGGAAAATATCATAGTCCCTACCTTGAATACTCAGCTTTTGCCTTTCTCGCAAGGATCACATTACATAGATTCCAAGGATCCCGATACTTCACTAGTTTGCCCATAATCCTAAGATCTGGAGCCTAGCCTAAGGTCAACATGGAAAGGACTCCCACTACGATGACGCCTCATTCACAATTTGATGCCTGATGTCATAGTAGACCTCATCTCATTATAGGTTTCGATGCTGGCCAAATAGGGACATCCGACAACCTCCGCCGGACCTCAACCTAATGGTGGCATAACCAAATCATGATGAGTTCATACTACCATCAAACGTCATCTAGAAATGGGTATCACACAGTAAAATCCTAACCTAACATGGTCGCTAAGACCACGTGGGGAAAGGGCATCCCACTAGGGTTATCATACTTCTTATGGAGACATTAGTTAATTATCTCTAAACAAATCAAACATTGCGTCTATCTCGGTGTGCAGTACTTGGCTACCTGAACTACCACGAGGGCGGTTACCACCTTTCCTTTTAGCTAGCCACCGGATTCACACATGTTAGAACCATATAGAGACACCGATAAATCCAAAAGCTCAGTACTAACCCTAAGCTTGATCTAGAGACAAACTCACAAGCAAGATAGATAATCATATTATCATCGGGGTTCTCTAAACACTAAATAAAGAGAAACAATAGAAATAACATCCAAACTGAATCAAGTCCAGGGTCCGACCCCTGAACCTGAATGGCACAGCCAAGATATCCTCCTCTTCCGTTCTGCATGATCTCTGATAACGATCCCCATCATCGCCAACGTGCACGCTTTCGCCGGGTCTTTGCATGCCATGGTACCGCTTGCCCGAACCGTGGATGTAGCATCTTCTTTTTCTTCCTATGACCGAAAAACTAACACGCTCTGAGCAAGTGCTCGTTCGTGTACAATTTCACTAGAAAGAAAAGAAAACAATCCTAGAAACAAGGCTAGGGAACCGAGGATGGTCAACCCCTACCCTCGCCTATTTAGAGCCTTAAAATCCACAAGCACTATATTAATCAATGCAAAAATTAAATCCGGGGTCCGACCCCCAGAAGCATGCAATCACAAATTACTATTCAGCGTGGCACCTGCAAAAAGATGATACATAGCACAATCCATATGCAATCACAAATTACTATTCATGCTTGAAACATACACCAAAGCGTGCTCTGATACCAATTGTTGGAATTGGATCCGCTTATCAGAGTCGCAGCGGAAGCAAAAATAGATCCGAAGATCATACGGTGTATGTTTCATTATAATTAATTCTACAAAACAATCTACATACAAATCTATGATATTAGCATATGTGCGGACACCCTAGAGGCATACTACGATCTACGGAAGACATGCATGCATCTAGTTAAGTGTTTAGAATCATCATACCTTTTTGGATCTATGATCCAGAGATGACGGAACGATAAAGAACCGCACTTAAATCGCAAGGGAAACTGTCGGATAGCACCTTGTCCTTTGTGAATTAAAGAATCCTCGAAATCCCGTCTCTGAGTACAAGGATTACTAGCCGACGGAGGAATCCGTTGCGAAGACGATGGCGAGCCGCGAGATTTTCTCCTCCTCTTTCTCCTTTCTTGCTTCTCCTTCCTTCTTCTTTCTTTTCCCTTCTTCTTCCTCACTTTCCTTGGCCGAAACCATAAAGGAGGAGCAAAGGAGGGGGGTTCGGATTTTTGGAGGAGAGGGAGCATTAGGCCGAGAGGGGGGTTCGAATTTTTAGAGGAGAGGGAGCATTAGGCTGGCCCCTCACTCTCCCTATTATCTTATAGGGCCGGTCTCCCATGGCTTCAAGGAAGCTAGGGCCAGCCCTAGATAGATTAGGATAGAGGGGGGTTGGTTATTAGGGATTTCCAGTGTCTATCATGAAGCCTGGACAAAAACACCCTTCACGAAAAGTGAAAAACTGAAAGAGAGACTGAGTGAGGTGCGCTACTCGGAATTGAGTTCCATCAGCGCCTATGAGCTCCTGGAATTATTCTGCTCATTCTAAGATCCATATTCAATGTGTTCTGAGCCATATTTTAGTATTTACCAAAATACCCCTACGGCCTGTAATACATATGAATTAGGTTCTTAGGCTCCGAGTTTGAGCTCCATCGCGCTACTTCGCATCCAACGTATCCAACTAGGTCAGGGAACAATTCCTATACATAGCGACAGGGTGGAACCTTCAGGGTTCGGGATCTCTACCTCCAACCGGATCCCTGATTAACTATTCTGGTGCACACCGAAAGTTTCGTTAATCAGCCCTAATCCGATTAACCCGCGTAGCTACCCAGAGTGCGACGCGAGTTGAACTCTAGTGATCCTAAACTTATATTACTCCCTCATAACCCTGTTCTCTACTATACTCCGATAATCCTTAGTCCCTCCTATTACTGGTGCCATGATACGACTCGGGCGGTGGGGAGCACCGTCAGATCCCGATCGATCATCTGACTAGGGTTTGATGACTTGTCATCTATAACACCACACACCTTCCGGTGCTATGCCTAGCATCCGGAATATCGTCAGTCATATTAACGACCACCAGGCCTGGGTTAACTGTGTGGACAGATTGACTCATCAAAACGCACCCATCCAACACTGGACATCGGATAACCTGTAGGGATTATATGTCACTCAAGCGCCAGCCGGGTAACCCAATGCACCGTGGTATTGGACTATGGAAGGTACACACATGTTGGCACATCAAAGCACCACACAACTGGTTGGCCCAGTGAACATGGTCCCTCAGGGTTAATGACAAATTATCTATAGTAGTAAGACGGTTTATGCACTAGTGTCTGAATCACTGAACTGTGCACCGTCTTGGTTTCTGTTCAACACGATCATCGTGCTTGGTCAGGTGAATAGGAATCCCACGTTCCCGTGGTGAAGACTTCACCACATCCTCTACCTGCCAACAACTTGTTCTCGGTGAAGCGACCGACATCACCTAAGCTGTGAACTAGTTCTAGGTCTACACAGAACTAGTCCACTGGGTCTCCCAAGCATGGATCCTCCATGCGCCTCAGTGGCCTACTGTGTTCCCTAGGGTCCTTTTATTATATGAGTATTATCATATACCAGAGTAGTATTCTAATTAAAGCAATAACCAAAGGCATCTTTATTAATGTTAATACAGAAAATCCACGCTAAGGCCATACGACCTACAACACAGAACCTATCCTCCATCCAGTTGCTCTTCCAAAAAACAGCTCCCTTATAGGCGAAAGGGGTTAGCACGGCAGCTTGGAGATCCCACTGGTGTTGTTGCTCTGCCTACTTTTCCCTGTTGTCAATAGGCAAACTCTGTAGCTGTTGCCTGATCGGGCGACCTCCTGACCGAGCTGTAGGTGTTTGAGCTTTTCAAAGTGTTCTTTAAACCATACCAGGGGTGACCTCTTTCGTATGCGAGCCAATCGTGTATGGTTAGGGCAAACTATGGGTGTTTGTAGATATCATTCAAAGTTTCCTATTAGCAAGGTGAGATCTCTCTGTATGCGAGCTAGAGCTGGGCTTTTGGCAAGCTACGGGCAGCGATCGAGATACTCTTTTTAACCGGCGGGCTGCGTGGAGAGCTTTGACTTGCAGTACCTTATGAATGAGACCTCGTGGAAGATGCTGCTCTGTCCCTGGGATATAATAATCCACTACTATGAGCTACAGGCAAGCTGTGAGTGTCAGCCATGGGCAGTCTCTTCCGTGTGCGAGCTAATCACACGCGGCCAGGGTAAGCCCCGGGCGAGCTACGGGCGTAAGCCTCGAGCGGCCTTTAAATATTGGGGGAAATTTTTGTTGGCTCTTGAGCTCGACCTGCAAGGCAAAGAAGACGTGAGAACGACTGGCTCCGTCAGGAGCGCAGCTCAAGTTAGTAATGATTCGGGCAAGGGAGAGCTGAAGTAGTCAAAAAGTGTTAGGGTTTTTGAGTTTCGAACCTGTACTTTGGAGCCAGGGATCATACCTTTATAGACTCTTGCAGACCGCCAGAAATGGACACGTGGCCATTCTTTCCCGCACATTCTACACCTTCACGTGCCAGCCCATATAGTCCCTTAATGGCTTTTGTCATTTAGCCTGGCAGGCGGTGGTGAGGGGAGGTACGCCGGTTTTGTCCATATCAGGTAGAGATTTCAAAAGGCTTCAGTCGAGAGTCCTAGACCGTCTCTAGATGGCTCCTGTAGCTCACAGTTGTCCACATAGTTCCACGAGGGTGGTGACATCTGGTGATTTGGTACCGCCTTATTGGGGTGACCTCTGGGGAAAAAGAGGGTGGTCTCCTTGATTATCGCATGATCGGGCGGGCTCCTGGTCATAGGAAGACCTTCAGAACCTCTCCTCCATCCAGTTGCTCTTCCGAAAGACGGCTCCCTTGTGGGTGAAAGGGGTTAGTACAGTAGCTTGGAGATCCTACTGGTGTTGCTGCTCCGTCTACTTTTCCCTATTGTCAATAGGCAAACTCTATGGCAGTTACCTTATCGGGGAAGCTCCTGACCGAGCTGCGTTTGAGCTTTTCGAAGTGTTCTTTAAACCATGCCAGGGGTGACCTCTTCCGTATGCGAGCTAATCACGTATGGTCAGGGTGAACTGTGGGTTCTCATAGATATCATTCTAAGTTTCTTATTAGTAAGGGGCGATCTCTTCACTTGAGAGCTAGAGCTGGGCTTTCGGTGGGCTACGGGTAGCGATCGAGATACTCTTTTCAGCCAGCGGGCTATGTGGAGAGCTTTAACTCACAGTACCTCATGAATGAGACCTCGTGGAAGATGCTGCTATGTCCCTGGGACGTAATGATCCGCTACTATAAGATCCAGGAGAGCTATGAGCGTCAGCCACGAGCCTCATCCACGTGCGAGCTAATCACACGCAGCCAGGGTAAGCCCCGTCGAGCTACGGGTGTAAGCCTTGAGCGGACTTTTCTGTGTGTGATCTGATTATGGCAATTAGGGTAAGCCTTGGGTGAGCTGGGCTACCTCTTCCCGTATACGAGCTGGTCGCATGCGATCGGGGTGATGCCTCAGGCAGGCTATGGGCGGCCTCTCCATCGTGCGATCTGATCGGGGCGGTCTGGATAAGCTACTTGGAAGTGTTTTTTATACTACAAGACCTGTTCTGGTCACAAGACTGCTTGCCCAAAATTAGGGTTGACCTCAAGTCTTGAGCTCCTTTTAAGGGGTGGTATCTTCTTCGATCGATCGTGGTCACCCTAGAGTGTGCCCAAAGACAAGAGCGATCACCATGAGGACTTCTGTCGTCTCGTCATGTCCTTCCCTGCTATTGCCACGTAGTCGATGAGCGGGTAACATTTTTCGGCACCATCAGGATCATTATTTATATAGCATATTATAAGAGAAGTCCAAATAATAGAATACTCTTTCTCATATATGTGCCTACACATGGTGGCCCACTCTAATTGATAAGGCTGACTGTATCATGGAAGCATACAACTATGTATCAAAAGGGTGACCTATAATAATTGTATATGTGTGGTCAAAATATAAAAAGTCTTATAGCTAGGAAGGGTCTCTCTATTGTGGGATCCATATTTATATAGTAGATTATAATAGTAGTCTAAGTGGGGCCCACTCTAGTTGACAGGGTTGACTAAATTATAGAAGCGATATCTATGTATCAAAGGGGTGACTTTAACACTCGCATTTGGGAGGCCAAAATATAAAGAGTCCTAAAACTACGTGGGGTCCAACTATTGTGGGAACCTCTTTATATAGTTGATTACGAGAGAAATCCTAGTTGGGCCCACTCTAGTTGACACGGTCTACTATATTATATGAGGTACCTCTATGTATCAAAGGGGTGACTTTAACACATATATCTGTATGGTCAAAATATAAAGAGTATATAGCTAAAAGGGTCCCACTATTATAAGATTTTTATTTATATAATACATTACAAGAAGAGTTCATATGGGGCCCACTTCTGTTGGCAAGGTCAACTATATTATGGGAGGTATATTTATATATCAAAGGGGTGACTTTAACATCCATATCTGTATGGCCAAAAATCTAAAGAGTCCCATAGATAAAAGGGGTCTCACTATTGTTGGATCCTTATTCAAGTATTAGATTCTGAGAGGAGTCCAAGTGGGGCTAACTCTAGTTGACATGATCGATATAATTATTTAAGGTTCCATCTATGTGTCAAATGAGACTTTAACACCTGTATATGTGTGGCCAAAATATAAAGAGTCCCATAACTAGGAGGGGTCTCATTAATATGGAATCCTTATTCATGAAGTAGATTACGAGAGAAGTCCAACTGGAGCTCACTCTAGTCAATAAGTTTGACAACATTATAGAGGGTATATCTATGTGTCAAATGGGTAACTTTAACACCCGCATGTGTGTGGCCAAAATATAAAGACTCACATTACGATAAAGGGTCCCACTAATATAAGATTCTTATATATATAATAGATTACGGGCAGAGTCCAAGTGTGTCCCTATCTAGTTGACAAGGTCGACTCATTAGAGAGTGGTACATTGAATATTAAAAAAAAAAGTATATCTATATGTCAAATAGGTGACTTTAATGCCCGCATATGTATGGCCTAAATATAAAGTCTCATAGCTAGGTGGGGTTCTACTGTTGTATAATCCTTATTTAAGCAGTAGATTATGAGAGGAGTCCAAGTGGGTCCCACTCTAGTACATATGGTCGACTATATTATAAGGGGTACTTCTATATATCAAAGGGGTGACTTTAACATCTGTATCTGTGTAACCAGAATATAAATAGACCCATAGGTAGGAAAGGACCCACTATTATGGGATCCTTATTCATATAGTAGATTATGAGAGGAATTGAAGTGGGGCCCGCTCTAGTTTACAAGGTTACCTAGATTATAAGGGGGTATATCTATATGTCAAAGGTATAACTTTTACACCCCAATTTGTATGGCCAAAATATAAGGAGTTTTATTGCTATGAGGGGTCCCACTTTTGTGAGATCTTTATTCATGTAGTAGATTATGAGAGGAGTCCAAGTGGGGCCTAACTCTAGTTGATATGGCCGACTTTATTATAGGGGTACATCTATGTGTCAAAAAGGTAACTTTAACACTCGTATCTATGTGGCCAAAATATAAAGCATTCTACAGCTAGGAGGGGTCCCAATATTCTTGGATCCTTATTCATATTGTAGATTAGAAAAAAAGTACCAGTAGGGCCTACTCTAGTTGACAAGGTCAATTATATTATAGGGGATACATCTATTTTATAAATGGGTGACTTTAACACACGTATCTATGCGGCCAAAATATAGAGACTCTAATATTTAGGGAGGGTCACGCTATTGTGGCATCCTTATTCATGTAGTAGATCATGAAATGAGTCTAAGTAGGGCCCACTACAGCTGACTAGGTCGACTACATTATAAAGGAGTATATTTATGAGTCAAATGGTTGACTTTAACATCCGTATCTGTGTGGCCAAAAAACAAATGTCTCTTAGATTGTAGGGGTCTTACAAAATTAGGATTCTTATTCCTACAGTAGATTACAGGAGGTGTCCAAGTAGGGCCTACTCCTGTTGAAACGATTGACTACACCATAAGGGGTACATTTATATGTCAAAGGGCTGACTTTAACACCCATATCTGTGTAGTAAAAATATAAAGAGCCCTATAGCTAAGAGGGGTCCAACTGCTATTGGATCCTTATTTATATAGTAGATTACAAGAGGAGTATAAATAGGCCCACTCAAGTTAGACGATCGACTATATTATAGGGGGTTACATCTATGTTTCAAAGTGATAATATTAATACCCGCATCTGTATGGCCAAAATATAAAGTGTAACATATCTAGAAGGGGTCCAACTATTGTGGGATCCTTATTTTTGTAGTAGATTACGATAGGAGTCCAAGTAGTGCCTACTCCAGTTGATAAGGTAGACTATATTATTGAAGGGTACATCTATGTATCAAAGGGGTAACTTTAATACTCGCATCTTTGTGGCCAAAATATAAAGAGTCTAATAGCTAGGAGGGGCCCCAAAAATATAGGATCCTTAAAATATAGTAGATTATGAGAGAAGTCCGAGTGGGGCTCAATCTAGATGAATAGGTCGACTATATTATAGGGGGTACATCAAGGTATCAATGGGGTGACTTTAACACCCATATCTGTATCTTCAAAATATAAAGAGTCTCATTGCTTAGAGAGTTCTTACTATTATGGGATTCTTATTCATATAGTAGATTACGAGAGGAGTCCATGTGGGATCTACTCCAGTTGAAAATATTGACTTTATTATAGGGGGTATATCTATTTGTTATATAGATGACTTTAACTCCCGTATATGTATGGCCAATATATAAAGAATCTCATAGTTAGAAGGGGTCCCATTATTGTGAAATCCTTATTCTTGCTGTAGATTACGAGAGAAATCCAAGTGGGTCCCACTCAAGTTAACAAGGTCGGCTATATTATTGAGGGGTACATCTATATATCAAATAGATATATTTAACACTCGCATCTGTATGGCTAAAATATAAAATCCCATAGGTAAAAAGGGTCCCACTATTATGGGATCCTTAATTATGTAGTAGATTACGAGATGAGTCCAAACGGGGCTTACTCTAGTTGACAAGGTCAACTATATAGAAGGGGATACATTTATTTGTCAAAGGGATGACTTTAACACCCGTATCTGAGTAGCCAAAATATAAAAAAGTCCCATAGCTAGGTGTGGTTCCACTATTGTGGGATCCTAATTGATGTAGTAAATTACAAAAGGAGTCCAAGTGGGTCCTACTCAAATTAATAAGTTTGACAATATTATTAGGGGGTACATCTATATGTCGAAAAGGTAACTTTAACTCTCGCATCTATGTGGCCAAAATATAAAGATTCTTATTGCTTAAAGGGGTCTCACTATTGTGGGATCCTTATTCATTCTGTAGATTATGAGAGAAGTCCATGTAGGGCCCACTCTAGTTAACAAATTCAACTATATTATAGGTCGCATGGTACATCTATGTGTCAAAAGGATAACTTTAACACTTGTATGTGTATGGCCAAAATATAAAGAGTCTCAAAGGTAAGAGGGGTTCCAATATTATAGGATCCTTATTTATATAGTATATTACGAGAGAAGTCCAAGTGGGGCCAACTCCAGTTGATAAGGTCGACTATATTATATAGGGGTAGATCCATTTGTCAAAGGGGTGACTTTAACACCAATATTTGTGTGGCCAAAATATAAAAGAGTTCTATAGCTAGAAGGGGTCCTGGTATTATAGGATCCTTATTCATGCAGTAGATTACGAGATTAGTCCAAGTGGGGCCAACTCTAGTTGACAAAGTTGACTATATTATAGGTGGTTACATCTATGTGTTAAAGGGGTGACTTTAATGCCCGCTTTTGTGTTGCCAAAATATAATTTGTCCCATAGTTAGAAGGTATCCCACTATTGTGGGATCTTTATTCATATAATATATTATAAGAGGTGTTTAAGTGAGACGTACTCAAGTTGATAAGATCGACGATATTATAGGGGGTATATCTTTGTGTCAAATGGGTGATATTAACACTCGAATGTTAGTGACTAAAATATAAAGATCCCATTGCAAGGTGGGGTCTAATTATTAAGGGATCCTTATTTATGTATTAGATTATGAGAGAAGTCCACGTAGGGTCTACTCCAATTGACAAGATCGGCTAATTTATTGGGGGGTACATCTATGTGTCAAAAGGGTTACTTTAACTCCTGCAGCTGAATGGCCAAAATATAAAGTCTTATAACTAGAAGGGGGTCTAACTATTATAGGACCCTTATTCATATAGTAGATTACGAGAGAAGTCCAAGTGGGACCCACTCTAGTTGACAAGGTCGACTATATTAAAGGAGGGTACATCTATGTATCAATGGGGTGACTTTAATGCCCATATCTATATGGCTAAAATATAAAGAATCTCATTTCTAGGAGGGGTTTACTATTGTGGGATCCTTATTTATATAGTAGATTATAAGAGGAGTCCAAGTGAGGCCCACTGTAGTTGATAATGTCGACTTAATTATTATGGGGTACATTTATATGCCAAAGAGGTGACTTTAATACC
Source organism: Chamaelirium japonicum (assembly GCA_947650365.1). Classification (NCBI taxonomy): domain Eukaryota; kingdom Viridiplantae; phylum Streptophyta; class Magnoliopsida; order Liliales; family Melanthiaceae; genus Chamaelirium; species Chamaelirium japonicum. The sequence goes on from OX393558.1 coordinate 6,844,470, forward strand.
TATATCTATATAACCAAAATTCATAACTAAGAAGGGTCCTACTTTTGTAGAATCCTTATTTTTGTTATAGATTATGAGAGAAGTCAAAGTGAGGCCCACTCCAATTACCAAGGTTGACTATATTATAGAGGAATATATCTATATGGCAAAGGGGTGACGTTAATACCAGTATCCGTGTGGCCAAAATATAAAGACTCACGTAGCTAGAATAGGTCCCATTATTGTGGGATCCTTATTCATGTTATAGATTACGAGAAGAGTCCAAATGGGGCTCACTCCCTTGACAAAGTTGACTATATATATATATATATATATATATATATATATATATATATATATATATATATATATATATATATAATATCCACACCAAACACATAAGAAATTGACCAATTTGCTCGTGTCCGCACGATGACTTCTTAAGGGGGTCACCAATTCTTGTACTATTTTCACCCGAGCATGTTTAACTACGGAGTTCTTACAAAATCTGTAGTAGTACATGATTTTAAAATGCATCTTCTTTGCTTGGGAGAGAAAATTATATACGTAGCTCAGGATCTCCTTCTCTTCAGGCGATATAGAGCAAACTTATGGTCTTGTACACCTCACCTCATATTATCCACCCCTTAAGGGCTATGTTGGATCTTGGTCATCATAATCCACCCCTTAAGGGCTACATATATATATATATATATATATATATATATATATATATATATATATATATATATATATATGTATGGATATACCCCTCCCATTGTGATAAAAACCAACTCTGATACCATTTTGTAACATTCGCCCCAAACATACATAAAATTATCTGCTCTGCCTATACCCGATGACTTCCCAGGGGGTCACCCATCCTTGTACTACTCTTGCCCGAGCATGTTTAACTACGGAGTTTTTATGAAATCCGTAGTGGTATACGATTTTAAAATACATCTTCTATATTTGGGAGAGAAAATTATTTAAATAGCTCAGGATCTCATTCTCTCCAAGTATTGTGGAGCTAACTGGTGGCCTTGTACATCTTATCTCACCTCTTCCATCTTGGAATCACAGCCTTAGGATTCTTGACTCTTGGATCTTGGTCATCACAATACATCTATATATCAAATGTGTGTATTTAACACCCGCATTTGTGAGGCTAAAATATAAAAAGTCCTATAGGTAGGAGGTGTCCCACTATTATGGGAACCTTATTTATGTAGTAGATTACGAGAGGAGTCCAATTAGGGCCTATTCTAATTCACAAGGTTGATTGCATTATTGGGGGATATATCTATATATTAACACTTGTATATGTGTGGCCAAAATATAAAGAGTCTCATAGCTAGGAGGGGTCCTACTATTGTGGGATCCTAATTGATATAGTACATTATGAGAGAAGTCCAAGTGGGTCCACTCAAATTGACAAGGTCAATAATATTATAAGGGGGTATATCTATGTGTCGAATGAATTACTTTAACCCCCGTATCTATGTTGCTATAATATAAAGAGTCTCTATTATTAGGAGGGGTCCCTTTATTGTGGGATCCTTATTCTTATTTTAGATTACAAGAGGAGTCTAAGTAGGGCTCACTCTAGTTGACAAAGTCGACTGTATTATAGGTTGGTTCATCTATGTCTTAAATAGGTAACTTTAATACCCATATTTGTGTTACCAAAATATATAGTCTCATAGCTAGGAAGGGTCCTACTAGTGTGGGATATCTATTGACATAACAGATTAAGGAGTCAAAGTTAGGTCCACTCCAGTTGACAATGTCGACTATATTAGAGGGGGGTACATCTATATGCCAAAGGGTGACTTTAACACAGACATCTGTATGGCCAAAATATAAATATTCCTATAGCTAGGAGGGGTCATGTTATTACGGGATCCTTATTCATGCTGTAGATTACATGAAAAGTCCAAGTGGGTCCCACTCTAGTTGACAAAGTCGATTATATTATAGGGGGTTACATCTATGTGTGAATGGGTGACTTTAATACCCGCTTTCGGGTGGCCAAAATATAAAGGGTTATATAGTTAGGTGGGATCCCACTATTGTAGGGTTCTTATTCATATAGTATATTACAAGAGGAGTCAAAGTAGGGCCCGCTCCATTGGACAAGGTCGATAAACATTATATGGGGATATATTTATGTGTCAAAGGGGTGACCTTAACACTAATATTTTTGTGGCCAAAATATAAAGAGTCACATAGCATGGAGGGGTCTCACTATTATGGGATCCTTATTCATGTAGTAGATTATAAGAGGAGTTTACGTTATAAGGGGTACATCTACTTATTCATATAACAGATTATAAGTCGATTCCAAATGATACAAGAACTCCTCCTTATTTATGTTGGCCTGCACATGGGGTCCACTCCAGTTGATAAGACTGACTAAATCATAAAGGGGTACATCTATCTATCAAAGGGGTGAATTTAACACCCATATATTTGTAGCCAAAATAAAAAGAGTCCCATAGATAAAAGGGATCCCGTTATTATGGGATCCTTATTTATATAGTATATTATAAGAGAAGTACAAGTGATATAACGATACCTTTTTAGTTAAGTGGCATGCACATTGAGGCCCACTCTAGTTTATAAGGTCGACTACATCATGGGGGTACATTTATGTGTCAAAGGGGTGACTTTACCACCCCCATCTTTATAGCAAAAATACAAAAAGTCTCAAATCTAGGAGGGGCCCCTCTATTATGGGATCCTTATTCATGTACTAGATTATAAGAGTTACCCAAGTGAGACCATTCTAGTTGATAAGGTCGACTACATTATAGTGGGGTATATCTATATGTCAAAGGGGTGACTTTAACACCCGTATTTATAAGGCCAAAATATAAAAAGTCCCATAGCTATGAGGGGTGTCCTACTATTGTGGGATCCTTATTCATGTAGTAGATTACGGAAAGAGTTAGAGTGGGGTCCACTCCGGTTGATATGGTCAACTAAATTATCGTACATACATTTATATGTTAAATGGGTGACTTTAACACCCGCATCTATGTGGCAAAAATATAAAAAATCCCATAGCTAGGAGGGGTCCCACTATTGTGGTATCGTTATTCAAGAAGTAGATTACAAGAGGAATCCAAGTGGGGCCAACTCCAGTCGATAAAATCGATATAATTATAAGGGTTTACATCTATGTGTCAAATGGGTGACTTTAACATCCGAATAGGTAAGGCAAAAATATAAAGATTACCATTGCTAGGAGGGGTCCTACTAATATGAGATCCTTATATATATATAGTAGATTACGGGATGAGGCCAAGTGGGTCCTTCTGTAGTTGAGAAGGTCGACTCATTACAGAGGGGTTCATCGAATGTTTAAAAAAGGGGGTATACCTATGTATAAAAGGGGTGACTTTGACACCTACATCTGTGTTGCCTAAATATAAAGAGTCTCATAGATAGGAGGGGTTCCGCTATTATGGGATCTATATTCATTTAGTAGATTATGAGAGGTGTCCAAGTGGGACCCACTCCAGTTGACAAGATCGACTACATTATATAGGATACATCTATAGGTCAAAGGGGTGACTTTAGCACTGTATCTGTATGGCTAGAATATAAAAGAGTCTCATATCTAGAAGGGGTCCTACTATTATAGGATTTTTATTCTTGTAGAATATTACGAGAGGAGTCCGATTGGGGTCCACTCCAATTGACAAGGTCTATGTATCAAAGGGGTGACATTAACACTCAAATCTTTATGACTAAAATATAAAATGTCTTATAGCTAGGAGGGGTCCCAATATTATGGGATCCTTATTGATATTATAGATTACGAGAGGAGTTCAAGTGGGGTCCACTCTAGTTGACAATGTCGATTATATTATAGAGGGGTACATCTATGTATTAAATGAGTGAATTTAACACCCGTTTCTGTATAGCCAAAATATAAAAGCCTCATAGCTATGAGGGGTCCTACTAAGATGGTATCATTATTCTTATTATAAATTTTGAGAGGATTCCAAGTGGGGCCCTCTATAGTTGATAAGGTCGATTATATTATAAGGGGTACATTTATATATCCAAGGGGTAGCTTTAACACCAGTATCTGTGTGGCCAAAATACTAATTCTCATAGCTAGGAGGTTCCCATTATTGTGGGATCCTTATTCATATAGTCGATTACGAGAGGAGTCAAAGAAGGTCCCTCTCTAATTGACAATGTCGACTACATTATAGGGGGCACATCTATATGTTAAAGAGGTAACTTTAAAATCCGAATCTGTGTGGCCAAAATAAAAAAAAGGCACATAGCTAGAAGGGGACCCACTACTATAAGATTCTTATTCATGTAATAGATTATGAAAAGAGTCGAAGTAGGGCTCACTCCAGTTGACAAGGTCGGCTATATTATAAGGGGGTACATCTATGTGTTAAAGATGTGACTTTAATACCCGTATTTGAATTGCCAAAATATAATGAGTTTTATTACTAGAAGGGGTCCCACTTTTGTGGGATCTTTATTCATGTAATAGATTACGAGAGGAGTCCAAGTGGGGCCCATTCTAGGTTATAAGGTCTACTTTATCATGGGGGGTATATCTATGTCTCAAATGGGTGACTTTAACACTCGCACTTGTGTGGCCAAAATATAAAGAGTCCCTTAGCTAGGAGGGGTCCTACTATTCAAAAATCCTTATTCATGTTATAGTTTATGAAGGACGTGCAAGTAGGGTCCACTCTAGTTGGCAAGGTCGACTCCATTATAGAGGGTACATCTATTTTTCACAGAGTTGAATTTAACACCCATATCTATGTGACCAAAATATAAAGATACGCATATTTAGGAGGGGTCCCACTATTATGGCATCCTTCTTTTTATAGTAGATTATGAGAGGACTACAATTAAGGCCCATTTAAGTTGACAAGATCGGCTATATTATCGAGAGGTATATCTGTGGTTAAAGGTTACTTTAACACCCGCATTTGTATGGCCAAAATTAAAAGAATATTATAGATAGTAGGGGTCTCACTATTATGGGATCCATATTCATTTAGTAGATTACGAAAGGTATCCAAGTGGGGCCCACTTTAGTTGACAAAGTCGACTTATTACAGGGTGGTACATTTGTAGGTGAAAAGGGTGACTTTAACATCCATTTATGTGTTGCAAAAATATAAAGAGTCTTTTAGCTTGGAAGGATCGAACTATTATGAGATCCTTATTCATATCGTAGATTACAAGAGGAGTCCAAGTGGGGCCCACTCAAGTTAACAAGGTCAACTATATTATAAAGGGTTATATTTATGTCTCAAATGGTTGATTTTAATACCCGCATCTAGGAGGGGTCCTACTATTGTCGGATCCTTATTCATATAGTAAATTACAAGAGAAGTCCAAGTAGGGCCCACTTCTGTTGACAAAGTTGACTACATTATAGATATGTATATCTATATATCAAAGAGGTTACTTTAATACCGATATATATATGGCCAAAATATAAAAAGTTCTATAGGGAGGAGTGGTTCCACCATTGTAGATCCTTATTCATGTAGTTGATTACGAGAGGAATATAAGTAGGGCCCGGTTAACTTGACAAAATCGACTACATTATGGGGGTACATCTATGTATTAAAGGGGTGACTTTAAAACTCACATCTGTCTGGCCAAAATATAAAAGGTCCCTGAGTTAGGTAGGGTCCCACTATTATAGGATCCATATCCATACAATAGATTATGCATGAGAGGAGTCCAAGTGGGGACAATTATACTTGACAAGGTTGACTACATTATAGTGGGGTATATTTATATATAGAAGGGGTGATCCTAACACCCGCATGTGTGACTAAAATATAAAGTAGTCTATAGCTAGGAGGGGTCCCACCATTGTGGGATCCTTATTTATGTAGTAGTTTATAAGAGCTTTCTAAGTGGGTCCCATACCAGTTGACAAAATCGACTAAATTATAAGGGAGGTTTGTTTATGTGTCAAAAGACTGACTTTAACACCCATATCTGTATTGCCAAAATATAAAAAGTACCATAACTTGGAAGGGTACCATAATGTGGGATCCTTATTCATATAGGACATTACGAGATAAGTCTAAGTGGGGGCCACTGCAGTCGACTATATAATAATGTGGTACAACTATATGTCAAATGAGTGACTTTAGCACCAGTATCTGTTTGGCCAAAATATAAAGACTTCAATAACAAGGAGGGGTCACACTATTATTGGATCCTTAATCATATAGTAGATTACGAGAGGAGTCCAAATAGGTTCCACTCAAGTAGGCAAGGTCGATAATATTATAGGCGGTCTTATTATTATGGGATCCTTATTCATGTTGTTGATTTCACTAGCGGTATTCAAGTAGCCCCATTCTAGTTACAATATCAACTACATTATAAGTGGGTACATATATGTGTCAAGAGATAACTTTAACACCCATATCTTTGTGGCAAAAATATAAAGAGTGACGTAGCTAGGAGGGGTCCCACTATTGTGGGATCCTTTTTTATATTATAGATTACGGGAGGAGTCCAAGTGGAAGCCATTCCAATTGACAAGGTCAACTATATTATAAAGGGTACATTCATTTGTCAAAGGGTGACTTTAAGACCCGTATCTGTATGGAGAAAATATAAAGAGTTCTATAGCTAGGATAGGTCCTGCTATTATGAAATCCTTATTCATGCAGTAAATTACAATAAGAGTAAAAGTGGGGCCCTCTCAAATTGACAAAGTTAACTACATTATATGGGATTACATCAATATATCAAATAGGTGACTTTAACACTTGTATCTATAGAGTCGGAAGAGAATGAATCATATAGCTAGGTATGGTCCCACCATTGTACGATACTTATTCATATAGCAGATTATGAGTCCATTCTAAGTGATACAAGAACCCCTCCCTATTTATGTTGGACTGCACATGGGGTCTACTCCCGTAAATAGGACCGACTACATCATAATGAGGTATATCTATCTGCCAAAGATGTGAATTTAACACCAATAAACTTGTAGCCAAAATATAAAGCATGAGGAATCCTTCTATTGTGGGATCCAAATTTATATAGTATATTATAAGAGAAAACCAAGTGATATAATGATGCTTGCTTACTTTTATGGCCTGCACATGAGGGTCCACTCTAGTTGATAAGGTTGACTACATCATGGGGGATACATTATATCTCAATGGGGTCCAAGTGGGGCCCACTCCAGTTGATAAAGTCGACTATATTGTAGGGGGTATATCTATGTGTCAAAGAAGTGACTTTAATACCTGCATCGATGAGGCCAAAATATAAAGAGTCCTATAGCTATGTGGGGTCCTAATATTATGAAATATTATTCATATAGTTGATTACAAAAGAAGTCCTAGTTGGACCCACTCCAGTTGACAAGGTCTACTACATTATAAGGGAGTACATTTATGTATTAAATAAACGACTTTAACACATGCATCTTTGATGCCAAAATATAAAGAGTCATATAGCTATAAGGGGCCCCACTATTTTGGGATCCTAATTTATGTAATAGAGTACAAGAAGATGGCACACTCTAGTTGATAAGGTCGACTATATTATGGGGGGTGCATTATGTACAAAGCGGTGACTTTAACACCCATATCTATGTGACCAAAATATAAAGAATCATATAGCTACGAGGGGGCCATTATTGTGGGATCCTTATTCAAGTAGTAGATTACGAGAGGAGTCCAAGTGAGGACCACTCTAGTTGACAAAATTGATATTATTATATGGGGTTACATCTATCTGTCAAAGGGGTGACTTTAACTCCCGTATATATGTGGCCAAAATATAAAGAGTCCCAAAGCTAGGAGGGGTCACACTATTGTGGAATCCTTATTAATGAAGTAAATTATGAGTGTAGTCCTTATTCATATAGGAAATTACGAGATGAGTCATAGTGGGGCCTACTCTAATTGCTTAGGTCAACTATATTATAGGGGGTACATCTATGTGTCAAAATATAATGAGTCCCATAACAAGGAGGGGTACCACTATTATAAGATCCTTATTTATGTAGTAGATTGTGAGAGGAATCCATATTGGGCCCACTATATTTGACAAGGTCGACTATATTATATGGGGGTACATGTAAGTGGCGAAGGGGTGACTTTAACACCCCGTAGTAGTATTGCCGAAATATAATGAGTCCCATATCTAGGAGGGGTCCCATTATTGTGGGATCCTTATTAATATAATAGATTATAAGAAGAATCTAAGTAGGGCTAACTCAAGTTGATAAGATCGACTATATTATAGGAGGATATATTTATATGTCAAAGGTGTGATATTAACAATAGTATATATGTGGTCAATATTTAAAGAGTTCTATTGCTAGAAGAGGTCCCGCTATTATGGGATCATTATTTATACAGTAGATTACGAGAGCAGTCCAAGTGGGTCCCACTCCAGTTGACAAGGTCAACTATATTATAAAGGGGTACATATATATCAAAGAAGTGAATTTAATACTCGCATCTAAGAGTCCCGAAGCTAAGAGGGTTCCCACTATTATGGGATTCTTATTCATGTAGTTGATTACAAGAGGAGTCCAACTAGGGTCCACTTCATTTTAAAAAATCGACTTAATTATATAGGGGTACATCTACTTGTCAAAGGGGTGACTTTAACACCCTCATCTGTGTGACCAAAATATAAAGAGTCCTATAGCTAGGAAGGATCCCACAATTGTGGAATCCTTATTCATGAAATAGAACACGAGAGAAGTCCATATGGATCCAACTCTAGTTGACGAGGTCGATTACATTATAGGGGTACATCTATGTGTCATAAGGGTGACTTTAACACTCGTATTTATACGGTCAATATAAAGAGTACCATGGATAGAAGGGGTCCCACTATTATGGGATCCTTATTTATATTGTTGATTGAGTAATTCATGTGGGTCCTACTCAAGTTGACAAAGTCGACTATATTATAGATTGGTATATCTATATGTCAAAAATATAACTTTAACACCTATATTTATGGGGCCAACAGAAAAAGAATTCTATAACTATGAGGGGTCCCACCAATAAGGGATACTTATTCATATAGCATATTATAAGTGGATTCTAATTGATACAAGGACTCCTTTCTACTTATATTTGCCTTCACATGGGGTGTACTCTAGTTGATAAGACCGACTACAACATGGGGGTATATCTTTCTGTCAAAGGAGTGACTTAACACCCATATGTGTATGGCCGAATTATAAAGAGTTCTACAGTTATGTGGGATCCCATTATTGTGGGATCCTAATTTATGTAGCAATTTATAAAAGAAGTCCAAGTGATACATGCACTCCACCCCATTTTTATCGGCGTGTACTTTATGACCCACTCAAGTTGATAAGACCGTATGCATCATAGGAAGGTGCATCTATGTGTCAAAGGGGTGGTATTAACATCTGCATCTACGTGGCCAGAATATAAAAAGTCTCATAGCGAGGAGTGGTTCCACTATTATGGGATCTTTATTCATTGAATAAATAAGAGGAGTCCTAGTGGTGCCCACTCCAGTTGTAAAGATTGACTATAATATTGGAGAGGTACATATATATATCAAAGGGGTGACTTTGATACCCATATCTGTGTAGCTAAAATAAAAAAATTCCTATAACTAGAAGGGGTCTAACTAGTGTGGGATCTTTGTTCTTATAGCAGATTACGAGAGGAGTCCTAGTGGGACACACTTCAGTTGACAAAGTCAACTATATTATAAATAGTACATCTAGGTGTCAAAGGGTTGACTTTAACACTTGTATCTGTGTAGCTAAAATCTAATAAATCTAATAGGTAGAAGGGGTCCCATAATTTTGGGATGCTTACTTATGTAGTAGATTACGAGAGTAGTCCAAGTGGGGCTTACTCCAGTTGAAAAGGTCGACTACATTATAGGGGGCATATCTATGTGTGAAAAGGGTAACTTTAACATTCGTATCTGTGTGGCCGAAATATAACGAGTCTCACAGCTAGAAGTGTCCCACTATTTTGGGATCCTTATTCATGTAGTAGATTAAAAGAGGAGTCTAAGTGGGGCCCACTCTAGTTGACAAGATCGACTTAATTATATAAGGGTACATCTATGTGTCAAAGGGGTGACTTTAACACCCACTCTGTGTGGTCAAAATACCAATAGTCTCATAGCTAGGAGGGGTCCCACTATTATGGGATCCTTGTTCATATAGTCGATTATGAGAGTAGTCCAAGCGGGGCTCACTTTAGTTGATTAGGTGGACTATATTATAAGTGGTATATCTTTGTGTCAAAGGGGTGACTTTAATACCAATATCTGTGTGGCCAAATATAAAGAATCCCATAGCTAGGAGAGGTTTCACTAGTATAGGATCCTTATTGATATACTAGATTATCATAGGAGACTAAATGGGGCCCACTCTTGTTGATAAGGTCAATTATATTATAAGGGGGTATACCTATGTATGAAATGGGTGACTTTAACACCTATATCTATGTGCAAAAATATAAAGAGTCCCAAAGCCAGAAGGGGTTTTACGTTTGAGGGGTCTTTATTTATATAGTAGATTACGATAGGAGTCCAAGTGGGGCCCACTTTAGTTAAAAATATCGACTTAATTATATGAGGGTACAACTATCTCTCAACGGGGTGACTTTAATAGTTATATCTATGCAGCCAAATTATAAAGTGTCCCTTAGCTATGAGGGGTCCTACTATTATGGAATCATTATTTATGAAGTAGAACATGATAGTAGTCCTAGTGGGGCCTACTTCAGTTGACAAGGTCGACTTCATGATAGAGGGGTACATTTATGTGTCAAATTGGTGACTTTAATACCATATCTGTGTTACCAAAATATAAAGAGTTCCATAGATAAGAGGGGTCCTATTATTGTAGGATCCTTGTTCATATTGTTGATTAAGTAGTCCAAGTGGGTCCCACTAAAGTTGACAAGGTCGATTATATTATAGTGAGATATATCTATGTGTCAAAAATGTGACTTTAATACCCACATCTGTGGGGCCAAAAGATAAGAAATCCCATAGCTAGAAAGGGTCCCACGATTATAGGATACTTATTCAAATAGCAGATAATGAGTGAATTCCAAGTGATACAAGGATTCCTCCCTACTTCTGTTAGCCTACACATGGGTTCCACTCTAGTTAATAAAATCAACTATATCATGGAAGAGTATATCTTTCTATCAAGGGGTGACTTTAACAGCAACATGTGTGTGGCCAAAATATAAATAGTCACATAGCTATGAGGGATCTCACTAATATGGGATCTTTATTTATGTAGCATATTATAAAATAAGTCCAAGTGATACAACGACTCCACCCCACTTATATTGGTCTGCACAAGAGGGCCCATTACAGTTGATAAGACTAACTGCATTATAGAGAGGTACTTCTATATGTCAAAGGGATGACTTTAACACCAATATCTATATGGCCAAAATATAAAAAGTCACAAAGTTAGGAGGGGTTCTACTATTGTAGAATCCATACTTATGTGGTTTTATATGAGAGGAGTCCAAGTGGGGCCCACTCCAATTGCAAAGGTCAAATAAATATTGGGGGTGTATATCTATTTCTCAGAGAGGTGACTTTAATACCAGTATCTATGTGCTTAAAATATAAATAGTCTCATAACTAGGAGAGGTCCCACTATTGTAGGATCCTTATTCATATAGTAGATTATAAAATGAATCTTAGTGGGGCTTACTTTAGTTGATAAAGTCAACTAGATTATAGGGGATATCTATATCTGTGTGGCCAAAATATTAAGAGTCCCACAGCTAGGATGGGCCTCACTATTATGGGATTCTTATTAATGTAGTAGACTATGAGAGTAGTCCAATTGAAGCCCACTCTAGTTGACAAGGTCGACTACGTTATAGGGGTATATCTATATATCAAACGTGACTTTAATACCCGCATCTGCGTGGCCAAAATATAATGAGTTCCATAAAGAGAAAGGCCTTATTATTATGGAATCCTTATTTAAGTAGTAGATCACAAGAGGAGTCCAAGTAGGGTCCACTCTGGTTGATAAGTTCGACTTAATATATATGGGTACATCTATGTGTCCAAAGGGTAACTTTAACACTCATATTTGTGTTACCAAAATATAAAGAGTGCCATAGCTTGGAGGGATCCCACTATTGTAAGATACTCATTCATACAGTAGATAACAAGATGAGTCCATATGGGGCCCACTCCAATTGATAAAGTCGACTATATTATAGAGAGTACATCTATATATCAAAAGGGTGACTTTAACACCCGTATCTGTGTGGCCAAAATATAAAAAGTTTCATAGCTATGAGGGATCCCATTATTGTAGAATTGTTATTCATAGAGTATATTACAAGTGGAGTCCAAGTGAGGCCTACTCTAGTTTACAATATCGACTACAATATAGGGGTATATTTATGCGTCAAATGCGTGTCTTTAACATCCGCATCTATGAGTCCAAAATATAAAGACTTTCAGATCTAGGAGGAGTCCCACTATTATATGATCCTTATTTATATAGTAGATTACAAGGGAAGTCCAAGTGGGATCCAATCCAATTAACACGGTCGACTATATTATAGAGGGGCACATCTATATGTCAAAGGGGTGACATTAACACCCGCATCTATGTGACCAAAATATAAAAAGTACCATAGCTAGAATGGGTCATATTACTATTGGATCCTTATTCAAGTAGTAGATTATGAGATGAGTCATAGTGGGGCCTACTCCAGTTGACAAACTCGATTATATTATTGGTGGGTATATCTATGTATCAAAGGGATGACTTTAACATATGCAATGATATGACCAAAATATAAAAAGTCTCATAACTAGGAAGAGTCCTACTATTGTGGGATATTTATTAATGTAGTAGATTACGTGAGAAGTCCAAAAGGGGCCAACTCCAGTTAAGAATGTCACTATATTGTAAAAGGATACATCTATATATCAAGGGGGGACTTTGACACTCGCATCTGTATGACGAAAATAAAAAAAGTTGAATTTCTAGGAGGGATCCTACTATTATAGGATCCTTATTTATATTGTAGATTATGAGAGAAGTACAAATGAGGCTCACTCCAGTTGATAATGTCAAATTCATTATAGGGGGATACATCTATATATCAATGGGGTAACTTTAATACCTATATCTATATGGTTAAAATACAAAGAATCTCATGCTAGGAGGGGTCCCACTATTATGGAATCCTTTTTTTGTTATAGATTACGAGAGATGTCCAAGTGGGGCCCATTCAAGTTGACAGGGTTGACTATATTATAACAGGGTACTTCTATGTGTCAAAGGGGTGACTTTAACATCCATATCTGTCTAGCTAAAATATAAAGACTTTTATATCTAGGAGGGGGAACCCATTATTGGGGGATCCTTATTCATGTTGCAGATTACGAAATGAGGTCAAGTGGGGCCAACTCTTATTGACAAAGTCGACTATATTATAGAGGAGTACATCTATATATCAAATGGGTTACTTTAACACCCGTATCTATTGGCCAAAATATAGAGTCCCATAGGTAGGGGGTCTCACTATGGTAGGATCCTTATTCATGTAGTAGATTACGAGAGGAGTCCAAGTGGGGCACACTCCAGTTGACAAACTCGACTATATTATAACGGATACATCTATGTGTCAAAGGGGTTACTTTAACACCCGCATCTATATACAAAATATAAAAGAGTCCTATATCAAATAGGGGTCTACTATTGTGGGATCCTTATTCATATAGTAGATTATGAGAGGAGTCTAAGTGGATCTCACTCAAGTTGACGAGGTCGACAATATTATAGGGGGGTACATCTATTTGTCGAAGGGGTGACATTAATCCCCATATCTGTGTGGCCAAAATATAAAGTTTTCAATAGCTAGAAGGATTCCTATTATTAAGGGATCCTTATTCATATTGTAGATTACGAGAAAAGTCCAAGTAGGGCTAGGGGAGGGACTTGCGTGGGTTTGTCCCGAACCTAACCCGCCCAACCCGAACAATGGACAAACATAGGCAAAGTTGTTAAAAACTTTGATGGGTTTGGACAAAAAAAGATCAACCCGATTTCAATTTGGACGGGTTTGGGCAAAGATCTTCCCTGCCCGAGGAACCCGAAGAAGTGATACCGTACACCATGGTTGATTGCTTTGGTAGTTTTTTTTTTTTAGAAATTGAAGATTGTCTGTTTGATGTTGAATGCTAAGAATTTGTTTGAAATATGTGAGGATATGGGTTGGATTTTATGTTTTCGTTATGCAAATCAAAGTTTTTTTTATACAATTAAAAAATATATTGGTTTTTTTTTCATATCTATTTATGTGCACAAGCATTTTTAATTGGACAACCCACCCAACCCGCCCATTATTTTGCAAATTGGGCAACCCGAGCAACCCGAACAACTAGAATGGGCAAGCATGGATTGGGCTTCCACGGGTTCCACAAGCAAAACGGGTTAATGTTTATGCAAGTTGGGTTGGGCATAGGCAGACGCTCCCACCCAACCCACCCAAGTCCCTCCCCTAAGTAGGGCCTACTAAAGTTGATAAGATCAACTACATTATAGGTGGGTACATCTATGTGTCAAAAGGGTAACTTTAACACCCGCATCTATGTGGCCAAAATATAAAGAGTCTCATAGCTGGAAGGGGTCCCACTATTATGGGATCCTTATTCATATAGTAGATTATGAGAGGAGTTCAAGTGGGACCTACTTCAGTTGACACCCGCATCTGTATAGCCAAAATGAAAAGTCTTATAGCTAGGAGGGGTTTCGCTACTATGGGATCCATATTCATGTAGAAGATTATGAGAAGAGTCCATGTGGGGCTCACTCTAGTTGACAAAGTCAACTGAATTATAAGGGGATATATCTATGTGTTAAAGGGGTGACTTTAATACCCTATTTTGTTTGACCAAAATATAAAGTGTCCCATAGTTAGGAGGGGTTCAACTATTATAGGATTCTTATTCATTTAATAAATTATAAGAAGAGCTCAAGTGGTCCCACTTTAGTTGACGATATTATATGGGATGCATTTATGTATCTAAGGGGTGATCTTAACACCCACATATTTGTGGTCAAAATATAAAGAGTCCCATAGCAAGGAGGGGCACCACTATTGTTGGATTCTTATTCAAATAGTAGATTATATAAGGAGTACAAGTGAGGCCTACTAATATTGACAATGTCAACTATATTATAAAGAGTACATATATGTGTCAAAGAGGTGACTTTAACACCCGCATCTGTGGGGCTAAAACAGAAAGAATCCCATAGCTAGGAGGGGTCCCACCATTATGGAATATTTATTTATATAGTAGATTATGAGTCTATTATAAAAGATACAAGGACTCCTCCATATTTATATTGGCCTGCACATAGGGTCCACTCCAGTTGATAAGACCGACTACAGCATAAGGGGGTACATCTATCTATCAAAGATGTGACTTTCACACCCACATGTTTGTGGCCAAAATTTAAAGAGTCTCATTGCTAGAAGGGATCTCACTATTATGGGATCCTTATTTATGTAGCATATTATAAAAGAAGTCCAAGTGATAGAGTACTCCTTCTCATATATGTGGCTTGTACATGGTGTCCCACTCTAGTTGATAATGCCGATTGCATCATGGAGGCATGCATCTATATATCAAAAGGGTGACTTTAATAATTGTATCTGTGTGGTCAAAATATAAAAAGTTTAATAGCTAGGAAGGGTCCCTCTATTGTGGGATCCATATTTATATAGTAGATTATAGTAGTAGTCTAAGTGGGGCCCACTCTAGCTGACAGGGTCGACTAAATTTTAGAAGCGATATCTATGTATCAAAGGGGTGACGTTAACACTCGCATCTGTAAGGTCAAAATATAAAGAGTCCTAAAGCTTGGTGGGGTCCAACTATTGTGGGAACCTTATTCATATAGTTGATTACAAGAGAAATCCTAGCTGGGTCCACTCCAGTTGATATGGTCTACTATATTATAGGAGGTACCTCTATGTATTAAAGGGGTGGCTTTAACACACGCATCTGTAATGCCAAAATATAGAGTCATATAGCTAAAAGGAGCCCACTATTATGGGATTTCTATTCATATTGTAGATTATAAGAAGAGTTCAAGTGGGGCCCACTCCAGTTGGCATGGTTAACTATATTATGGGGGGTATATTTATATGTCAAAGAGGTGACTTTAACACCCATATCTATATGGCTAAAAATATTAAGATCCCATAACTAAAAGGGGTCCCACTATAGTGGAATCCTTATTCAAGTAGTATATTATAAGAGGAGTCCAAGTGGGGCTAACTCCAGTTGATAAAATTGATATAATTATTTAAGGTTATATCTGTGTGTCAAAGAGGTGACTTTAACACCTGTATATGTGTAGCCAAAATATAAAGTCCCATAGCTAGGAGGGGTCCCACTAATATGGAATCCTTATTCATGAAGTAGATTACGAGAGAAGTCCAAGTGGAGCCCACTCTAGTCGACAAGTTTGACAACATTATAGAGGGTATATCTTTGTGTCAAATGGGTAACTTTATCACCCGCATCTGTGTGGCCAAAATATAAAGACTCATATTGCGATAAGGGGTCCAACTAATACGAGATTCTTATATATGTAATAGATTACGGGCAGAATCCAAGTGTGTCCCTATCCTGTTGACAAGGTCACCTTATTAAAGAGTGGTACATCGAATGTTTAGAAAAAAAAGGTATATCTATATGTCAAATGGGTGACTTTAATACCTGCATATGTATGACCTAAATATAAAATCTCATAGCTAGGTGGGGTTTCACTGTTGTATGATCCTTATTCATGCAGTAGCTTACGAGAGGAGTCCAAGTGGGGCCCACTCTAGTACATAAGGTCGACTATATTATAAGGAGTACCTACATATCAAAGGGCTGACTTTAATACCAGTATCTTTATGGCCAGAATATAAAGTGACCCATAGCTAGAAAGGGACCCGCTATTATGGGATCCTTATTCATGTAGTAGATAACGAGAGGAATCGAAGTGGGGCCCGCTTTAGTTTACAAGGTTATATAGATTATAAGGGGGTATATATTTGTATAAAAGGTATAACTTTAACACCCCAATTTGTAAGGCAAAAATATAAGGAGTTTTATTATTATAAGGGGTCCTACTTTTGTGGGATCTTTATTCATATAGTAGATTACGAGAGGAGTCCAAGTGGGGCCTTACTCTAGTTTACATGGTCGACTTCATTATAGGGGGTACATCTATGTGTCAAAAGGGTCACTTTAACATCCGCATCTGTGTGGCCAAAATATAGAGCATCCTATAGCTAGGAGGGGTCCCAATATTCTGGGATCTTTATTCATGTTGCAAATTAGAAAGAAAGTCCAAGTAGGGCCTACTTTAGTTGGCGATATCAACTATATTATAAGGGATATATCTATTTTTTAAATGGGTAACTTTAACACACGTATTTATGTGGCAAAAATACAAAAACTCTAATATTTATAAGGGTTCATACTATTGTGGCATCCTTATTCATGTAATAGATCAGGAAATGAGTCCAAGTAGGGCCCACTACAGTTGACTAGGTCAACTATATTATAGAGGGGTACATCTATGAGTCAAATGGTTGACTTTAACACCCGTATCTGTGTGACCAAAAGAAAAAGTCTCTTAAATAGTAAGGGTCTCACAAAATTTGGATTCTTATTTATGTAGTAGATTCAAGAGGTGTCCAAGTAAGGCCCACTCATGTTGAAATGGTTGACTACACTGTAGGGGGTATATTTATATGTCAAAGGGCTAATTTTAATACCTATATCTGTGTGGCCAAAATATAAAGAGCCCTATAGCTAAGAGGGGTCTAACTGCTATTGGACCCTTATTTATATAGTAGATTACGAGAGGAGTAGAAGTGGGGCCCACTCAAGTTAGAAGGTCGACTATATTATAGGGGGTTACATCTATGTTTCAAAGGGGTAATATTAATACCTACATCTGTGCGGCCAAAATATAAAGTGTACTATATCCAGAAGGGGTCCAACTATTATGGGATTCTTATTCGTGTAGTAGATTATGAGTGGAGTCCAAGTGGTGCCTACTCTAGTTGACAAGGTTGATTATATTATTAGGGGGTACATCTATATGTCAAAGGGGTAACTTTAATACCCACATCTTTGTGGCCAAAATATAAAGAGTCTCATAGCTTGGAGGAACCCCATAAATATAGGATCCTTATAATATAGTAAATTATGAAAGAAGTCCGAGTGGGGCCCACTCCAGATGAATAGGTCAACTATATTATAGGGGGTATATCTAGGTATCAATGGGGTGACTTTAACACCCGTATCTGTATGGCCAAAATATAAAGAGTCTCATTGCTTATAGGGTTCTCACTATTATAAGATCCTTATTCATATAGTAGATTATGACAAGAGTATAAGTGGAACCTACTCCAGTTGAAAATATTGACTTTATTATAGGGTGTATATCAATTTGTTATATGGATGACTTTAACTCCCGTATTTGTATGGCCAAAATATAAAGAATCTTTTAGTTAGAAGGGGTCCCATTACTGTGGAATCCTTATTCTTACTGTAGATTACGAGAGAAGTCCAAGTGGGGCCCATTCAAGTTAACAAGGTCAGCTATATTATAGAGGGGTATATCTATATATCATATTGATATATTTAACACCCGTATCTGTGTGGCTAAAATATAAAGTCCTATAGATAGAAAGGGTCCCACTATTATGGGATCCTTAATCATGTAGTAGATTATGAGAGGAGTACAAATGAGGCTCACTCCTATTGACAAGGTCAGCATATAATAAGGTTATACATCTATTTGTCAAAGAGGTAACTTTAACACCCATATCTGTGTGGCCAAAATATAAAAAAGTTTTATAGCTAGGAGGGGTCCTGGTATTATGAGATTCTTATTCATGTAGTAGATTATGAGATGAGTCCAAGTGGGGCCTATTCTAATTGACAAAGTTGACTATATTATAAGTGGTTACATCTATGTGTTAAAAGGGTGACTTTAATGCCCGTTTTTATGTGGCCAAAATATAATATGTCCCATAGTTAGAAGGTATCCCACTATTGCAGGATCTTTATTTATATATATATTATAAGAGATGTTTACGTAGGACCTACTCAAGTTGATAAGATCGACGATATTATAGGGGGTATATTTTTATGTCAAATGGGTGATATTAACAATCGCATATTTATGGCCAAATATAAAGAGTTCCATTGCAAGGTGGGGTCTCACTATTATAGGATCGTTATTCATGTAGTAGATTATGAGAGGAGTCCAAGTAGGGCCCACTCCAATTGACAAGATCGACTACTTTATTAGGGGGTACATCTATGTGTCAAAAGGGTGACTTTAACTCTTGCAACTGAATGGCCAAAATATAAAGTCTTATAACTAGAAGGGATCCAACTATTGTGGGACCCATATTCATGTAGTAGATTACAAGAAAATTCCAAATGGGACCTACTCTAGTTGACAAAGTCGACTATATTATAGGAGGGTACATCTATATATCAATTTTGTGACTTTAACGCCCATATCTATATGGCCAAAATATAAAGAATCTTATTTATAGAAGGGGTCCCACTATTGTGGTATACTTATTCATATAGTAGATTATGAGAGAAGTCCAAGTGAGGCCCACTCCAGTTGATAATGTCGACTTAACTATTGGGGGTACATCTATGTGTCAAAGGGGTGACTTTAATACCTACATCTATATGATCAAAATATAAAGTGTCTCATAACTAAGAAGGGTCCCACTATTGTACAATCCTTATTTTTATTGTAGATTATAAAAGAAGTCAAAGTAGGTCCCACTCCAGGTGCCAAGGTCGACTATATTATAGAGGTATACATCTATATGTCAAAGGGGTGACTTTAACACCCGTATCTATATGGCCAAAATATAAAGACTCACATAGCTAGAGTAGGTCCCATTATTATGAGATTCTTATTCATGTTATAGATTACGAGAAGCGTCCAAGTGGGGCTCACTCCCTTAACAAAGTTGACTATATTATAGAGTGTTATATGTAACATCCGCCCCAAACATATAAGAAATTGACCACTTTGCCCGTGTCTGTATGATGACGTCCTAGGGTGGTCACCCATCCTTGTACTACTTTCGCCCGAGCATACTTAACTACGGAGTTCTTATGGAATCTATTGCAGTACATGGTTTTAAAACATATTTTCTTTGCTTGGGAGGGGAAATTATATACATAGCTCAAGATCTCATTCTCTTCAGGCGATATGGAGCAAACTCGTGGTCTTGTACATGGTATGGAGGGGTCTCATTATTATGAGACCCTTATTCATGTAGTAGATTATATAAGAAGTCTACGTTATAAGGGGGTATATCTATGTGCCCATATTTGTCGGCCAAAATAAAAAGAATCCCATAGCTAGGAGGGGTCCAATTATTGTAGGTTACTTATTCATATAGAAGATTATAAGTCAATTCCAAATGATACAAGGACTCATCCCTATTTATGTTGGCCTGCACATAGGGTCCACACTAGGTTATAAGTCCGACTGAATCATAAGGGGGTACATCTATCTGTCAACGGGGTGAATTTAATACAACCATATTTAGAGCCAAAATAAAAAGAGTCTTATCGATAAAAGGGATCCCATTATTATGGGATTCTTATTTATGCAGTATATTATAAGAGAAGTCCATATGATACAATGACTCCTTTTTACTTAAGTGGTATGCACATTGTGGCCTACCCCAGTTTATAAGGCCGACTACATCATGGGGGGTACATCTATGTGTCAAAAGAGTGAATTTTGATGCGATCTAAACTAATCCTAAATTAAGGGGTTAATTTGATCTAAATTATAACTCGCAAGTGCACGAATCGCTTTGTAGGAGCGGTACGTATTACGAGGTCGATCCCACAGGGATTGCTAATGAGGGAACTATCTAATCTAAGGTTATTAATCTATCTACCTAAGTTACTTAATGAGCAATGTTGTTGATTTGGTTTTATGAGATTGTGAAAAAAAATAAACTAATCAAGATTAAAGCATGCAGATTAACTAATTAATGTAATGCGGTGCAGTGTGGAAGTTCAGATATGGATGCGATATTCTAAGCCTTAGAATCCGCACATGTAGCAATCTAAACTGTATTTTTATATGATTTCCAAGATTCTCACGGAGATGCGAAGTCAATCTCTCTCCGCGGATGATATTCAATAGAGCACTATTATAATCAACTAATGTAGCGATCTTTCTCGCTTCATAGGAATAAGGAGAAGTAATCCTCTGTAAAATTTGTAGTGATAACAAAAGCCAAGTCTATGTAATAATTCCCCGTAAAACTTTCCGTAATAACGAAGAATAAAACTATGAAATCGACTTCGGTAAAACTCTGATAATAACGGAGCATAAATGGAACTTATTGCATGCAATTCCTATCAAGCTTTCATGAGATAAATAAGATCACATTATTTTATTTAACGAACGGAAATATGGAAATAACACATAAGAACAGAGTTTAGATCCGACTACAGGGCTTCATCCAGGTCTTAGAACAGGGTGGTTAGCCTCGGATGGCCATGCGAGCTTTGACGATGGATGCTTCTTTGAAGATGACGAACCCGGCGATGATGGCGACGTGCGACGATGATGATGGAGTCCGACGATTATTGTAGCGTGGTCGGAGAAGATGGAAGAATCCTTGGTGGTGGTAGAAGATGAGCCGGGTCGTCCTCCGCTTTCCGGTGGTAATAACGATGGAGATGATGGAAGGTTTAAGGTGGTGAGGATGGCTCCGTGGTAGATGGCAGCCCCCCCCCCCTCGGTTCGTCGGTTGGGGTATTATATAGAGAGAGGTCCGGACGTATGAGGTGATAGCCCGAGAGGGGACGTGCATGGCTGGGTTTCTCAGTTTTTAGAGATAGAGAGGGATATCTAGAGAGATATAGAGAGAGAAAATCAAGGAAAGAGAGAGAGAAATCTGGACCTGAGTGGCTTGGCGTTCGGGTTTAGAGATAGAAAGAAGAGAAAGAGACGGAAGAGAGAGAGAGAAAGAGAGAGAATCCGAGAGAGAGGAGCTCGGCGGTTGGGTCTCGGTCGGGTAAGAGAGAGGAAAGAATAAGGAAAGAGAGAGAGACAGTAGAGAGATAGGCGGTTGAGAGAAAACAGGGACTGCTTCAGATTTTAGAGGGTAGAGAGAGAGAAGTGCGGTTGGGATAGAGAGAAGTTCGGCAGTTCGGCTGGTTTTAGAGAGAGAAAAACCAGCAGGAGAGAGAGAATCGGTTACGAGAGAGAGGATCGGGCTCGCATGCTGGGCGGTTGGGTTAGAGAGAGAAACCCGGAGAGAGAGGAGAGGAAGTAGGAAACGGGAGAGAGAGAGAGACGTTCGCTGTGGGGGGTCTGCTCGGGTACAGCTGGGAGGGCTGATCGGTTCGGACGGACGGCTGTGATGGGTTTCTCGGGTAGGAGAGGGAGAGCGCTGGGTGATGTGGGTATCCGGTTTTAGAAAGAGAAAGGAGATCTGGGCCGCTGGAGCTTATCGGACGGCTGCATGGGTTTCGGTGGGTGCAGTGGTGCACGGGCCACTTCATGTGATGGGGAAATATTGGACGGTTATGATATGTGAGAAGGGGAGAGAGAGACGGTTGGGTGTATTGCTGCATAGGGATGGCTTGGATCGAATGACTGTGATAAGTGGGAATTAGAGATTAGAGGACTGACTTCGATCAGATTTTACATGGGTTGGATGCATGCATGAGGTTTTGAACTAGATGGTTGCGATCAGGTGGTGCTGGAGGGCTGCATGGCTCTGGTTCGAGGATCGGATGGCTGGGATTAGATGGGAATAAAAGAGAATTGGGATCCGGAGCTCGCGATCGAGTCAGTTAGGGAATGGACCGGCTGCGATCAGCCCATGCATGGATGAGATTTAAAGAAGACAGGGCTCAAGTGCAATGTTCCGTGGCTAAGAGGTTGGGTGCACGACCGAGCCGGGTTTGATACTTAAAACCTATGGGAATGCGAGGCTTCATTTTAGAATGAAGGAGAGGTCATGAGAGATAGTCGGGTTTGTGCGATTCGATCGAAGTCTTGGCCATGACGGGTTTACGGGCGACTTTGTATATAGACGGTCGCGATGGGTACGATGGTGAAATAAGAAGAGTAGGGAATGGCCGACTTGGGTTGGTTAATGGGTTCAAGACCAATGGGGTCACGTGGAAGGCTTGGTTACCATCATCCGAATCCATCATCGCTCCTTTGCATTTATGTAGTTATCTTCTGGTTCGATTCCTGCGTTGCAGCTATCCGTTTTCCAACGTTGTTCTTCAGACAGGCCTCCAAACGAGCTGTACAGTCTCCATCAGATCGCCGTGAGAATATCCACGGCTTGGTCATAACGCTCTTGAGCTGAATGCATCGATAACCGGATCAATTCCCTGAAAATCACACATGAAATGACGTCCATAAGGTTCCGGGGCATTAATCGATAAAAGGATAATTTGGATTATCAGGCAGTATAACCATCATGCATGATGTGTATGAGAGCGAACCAATATGTCGTTGGGTTTGTATGAAAGTCTACTATATCATGGTGCAAAGAAACTCATGCAGTTTACGTGTAGTATGAAAGTTTTACGTAGCAAACTGACGATATATGCTTTAAAATGATAGGATAATTAGCACAAATTGGCCGCTCAACAAATTTACTACCCGTATCTTTATATAAAAAATACAAAAAGTCTCAAATCTAAGAGGGGTCCCTCTATTGTGGGATCCTTATTCATGTACTAGATTATAAGAGTTGCCCAAGTGGGCCTATTCTAGTTGATAAGGTCTACTACATTATAATAGGGTATATCTATATGTCAAAGGGATAACTTTAACACCTGTATTTGTGAGGACAAAATATAAAGAGTACCAAAGCTAGGAGGAGTTCTACTATTGTGGGATCCTAATTCATGTAGTAGATTACAAAAAAAATTAGAGTGGGGACCACTCCGGTTGATAAGGTCGACTAAATTATGGTGTATATATTTATGTGTCAAATGAGTGACTCTAACACCCGCATCTATGTGGCCAAAATATTAAAAGTACCATAGCTAGGAGGGGTCCTATTATTATGGGATCCTTATTCAAGAAGTAGATTATCAAAGGAGTCTAAGTGGGGCCCACTCCAATCGACAAAATCGATATAATTATATAGGCTTACATATATGTGTCAAATGGATGACTTTAATACCCAAATAGATGTGGCCAAAATATAAAGATTCTCATTGCTAGGAGGGATCCCACTAATGTGAGATCCTTATATATGTAGCAAATTACGGGATGAGTCCAAGTGGGTCCCTCTCAAATTGAGAAGGTCAACTCATTATAGAGGGGTACATCGAATGTTAAAAAAAAAAAAAGGGATATAACTATGTATCAAAGGGGTGACTTTGCTACCTGCATCTGTATTGCCTAAATATAAAGAGTCTCATTGATAAGAGGGGTCCCGCTATTGTTGGATCCATATTTATTTAGTAGATTATGAGAGGAGTCCAAGTGGGACCTACGCTAGTTGACAAAGTCGACTATATTATATGGGGTATATCTATAGGTCAAAGGGCTGACTTTAGTACCCGCATCTGTATAGCCAGAATATAAAAGAGTCTCATAGCTAGAAAGGTTCCAACTATTATGGGATTCTTATTCTTGTTGAAGATTACGAGAAGAGTCTAATTGGGGTTCACTCCAGTTGACAAGGTCGACTACATTATTGGGGGGTACATCTATGTATAAAAGGGTTGATATTAACACTTAAATCTTTATGACTAAAATATAAAGTCTCATAGTTAGGAGGAGTCCCACTGTTATGGGAGCCTTATTCATATAGTAGATTATAATAGGAGTTCAAGTGGGGTTCACTTTAGTTGACAATATCGATTATATTAAAGAGGGGTACATCTATGTATTAAATGAGTAAATTTAACACCCATTTCTGTATGGCCAAAATATAAAGAGCCTCATAGTTAGGAGGGGCCTTACTATTATAGTATCATTATTCTTATTATAAATTTTGAGAGAATTCCAATTGGGGCCCTGTATAGTTGATAAGGTCGACTATATTATAAGGGGTATATTTATGTATCTAAGGGGTGACTTTAACACAAGTATCTGTGTGGCCAAAATACCAATTTTCCCATAGCTAGGTGCATCCCATTATTATGGGATACTTATTCATATAGTCGATTACGAGAGGAGTCAAAGAGGGGCCCTCTCCAATTGACAATGTCGACTACATAATAGGGGGGCACATCTATGTGTCAAAGTGGTAACTTTAACACCTGAATCTGTGTGGCCAAAATAAAAAGTCACATAGTTAGTAGGGGACCCACTATTATAAGATTCTTATTCTTGTAATAGATTATGAAAGGAGTCGAAGTGGGGCTCACTCCAGTTGGCAAGGTTGAATATATTATAAGGGGGTACATGTATGTATCAAAGGTGTGACTTTAACACCCGTATTTGAATTGCCAAAATATAAAGAGTTTTATTACTAGTAGGGGTCCCACTTTTGTGGGATCTTTATTCATGTTGTAGATTACGAGAGGAGTCCAAGTGAGGCCCACTCTAGATTACAAGGTCAACTTCGTTATGGGGGGTATATTTATGTGTCAAATGGGTAACTTTAACACCCGCACCTGTGTGGCCAAAATATAAAGAGTCCCTTAGCCAGGAAGGGTCCTACTATTTGGAAATCCTTATTCATGTTATAGTTTATGAAGAAAGTCCAAGTGGGGTCCACTCTAGTTGACAAGGTCGACTCCATTATAGAGGGTACATCTATTTTTCAAAGAGTTTAATCTAATACCCATATCTATGTGGCTAAAATCTAAAGATACGCATATCTAGGAGGGGTCCCATTATTATGGCATTCTTCTTTTTGTAGTAGATTACGAGAGGAGTACAATTGAGGCCTACTTAAGTTGACAAGATCAACTATATTATCGAGGGGTATATCTGTGTTAAAGGGTGACTTTAACACCCGCATTTGTATTGCCAAAATAAAAAGAGTATTATAGATAGTAGGGGTCTCACTATTGTGGGATCCTTATTCATTTAGTAAATTATGAGAGGTATCCAAGTGGGGCCCACTCTAGTTGACAAAATCGACTATATTATAGGGTGGTACATTTGTAGATGAAAATGGTGACTTTAACACCCATATATGTGTTGCCAAAATATAAAGAGTCTTATAGCTTGGAGGGATCAAACTATTGTGGGATCCTTATTCATGTAGTAGATAATAAGAGGAGTTTAATTGGGGCCCACTCAAGTTAACAAGGTCGACTATATTATAGAGGGTTATATCTATGTCTCAAATGGTTGATTATAACACCCGCTTCTATGTGGCCAAAATATAAAAAGTTCTATAACTAGTTAGGGTCCTACTATTATCGGATCCTTGTTCATATAGAAAATTATGGGAGAAGTCCATGTAGGGCTCACTCCTATTGACAAAGTTGACTATATTATAGATAGGTACATCTATATATCAAAGAGGTCACTTTAATATCGATATATAAATAACCAAAATATAAAAAGTCTCATAGCGAGAAGGGGTCCTACTATTGTAGATCCTTATTTATGTAGTTGATTACGAGAGGAATACAAGTAGGGCCCACTCAACTTGACAAAATCGACTATATTATGGGAGTACATCTATGTATCAAAGGGGTGACTTTAAAACTTGCATCTGTGTGGACAAAATATAAAAGTCACAGAGTTAGGTAAGGTCCCACTATTGTAGTATCCATATCCATACAGTAGATTATGCATAAGAGGAGTCCAAGTGGAGACAATTATACTTGACAAGGTTGACTACATTATAGTGGGGTATATTTCTATGTAAAAGGGGTGATCCAAACACCTACATGTGTGGCTAAAATATAAAGTGACCTATAGCTAGGAGGGGTCCCACCATTATGGGATCCTTATTCATATAGTAGTTTATAAGAGCTTTCCAAGTGGGTCCCATACCAGTTGACAAAATCAACTAAATTATAGGGAGGTATGTTTATTTATCAAAATAGTGACTTTAACACACATATCTGTATTGCCAAAATATAAAAAGTACCATAACTTGGAGGGGTACTATAATATAGGATCTTTATTCATATAGTACATTATGAGATAAGTCCAAGTGGGGGCCACTGCAGTCGATAAGGTTGACTATATAATAATGAGGTACATCTATATGTCAAATGGGTGACTTTAACACCCTTATCTGCTTGGCCAAAATATAAAGATTCCAATATCAAGGAGGGGTCACGCTATTGTTGGATCCTTAATCATATAGTAGATTACGAGATGAGTCCAAATAGGTTTCACTCAAATAGAAAAGGTCGATAATATTATAGGGGGCACATCTATCTTTCGAAGGGGTGACTTTAACTCCCGTATTAATGTGACCAAAATATAAAGAGTCACATAACTAGAGGGGTTTTATTATTGTGGGATCCTTATTCATGTTGTTGATTTCGAGAGGTATTAAAGTAACCACACTCTAGTTACAAGGTCAACTATATTATAAGTGGGTACATCTATGTGTCAAGGGGTAACTTTAACACCCATATCTTTGTGGTAAAAATATAATGAGTGACATAGTTAAGAGGGGTCCCACTATTACGGGATCTTTTTTTATATTGTAGATTTTAGGAGGAGTCTATATGGAAGCCATTCCAATTAACAAGGTATACTATATTATAGAGGGTACATCCATGTGTCAAAGGGTGATCATAACACTCGTATCTGTATGGACAAAATATAAAAAATTCTATAGCTAGGATAGGTCCTGCTATTATGAGATCCTTATTCATGCAGTAAATTACAATAAGAGTAAAAGTGATAAGACCGAATACATCATAGATAAGACCGAATACATCATAATGGGGTACATTTATCTGCCAAAGAGGTTAATTTAATACCCATAGGCTTGTAGCCAAAATATAAAGAGTCCCTTGAGAAATCCTTCTATTGTAGGACTCAAATATTATATAGTATATTATAAGAGAAAACCAAGTGATACAACTCTTGCTCACTTTTATGGCCTGCACATGGGGGTCCACTTTAGTTGATAAGGTTGACTGCATCATTGGGGGGTACATCTATATCTCAAAGGGGTGACTTCAATACCCGTATCTTTATGTCAAAAATATAAAAATTCTCATAGCTAGGAGTAGTCACTCTACTGTAGGATCCTTATTCATATAGTAGATTATAAGGGTTATCCAAGTGGGGCCCATTCCAGTTGACAAGGTCGACTACATTATAGGGGGTATATCTATGTGTCAAAAAAATAACTTTAACACCTGCATCAGTGAGGCCAAAATATAAAGAGTTATATAGCTATGTGGGGTCCTACTATTATAAAAAATTATTCATATAGTTGATTACAAGAGAAGTCCTAATTGGACCCACTCTAGTTGACAAGGTCTACTATATTATAAGGGAGTATATTTATGTGTTAAATGGATAACTTTAACACACGCATCTTTGATACCAAAATATAAAGAGTCACATAGCTAAGAGGGGTCCCACTATTTTGGGATCCTTATTTATGTAGTAGATTACAAGAAAAGGGCACACTCCAGTTGATAAGGTCGATTATATTATGGGGGGTGCATTATGTGCAAAGCGGTAACTTTAATATCCGTATCTTTATGACCAAAATATAAAGAATCCAATAGCTACGAGGGGGCCATTATTGTGGGATCCTAATTCAAGTAGTAGATTACGAGAGAAGTCCAAGTGAGGACAACTCTAGTTGACAAAATCGATATTATTATATAGGGTTACATCTATCTATCAAAGGGGTGACTTTAAGTCCCGTATATATATGGCCAAAATATAAATAATTCCAAAACTATGAGAGGTCACACTATTGTGGAATCCTTATTCATGAAGTAGATTACGAGCGGAGTCCAAGTGGGGCCTACTCTAGTTGATATGGTCAGCAACATTATAGGGGGTATATTTATTTATAAAAGGGGTGACTTTAACACCCGCATCTGTATAGCTAATATATAAATACTCTCATTAGTATGAGGGGTCCCACTCATATAAAATCCTTATATATATATATATATATATATATATATATATATATATATATATATATATATATATGAGGAATGGGATGCTGCCTATCAAAGCAGCATTTTTTGCTGCTTTGAGACATTGTTTGACCATCCTAGAAGTTTCTGAATTTAATGAAATTTGGTGAGGGTGTTGTCTAGGGTAAGATGATCATCCTCACAAATTTTCATCAAATTCGAAAACTTCTAGGGGGTTCAAATGGTCGAAGCAAAACAGTCGTCTGCAGTCACCGTTAAAATCTGCAGCATTTTGCTTCGACCATTTGACCCTCTTAGAAGTTTTGGAATTTGATGAAAATTTGTGAGGATGATCATATTACCCTAGACAACACCCTCACTAAATTTCATCAAATTCCAAAACTTCTAGGATGGTCAAACAATGTCTCAAAGCAGCAAAAACGCTGCTTTGATAGGCAGCATCCCATTCCTATATATATATATATATATATATATATATATATATATATATATATATATATATATATATATATATATATATATATATATATATATATATATATATATATATATATATATACATATATAGTAGATTATGGGAGGACTCCTAATCGGTCCCTCTCTAGTTGACAAAGTCGACTCATTATACAGGGGTACATCGAATATTTTAAAAAAGGGGTATATTTATGTGTCAAAAGGGTGACTTTGACACTCGCATCTGTGTGGCCTAAATATTAAAAGTCTCATAACTAGGAGGGATCCTACTATTGTGGGATTCTTATTCATATAGTAGATTACGAGAGGAGTCCATGTTGGGCCCACTCAAGTTAACAAGGTCGACTATATTATATGAAGTATATATATGTATCAAAGAAGTGACTTTTACAACTACATCTATATTGCTAGAAATATAAAGAGTATCATAGCTAGGAGGGACTATTATGAGATCCTTATTCATGTAGAAGTTTACAAGATGAGTCCAAGTTAGGCCTACTCTAGTTGACAAGGTCGACTACATTATATGGGGTACATCTATATATCGAATAGGTGATGTTAACACTCAAATTTGATTAGATAATATATAAAGTCTTATTACTAAGAGGGGTCCCACTATTATAGGATCCTTATTCATATAGTAAATTATGAGAGGAGTCCAAGTAGAGTCTACTCAAGTTGACAAGTTCGACTATATTATAAGGGATACATCTATATGTCAAATGGGTGAATTTAATACCCGCTTCTATATGGACAAAATATAAAGAGTCCAATATCTAGGAGGGGTCCTACTATTGTTGGATCATTATTTATATAATGATTTTGAGAGGAGTCCAAGTGGGGGTTGCTATAGTTGACAAGATCGATTACATTATAAGGGTACATCTATGTGTCCAAGGGGTGACTTTAACACTTTATCTGTGTGGCCAAAATATAAAGAATCTTATAGCTAGGAGGGATTCTACTATTATGGGATCCTTATTTACATAGTCGATTAGGAGATGAGTCCAAGAGGGGGCCACTCTCGTTGACAAGTTTGACTACATTATAGGGGGGTATATCTATGTATCAAATAAGTGATTTTAATACCCGATCTATATAGCCAAAATAAAAAAAAGTCTTAGATCTAAAAGGGAACCCACTATTATGGAATCCTTATTCATGTAGTTCATTCTGAGATGAGCCAAAGTGGGGCCTATTCTAGTTGACAAGGTCGTCTATATTATAAGGGGTTATATCTATGTATCAAAGGTGTAACATTAATACCCATATTTGTATACCAAAATATAAAGAGTGTTATTACTATGAGGGGTTCCACTTTCTGGGAACTTAATTTATGAAGTAGATTATACGAGGAGTACAAGTGGGGCACACTCTAATTGACAAGGTCGACTTTATTTTAGGGGGTACATTTAAGTGTCAAAGGGGGTGACTTTAATACTTATGTCTGTGTAGCCAAAATATAAAGAGTCTCATAGCTAAGTGGGGTCCAACTATTCTTGAATCCGAATTAATATTGTAGATTACAAAGGAAGTCCATATAGGGCCCACTCTAGTTGGCAATATTGACTATATATTATTAGGGGTACATCTTTTTTTTAAAGGGGTAACTTTAACACCTGTATCTACGTGGCCAAAATATAAAGACTCCCATATCTAAGAGGGGTCCTATTATTGTTGCATCGTTATTCATATAGTAGATTATGAAAGGAGTCTAACTAGGGCCTACTTCAGTTGACAATGTTGACTATATTATAGAGTGGTATATCTATGTGTCAAATGGGTGATTTTAACACCCGTGTCTATGTGGCAGAAATAAAATGAATCTTTTAGATAGTAGGGGTCTCATTATTATGGGATCCATATTCATATAGTATGTTACGAAAGGAGTCCAAGTTAGGCCCATTCTAGTTATCAATGTCAACTATATTATAGGGTGGTACATCTATCTGTCAAATGGGTGACTTTAACACCCATATCTATATAGCCAAAATATAAATAATCCCTATAGTTAAAAGGGATCTAACTATTATGGTATCTTTATTCATGTAGTAGATTACGAGATAGTACAAGTAGGGCCTACTTAAGTTAACTAGGTCAACTATATTATAGGGGGTTATATCTATGTGTCAAATTGGTGACTTTAGCATCCACACATGTTTGGTCAAAATATAAAGAGTCCAATAACTAGGAGGGGTCCCACTATTTTAGGATCATTATTTATATAGTAGATTATGAGAGAAATCCAACTAGGGCCTACTCTACCTGACAAAGTCGATTATATTACAGGTAGCTACATCTATAGGTCAAAGAGCTGACTTTAACACCTACATCTATATGGCCTAAATATAAAAAGTCTCATAGTTAGGAGGGGTCCTACTATTATGGGATCTTTATTCATATAGTAGATTACGATAGGAGTATAAGTAGGGACCACTCAAGTTGACAAAGTTAACTATATTATAATAGATATATGTATGTATCAAAGTGGTGACTTTAATAATCAGATTTGTGTGGCCAAAATATAAACAGTCCCTAAGTTAGGTAGGGTCCCACTATTGTGGGATCCCAATTCATATAGTAGATTAGAGAAAAGAGTTTAACTAGGATAAATCCCATTGATAAGGTCGACTATATTATAAGGGGGTTCATCTATATGTCAATGGGTGACCATAATACCGGCATATGTGGCTAAAATATAATAAAGCCCATAGCTAGGAGGGGTCCCACTATTATGGGATTCTTATTCATATAGTAGATTATAAGAGGAGTTCAAGTGGGCCCACTCCAATTGACAAGGTCGACTATATTATAGAAAAGTACATCTATATGTCAAAGGGGTGACTTTAACACCTATATCTGTGTGGCTAAAATATAAAAAGCACCATAACTAGGAGGGTCACTCTATTATAGGATCCTTATTCATATCGTAGATTACGAGAGGAGTCCAAGTGGGGGTTACTCTCGTTGACAAAGTCGACTATATTCTAGTGGGGTACATCTATGTATCAATGAGGTGACTTTAACTCCTGCATCTGTTTGGAAAAAATATAAAGATTCCAATAGCAAGAAGGGATCCCACTATTATAGGATCCTTAATTATATAGTATATTAAGAGAGGAGTTCAAGTGGGACCCACTCCAGTTGTCTTGGTCGACTATATTATATGGGACAAATCTATGTGTAAAAGAGGTGACTTTAACATACGCATCTGTATGGCAAAAATATAAAGAGTCTATTAGTTATGATGGGTCCCACTATTGTGGGATTCTTATTGATAAAGTTGATTACGAGAAGAGTTCAAATAGGGCCGACTCTAGTTAACATGGTTGACTATATTATAAGGGTTACATTTATATGTCAAAAGGAGTGACTTTAACACCCACATTTGTATGGCCAAAATATAAAAATT
Source organism: Chamaelirium japonicum (assembly GCA_947650365.1). Lineage (NCBI taxonomy): Eukaryota > Viridiplantae > Streptophyta > Magnoliopsida > Liliales > Melanthiaceae > Chamaelirium > Chamaelirium japonicum. Next base: position 6,877,504 of record OX393558.1, read on the forward strand.
ACCTAGCTAGGAGGAGTCCCACTATTGTGTGATCATTATTCATATAGTAGATAAGAGGACTCCAAATGGGGCCTAATCTAGTGGATAAGATCGATTACATTATAGGGGATACATCTATATGTCAAAGGAGTAACTTTAATATCCAAATTTATATAGCTAAAATATAAAGATTCTTAAAGTTAGGAGGGGGTCCCACAATTATATGATCATTATTCATGCAGTAGATTACGAGAGGAGTCCAAGTGGGGCCCATTGTAGTTGACAAAGTTGATAACATTATAAGGGGTACATCTATATGTCAAATGGGTGACTTTAATACCTTTACACAGGTTTGGTCTTTCCGAACTCATTCTGGACTCGTTACTTGACAAATTTCATATCTGTTTCAACCGTTGGATGAGAAAATTAAGGAATGTTTATTATAAACATAGTTTCTCAATATATAAAGGGTCTAGGGTTTTGGGGTATTGAAATATATTGATAAGAGGAAACATTGGTTTCTTTGGTGGCGTCTCTTGATGATGCTTCTCAAGAAAGAGATCAACTAGGAAAAATAGAATGCCTTATTCTTCCTCTCTGGTACTTAAAGAACCGATGAGCAATGTCGATGATCTATATATCAAAGAGATGGCTTTTATACCCATATGTGTGTGCCCAAAATATAAAGAGTCCTATAGCTTGGAGGTAATCTACTATTGTGGGATTCTTATTCGTGTAGCAGATTATAAGAGTAGTCGAACTGTACCCTCCCCCACCTACCCTTGACTACATCATGGGGGTATCTCTATGTGTAAAACGAATGACGTTAATACTTAAGTGTGGCCAAAATTTATAGATTCCTATAGCTAGGAGAGGTCCAGATATTGTGGGATCCTTATTTATATAGCAGATTTTGAGAGGAGTCCAAGTGTACCCCGCTCTCCCCCTTCGACTATAACATAGGGGGTCATCTATGTGTCAATGGGGTAAAATTAACACCCGCATATGTGTGGATAAAATATAAAGAGTCCTAAAACTAAAAGTATCCTACTATTGTGGGATATTTTTCATGTAGCAGATTCTAAATGTAGTCCAAGTATACCCCTCCCCCTCATCGACTACATTATGGGGGTACATCTATAAGTCAAATAGGTCAATTTAACACTCGTATGAGTGTGGCTAAAATATGAAGAGTCTTATAGCTAGAAAGGGTCCCACTATTGTGGTATCCTTATTTATATACCAGATTAAAAGAATAGCCCAATTGTACCCCTCCTTTCCCAACTGCATCATGGAGGGTTATATCTATGTGTCAAAGAGGCGATTCTTATACCTGCCAAATTGGTGAATTTAACACCTGCATCTATATAACTAAAATATAAAGAGACTTATAGCTAGGAGGGGTCCCACTATTATGGGATCCTTATTTATATAGAAAATTACGAGATAAGCCATAGTGAGGCCCACTCTAGTTGACTAGGTCGATAATATTGTAGGGGATACATCTATGTGTCAAATTATAATGAGTCTCATAGCAAGAAGGGGTACACTATTAAAATATCCTTATTTATATAGTAGATTGTGAGAGGAATCCAAGTTGGGCCCACTATATTTTACAAGGTTGACTATATTATATGGGGGTACATCTAAGTGGCGAAGGGGTGACTTTAATACCCGTAACTGTATTGCCGAAATATAATGAGTCCCATATCTAGGAGGGGTCCCACTATTATGGGATCCTTATTAATATAGTAGATTACAAGAGGAGTCTATAAAGGGCAAACTCAAGTTGATTAGGTCGATTACATTATAGGAGGATATATCTATGTGTCAAAGATGTGATATTAATACTAGCATATATATGGTCAATATTTAAAGAGTTCTATTGCTAAAAGTGGTCCCGCTATTATGGGATCATTATTTATACAGTAGATTACGAGAGGAGTCCAAGTGGGGCCCACTCCGGTTGACAAGGTCAACTATATTATAAAGGCCGGGGTACATATATATATCAAAGAAGTGACTTTAACACCTGCATCTAAGAGTCCCAAAGCCAGGAGGGGTTCCACTATTGTGGGATTCTTATTCATGTAGTATATTATAAGAGGAGTCCAACTAGGGCCCACTTCGGTTTAAAAGATAGACTTAATTATATAGGGGTACATCTACGTGTCAAAGAGATTACTTTAACACCCTCATCTGTGTGACCAAAATATAAAGATTCCTATAGCTAGAAAGAATCCCACAATTATGGAATCCTTATTCATGAAATAGAACACGAGAGGAGTTCATATGGAGCCTACTCTAGTTGACAAAGTCGATTACATTATAGGGGTACATCTATGTGTCATAAGGGTGACTTTAACACCCGCATTTATGCTGTCAATATAAAGAGTACCATAGATAGAAGAGGTCCCATTATTATGGGATCCTTATTCATATTGTTGATTGAGTAATTCATGTAGGTCCCACTCAAGTTGACAAAGTCGACTATATTATAGATTGGTATATCTATATATCAAAGAGGTAACTTTAATACCTCTATCTGTGGGGCCAACAGAAGAAGAATTCTATAACTATGAGGGGTCCTACCAATAATGAATCCTTATTCATATAGTATATTATAAGTGGATTCTAATTGATACAAGGACTCCTTTCTACTTATATTTGCCTTCACATGGGGTCTACTCTAGTTGATAACACCGACTACATCATGGGGGTACATCTATTTGTTAAAGGATTTACTTTAGCACCCATATGTGTATGACGAAACTATAAAGAGTCCCATAGTTATGTGGGATCCCACTATTATGGGATCTTTATTTATGTAGCAATTTATAAAAGAAGTCCAAGTGATACACGCACTCCACCCTATTTATATCGGCTTGCACTTTGCGACCCACTTAAGTTGATAAGACCGACTGCATCATAGAGAGGTGCATCTATGTGTCAAAGGGGTGACAGTAACACCCGCATCTATGAGGCTAAAATATAAAAAGTCTCATAGCGAGGAGGGGTTCAACTATTATGGGATCCTTATTTATTGAATAAATTATAAAAGAAGTCCAAGTGGTGCCCAATCTAGTTGTAAAGGTTGTCTATAATATTGGAGAGGTACATATATATGTCAAAGGGGTGACTTTAACACCCATATTTTTATGGCTAAAATAAAAAAATTCCAATAACTAGAAGGGGACCAACTATTATGGGATTCTTATTTTTATAGCAGATTACGAGAGGAGTCCTAGTAGGGCCCACTTCAGTTGACAAAGTTGACTACACTATAAGGGTTACATCTATGTATCAAAGGGTTAACTTGAATACTTGTATCTATGAAGCTAAAATATAATAAATCCAATAGCTAGGAGGGGTCCCATAATTTGATCTGGGATGCTTATTCATATAGTAGATTACGAGAGTAATCTAAGTGGAGCCGACTCTAGTTGACAAAGTCGACTATATTATAGGGGGGGCATATCTATGTATGAAAAGAGTAACTTTAATACTCGCATCTGTGTGGACGAAATATAAAATGTCCCACAACTATAAGGGTCCCACTATTATAGGATCCTTATTTATATAGTAGATTATGAAAGGAGTCTAAGTAGGGCCCACTCTAATTATATAAGGGTACATCCATGTGTCAAATGGATGACTTTAACACCCACTCTTAGTGGCCAATATACCAATAGTCTCATAACTAGAAGAGGTCCAACTATTGTAGGATCCTTGTTCATGTAGTAGATTATAAAAGTAGTCCAAGCGGGGCTCACTCTAGTTGATAAGGTGAACTATATTATAAGGGGTTTATTTATGAGTTAAAGGGGTGACTTTAATACCCACATTTGTATAGCCAAATATAAAAAATCCCATAGCTAAGAAGGGTTCCACTAGTATGGGAGCCTTATTGATGTACGGGATTATGAGAAGAGACTAAATGGGGCCCACTCATATTGATAAGGTCAACTGTATTATAAGGGGGTATATCTATGTATGAAATAGGTGACTTTAACACTTATATCTATGTACAAAAATATAAAGAGTCCCAAAGCCAGGAGGGATCCCACTTTTGAGGGGTCTTTATTCATATAGTAGATTACAAGAGGAGTCCAAGTAGGGCCCACTTTAGTTAAAAATATCGACTTAATTATATGAGGCTATATCTATGTCTCAAAGGGGTAACTTTAACACCTACATCTATGTGGCCAAATTATAAAGAGTCCCTTAGCTATGAGGGGTCCCACTATTATGGAATCATTATTTATGAAGTAGAACACGATAGTAGTCTTAGTAGGGCTTAGTTTAGTTGACAAGACCGACCACATTATAGACTGGTGCATCTATGTGTCAAATTAGTGACTTTAACATCCATATCTGTGTTACCAAAATATAAAGAGTTCCATAGATAAAAGGGGTCCAACTATTATAGGATCCTTGTTCATATTATTGATTAAGTAGTCCAAGTGGGTCTTACTCAAGTTGACAATGTTGACTATATTATAGTGAGATATATCTATGTGTCAAAAAGGTAACTTGAATACCTGCATCTGTGGGGCCAAAAGATAAAGAATCTCATAGCTAGAAAGGGCCCCACGATTATAGGATACTTATTCAAATAGTAGATTATGAGTGGATTTCAAGTGATACAAAGATTCGTCCGTACTTCTGTTGGCCTACACATGGGTTCCACTCTAGTTGATAAAACCGACTATATTATGGAAGCGTATATCTATCTGTCAAAGGGGTGTATTTAACAACAATATATGTGTGGCCAAAATATAAATAGTCAAATAGCTATGAGGGATCCCACTATTATGGGATCCTTATTTATGTAGCATATTATAAAATAAGTCCAAGTGGACTCCACCTCACTTATATTGGTCTGCACAAGAGGGCCCACTACAGTAATAAGGCCAACTGCATCATAGAGAGGTACTTCTATATGTCAAAGGGATGACTTTAATACCTATATCTATGTGGCTAAAATATAAAAAGTCACATAGCTAGTAGGGGTTCTACTATTGTAGGATCCTTATTCATATGGTTTTATATAAGAGGAGTTCAAGTGGGGCCCACTCCAATTGCAAAGATCAACTAAATATTAGGGTGGTATATCTATTTCTCAGAGAGGTGACTTTAACACCAGTATCTATGTGCTTAAAATATAAATAGTCTTATAACTAGGAGGGGTCCCACTATTATAAGATCCTTATTTATATAGTAGATTATACGATAAATCCTAGTGGGGCCCACTTCAGTTGATAAAGTCAATTACATTATAGGGGATATATCTATGTGTTAAAGAGGTGAATTTAATATCCATATCTGTGTGGCCAAAATATAAAGAGTCCCACAACTAGGAGGGGCCCCACTCTTATGGGAAGCTTATTCATGTATTAAATTACGAGAGTAGTCCAATTGAAGCTAACTCTAGTTGACAAAGTCAACTACATTACAGGGGTATATCTATATATATCAAAGGATGACTTTAACACCCGCATCTATGTGGCCAAAATATAATGAGTCCCATAAAGAGAAGGGCCTTATTATTATGAGATTCTTATTCAAATAGTAGATTATGAGAGGAGTCTAAGTAGGATCCACTCTAGTTGATAAGATCGACTTAATTATATAAGGGTACATCTATGTGTCCAAGGGGTAACTTTAACACTCATATTTGTATTGCCAAAATATAAAGAGTGCTATAGCTAGGAGGGGTCCCACTATTGTAAAATACTTATTTATATAGTAGATTACGAGATGAGTCCATATGGGGCCCACTCCAATTGATAAGGTCGACTATATTATAAAGAGTACATCTATGTGTCAAAAGGGTGACTTTAACACCTGCATCTGTATGGCTAAAATATAAAAAATTTCATTGCTACGAGGGATCCCATTATTGTGGAATCGTTATTCATGAAGTATATTACAAGTGGAGTCCAAGTGGGGCCCACTCTTGTTGATAATATCAAATATAATATAGGGGTATCTTTATGCGTCAAATGCGTGACTTTAACATCCGCATCTGTGAGGCTAAAATATAAAGACTTTCAGATCTAGGAGGCATCCCACATTATATGATCCTTATCTATATAGTAGATTACAAGGAAAGTCCAAATAGTATCCACTCTAGTTAATACGATCGACTATATTATAGAATGGCACATCTATATGTAAAAGGGGTGAATTTAACACCCATATCTATATGACCAAAATATAAAGATTACCATAGCTAGGATGGGTCCCATAATTACTGGATCCTTATTCAGGTAGTAGATTATGTGATGAATCATAGTAGGGCCTACTCCAGTTGACAAACTCGACTATATTATTGGTGGGTACATCTATGTATTAAATGAGTTACTTTAACACATACAATAATATGGCCAAAATATAAAAAGGCTCATAACTAGGAAGAGTCCTATTGTAGATTTCTTATTCATGTAGTAGATTATGTGAGAAGTCCAAAAGGGGCCTTCTCTAGTTAACAAGGTTTACTATATTATAAGAGGGTACATCTATATATCAAAGGGGTGACTTTAACACTCGTATCTATATGACGAAAATATAAAAAATTGAATTTCTAGGAGGTGCCCTACTATTGTAGGATCCTTATTCATGTTGTAGATTACGAAAGGAGTACAAATGGGGCCCACTCCAGTTGACAATGTCAAGTTCATTATAGGGGGATACATCTATATGTCAAAAGGGTGAATTTAACACCTATATCTATGTGGCTAAAATATAAAGAATCTAATACTAAGATGGGCCCCACTATTATGGAATCCTTTTTTTGTTATAGATTACGAGAGATATCCAAGTGGGGCCCATTTAGGTTATAGCGGGGTACTTCTATATGTCAAAGGGGTGACTTTAATATCCATATCTGTCTAGCTAAAATATAAAGACTCTTATATCTATAAGGGGGAACCCATTATTGGGGGATCCTTATTCATGTTACAGATTACAAGATAAGTCCAAGTGGGGCCAACTCTCGTTGACAAAGTCGACTATATTATAGAGGGGTACATTTATATGTCAAATAGGTTACTTTAACACCCGTATCTATATGGCTAAAATATAGAGTCCCATAGGTAGGGGGTCTCACTATGGTAGGATATTTATTCATGTAGTAAATTATGAGAGGAGTCCAAGTGGGGCATACTCCAGTTGACAAACTCAACTATATTATAACGGATACATCTATGTGTCAAAGGGGTTACTTTAACTCCCATATCTGTATCCAAACTATAAAGAGTCCTATAACAAAGAGGGATCTACTATTATAGGATCCTTATTCACGTAATAGATTATGAGAGGAGTCTAAGTGGATCTCACTCAAGTTGATGAGGTTGACAATATTATAGGGTGGTACATCTATGTGTCAAAGGGGTGACATTAATCCTCACATCTGTGTGGCCAAAATATAAAGTTTCCTATCACTAGAAGGAGTCGCATTATTATGGGATTTTTATTCATGTTGTAGATTACGAGAAAAGTCCAAGTAGGGCTAGAGGTGGGACTTGGACTTGTTTGAACCGAACCCGACCCACCCAACCCGAATAATGGACAAACATGGGCAAAGTTAGTTAAGAACTTGGACGGGTTTGGACAAACAAATATCAACCCGATTTCAATTTGGACGGGTTTGGGCACTGATTTTCCCAGCTTGAGGAACCCGAGGAAGTGATACACTAAGGTTGAATGCTTTTGTAGTTTTTTTTATAGAAATCAAAGACTGTCTGTTTGATGTTGAATGCTAAGAATTTATTTAAAATATATGAGGATATGGGTTGGATTTTATGTTTTCGTTATGCAAATCAAAGATTTGTTTTATGCAATTAAAAAATATGTTGGGCTTTTGTCACATCTATTTATGTGCACAAGCATTTCTAATTGGGCAACCCACCTAACCCACCCCTTATCTTGCAATTTGGGCAACCCGAATAACTAGAATGGGAAAGCACGGGTTGGACTTCCACGGGTTCCACAGGCAAAACGGGTTAAGGTTTGTGCAAGTCGGGTTGGGTATGGGCAGACCCTTCAACCCACCCAACCCGCCCATGTCCCACCCTAAGTAGGGCTTACTCAAGTTAATAAGGTCGACTACATTATAGGTGGGTACATCTATATGTCAAAGGTGTAACTTTAACACCCGCATCTACATGGCTAAAATATAAAGAGTGTCATAGCTAGAAGGGGTCCCACTATTGTGGGATTCTTATTCATATAGTAGATTATGAAAGAAGTTCAAGTGGGACCTACTTCAGTTGATAAGGTCAACTATATAATAGAGGGCACGTCCAAGTGTCAAAGGGGTGACTTTAACACCCGCATCTGTATGGCCAAAATAAAAAGTCATGTAGCTAGGAAGGGTTCCGCTATTATGGGATCCATATTCATATAGAAGATTATGAGAAGAGTCCATGTGGGGTTCACTCTAGTTGATAAAGTTAACTACATCCATATCTATGTGTTAAAGGGGTGACATTAATACCCTATTTTGTGTGACCAAAATATAAAGTGTCCCATAGTTAAGAGGGGTTCCACTATTATAGGATTCTAATTCATTTAATAAAGTAGGAGAGGAGTTCAAGTAGGTCCCACTCTAGTTGACGATGTTGATGACATTATAGGGGGTGCATTTATGTATCAAAAGGGTGATCTTAACACCCATATGTTTGTGGTCAAAATATAAAGAGTGCCATAGCAAGAAGGGGCACCACTATTGTTGGATTCTTATTCAAATAGTAGATTATATAAAAAGTACAAGTGAGGCCCACTCATGTTGACAATGTCAACTACATTATAAAGAGTACATCTATGTGTCAAAGGGGTGACTTTAACACCTGCATATATAGGGCTAAAAAAGAAAGAATCCCATAGCTATGAGGGGTTCCTCCATTATGGAATATTTATTCATATAGTAGATTATGAGCCAATTCTAAGAGATACAAGGACTCCTCCATATTTATATTAGCCTGTACATGGGGTCTACTCGAGTTGATAAGACAGATTACACCATAAGGGGGTACATCTATCTGTCAAAGATATGACTTTCACACCTGCATATTTGTGGGCAAAATTTAAAGAGTCTCATTGCTAGGAGGGATCTCACTATTATGGGATCTATTGAGGGAAATTTTCGCTGGCTCGTGAGCTCGACTTGCAAGGCAAAGAAGACGTGAGAACGACTGGCTCCATGAGTAGCGCAGACCCTCCGATGCTCAAGTAAGTGAAGGTTCTAGCAAAAGTGAGCTGAAGTAGTCGGAAAGTGTTAGGGTTTTTGAGTTTTGAACCTATACTTTGGAGCCGGGGGTCATACCTTTATAGACTCTTGCAAATCGCTAGAGATGGATATATGGCCGCTCTTTTCCGTACCTTCTACACCTTCACGTGCTAGCCCATATGGTCCCTTAATAGCTTTTGTCATTTAGCCGGCCAGGCGATGGCAAATGGAGGTGCGCCGATGTTGTCCATGCCAGGTAGAGATTCCGAAAGGCTCCAGTCAAGAGTCCTAGACCGACTCTGGATGGATCATGTGGCTCATAGTTATCCATGTAGTTCCATGGGGACAGTGACATCTGGCGATCGGTACCGCCTTACTGGGGTGACCTCTGGGAAAAAAGAGGGCAGACTCCTTGATGGTTGCATGATCGGGCAGGCTCCTGGTCATAGGGGGACCTTCAGAACCTCTTCTCTATCCGGTTGCTCTTCCGAAAGACGGCTCCATTGTGGGTGAAAGCACGGATCCTACTGGTGTTGTTGCTCCGCTTACTTTTCCTTGTTGTTAATAGGAGAACTCTGTGGATATTGCCTAATCGGGGGAGGTCCTGACCGAGCTGTGGATGTTTGAGCTTTTCGAAGTATTCTTTAAACCATGCCAGGGGTGACCTCTTCCGTATGCGAGCCAATCGCGTGTGGTCTGGGTGATTTGTGAGTGTTCATAGATATCATTCTAAGTTTTCTATTAGCAAGGGGCAATCTCTCCATCTGTAAACTAGAGCTGGGCTTTCAGCGGGCTATGGGCAGCGATCGAGATACTCTTTTCAGCCGGCGAGCTACGTGGAGAGATTTGACTCGCAGTACCTTATGAATGAGACCTCATAGAAGATGCCTCTCTGTCCCTGGGACACAACGATCCAGTACTATGAGCTCCAGGCGAGCTGTGAGCGTCAGCCATGGGCGGCATCTTCCGTGTGTGAGCTAATCACACACGACCAAGGTAAGCCCCAGGCGAGCTATAGGCACAAACCTCGAGCGACCTCTAAATATTAGGGGAAATTTTTGTTGGCTCGTGAGCTCGAGCTGCAAGGCAAAGAAGATGTGAGAACGGCTGGCTCCGTAAGGAGCGTAGACCCTCTGACGCTCAAGTTAGTGAAGGTACGGGCAAGGGAGAGTCGAAGTAGTTGGAAAGTGTTATTATTTTTGGGTTTCAAACCTGTACATTGGAACCGGGGGTCATACCTTTATAGAATCTTACAGACCGCTAGAGATGGACACATGGCCGCTCTTTTTCGTACCTCTACACCTTCACGTGCTAGCCCACATGGTACCTTAATGGCTTTTGTCATTTAGCCTGCGAGGTAGTGGTGAGGGAAGGCACGCCGGTCTTGTCCATACCAGGTGGAGATTCTGGAAGACTCCAATCAAGAGTCATAAACCAACTCTGGATAGCTCTTGTGGCTTGCAGTTATCTATATAGTTTCATGGGGGCGGTGACATCTGGCAATCTGGTACCGCCTTACTGGGTGACCTTTGGGGAAAAAGAGGACAGACTCCTTGATTATCGCATGATTGGGTAGGCTCCTCGTCATAGGGGGACCTTCAGAACCTCTCCTCCATCCAGTTGTTCTTCAGAAAGATGGATCCCTTGTGGGCGAAAGGGGTTAGCACGACTGCTTGGAGATCCCACTGGTGTTGTTGCTCCACCTACTTTGCCCTGCTGTCAATAAGCGAACTCTGTGGCTGTTGCCTGATCGGGCGAGCTCCTGACTGAGCTGTGGGTATTTGAGCTTTTCGAAGTGTTCTTTAAACCATGGCAGGGGTGACCTCTTCCACATGCGAGCTAATCGCGTGTGGTCAGGGTGAACTATTGGTGTTCGTAGACATCATTCTAAGTTTCCTATTAGCAAGGGGTGACCTCTCCATGTGCGAGCTAGAGCTAGGCTTTCGGTGGGCTACAGGCAGCAATTGAGATACTCTTTTCAGCCGGCGGAATGCATGGAGAGCTTTGACTCGCAGTACCTTATGAATGAGACCTCGTAAAAGATGCTGCTCTGTCCCTGGGATGCAACGATATGCTACTATGAGCTCCAGGAGAGCTATGAGCGTTAGCCATGAGCGGCATCTTCCGTGTACGAGCTAATCACACGCAGCCAGGGTAAGCCCCAAGTGAGCTACGGGCGTAAGCCTTGAGTGGCCTCTTCCGTGTGTGATCTGTTTATAGCGATTAGGGTAAGCCTTGGGTGATCCATGGGCATCGGCCTGGGCTACCTATTCCTATGTGCAAACTGGTCGTATGCAGTTAGGGTGATGCCTCAAGCGGGCTACGGGTGGCCTCTCCGGTGTGCGATCTGATCGGGGTAGTCATGACGAGCTACTTGGAAGTATTCTTGAAACTCCAAGACCTGTTCTAGTCATAAGGCTGTTTGCCCAAAATCAGGGTTGACCTCAAGTCTCGAGCTTCTTTTAAGGGGTGGTTTCTTTTTCGATCGACCATGGTCACCCTAGAGTATGCCCAAAGATAAGGGCGATCTCTATAAGGACAATCTATCATCTCGTCGTGTCCTTCCCTACTGCTACCACATGGTCGATAAGCAGGTAACATTTTTCGGCACCATCAGGATCCTTATTTATGTAGCATATTATAAGAGAAGTCTGAGTGATAGAATACTCCTTCTCATATATGTGGCCTGCACATGGTGGCCCACTCTAGTTGATAAGGCTGACTGCATCATGGAGGTGTACATCTATGTATCAAAATAGTGACTTTAATAATTGTATCTGTATGGTCAAAATATAAAAAGTCTCATAGCTAGGAAGGGTCCCTCTATTGTGGGATCTTTATTTATATAGTAGATTATAATTGTAGTCTAAGTGGGGCCCACTCTATTTGACAGGATCGACTAAATTATAGAAGTGATATCTATGTATCAAAGGGATGACTTTAACGCTCGCATCTGTGAGGCCAAAATATAAAGAGTCCTAAAGCTAGGTGGGGTCTAACTATTATGGGAACCTTATTCATGTAGTTGATTACGAGAGAAATCCTAACTGGGTCCAATCCAGTTGATAAGGTCTACTATATTATATAAGGTACCTCTATGTATCAAAGGGGTGGTTTTAACACACGCATCTGTAAGGCCAAAGTATAAAGAGTCATATAGCTTAGAGGGTCTGACTATTATGGTATTCTTATTCATATAGTAGATTACAAGAAGAGTTCAAGTGGGGCCCACTCCAGTTGGCAAGGTTAACTACATTATGGGGGGTATATTTATATATCAAAGGGATGACTTTAACACCCACATCTGTATGGCAAAAAATATAAAGAGCTCCATAGCTAAAAAGGGTCCCACTATTGTGGGATTTTTATTCAAGTAGTAGATTATGCGAGGAGTCCAAGTGGGGCTAACTCCAGTTGACAAGATCGATATAATTATTTAAGGTTACATCTATGTATAAAAGGGGTGACTTTAACACCTGTATATGTGTGGCCAAAATATAAAGAGTCCCATAACTAGGAGGGGTCCCATTAATATAGAATCCTTATTCATGAAGTAGATTACGAGAGAAGTCCAAGTGGAGACCACTCTAGTCGACAAGTTTGACAACATTATAGAGGGCACATCTATGTGTCAAATGGGTAACTTTAATACCCGCATCTGTGTGGCCAAAATATAAAGACTCATATTGCGATAAGGGGTCCCACTAATATAAGATTCTTATATATGTAATAGATTACGGGCAGAGTCCAAGTGTGTCCCTATCTAGTGGACAAGGTCGACTCATTAGAGAATGGTACATCGAATGTTAAAAAAGAAGGGTATATCTATATGTCAAACGGGTGACTTTAATACCCGCATATATGAGGTTTAAATATAAAGTCTCAAAGCTATGTGGGGTTCCGCTGTTCTATGATCCTTATTCAAGTAGTAGATTACGAGAGGAGTCCAAGTGGAGCCCACTCTAGTATATAAGGTCGACTATATTATAAGGGGTACATCTATATATCAAAGGGGTTGTTTTAACACCCGTATCTGTGTAGCCAGAATATAAAGAGATCCATAGCTAGGAAGGGACCCACTATTATGGGATCCTTATTCATGTAGTAGATTATGAGAGGAATCGAAGTGGGGCCCGTTCTAGTTTACAAGGTCACCTAGATTATAAGGGGGTATATCTATGTATCAAAGGTATAACTTTATCACCCCAATTTGGAAGGCCAAAAGATAAGGAGTTTTATTACTATGAGGGGTCCCACTTTTGTGAGATCTTTATTCATGTAGTAGATTACAAGAGGAGTCTAAGTGGAGCCTTACTCTAGTTGGCATGGTGACTTTATTATAGAGGGTACATCTATGTGTCTAAAGGGTAACTTTAACACTCGTATCTGTGTAACCAAAATATAAAGCATCCTATAGTTAGGAGGGGTCCCAATATTCTGGGATCCTTATTCATGTTGTAGATTAGAAAAGAACTCCAAGTAGGGCCTACTCTAGTAGACAAGGTCAACTATATTATAGGGGATACATCTATTTTTTAAATGGGTGACTTTAACATACGTATCTATGTGGCCAAAATATAAAGACTCTAATATTTAGGAGGGGTCACACTATTGTGGCATCCTTATTCAAGTAGTAGATCATGAAATGACTCCAAGTAGGGCCCACTACAGTTGACTAGGTCGACTACATTATAGAGGAGTATATCTATGAGTCATAAAATTGTCTCATAGATATAGAGGAGTATATCTATGAGCCAAAAGAAAAGGTATCTCTTAGATAGTAGGGGTCTCACAAAATTAGGAATCTTATTCATATAGTAGATTACAAGAGGTGTCCAATTAGGGTCTACTCCTGTTGAAACGGTTGACTACACTATAAGGGGTACATTTATATGTTAAAGGCCTGACTTTAACACCCATATCTGTGAAGTCAAAATATAAAGAGCCATATAACTAAGAGGGGTCCAACTGCTATTGGATCCTTATTTATATAGTAGATTATGAGAGGAATATAAGTGGGGCCCACTCAAGTTAGAAGGTTGACTATATTATAGGGGGTTACATCTATATTTCGAAGGGGTAATATTAACACCTGCATCTGTACGGCCAAAATATAAAGTGTACCATATCTAGAAGGGGTCCAACTATTGTGGGATCCTTATTCATGTAGTAGATTATGAGAGGAGTCCAAGTGGTGCCTACTCGAGTTAACAAGGTCGACTATATTATTGGGGGGTACATCTATGTGTCAAAGGGATAACTTTAATACTCGTATCTTTGTGGCCAAAATATAAAGAGTCTAATATCTAAGAGGGGCCCCATAAATATAGGATCCTCAAAATATAGTAAATTATAAGAGAAGTCTGAGTAGGGCCCACTCCAGATGAATAGGTTGACTATATTATAGGTAGGGGTGGCAATGGGTCGGGTCGGGTCGAGTTCGGGTCGGGTTGAGACATAGGTATAAGGGTAAAACATCAAATCCGAACCTGACCCGTTTAATAAACGGGTCAAAAACATAAGCCCAAACCTGACCCGCCAAATAAACGGGTTGACCTGACCTGACCCGTTTAACCAGTTTAATAAACGGGTCGGGTTGGGTTGAGTAATATTAGATCGGGTTGGGTCGAAACGGGCCAAGTTCGGTTGGGCACTGCACACACAGCCGCAGGATCTCCAGGCTTTTGGTTGTTAGCGATACGAAGTACAGCACATTAAGCCTTTAATGTATTGATTTTGAAGAGTCAAACAACAAATAGTGAATCTTTGATGTTATGAGTTGTTAAGTTGTTCCACACTTCCACTATAGACTCTTATTTTAAACATGTATAAATTCAAACATTGGTCTCAATGTCCCATGCAGGTTAGACTCAGAAGGGTTTTGTGGGTCAATCGGGTCAAGCAGGTTCCGGGTGACCCGACCCGTTAATTAAACGGGTCAATTCAGGTCAATCGGGTCAGATGTATGAACTCGGACCCGACCCAATAAATAATCGGGTCAACCCGTTTATGACCCAAACCCGTTTAGGCCAAACCCAAACCCGCTAACTTCAGGTTGGGTTCGGGTCGGGTCAAGGATTGCCAACCCTAATTATAGGGGGTATATCTAGGTATCAATGGGGTGACTTTAACACCCGTATCTGTATAGCCAAAATATAAAGAGTCTCATTGCTTAGAGGGTTCTCACTATCATGGGATCCTTATTCATATAGTAGATTACGAGAAGAATTCAAATCGGACCTCCAGTTGAAAATATAGATTTTATTATATGGGGTATATCTATTTGTTAGATGGATGACTTTAACTCCCGTATCTGTATGGCCAAAATATAAAAAATCTTATAGTTATAAGGGGTCCCATTATTATGGAATCCTTATTCTTGCTGTAGATTACGAGAGAAGTCCAAGTGGGTTCCACTCTAGTTAACAAGGTCGGCTATATTATAGAGGGGTACATCTATATATCAAATAGATATATTTAACACCCGTATCTGTGTGGCTAAAATATAAAGTCCCATAGGTAAAAAGGGTTCACTATTATGGGATCCTTAATCATGTAGTAGATTATGAGAGAAGTCCAAATGAGGCTCACACTAGTTGACAAGGTCAACTACATAATAAGGGGATACATCTATATGTCAAAGGGGTGACTTTAATACCCATATCTGAGTGGCCAAAATATAAAAAGTCCCATAGCTAGGAGTGGTTCCACTATTATGGGATCCTAATTGATGTAGTAGATTACAAAAGTAGTCCAAGTGGGTCCAACTCAAATTAATAAGTTTGATAATATTATTGGGGGGTACATCTATATGTCGAAAAGGTGACTTTAACGCTCACATCTATGTGGCCAAAATATAAAGATTCTTATTGCTTAATGAGGTCTCACTATTGTGGGATCCTTATTCATGCTGTAGATTATGAGAGGAGTCCAAGTAGGGCCCACTCCAATTAACAATTTTGACTATATTATAAGTTACATGGTATATCTATGTGTCAAAAGGATAACTTTAACACTTGTATGTGTGTGGCCAAAATATAAAGAGTCTCAAAGGTAAGAGGGGCTCCACTATTATAGGATATTTATTCATATAGTATATTACGAGAGGAGTCCAAGTGGGGCCACTCTAGTTGACAAGGTCAACTATATTATATGGGGGTAGATTCATGTGTCAAAGGGATGACTTTAACAACTATGTCTATGTGGCCAAAATATAAAAGAGTTTTATAGCTAGAAGGGGTCTTGGTATTATAGGATCCATATTCATGCAATAGATTACAAGAATAGTCCAAGTGGGGCCCATTCTAGTTGACAAAGTTGGCTATATTATAGGCCAATGGTTACATCTATGTGTTAAAGGGGTGACTTTAATACCCGCTTTTGTGTTTTCAAAATATAATATGTCCTATAGTTACAAGGGATCCCACTATTGCGGGATCTTTATTTACATAATATATTATAAGAGGTTTCAAGTGGGACCTACTTTAGTTGATAAGATCGACGATATTATAGGGGGTATATTTTTGTATAAAATGGGTGATATTAACACTCGAATGTTTGTGGCCAAAATATAAAGAGTTCCATTGCAAGGTGGGGTTTCATTATTGTGGAATCCTTATTCATGTAATAGATTATGAGAGGAGTCCAAGTAGGGCCTACTCCAATTGATAAGATCGACTACTTTATTGGGGGGTACATATATGTGTCAAAAGGATAACTTTAACTCCTACAGCTAAATGGCTAAAATATAAAGTCTTATAACTTGACGGGGTCCAACTATTATAAGACCCTTATTCATGTAGTAGATTACGAGAAAATCTAAGTGGGACCCACCCTAGTTGACAAGGTCAACTATATTAAAAGAGGGTACATCTATGTATCAATGGGGTGACTTTAACGCCTATATCTTTATGACCAAAATATAAAGAATCTCATTTCTCGGAGGGGTCCTACTATTGTGGGATCCTTGTTTATATAATTGATTATGAGAGGATTCCAAGTGAGGCCCACTCCAGTTGATAATATCGACATAACTATTATGGGGTACATCTATATGTCAAAGAGGTGACTTTAATACCTATATCTATGTGACCAAAATATAAAGAGTCTCATAACTAAGGAGGGTCCCTCTTTTGTAGAATCCTTATTTTTATTATAGATTACGAGAGAAGTCAAAGTGGGGCCAACTCCAGTGGCCAAGGTCGACTATATTATAGAGGAATACATTTATATGTCAAAGGGTTGACTTTAACATCTGTATCTGTGTGGCCAAAATATAAAAACTCACGTAGCTAGATTAGGTCCTATTATTGTGGGATCCTTATTCATGTTATAGATTATGAGAAGAGTCTAGTGGGGCTCACTCCTTGACAAAGTTGACTATATTATAGAGAGGTATATATAACATTCGCCCCAAATACATAAGAAATGGACCACTTTACCCGTGTCCGCACGATGACTTCCTAGGGGGTCACCCATCCTTGTACTATTTTTGGCCGAGCATGCTTAACTACGGAGTTCTTACGAAATTTATGGCAGTACACGGTTTTAAAATACATCTTCTTTGCTTGGGAGAAAAAATTATATACATAGCTCAGGATCTCCTTCTCTTCAGGCGATTTAGAGAAAACTTATGGTCTTGTACACCTCACCTCATATTATCCATGTTCGCATCACAACTTCAAGAGTCTTGGGTCTTGGATATTGGATCTTGGTCGTCATAATCCATCCCCCTTAAAGGCTGCATATCCACTAGTAGGGTTATACCCCTCCCACCATGATGAGAACCAACTATGATACCATTTTGTAACATCCGCCTAGAACATACATGAAATTATCCGCTTTGCCTATACCCGAGGACTTCCCAGGGGGTCACCCATCTTTGTACGTACTACTCTTACCCGAGCATGTTTAACTATGGAGTTCTTATGAAATTCGTAGTGGTATACAGTTTTAAAATACGTCTTCTATGTTTGAGAGAAAAAATTATTTAAGTAGCTCAGGATATCCTTCTCTCCAAGTATTGTGGAGCTAACTGGTGGCCTTATACACCTTATCTCACCTCTTCCATCTTGGAATCACAGCCTTAGGAGTTTTGACTCTTGGCTCTTGGATCTTTGTCATCACAGTACATCTATATATCAAATATGTGTATTTAACACCTGCATCTGTGAGGCTAAAATATAAAAAGTCCTATAGGTAGGAGGGGTCCCACTATTATGGGAACCTTATTTATGTACTAGATTACAAGAGGAGTCCAAGTAGGGCCTACTCTAGTTCACAAGGCCGATTGCATTATTGGGGGATACATCTATGTATTACCACGCATATCTTTGTGACCAAAATATAAAGAGTCTCATAGCTACAAAGGGTGCTACTATTGTGGGATTCTAAATATGTAGTAGATTACGAGAGAAGTCCAAGTGGGTCCACTCAAGTTGACAAGGTCATCAATATTATATGGGGGTATATCTATGTGTCGAATAAGTGACTTTAACCCCCGCATCTATATGGCCATAATATAAAGAGTCCCTATTATTAGGAGAGGTCCCTCTATTGTGGGATCCTTATTTTTATTGTAGATTACAAGAGGAATCTAAGTAGGACTCACTCTAGTTGACAAAGTCAACTATATTATAGATGGGTACATCTATATCTTAAATAGGTAACTTTAACATCCGTATTTGTGTGACCAAAATACAGAGTCTTATAGCTAGGAAGGGTCCTACTAGTGTAGGATGTTTATTCACAAAATAGATTATAAGAGGAGTCCAAGTTAGGCCCACTCCAGTTGACAATGTCGACTATATTAGAGGGGGGTACATCTATATATCAAAGGGTGACTTTAACACACACATCTGTATGGCCAAAATATAAATATTCCTATAACTAGGAAGGGTCATGTTATTATGGGATCCTTATTCATACCGTAGATTGCGAGAAGAGTCCAAGTGGGTCCCACTCTAGTTGACAAAGTCGATTATATTATAGGGGGTTATATCTAAGTATGAAAGGGTAACTTTAATACTCGCTTTCGGGTGGCCAAAATATAAAGGGTTATATAGCTAGGTGTGATCCCACTATTGTAGGGTTCATATTCATATAGTACATTACGAAAGGAGTCAAAGTGAGGCCCGCTCCAGTGGACAAGGTCGATAAACATTATATGGAGATATATTTATGTGTCAAATCGGTGACCTTGACACCAATATTTTTATGGCCAAAATATAAAGAGTTACATAGTATGAAGGGGTCTCACTATTATGGGATCTTTATTCATGTAGTAGATTATAAGAGGTATTTACGTAATAAGGGGGTACATCTATGTGCATGTATTTGTCGGCCAAAAGAGAAAGAATCCCATAGCTATGAGGTGTCCCACTATTGTGGGTTGCTTATTTATATAACAGATTATAAGTCGATTCCAAATGATACAAGGACTCCTCCCTATTTATGTTGGCCTGTACATGGGGTTCACTCCAGTTGATACGACTGTCTAAATCATAAAGAGGTATATCTATCTGTCAAATGAGTGAATTTAACACCCATATGTTTGTAGCCAAAATAAAAAGAGTCTCATAGATAAGAGGGATCCCGTTATTGTGGGATCCATACTTATGCAGTATATTATAAGAGAAGTCCAAGTAATACAATGACTCCTTTTTACTTAAGTGGCATGCATATTGAGGCCCACTCCAGTTTATAAGGCTGACTAGATCATGGGGTTACATCTATATATCAAAGGGGTGACTTTACCACCCGTATCTTAATAGCAAATATATAAAAATTGTCAAAGCTAGGAGAAGTCCCTCTATTATGGGATCTTTATTCATGTACTAGATTATAAGAGCCCAAGTAGGGCCATTCTAGTTGATAAGGTCGACTATACTATCGTGGGGTATATCTATATGTCAAAGGGGTGACTTTAACACCCGTATTTGTAAGGCCAAAATATAAAAAGTCCCATAGCTATGAGGGGTCCTACTATTGTAGGATCCTTATTCATGTAGTAGATTATGGAAAGAGTTAGAATAGGGCCTACTCCGGTTGATAAGGTTGACTAAATTATGGTGCATACATTTATATGTCAAATAGGTAACTTTAACACCTGCATCTATGTGGCCAAAATATAAAAAATCCCATAGATTGGAGGGGTCCCACTATTATGGGATCCTTGTTCAAGAAGTCGATTACAAGAGGAGTCCAAGTGGGGCTCACTCCAGTCGAGAAAATCGATATAATTATATAGGTTTACATCTATATGTTAAATGGGTGACTTTAATATACGAATAGGTATGGCAAAAATATAAAGATTACCATTGCTAGGAGGGGTCCCACTAATGTGAGATCCTTATATATATAGTAGATTACGGGATGAAGCCAAGTGGGTCCCTCTGTAGTTGAGAAGGTCGACTCATTATAGAGGGGTACATCGAATGTTAAAAAAAAAGGGTACAACTATGTGTCAAAGGGATGACTTTGACACCTGCATCTGTGTTGCCTAACTATAAAGAGTCTCATAGATAGGAGGGGTCCCGTTATTGTGGGATCCATATTCATTTAGTAGATTACGAGAGGAGTCCAAGTGGGACCCACTCCAGTTGACATGATCGACTATATTATATAGGGTACATCTATAGGTCAAAGGGGTGATTTTAGCACCCGCATCTATATGGTCAAAATTTAAAAGAGTCTCATAGCTAGAAGGGGTCCTACTATTAGAGCATTATTATTCTTGTAGAAGATTAAGAGAGGAATCCAATTGGGGTCCACTCCAATTGACAAGGTCGATTACATTATAGGTGGGTACATCTATATATCAAAGGGGTGACATTAACACTCAAATCTTTATGACTAATATATAAAGTGTCTTATAGTTAGGAGGGGTCTCACTATTATAGGATCCTTATAGATATAGTAGATTACGAGAGGAGTTCAAGTGGGGTCCATTCTAGTTGACAATGTCGATTATATTATAGAGGGGTACATCTATGTATTAAATGAGTGGATTTAACACCCGTTTCTGTATGGCCAAAATATAAAAGCCTCATAGCTAGGAGGGGTCCTACTATTGTGGTATCGTTATTCTTATTATAAATTTTGAGAGTATTCCAAGTGGGGCCCTCTATAGTTGACAAGGTCGACTACATTAGAAGGGGTACATTTATGTATCCAATGGGTGACTTTAACACCAGTATCAGTATGGCCAAAATACAATGTTTTCCATAGCTAGGAGGGTCCTATTATTGTGGGATTCTTATTTATATAGTCGTTTATGAGAGGAGTCAAAGAGGGTCCCTCTCCAATTGACAATGACGACTATATTATAGGGGGCACATCTATAAGTCAAAGAGGTAACTTTAATACCCAAATCTGTGTAGCCAAAATAAATAAAAAGACACATAGCTAGGAGGGGACATACTATTATGAGATTCTTATACATGTAATAGATTATGAAAGGAATTGAAGTGGGGCTCACTCGAATTGACAAGGTCGGCTATATTATAAGGGGGTACAACTATGTGTCAAAGGTGTGACTTTAACACTCGTATTTGAATTACCAAAATATAATAATTTTTATTACTAGGAAGGGTCCCACTTTTATGGGATCTTTATTTATGTAGTAGATTACGAGAAGAATCCAAGTGGGGCTCACTCTAGGTTACTAGGTCAACTTCATTATGGGGGTATACCTATGTGTAAAATGGGTGACTTTAACACCTGCACTTGTGTTGGCAAAATATAAAGAGTCCCTTAGCAAGGAGGGGTCCTACTATTATTGGATCGTTATTCATATTATAGATTTTAAGAGGAGTCCAAGTGGGGGCCACTACAGTTGACAAGATTGGTTACATTATAAGGGGTATATCTATGTGTCCAAGGGGTGATTTTAACACTTGTATCTGTGTAGCCAAAATATAAGGAATCTTATAGCTAGGAGGTATCCTACTATTATGGGATCCTTATTCACATAGTCAATTAGGAGATGAGTCCAAGAGGGGGCACTCTAGTTGAGAAGTCCGACTATATTATAGGGGGTACATCTGTGCATCAAATAAGTATTTTTAATACCCGAATCTATATAGCCAAAATAAAAAAAAGTCTCATATCTAGAAGGAGACCTACTATTATGGGATCTTTATTCATGTAGTTCATTTTGAGATGAGTGGAAGTGGGGCCCATTCTAATTGACAAGGTCGTCTATATTATAAGGGGGTATATCTATGTGTCAAAGGTGTAACATTAACACCCATATTTGTATTGCCAAAATATAAAGAGTCTTATTGCAAGGAGGGGTATTCCACTTTTCTAGGAACCAAATTCATGAAGTAGATTGTGCGAGGAGTACAAGTGGGGCACACTCTAATTGACAAGGTCGACTTTATTTTAGGGGGTACATCTATGTATCAAAGGGGGTGACTTTAATACTTATGTCTATGTAGCCAAAATATAAAGTCTCATAGCTAAGTGGGATCCAACTATTCTCGAATCCGAATTCATGTTGTAGATTACAAAGGAAGTCCATATAGGGCCCACTCTAGTTAGCAATATTGACAACATTATTAGGGGTACATCTATTTTTTAAAGGGATGACTTTAACACCCGTATCCATATAGCCAAAATATAAGGACTCTCATATCTAGGAGGGATCCCACTATTGTGACATCGTTATTCATATAGTAGATTATGAGAGGAGTCCAAGTAGGGCCCACTTCAGTTGATAATATTGATTATATTCATACTGTAGATTACAGAAAGAGTCCAATTGGGATAACTCCAGTTGACAAGATCGACTACATTATAAGGGGGTTCATCTATGTGTCAATGGGTGACCATAATACCAGTATATGTGGCTAAAATATAATAAGGCCCATAGCTAGGAGAGGTCCCACTATTGTGAGATCCTGATTCATATAGTAGATTATAAAAGGAGTTCAAGTGGGCCCACTCCAATTGACAAGGTCGACTACATTATAGGAAGGTACATCTATATATCAAAGGGGTGACTTTAACACCTATATCTGTATGGCCAAAATATAAAAAATACCATAAGTAGAAGGGGTCACTCTATTATGGGATCCTTATTCATATAGTAGATTACGAGATGAGTCCAAGTGGGGGCTACTCTAGTTGACAAAGTCGATTATATTCTAGAGGGGTACATCTATGTGTCAACGGGGTGACTTTAATTTCTGTATCTGTTTAGACAAAATATAATTTTTTCCAATAGCAAGGAGGGATCCCACTATTGTAGGATCCTTAATTATATAGTAGATTAAGAGAGGAGTTCAAGTGGGGCCTACTCTAGTTGTCTAGGTTAACTATATTATAGAGGACAAATCTATATATAAAAGGGGTAACTTTAACATACGCATCTGTATGGCCAAAATATAAAGAGTCTATTAGTTATGATGGGTCCCACTATTGTGGGATCCTTATTGATAAAGTTGATTACGAGAAGAGTTCAAATAGGGCCGACTCTAGTTAACATGGTTGACTACATTATAGGGGGTACATTTATATGCAAATGGAGTGACTTTAACACCCACATCTGTATGGCCAAAATCTAAGAGTTCCCTAGCTAGGAGGAGTCCTACTATTGTGTAATCCTTATTCATATATTAGATTACAAGAGGACTCCAAATAGGGCCCATACTAGTGGATAAGATCGATTACAGTATAGGGGATACATCTATGAGTCAAAGGGGTGACTTTAATACCCAAATTTATATGGCTAAAATATATAGATTTCTAAAGTTAGGAGGGGGTCCCACTATTATGGGATCATTATTCATGCAGTAGATTATGAGAAGAGTGGCCCACTCTAGTTGACAAAGTTAACAACATTAGAAGGGGTATAACTATATGTCAAATGTGTACCTTTAATACCTTTACATGGGTTTGGTCTTTCCTAACTCGTTCTGGACTCGTTACTTGATAGATTTTATATATGTTTCGACCATTGGATAAGAAAATCATAGTATATTTAATATAAACCTAGTTTCTCAATATATAATAGGGTCTAGGGTTTTGGGGTATTAAAACATATTGATTAGAGGAAATATTGGTTTCTTTGGTGTCGTCTCTTCGTGATGCTTCTCGAGGAGGAGATCAACTGGTAAAAAGAGAATGTCTTATTCCTCCTCTCTGGCACTTGAAGAACCGACAAGCAGTGTCGATGATCTATGTATCAAAGGGATGGCTTTTATACCCGCATGTGTGTGCCAAAAATATAAAGAGTCCTATAGCTTGGAGGTATTCTACTATTGTGGGATCCTTATTCGTGTAGCAGATTATGAGAGTAGTCGAACTGTACCCCCCCACCCACCATCGACTACATTATGGGGGTACATCTATATGTAAAATAAATAATATTAACACTCATAAGTGTGGCTAAAATTTACAGATTTCTATAGCTAAGAGAGGTCCGGATATTATGGGATCCTTATTTATATAGCAGATTTTGAGAGGAGTCCAAGTATACCCTCCTCTCCCCCTTCGACTATAACATAGGGGGTCATTTATGTGTCAAAGGGGTGAAATTAACACTCGCATATGCATGGATAAAATATAAAGAGTCCCAAAACTAAAAGGGGTCCTACTATTGTGGGATATATTTTATGTAGCAGATTATAAGTGGAGTCCAAGTATACCCCTCCCCCTCCTCGACTACATTATGGGGGTACATCTATAAATCAAATGGGTCAATTTAATACCTATATGAGTATGGCCAAAATATGAAGAGTCTTATAGCTAGAAAGGGTCCCACTATTATGGTATCCTTATTTATATACCAGATTAAAAGAATAGCCCAATTGTACCCCTCCTCCCCCGACTGCATCATGGGGGGGTACATCTATGGGTCAAAGAGGTGACTTTTATACCAGCTAAATGGGTGAATTTAACACTTGTATCTATGTAACTAAAATATAAAGGGTCCTATAGCTAGAAAGGGTCCCACTATTATAGGATCCTTATTCATATAGGAAATTAGGAGATGAGTCATATGTTAGAATTGGTGAGGTCTACAGCTCGTAAAACCTATAGTTTAGCTATGTATGGTTGATAGTATAGGAATGCATATTGGTACGTACCTTAGTACGTGTTCTGATTACAGAACAGAGAGCCATGGCTACATGGTAATCCACTTGAGTGGGAGACTCAAGGGACTGGTCCCATATAATCTAAATACGTTCACAGCTCTGATAAGGGTTGGTCGCCCTATCAGGATAAGCTGTTGGGATGACAGAGCGTAGGTGTCTCCACCACGGTCATTACCAGGCACAGTGTCTGTGGCCGAACGGAACCAACACGGTGCACAGATCGATGAGCAGACATCGGTGCACTAAACCGTGTTTCTGCTTAGGGTAAAACGATCCTAAACCCTGACGAACCATGTCTGGTGGACTAACCAGTTGTGTGGTGCTTTGGCATACCAATATGTGAGGATCCGGATATAGTGATCCAAAACCACGGTGTACTGGGTTACCCGGCTGGCGTTGCATCAGCATGTCACTCCTGCAGGCTATCCACACCCCTAACGGGAGGTGCGTTCCTTGGTCTGACCTACGTTGTATTAAACCCTGGCCAGGTGGTCATCAGTTGGACTGATGACGGATCCGGTTACTCGTCAGAGTAATCGGAGGTACGATGTATGTGGTCAACCTGGAAGGAACCGAGTCATATGAGCACTCGAGTCTGACGGTATTCTCCACCGCTCGAGTTGCGTCATGGCACCAAGTGGAGGGACAGCGGGTTTACCATACTAAGCGGAGAGCAGGGGTATGAGGGAGAACATAGTAAGTCTGGGGGAATTGGAGTGCAGCCTGCGTCGCACTCTGGGTGGCTACGCAGGTTAACTCGGACTCAGAGGATCGATGGTATACTCGGGTAGTGTGTCGATCGAGTCTGAGTTGGAAGCCATGAACCCTAGTCCCTGAAGGTTCCACCTTATCGATATTATATACGGTTCTTATACCATCTCATCGAAACACAGAACGTAGTTAGAGGAAGCGAGTAGTTCAAGCCTACGCTCCGTGAGTGCTTCGTACTAGTGCATGGTAGATGCGTAGCTACGTGTGTGCACTAAGGGGAAACCCTAGGTTAGTGCAGAGACGCATGTAGTTATCCCTCGTCATAAGTGAACTTTGCTACATGGGTGCGATGCACCGGGACATGTTGTGAGTTGACTGGTTGACTTTACTAGGGGCATCCTTAGGTGACCTTAGTTAATAGTGAAGTAACTTGTCAAGATCACTTAAGGAAGATTCGCTAAGTCTCGCACACTAGAAATGGTCAATTTGAGGCATAAGGGCATTTTGGTAAAAACGTGCACTGCAAAGCCTCACTAGTGGCCGACCCTAGCTGTGGGAGACCCATGCAGGGCCGGCCCCTATATTCTAGGGATGAGAATCCCCAGTAATAGGGCCGACCATAGGGATAAACATAGGGGTTTGAATTGGTCAAAATAAGCCCTAAAAAGTGGGAAAACGGATAAAAAGATGGAGAGATAAAAGGGGGATAATGGAGAGATAATTATGGGAGGTTATTATCCCCTTGGATGATCCAAGGGGGTAGGCCGGCCCTATATAAGGGGCTATAGGGGGCCGGCCATAGGATGATGGAAAATCCGACCCCCTCCCAAGATCTCTCCCTAGCTCCCTTCTCCTCTCCTTTCTTGTCTCTTCCCCTCGCTTGTGCTATTGGATGGCGACTCATCTTCCACGCATGGTGTTTCGTAGAAGGAGAAGGCTCGTCGTATGGAGGCACTCAGAGATCCATCGATGAGGTACCGTGCATCGTGTGAGATCGGGTGAACTAGAAGGCGTCTCCCGTAACCTTTTGCTGTCCAGAATCTGCACAGAAAATCAGCATTGTTTCTGTGATTCCGGGAGCTACAGAAGTCCAAACGATGTGAAACTTGTTGCAAAAGTTTTGTCTCGAAGTGGCTACCTGCAGTCCAAATTTCAGCCCAATCGGAGTTCGGAGAAGAAAGTTATGGCCGTCGCACCGAAGCTATGTCGAGCAGATCCGTAGCCCGTCTCCATCGAAAAAGAAGAAATTTGTCGCGGTGAAAGATTCCGCACGCAGGTATGATCTCTAACAAGTAGATCTAACATAATTAGAACATGCATACATGCTAGATTGTTCTTTTGCGTTAGATCGTCGTTAGGGGTTCGCGTAGTTGCCATACTAGTTTCATACACGCATATGTAGATCGTTTCGATGAAAATTTTGATATGTAACGCACACCGCCTACGGTCCTCGGACCTTCACTTTGCTTCCGCTGCGGGCCTCTACCATGGATTTATTTCCAACATCATAGTGAGGCCCACTTTAGTTGACTATGTTGATAATATTATAGTAGGTACATCTATGTGTCAAAATATAACGAGTTCCATAGCAAGGAGGGATACCACTATTATAAGATCTTTATTTATGTAGTAGATTGTGAGAGAAATCCAAGTTGGGCTACTATATTTGACAAGGTAGACTATATTATATGGGGGTACATCTAAGTGGCGAAGGGGTGACTTTAATACCCGTAACTGTGTTGCCGAAATATAATGAGTTCCATATCTAGGAGAGGTCCCACTATTATGGGATCCTTATTAATATAATAGATTACAAGAGGAGTCTAAATGGGGCTTACTCAAGTTGATAAGGTCGACTACATTATAGGAGGGTATATCTATGTGTCAAAGGTATGATATTAACACTAGCATATATATGGTCAATATTTAAAGAGTTATATTGCTAAAAGAGGTCTCGCTATTATGGGATCATTATTTATGCAGTAAATTACGAGAGGAGTCCAAGTAGGGCCCACTCCAGTTGATAAAGTCAACTATATTAAAAAGGGGTATATATATATATGTCAAAGAAGTGACTTTACCACCCGCATCTAAGATTCATGAAGCCAGGAGGGGTCCCACTATTATAGGATTCTTATTCATATAGTAGATTACAAGAGAAGTCCAACTGGGGCCTACTTTGGTTTAAAAGATTGACTTAATTACATAGGGGTACATCTACGTGTCAAAGAGGTGACTTTAATACGCTCATCTGTGTGACCAAAATATAACACGAGAGGAGTCCATGTAGAGCCTACTCCAGTTGACATGGTCGATTATATTATAAGGGTACATCTATGTGTCATAAGGGTGACTTTAACACCCGTATTTATATGGTCAATATAAAGAGTACCATAGATAGAAGAGGTCCCAGTATTATGGGATCCTTATTCATATTATTGATTGAGTAATTCATATGGGTCCCACTCAAGTTGACAAAGTCGACTATATTATAGATTGGTATATCTATATATCAAAGAGATGACTTTAACATATGTATCTGTGGGGCCAACATAAAAAGAATTTTATAACTATGAGGGGTCACACCAATGAGGGATACTTATTCATATAGCATATTATAAGTAGATTCTAATTGAAACAAGGACTCCTTTCTACTTATGTTTGCCTTCATATGGGGTCTACTCTAGTTGATAAGACGGACTATATCATGGGGTAAATCTATCTGTTAAAAGAGTTAATTTAATACCCATATGTGTATGGCCAAACTATAAAGAGTCCCACAGTTATGTGGAATCCCACTATTATGGGATCCTTATTTATATAGCAAATTATAAAAGAAGTCCAAGTGATACAAGCACTCCACCCCATTTATATCGGCTTGCACTTTGCGACCCACGCAAGTTGATAAGACCAACTGAATCATAGGGAGGTGCATCTATGTGCCAAAGGGGTGACATTAACACCTGCATCTATGTGGTCAAAATATAAAAAGTCTCATAGCGAGGAGGGGTTCCACTATTATGGAATCCTTATTCATTGAATTAATTATGAAAGGAGTCCTAGTGGTGCCCACTCCAATTGTAAAGGTTGACTATAATATTGAAGAGGTATATATATGTGTCAAATGGGTGACTTTAACACCTATATCTGTGTAGCTAAAATAAAAAAATTGCCATAGCTAGAAGGGTCCAACTATTATGGGATTCTTATTCTTATAGCATATTACGGGAGGAGCCCTAGTGGGGCCCACTTCAGTTGACAAAGGCGACTACATTATAAGGGGTACATCTAGGTGACAAATAGTTGACTTTAATACTTGTATGTATGAAGCTAAAATATAATAAATCAAATAGCTAGGATGGGTCCCATAATTTTGGGATGCTTATTTATTTAGTAGATTACAAGAGTAGTCCAAGTGGAGCCCACTCTAGTTGACAAAGTCGACTACATTATAGGGGGCATATCTATGTATGAAGAGGGTAACTTTAACAATCATATCTATGTGGCCAAAATATAATGAGTCCCATAGCTAGAAGGGTCCCACTATTATGGGATCCTTATTCATATAATAGATTACGATAGGAGTCTAAGTGGGGCCCACTCTAGTTGACAAGATCGACTAAATTATATAAGGGTACATCCATGTGTCAAAGGGGTGACTTTAACACCCACTCTGTGTAGCCAAAATACCAATAGTCTCATAACTAGGAGGGGTCCAACTATTATGGGATCCTTATTTGTGTAGTAGATTATGAGAGTAGTCCAAGCGGGGTTCACTCTAGTTGATAAGGTGGACTATATTATAAAGAGTATATATGTGTGTCAAAGTGGTGACTTTAATACCCATATCTGTGTAGCCAAATATAAAAAATCCCATAGCTAAGAGGGGTTCCACTAGTATGGGAGATTTATTGATGTACTAGATTATGAGAAGAGACTAAATGGGGCCCACTCTTGTTAATAAGGTCAACTATATTATAAGGGGGTATATCTATGTATGAAATAGGTGACTTTAATACTTATATCTGTGTGCGAAAATATAAGAGTTCCAAAGCTAGGAGGGGTCCCACTTTTGATGGGTCTTTATTCATATAGTAGATTACGAGAGGAGTCCAAGTGAGGCCCACTTTAGTTAAAAATACCGACTTAATTATATGAGGGTATATCTATGTCTTAAAAGGGTGACTTTAACAACTATATCTATTTGGCCAAATTATAATGAGTCCCTTAACTATGAGGGGTCCCACTATTATACAATCATTATTTATGAGATAGAACATGATAATAGTCCTAGTAGGGCATACATTAGTTGACAAGGTCGACTACATTATAGAAGTGTACATCTATGTGTCAAATTGATGACTTTAACACCCATATCCGTGTTACCAAAATATAAAGAGTTCCATAGATAAGAGGGGTCTCACTATTATAGGATCTTTATTCATATTATGGATTAAGTAGTCCAATTAGGTCCCACTCAAGTTGACAATATCGACTACATTATAGTGAGTTATATCTGTGTCTCAAAAAAGTTACTTTAATACCTGCATCCGTGGGGCTAAAAGATAAAGAATCCCATAGCTAGAAAGGACCCCACGATTATGAGTGGATTCCTCGTGATACAAGGATTCCTCCCTACTTCTGTTGGCCTATACATGGGTTCCACTCTACTTGATAAAACTGACTATATCATGGAAGCGTATATCTATCTGTCAAAAGGGTGACTTTAACAACAATATGTGTGTGGCCAATATATAAATAGTCGCATAGCTATAAAGGATCCCACTATTATGGGATCCTTATTTATGTAACATATTATAAAATAAGTTTAAGTGATACAAAGAATCCACCCCACTTATATTAGTCTGCATAAGAGGGCCCACTCTAGTTGATAACGCCAACGGCATCACAGAGAGGTACTTCTATATATATCAAAGGGATGACTTTAATACCCATATCTATATGGCCAAAATATAAAAAGTCACATATCTAGTAGAGGTTCTAGTATTGTAGGATCCTTATTCATATGGTTTTATAAGAGAGGAGTCCAAGTGAGGCCCACTCTAATTGCAAAGGTTTACTAAATATTAGGGGGGTACATCTATTTTTTAGAGAGGTGATTTTAACACTAGTATCTATATGCTTAAAATATAAATAGTCTTATAACTAGGAGGGGTCCTACTATTGTAGGATCCTTATTCATATAGTAGATTATAAGATGAATCATAATGGGGCCCACTTCAGTTGATAAGATCAACTATATTATAGGGGATATATCGTTGTGTTAAAGAGATGAATTTAATATCCATATCTGTATGGCCAAAATATAAAGAGTCCCACAGCTAGGAGGGGCCCCACTCTAATAGGATGCTTATTCATGTAGTAGATTACGAGAGTAGTCCAATTGAAGCCAACTCTAGTTGACAAGGTCGACTACATTACATGGGTATATCTATATATATCAAAGGGTGACTTTAACACTCGCATCTGTGTGGCTAAAATATAATGAGTCCCATAAAGAGGAGGGCCTTATTATTATGGGATCCTTATTCAAATAGTAGTTTACGAGAGGAGTCCAAGTAGGGTCCACTCTAGTTGATAAGATTGACTTAATTACATAAGGGTATATCTATGTGTCCAAAGGGTAACATCAATACTCGTATTTGTGTTGCCAAAATATAAAAAGTGTTATAGCTAGAAGGGGTCCCACTATTGTAAGATACTTATTCATATGGGGTCCACTTCAATTGACAAGGTCGACTATATTATAAAGAGTACATCTATATGTCAAAATGGTGACTTTAACACCCGTGTCTATGTGGCCAAAATATAAAAAGTTTCATAGCTACGAGGGATCCCATTATTTTGGAATCGTTATTCATGAAGTATATTACAAATGGAGTCCAAGTGGGACCCACTCTAGTTGACAATGTCAACTACAATATAGGGGTATATTTATGCGTCAAATGCGAGACTTTAACATCCGTATCTGTGAGGCCAAAATATAAAGACTTTCAGAACTAGAAGGGGCCCCACAATTATATGATCCTTATTTATATAGTAGATTACAAGGAAAGTCCAAATGGGACCCACTCTAATTAACACGGTTGACTACATTATAGAGAGGCATATCTATATATCAAAGGGGTGATTTTAACACCCGTATCTATGTGACCAAAATATAAAGAGTATCATAGCTAGGATAGGTCTCATTATTATTGGATCCTTATTCAGGTAGTAGATTATGAGATGAGTCATAGTGGGGCCTACTCAAGTTGACAAACTCGACTATTTTATTGTTAGGTATATCTATATATCAAATGAGTGACTTTAACAAATGCAATAATATGGCCAAAATATAAAAAGTCTCATAACTAGGAAAAGTCCTACTATTGTGGGTTTCTTATTCATGTAGTAGATTACGTGAAAAGTCCAAAAGGGGCCTACTCTAGTTAACAATGTCTACTATATTATAAGAGGATACATCTATATATCAAAGGGGTAACTTTAACACTCACATCTATGTGACAAAAATATAAAAAGTTGAATTTTTGGGAGGGGTCCTACTATTGTAGGATCCTTACTCATGTTGTAGATTACGAGAGAAGTACAAATGGGGCCCACTCCAGTTGACAATGTCAAGTTCATTAAAGGGGGATACATGCTAGGAGGGGTCCTACTATTATAGAATCATTTTTTTTATAGATTACGAGAGAAGTCCAAGTTGGGCTCACTCAAGTTGATAGGGTTGACTATATTATAGCAGGGTACTTTTATGTGTCAAAGGGGTGACTTTAATATCCATATCTATCTAGCTAAAATATAAAGACTCTTATATCTAGGAGGGGGAACCAATTATTGGGGGATCCTTATTCATGTTACAGATTACGAGATGAGTCCAAGTGGGGCCAACTCTCGTTAACAAAGTTGACTATATTATAGAGGAGTACATCTATCTGTCAAATGGGTTACCCTCATCTATATGGCTAAAGTACAGAGTCCCATATGTAGGGGGTTTCACTCTGGTAGGATCTTTATTCATATAGTAGATTATGAGAGGAGTTCAAGTGGGGCACACTTCAGTTGACGAACTCTACTATATTATAATGGATACATCTATGTGTCAAAGGGGTTACTTTAACACCCGTATCTGTATCCAAAATATAAAGAGTCATATAGCAAAGAAGGGTCTACTGTTAAGGGATTCTTATTCATGTAATAGATTATAAGAGGAGTCTAAGTAGATCTCACTCAAGTTAATAAGATTGACAACATTATAGGGGGGTACATCTATGTGTCAAAGGGTGACATTAATCCTCACATCTGTGTGGCAAAAATATAAAGTTTCCTATAACTAGAAAGAGTCGCATTATTATGGGATCTTTATTCATGTTGTAGATTACGATAAAAGTCCAAGTAGGGCTAGGGGTGGGACTTAGGCGGGTTTGACTCGAGCCCGACCCGCCCAACCCAAATAATGAACAAACATGGGCAAAATTAGTTAAAAACTTGGACGGATTTGGACAAAAAATGATCAACCCGATTTCAATTTGGACGGGTTTGGGCACTGATCTTCCCAGCCCGAGGAACTCAAGGAAGTGATACACTAAGGTTGAATGCTTTGGTAATTTTTTTTATGGAAATCAAAGAATGTCTGTTTGATGTTGAATGCTAAGAATTTGTTTGAAATATGTTAGGATATAGGTTGGATTTTATATTTTCATTATGCAAATCAAAGATTTTTTTATGCAATTAAAATTTTTGTTGGGCTTTTTTCCCATCTATTTATGTGCATAAGCATTTCTAATTGGGCAACCCACCCAACCCGCCCATTATTTTGAGAATTAGGCAACCCAAGCAACCCGAACTACTAGAATAGGCAAGCACGGGTTCGGCTTCCACGGGTTCCACAGGCACAATGGGTTAAGGTTTATACAAGTCGGGTTGGGCATGGGCAGACCCTTCAGCTCAACCAACTCGCCCAAGTCCCACCCCTAAGTAGGGCCTACTCAAGTTGATAAGGTCGACTACATTATAGGTGGGTACATCTATGTGTCAAAGGGTAACTTTAACACACGTATCTATGTGGCCAAAATATAAAGAATCTCATAGCTAGAAGGGGTCCCACTATTATGGGATCCTTATTCATATAGTAGATTATGAAAGGAGTTCAAGTGGGACCTACTTCAGTTGACAATGTTAACTATACAATAGAGGGTACATCGAAGTGTCAAAAGGGTAACTTTAACACCCGCATCTGTGTGGCCAAAATGAAAAGTCATGTAGCAAGGAGGGATTTCGCTATTATGCGATCCATATTCATATAGAAGATTACGAGAAGAGTCCATGTAGGGCTCACTCTAGTTGATAAAGTCAACTACATCCATATCTATGTGTTATAGGGGTGACTTTTATACCTATTTTGTGTGACCAAAATATAAAATATCCCATAGTTAGGAGGGTTCCACTATTATAGGATTCTCATTCATTTAATAAATTACGAGAGGAGTTCAAGTGGGTCCCATTCTAGTTGATGAGATTGACGATATTATAGGGGGTACATTTATGTATCAAAGGGGTAATCTTAACACCCACATGTTTGTGGTCAAATTATAAAGAGTGCCATAGCAAGGAGGGGCACCACTATTGTTGGATTCTTATTGAAATAGTAGATTACGTAAGGAGTACAAGTGAGGCCCACTCATATTGACAATGTCAACTACATTATAAAGAGTACATCTATGTGTCAAAGGGGTGACTTTAACACCCGCATGTGTAGGGATAAAATAGAAAGAATCCCATAGCTATGTGGGGTCCCACCATTATGGAATATTTATTCATGTAGTAGATTATGAGTCTATTCTAAGAGATGCAAGAACTCCTCCATATTTATATTGGCCTGCACATGGGGTCTACTCTAGTTGATAAGACCGACTACACCTTAAGGGGGTACATCTATCTGTCAAAGATGTGCCTTTCACACCTTTATGTTTGTGGCCAAAATTTAAAGAGTCTCATTGCTAGGAGGGATCTTACTATTATGGGATATATTAGGGAAAATTTTTGCTGGCTCGTGAGCTCGACCTGCAAGGCAAAGAAGATGTGAGAACGGCTGGCTCCGTGAGGAGCGCAGACACTCTGACGCTCAAGTAAGTTAAGGTTCAGGGAAGAGAGAGCTGAAGTAGTCGAAAAGTGTTAGGGTTTTTATATTTCGAACCAGTACTTTGGAGCCAGGGGTCATACCTTTATAGACTCTTGCAGACCGCCAGAGATAGACATACGGTCGCTTTTTTCCGCACCTTCTATACCTTCACATACTAGCCTATATGGTCTCTTAATGGCCTTTGTCGTTTAGCCTACCAAGCGGTGGCGAGGGAAGGTGTGTCGGTCTTGTCCATGCCAGGTAGAGATTCCGAAAGGCTCCAATCGATCCTAGATCGACTTTAGATGGCTCCTGTGGCTCACAGTTGTCCTCGTAGTTCTATAGGGGCGGTGACATCTGGCGATCTGCTACTGCCTTACTTGGGCGACCTCTGGGGAAAAAAAGGGTGGACTCCTTGATTGTCGCGTGATCGGGCAGGCTCCTGGTCATAGGGGGACCTTCAGAACCTCTTATCCATCCAGTTGCTCTTCTGAAAGACGGCTCTCTTATGGGCGAAAGGGGTTAACACGGCATCTTAGAGATCCCACTTGTGTTGTTGCTCCACCTACTTTTCCCTGTTGTCAATAGACGAACTATGTTGTTGTTGCCTGATCGAGCAAGCTCCTGACCGAGCTATAGGCGTTTGAGCTTTTTGAAGTGTTCTTTAAACCATGCCAGGGGCAACCTCTTCCGCATGTGAGCCAATCATGTATGGTTAGGGCAAACTGTGGGTATTCGTAGATATCATTCTAAGTTTCTTATTAGCAAGGGACGATCTCTCCGCATGTAATCTAGAGCTGGGCTTTCGGTGGGCTATTGGCAGCGATCGAGATACTCTTTTCAGCCTGCAGGCTATGTGGAAAGTTTTGACTTGCAGTACCTCATAAATAAGACCTCGTGGAAGATACTGCTCTATCCCTGGGATGTAACAATCCACTACTATGACCTCCAGGTGAGCTGTGAGCGTCAGCCATGGGCGACCTCTTCCGCGTGCGAGCTAATCACACGCGGCCAAGGTAAGCCCCGGGCGAGCTACGGGCGCAAGCCTCAAGCGGCCTCTAATTGTTGGGGGAAATTTTTACTAGCTTGTGAGCTCGACCTATAAAGAAAAAAAGGCGTGAGAATGGTTGGCTTCGTGAGAAGCGCAGACCCTCCGACGCTCAAGTCAGTGATAGTTCGGGCAAGTGAGAGCTGAAATAGTCAGAAAGTGTTAGGGTTTTTGAGTTTCGAACCTGTACTTTGGAGCCAGGGGTCATACTTTTATAGACTCTTGTAGACCGCCAGAGATGGACATGTGGTCACTCTTTCCCGTACTTTCTACACCTTCACATGCTAGCCCATATGGTCCCTTAATGTCTTTTGTTGTTTAGCCTGTCAGGCGGTAGCGAGGGAGGCGCACCGGTCTTGTCCATACCAGGTGGAGATTTCAGAAGGCTCCAGTCGAGAGTCCTAGACCGACGCTGGATGGCTCCCGTGGCTCATAGTTATCCACGTAGTTCCACGGGGGTGGTGACATCTGGCGATTAGGTACCGCCTTACTGGGGTGACCTCTGGGGAAAAATAGGGCAGACTCCTTGATTGTCGCATGATCGGGCGGGCTCCTGGTCATAGGGAGACCTTCAGAACCTCTCCTTTATCCAGTTGCTCTTACGAAGATGGCTCCCTTATGGGTGAAAGGGTTTAGCATGATAGCTTGGTGATCCCACTGGTGGTGTTGTTGCTCCGCCTACTTTTCCCAGTTGTCAATAGGCGAACTCTGAGGCTGTTGCCTAATCGGGCGAGCTCTTGACCGAGCTGTGGGCGTTTAAGCTTTTTGAAGTGTTCTTTAAACTATGCCAGGGGTGACCTCTTCCCTATATGAGCCAATCGTGTGTGGTCAGGGAGAAATGTACGTGTTCGTAAATATCATTCTAAGTTTCCTATTAGCAAGAGGCGATCTCTCCACGTGCGAGCTAGAGATGGATTTTAGGCGGGCTACGTGCAGCGATCGAGATATTCTTTTCAGCTGGCGGGCTTCGTGGAGAGCTTTGACTCGCAGTACCTCATAAATGAGACCTCATAGAAGATGGTGCTCTGTCTCTGGGACTCAACGATTCGCTACTATAAGCTCCAGGCAAGCTATGAGCGTCAGCCACGAGCGGCCTCTTTCGTGTGTGAGGTAATCACACGCAGCTAGGGTAAACCCCAAGCGAGCTACGGGAGTAAGCCTCGAGTGGCCTCTTCTGTATGTGATTTGATTATGGCGATTAGGGTAAGCCTTGGGCGAGCTGTGGGCACCGGCCTGGGCTACCTCTTCCCGTGTGTGAGCTGGTCGATTGTAGTAGGGATGATACCTCAAGCGGGTTACGGGAACAAACTCGAGCAGCCTCGCTAGCTTACGATCTGATCGAGGCGGTCAGGACATGCTACCAGGAAGTGTTCTTTAAACTTGAAGACCTATTCTAGTCACAAGGCTTCTTGCCCAAAATCGGGGTTGACCTCGAGTCTCGAGCTCTTTTTAAGGAGTGGTTTCTTCTTTGATCGGCCGTGGTCACCCTAGGGTGTGCCCAAAGACAAGAACGATCTCCATGTGTACTTATGTCATCTCGTCGTGTCCTTCCCTACTGCTGCCACGTGGTCGACGAGCGGGTAATATTTTTTGACACCATCAGGATCCTTATTTATGTAGCATATTATAAGAGAAGTCCAAGTTGATAGAATACTCCTTCTCATATATATGGCATGCACATGGTGGCCCACTCTATTTGATAAGGCCGACTGCATCATGGAGGCGTACATCTATATATCAAAAGGGTGAATTTAATAATTGTATCTGTGTGGTCAAAATATAAAAAGTCTCATAGGTAGGAAGGATCCCTCTATTATGGGATCCATATTTATATAGTAGATTATAATAGTAGTCTAAGTGGGGCCCACTCTAGTTGACAGGGTCGACTAAATTATAGAAGTGATATCTATGTATCAAAGGGGTGACTTTAACACTCGTATCTATGAGGCCAAAATATAAAAAGTCCTAAAGCTAGTGGGGTCCAACTATTATGGGAACCTTATTCATATAGTTGATTACGAGAGAAATCCTAGTTGGGCCCACTCCAGTTGACAAGGTCTACTATATTATATGAGGTACCTCTATGTATCAAAGGGGTAGCTTTAACACACACATCTGTAAGGCCAAAATATAAAGAATCATACAGCTAATAGGGTCCCACTATTATAGGATTTTTACTCATATAGTTGATTACAAGAAGAGTTCAAGTGGGACCCACTCCAGTTGGTAAGGTCAACTATATTATAGGGGGTACATTTATATATCAAAGGGGTGACTTTAACACTTGCATCTGTATGGCCAAAAATATAAAGAGTCATATAGGTAAAAGGGGTCCTATTATTGTGGGATACTTATTCAAGTAGTAGATTATGAGAGGAGTCCAAGTGTGGCTAACTCCAGTTGACAAGATCGATATAATTATTTAAGGTTACATCTATGTGTCAAAGGGGTGACCATAACACCTGTATATGTGTGCAAAATTATAAAGAGTCCCGTAACTAGGAGGGGTCCCATTAATATGGAATCCTTATTAATGAAGTAGATTACGAGAGAAGTCCAAGTGGAGCCCACTCTAGTTGACAAGTTTGACAACATTATAGAGGGTATATTTATGTGTCAAATGGGTAACTTTAACACCCGCATCTATGTAGCCAAATATAAAGACTCACATTACGATAAAGGGTCCTACTAATATGAGATTCTTATATATATAATAGATTATAGGCAGAGTCCAAGTGTGTCCCTATCCAGTTGACAAGGTCGACTCATTAAAGAGTGGTACATCGAATGTTAAAAAAAAAAAGGTATATCTATATGTCAAACGGGTGACTTTAATACCCGCATATGTATAGCCTAAATATAAAGTCTCATAGCTAGATGGGGTTCTGCTGTTGTATGATCCTTATTTATGCAGTAGATTACGAGAGGAGTCCAAGTGAGGTCCACTCTAGTACAGAAGGTCGACTATATTATAAGAGGTACTTCTATATATCAAATGGGTGACTTTTTTTTTCTTGAGAGGTAAAAAATGAATTTATAAAGGAAAACAAGAGCAGTTACAGATCACGGCTTAACTGAGGGCGAGTAAGCAGACACCAGACCAAATAGGGCCACATACCGGCACCTAGTACCAAAACCTAAACAAGACACCTGAAGTAAGTTAGGACAGCACATACACCACTTGCTCCACTAACTTACAACCAAACACCCTCAGCTGAGAGCAACACAACCTGAGATACACACCCCCAGGAGTGGTACCCAATCAAGGTAACTCCAAAGAACCACCAGCTCCGCTACGAGTAAATCTGTCACTATCTCCCATAGGCCATCGGCTCTTAATTCTCCTACCTACGTTTTCAACCACCAAATGTCGAGAGAACGTTAGGTACTCCACCCTCGCCAAAGGACTCCATCCCCAGTGCTGAACAGCCAAACTAGAAAAGAAAGAACTTTCCTCAGCATCCAAATCATAGGATACCTCAACTTCGTCTCCGTAAATCGCCTCAGCCTCAAGGAGCTTCGCTAGTATTCTCTTCGCTCTCTCAATGTCTTCCAAAGGGAAGCCAATAAATTCGTTCTCCTCGATGCCAAGGCCAATCCACTTCGAAGGATCATCCTCTTCGGTTTCACTAGAAGCACTCGAATCAGCCTCCTCTGTGACCAAGGCTTCAACATCACAAATGCCACCCACGCCCTCAGGCTCCGCACCTACTACGGAGGCGTCAACAGCTCCCGTTTCCAACTCATGCAAGACAACAAACCTGGACCCTTTACAGCATAAACCTGCAGAAGAAGCAGGTTGCTGTTGCATTGGACCTTCCTTAGATGCACTGTCAGATTCTGCAGCATTTTCCCGTAGCACTGAGGAAGATGCTGAGGCATTTCTGCGTAACACTGAACTGGATTCAGCACCAGCACTGTGTAACACAGGGCTGACACAAGCAAAAGCCTCATGTAACACAGGTCTGGTACCAGCACCAGACAAGTGTAACACTGGAGTAGGTACTACAGAAGGAGCAGCACCATCAATATGTAACACTGGGCCTGGTGCAGCAGGAACCTTATGTAACACAGCCCCTGTTGCGTCAACAATCTCTGGTTGCACCTCCTCTGCAGCCTCACATAACACTGACTGCACCTCCTCAACATCCTCCCTTTCTGGTGCAGCAGGAACCTCGTGTAACTCTACAGCAGGTTCACGTAACACTGAACCTGGTACTTCCTCAGCAACAGTCGGGGCTGAAGCACGTCCATAGCGTGCAGGTTGCAGATTCAAACAACCCGGCTCGGTATGACCAAACACACCGCACGACTTGCAACTAGAAGGAATCCATTCGTAAACCACCGGTTGCAAGAACCCGATTGCCTCCTTCTCGCGAAATGCTTGGACTTCCAATGGAAGAGTGTCGTCCACCGAGATCTCTAAGCAGCATCTCGCAAAACCTTCCGTCTTGAGCTTAGAAAAATCCAATTTCAATGGATCACCAATTACACTAGCCATCCTGCTAATCGAGCCCCACCAATGCACAGGGACATTGGGCAGCTTTACCCAAATTGGTATTTTAGCAAACAGGTCTCGCTCCATCATTGCTTCATGCGACCAACGCTTGAGCACCACCAATCGCCCATCGAACTGCCATGGTCCGCCTTGGAGAACCTTGACACAGTCGGCTTCCTCACTAAATTGAAATAGGAAAAATCCGTTTTCACGAGTGAAGAATTCCACAGGACCTTTGGCCTTCCAAATCCTCATCATGGCAGCTTTGAAATGAGGATAGAACGGCCTCTTGCCCACTACATAACCCACCAAAGTGTGTTGCCATGCCTTCAGATTTTCCTGCTCTTCCTCCAAAGGGAGCACTGCATATTTGATCCCCTCGCGAGCTTCGGGAGCAACAAACCGTGGCTTAGACGGTGCAACATTGCCTCCACAAATAGAGCTCCAAGATCTCTTAGCACCCAAGCTAGAAGGACCTCCAACCTGCACCTCAGATTGAAGAGTTGCTGGCATTTCCTCTCTATGGGGCATTTCAGCAAACGAGTTGAAAGCAGGATCAGCAATTTGAGCTTCAGCTGACATGGGAGCTTTACCCTTACCACCAGCAACCAAAGGGGGAAAAGAGTTTGAGAAAGGAACAACTCCCCCATCTCTTCCTTGCCCCCGCACAGCATTACCACTCCAAGATCTGTTCCCCAATCTCCATGGGACTCGACCTTGAAATGCTGAAACAACTCCAGCTCGTCCTTTTTGGCCAGCTCTCCCACGAATTCCGGCCCTACCTTGCCCTCTAAAACCAGATCTGATGCTGTATCCATAGCTGGCACCTCGGTCTCCAGCATATCCACGAAGTCTTCCACTACCTACCAAGCAAGATCTGATTTGGTGCGGGGGAAGAAGACCATATGTGTAGCAAGAATGTAAAGAGACCCATAGTTAGGAAGGGACCCACTATTATGGGATCCTTATTCATGTAGTAGATTATGAGAGGAATCGAAGTGGGGCCCGCTCTAGTTTACAAGGTCACCTAAATTATAAGGGGGTATACCTATGTGTCAAAGGTATAACTTTAATATCACAATTTGTATGGCTAAAATATAAGGAGTTTTATTGCTATGAGGGGTCCCACTTTGTGGGATCTTTATTCATATAGTAGATTACAAGAGGAGTCCAAGTGGGGCCTTATTCTAGTTGATATGGCCTACTTCATTATAGGGGGAACATCTATATGTCAAAAGGATAACTTTAATACCCGCATCTGTGTGGCCAAAAATATAAAGCATCCTATTGCTAGGAGGGGTCCCAATATTCTGGGATCCTTATTCATATTGTATATTAGAAAAGAAGTTCAAGTAAGGCCAACTCTAGTTGACAAGGTCAACTATATTATAAGGGATATATCTATTATTTAAATGGGTGACTTTAATACACGTATCTATGTGGCCAAAATATAAAGACTCTAATATTTAGGAGGGGTCATATTATTGTGGCATCCTTATTCATATAGTAGATCATGAAATGAGTCCAAGTAGGGCCCACTATAGTTGTCTTTGTCGACTACAATATAGAGGAGCATATCTATGAGTCAAATGGTTGACTTTAACACCCGTATCTGTGTGGCCAAAAAAAAAAGTATCTCTTAGATAGTAGGGGTCTCACAAAATTAAGATTCTTATTCATATAGTAGATTACAAGAGGTGTCCAAGTAGGGCCTACTTCTGTTGAAACGGTTGACTATACCATAAAGTGTACATTTATATATCAAAGGGCTGAATTTAACACCCACATCTGTGTAGCCAAAATATAAAGAGCCCCATAGCTAAGAGTGATCCAACTGCTACTAGATCCTTATTTATATAGTAGATTACGATAGGAGTACAAGTGGGGCCCACTCAAGTTAGAAGGTCTACTATATTATAGGGGGTTACATCTATGTTTCAAAGGGGTAACATTAACACCCGCATCTATGCGGCCAAAATATAAAGTGTACCATATCTAGAAGGGGTCGAACTATTGTGGGATCCTTATTCGTGTAGTAGATTACGAGAGGAGTCCAAGTGGTGCCTACTCTAGTTGAAAAGGTCGACAATATTATTGGGGGGTACATCAATGTGTCAAAGGGGTAACTTTAATACTTGCATCTTTGTGGCTAAAATATAAAGAATCTTATAATTAGGAGGGGGCCCATATATATAGGATCCTTATAATATAGTAGATTATGAGAGAAGTCCGAGTGGGTCCCACTCCAGATGAATATGTCAACTATATTATAGGGGGTATATCTATGTATTAATGGGGTAACTTTAACACCTATATCTGTATGGCCAAAATATAAAGAGTCTATTGCTTAGAGGGTTCTCACTATTATGGGATCCTTATTCATATAGTAGATTAGGAGAGGAGTCCAAGTGGGACCTACTCAAGTTGAAAATATTGACTTAATTATAGGGGGTATATCTATTTATTATATGGATGACTTTATCTCCCGTATCTGTGTGGCCAAAATATAAAGAATCTCAAAGTTAAAAGGGGTCTCCTTATTGTGGAATCCTTATTCTTGCTACAGATTACGAGAGAAGTCCAAGTAGGTCACACTCAAGTGAACAAGGACGGCTATATTATAGAGGGGTACATCTATATATGAAATAGATGTATTTAACACCCGCCTCTGTATAGCTAAAATATAATGTCCCATTGGTATATCTAGGGCTCACTCCAATTGACAAGGTTAACTACATAATAAGGGGATACATCTATTTATCAAAGGGGTGACTTTAACACACGTATCTGAGTGGCCAAAATATAAAAAGTCCCATTGGTAGGAGTGGTTCCACTATTGCAGGATCCTAATTGATGTAGTAGATTACAAAAGGAGTCCAAGTGGGTCCTACTCAAATTAATAAGTTTGACAATATTATTGGGGGGTACATCTATATATCAAAAATGTGACTTTAACACTCATATCTATGTGGCCAAAATATAAAGATTCTCATTGCTTAAAGGGATCTCACTATTATGGGATCCTTATTCACGTTGTAGATTATAAAAGGAGTCCAAGTAGGGCCCACTC
The DNA here is from genome assembly GCA_947650365.1 of Chamaelirium japonicum. Lineage (NCBI taxonomy): Eukaryota > Viridiplantae > Streptophyta > Magnoliopsida > Liliales > Melanthiaceae > Chamaelirium > Chamaelirium japonicum. The sequence continues at coordinate 6,921,287 of OX393558.1, forward strand.
CAGTTGACAAAGTCAACTATATTATAGGTTGCATGGTACATCTATGTGTCAAAAGGATAACTTTAACACTTGTATGTGTGTGGCCAAAATATAAAGAGTCTCAAAGGTAAGAGGGGTTTCACTATTGTAGGATCCTTATTCATATAATATATCATGAGAGGAGTCCAAGTTAGGCCCACTCTAGTTGATAAGGTCGACTATAGTTAGAAGGGGTCCTAGTATTATGGGATCCTTATTCATGCAGTAAATTACGAGATGAGTCCAACTAGGGCCCACTCTAGTTGATAAAGTCGACTATATTATAGGTGGTTACATCTATGTGTTAAAGGGGTGCCTTTTGTAACGCCCCAGTATTTTATGGATTAATTCAACCCGTATAACACTGGGGTGTTAGAAGTAAAAACTTGATATAGATAAATTCCATCAAATATGAAAATTAACTGAGCCACTTTATTCAAAAACATAAGTGTTTGATACATTTCTTAAAAAATAAAAGCCTAAGGCTTAATGTTAACATTAACACTTCATATTTCTGCTCCTGCATCCTCGTAGTATGGTATGTAGAGTGGGTCTTCAACTCCCTCCGGTTCGTCCTCTATTCGTGCTTCCTCTACTCCTTGTCCTATAGGATCAGTCTCTGTAGAGTTCATAACACCTGTAGGGGGGTGAGTCTAATCCACTGACTCACCTATTAAACTTAGTTCATTCATGGTAAGATAAATGTACTGAAAACAATAGTTCACATGAATATAAATAGTAATTAAAAAGTCATTGATCATCCGATTCCCTTTTAGGCTCAAACCAGGGTAGGAATCACAATCATACTGGGGCACTTTTTGTCTGACACAAGGCTAGTCCCACACCTAGGTTTCTTTTTGGCCTCTGCCAGGGCTAGCCCCATACCCAGGTTACTTTTTGGCCTCAGCCAGGGCTAGACCCACACCCAGGATACTTTTTGGCCTCAGCCAGGGCTAGCCCCACACTCAGGATTATCTTTTTGGCCTGAAGCCAGGGACAGCCCCACACCCAATTGAGATGATCAACATATCCTAAAAATTAACAAATCCATAACATATTATCATTATTTCAATGACAACCACTTATCAAGAATTAACTAGGTTTAGTCCTCTACCTGAAGTGTTGTAGAATCCTTCACACAATGTAGATGACCTAGTAAGCTCACGACCTGAAATATAGTGTTCTCTTTTGTTAGTTTTATATTTCATTTCCCAATGATCATATGGAATCAAATTCCAATATGGATTCTTAGGTTTTTTTAAACTAATTTATTTAAGACATTTTATCTTATAAGGGTATTTTGGTTATTTCTAAAATATTTTGAATTTATATCCATTTTGTAGAGTTTTTCATTATGAAATTGTGGTCGCAAACGGAACTCAATTCGGAGTTCGTTTGCTCCCGGTATGGCCAAAATAGCCGATATTGTCAGAATTTAAATGGGTGTCTGCCTTTAGTAAAAAGGTCAGGTTGCTCTCAGCAATAGCGGTGCAGTTTAACGAAGGTAGAGTCGTTTTATCACAGTTTGTTATTTGGGCTCATTGGGCTTCAGCCCACGGTGTTTAATGACTTTAATGGGCTTCGGCCCATACTATGTTTAATGGGCTTAATGGCCTAATGGGCTTCGCCCAGAGGTTTAATGGGTTAATGGGCTTAGGCCCAGAGGCTGAATGGCTAATGGGCTTCGGCCCAGAGGCTTAAGGGTTTTATTGTATTGGTGGTTCCGAATCATAACCATAATCATGTGATCGCAGACAAAATTCGATTCCGAGTTCAAATAAAAAGACTATAACCATTTTACCTTAGGGGTAAAATGGTAAATATACTTTTTAATTATCGGTTCTGATATTTTAAGATCTCAGTAGGTGTATTTTGTCATTACGAGTCCAAGGTTCCTGACGGGACTCAATTCAGAGTCCGTATGGGTAAAATATGGTCAATACAGTTTACCTTGATAATCTATATATTTAATGTTAGGTGACTCTTAACAAAAATCATAAAGTGTTCTATTGGTTAGAGTGAGCCTTCTTAGGTTGTTGTTTAGAGAGGTCATGGGTTCTAATATGAAGTCTAGCCTTTTTGCACCAATATTTTATAACGGGTTAAATCCCGAATTAAATGGGTTTAAATTCCATACCCGACCCGACAACCCGGGTTGGTCGGAGGTGGCGGTGGTCGGCGATGGCCGGATGTGGTGGCGGCCGGTGGCCGATGTTGGTGGCGGCCGGCGGAGGTGGTGGTGGCCGGCGATGGTGGTGGCCGGTGGCCGGAGGTGGTGGTCGAAGGTGGTGGCACGGATACCGAGATGGGCTTGGGTGAAGAACTCTTGTTGAGAGGGGGGGTTTATATAGGCCTTTCGAGAATACAAAAAGTCCCAAGGTCTTAATTACAAAATGGCCATTTACTGCTTCAGTTGTGCGACTGCACCCGTCCGATCGGAAACGAAGGGTCGTCGGTTACTGTTACAGCTGCGCGACTGTTCCCGTCCGATCGGAAACGAAGGGTCGACGGTTGAGATGTCTTTTGGTCTCCCTCTCTTTACAATAAGATTTATTTTCCTAGTTTTTAGATAGAAAAGCATTAATAGTCTTCTGGTTAGAGGAAAAAGTTTAAAATTCTATTATATGGGTCCCTGGTTTGAATCCTTTCATTGGCTATATATAAATATATTTTTTTCTTTAGACTTTTAAATACTCTAAATGAGTTCAAAATGCAAAAGTTTGTATAGGGTTTTTGATCGTTTCGACGAGACGGATGCAATGGCCCAGTCCAATTTTTATTTTAAATTTTATATCAAAAATTCTTATTATATAGTTTTAAATTATATTAAATCATTAATATTTTTGGGATGTTACAACTTTAATGTCGGCTTTTGTATGGCCAAAATATAATATGTCCCATAGTTAGAAGGTATCCCACTATTGTGGGATCTTTATTCACATAATATATTATGAGAGGTGTTTAAGTAGGACCTACTCAAGTTGATAAGATCTATGATATTGTAAGGAGTATATTTTTGTATCAAATGGGTGATATTAACAATCGAATGTTTGTAGCCAAAATATAAAAATGTGACTTTAACTCATGTAGCTGAAAGGCCAAAATGTAATGTCTTATAATTAGAAGGGGTCCAACTATTATGGGACCCTTATTCATGTAGTAGATTACGAGAGAAGTCCAAGTGGGACCCATTCTAGTTGACAAGGTCGACTATATTAAAGGAGGGTGCATAACGCCCATATCTATATGGCCAAGATATAAAGAATATTATTTCTAGAAGGGATCCCACTATTGTGGGATCCTTAATTATATAGTAGATTATGAGAGGAGTCCAAGTAAGGCCCATTCCAGTTGATAATGTCGACTTAACTATTATGGGGTACATCTATATGTCAAAGAGATGACTTTAATACCTATATCTATGTGCCCAAAATATAAAGAGTCTCATAACTAAGAAGGGTCCCAATATTATAGAATCTTTATTTTTATTATATATTACAAGAGAAGTCAAAGTGGGGCCCACTCCAGTTGCCAAGGTTGACTATAATATAGAGGAATATATTGATCTATATGTCAAAGGGGTGACTTTAACACCCATATCTGTATGGCCAAAATAGAAAGACTCACGTAGCTAGAATAGGTCCCATTATTGTGGGATCCTTATTCATGTTATAGATTATAAGAAAAGTCCAAGTGGGGATTACTCCCTTGACAAAGTTGACTATATTATATAAAGATATATGTAACATCCACCCCAAACACATAAGAAATTGACCACTTTACCCGTGTTCGCACGATGACTTCCTAAGGGGGTCACCCATCCTTGTACTACTTTCGCCCGAGCATGCTTAACTATGAAGTTCTTACGAAATCTTTATCAGTATATGTTGTGATTTTAAATTGTTATACCGCAAGTGCACGATGTCTATCTGATAGATAGTGGCAAATATGGGTCGATCCCACAGAGACTTGAATGAAACCTAAATAAAGGAAAATTAAAGCTAATTAATTTTATATTTTAGTTTAATAGGATGATTGATTTTTGTGAAATTATTTTGTGAAGAGAAATACGAAAAGCAAAACTAAAAGCTAATTAAGATTGATGTTGGAATCAATATGGAGGGATATTCTAAGCCCTAGAATCCACACATGTAGCAATCTAAACCGTATTTTTATCTGATTTCCACGACTCTCACGGAGATTCGAAGTCAATCTATCCCCGCAGAAGGTATTCAATAAGAGGCACAATTATGATAACTAATGTAGCGATCTTTCTCGCTTCATATGAATAAGATGAAATAATCCTCCCTAAAATTCGTAGTGATAACAAAAGCCAAAACTATGTAATAATTCCCCATAAAACTTTTCGTAATAACGAAGAATAAAACTATGAAATCGACTTCTGTAAAATCCTGATAATACAGAGAATAAATCGGACTTACTGCATGCAATTCCAACCAAGCTTTGATGAGATAAATAAGATCACATTATTTTATTGAACGAACAAAAATATGGAAATAACACATAAAAATAGAGTTTCGATCTGACTACAGGGCTTCATCTAGGTCTTAGAATAGGGTGGTTAGCCTCGCATGGCCATGCGTGCGTTGATGACGGATACTTCTTTCTTGAAGAGGACGAACCCGGCGATGATGTCGGTGTGCAGCTTCGTGATGATGGAGCGTCACTCGGAGATGGTTGCATGACCGGCGAAGATGGTAGAAGCCTTAATGGTGATGAAGATAGTGATGATGGCTCCGGTTCGGTCGTCCAAAGCTTCCTGTGGTAGATGGCTCCGGTTCGGTCGTCCAAAGCTTTCTGTGGTAGATGGCTTCGGTTCGGTCGTCCAAAAGCTCCCCCCCCCCCTTGGTTCAGTTGGGATAGGTTATATAGAGAGAGGGAAGATGAGAGAGAGAGGTCCGGAGGTATGAGGTGATCGCCGGCTAAAGAGAGATGTCCTTAGTTAGGAAATAAAGAGAGAGACGGTAGAGAGATAGACGTTCGGTGAGAGGAGAGAATCCCGGAGAGAGATCATGCATGGCTCCAGAGTGTACGGACGACTGTGATTTAGTTTTGAAAGAGGATTCAGGGTTGGTCGCAGGTTTTTAGCTAGAGAGGGAGAGAAAATCGGTTGGGTTTTAGAGAGAAAACGATCGCGTACAGGCGTACAGCTGGTTCGGTTGAGAGAAAACAGGGAGAGAAAAAGAAGTTCGGCTGGGGGGGCTGCTCGGGTACAGCAACTAGGGGGTCTGATTGAAAAGGAAGAGAGAAAAGAAAGAGAGAGTGATGTCCAGATGGCAAGGATCTAGGAAGAGAAGTTCGGGTAGAGAGAGAGAATCAAGGAGGGAGAGAGAGGGAAGTTCGGTGCATGCATGGAATGGCTGTGCTTAAGTGGGTAAGAGAGGGAGAGTGCTGAGTGGATTGATGCACATGCATGCATGCATGCATTGAAGGGATGAGCGATCGGACGGCTGGGATTAAAGAGATGAAGGGCTGGGTGCAATGGGGTTTTAAGGGTCCGGGACGGTTGTGATTAAGTGAGAATGAGAGGCGGAAAGAGATGTGGAAAATGACAGTTGTGATCGGGTCGGACCGAGATGGATGGACGGTGCGTGCAAGCATGAGTAGTGCGTCGGTTAGGCTAGGTTCAAAAGAGACTCGAATGGCTCGATCGTGTCGTAAAGAAGAGGATCAATTTAGGGGGTGGCTGTGATAAATTTTGAGAAAAGAGAACTGGGATCCGGAGCTCGTGATTGGGTCGGGCTGGGGCTGATGCACGAGAGAGCTATGATCAAATGGTCCGTGACTAAGAGGTTGGGTACACGACCGAGCCGGGTTTGTTACTTAAAGACCTATGGGAATGCGCGGCTTCGATTTAGAAGGAAGAAGAAGTCATGAGAGAGAATCGGGTTTGTGCGATTCGATCGAAGTCTTGGCCATGACGGGTTTATGGGCGACTTTGTATATAGACGGTCGCAATGGGTACGATGGTGAAATAAGAAGAGTAGGGAATGAATGACTTGGATTGGTTAATGGGTTCAAGCGTAATGGGGTCACGTGGAAGGCTTGGTCACCCACTTATGATCATCCGAATTCATTATCAAATCCATCGTCGGTCCTTCGCATGATTGTAGTCATCTTCTGATTCGAGTCATGCGTTGCAGCGGCTTGTTAGAGTCTTCCCTCATCCAAATCATCGCAGTTATCCATTTTCCAACGTTGTTCTTCAGACAGGCCTCCAAACGAGCTGCCCAACCTCCATCAAATCACCGTGAGAATATCCACGGGTTGATCATGAAGTCCTTGAGCTGATTGCATCGAAAACGGGATCAATTGCCTAGAAAACACACATGAAATGACGCTTATCAGATTTAAACGCGATAATCGATAAAAGGGATAATTTGGACTTCCGAGCTCTATATTTTTCATGCATGCATTATATAAGGGTGAACCAATATATCACTGTGTTCGTATGAATGTCTACTAAGCAATGGTACAAAGATAATCATACAGTTTACGTGTAGTATGAAAGTTTTACGTAGCATAGTGATGCTATGTGCATGATAAAGAAGGGATAATTCGCACCAAATTGGCCACTCAACACACCCCCAAACCTACATCTTACTCGCCCTTGAGTAAGAAAAGAAAAATAAACAAATAAAATAACAAAATAAAAACTCCTAACTCACTTTCGTAGGACTCGCGATTCCACTTAGCACGTGCAACAAGCCTTTAAACCCCTGGGTTACCCCAGTGGACGAGTTTTGTCTTGTGAGGGTTTGCAGCGAATCTACCCACAAAATTCAAACTTTTTTTTTTTTGAAAATATAAATAAGAAATAAGACAAGTCGGTTTCGTAGAATAATTAAAAAGTACTCAAAAATAGAATTTCTAAGGCACAAGACTCACAAGGTATCTAACCCAAGCTTCGGCTTTCGAAGTAAGCACTTTAGGTTCTAACTATTAGTTTCCCATTAGAAAAGATCAAGGTCAACTATGCTCGAGTGCACGGTGCTGTCTGGGCAAAACACAACTGGGGGTTTGGTTCTCTACACTCATATCATTCTAACAGTTTTCTAGAACGGTCAAAGTCGACCTCAGAACCTGAGTCAAAACCAGCTAATCTAGATAGGCTAGTGAGAGTTGTGGATATTCACCTTAATACCTTTCGGATGTATATGTGATATTCCAGTTTTCCCACATTATTTATAGCGACGGCTTTCACACTATTAATTTTCTTTTCCTCTCTTTTTTTTGGTCTTTTTTTTTTTGATCTAATTATATATCCCTTCCTAATTTGTACCATGCCAGCTGCACTCTATGCCCATGATACACTGCCAACGCTCTCATGAGTTAGGTAGCCATCCTCATGTTGCCTTTATATTTAATTCACTCTGCATCCATAGGATCATTCTCATAACCCTATCGACCAGGCTTCACTCATACTAGGGTATACAGGTTAAGACTTGTACATAATTAGGTCCTAGACCATGCTAATAGGTAGCCCTTTTCGCTATACCTTAGAATTCACTGGTGATCTATAGTAGTACCATTTTTTTTTTACCAAGTGAACCAGATCCGCATGGTTCATCAGGACTCTAGTTGACTATTAGGTCGATATGATAGCTTTGAATCTAGAACCTAGAGGTGTAAGCTAGATGTGAAGTGAAAAGTCAAGTCTAGGTTGTTTTGACAATCTCTAAAAGGTTATTAAGGGTCAGAACCATATTAGACATACTTTTTCTAGCTAATTCTTAGACTTCCTACCTTGATTACCAAGTGCCTTATAGTCCTATTCGAGTACGATAAAATTATATTACAAAACCTAAAATAAAGGTGAAATATATATAGATATATATATATTTTTTATTTTTGAAAAGAACGAAAAGGACGGCAAAAGTAATACGAGAAGAAACTAAAATATGAAAAAAAAAAATAAAAAAAATATGCAAATACAAATTCCTATAGATTTCTATACGAACGCTGTAGTTATGGTAGGGGACTACAGACGAGACACACATACGCCAAGACGTATATGCCGAGCTGTCCCATTACAGTGCAAGTTGATGCATAAAGTTTTTATTTTTTTTTTATTTTTATTTTTTTTATTTTTTTTAAATCTATAAAAAAAATTTATAAAATAAAATACTACAAAATAACAAAAACTGACAATTTTGCAGAAACTAGATATAAACATGCATGATTTTATTTGTTTTGTTTTGTAAAAACTATATATCACACCCCCAAACTTAAATTAAACATTGTCCTCAATGTTTGAATTAAACATGATTATGAATGAGATGGTAGCATTATATGATAGCATTATTGGATGATATGTATATATAAAATGAAATTACGAAGTTTTAAAGATGGATAGTACCTCATAAGTTCTTTATATCATTATTTCTTACAAAATGTTAGTGCTACAAAGAAAAAATGACTAAATAGACAAATAAAGATGACATATGCTAATAAATAAATAAATAAAAATTTGGACTGTTATAATATAAATGAGTTTTTCAGCAGATGGAATTTTCAAAAAGAAAAGAGAGTAGTCATTAATTGAAAAATTATATTCTATATTATACTTTGGGCATGTTTCTGTGTGACTCTTTTTTATTCTATGAGGGTTAATCCTATATTATTCTTTATGAGTTTTCTTTTCAAATGGAATGATATAAGATTCATTATTATATTCTATATTCCACCATGTATCATCTATATTATCTTTGAAAAGTTTGTATAATTGAATTTTCTGATTTTGGATGAATTGATAAAAAATTAAATCAGAAAATATATCTTCTTCACCCAAATATGTATGTTGAAACTCAGATAGCAGAGTTTGTAGGTCAATGTATGATTTTTCGATAATAATTGGATGATCAATTATGATATCATTAATTTCAAGATTCGTTGATGCAACATTGGCTTTTTTAGCAAACATATCACTATCAATGATAGAAGGAGGATCATAGGTGACATCTAGTAATGCAGTGATTGTATTGATATGATCATCAGTATCCAAATTGTTTCCCAAATATACAAGGCAGACTTCCAGTGAGTCATCGTAGTTTACTTATGATACAAAACTTTCTTTTTGTTCTTGCAAGTAGTTGACCTCTTCTAATTCATCACTTTCATCTCTAGGTTGTTTGCTTATATAAAATATATTGACTTGTAATGTCATGTTATCGAAGGACATGCTCATTACACCATTCCGACAGTTGATTAATACATTCGATGTTGCTAGGAAAGGTAGCCCTAAGATTACCGGTACTCGACTCGTAAATTCAGTTGGTGGTTTTGTATCAAGGACCACAAAGTCAACAGGGAATACAAATTCTTCTACTTTGATTAGGATGTCTTCTACTATCCCTTTTGGATATCGGATTGAAGCATCAGCTAATTGGAGGGTTAATTTAGTGTGTTTTAACTCCCCCAAACCTAGCTCTTTATATATGGAATATGGAAGGAGGTTGACACTTGCACCTAAGTCGAGCAAGGCTTTCTCAATATGATATTCCCCTATTTCATAGAAAATGGTAGCACAACCAGGGTCCTTATATTTGATAGGGGTTGAGCATGCATGAAATAACTGAACTAGCCTGCTGAGCCAGAAATGCTCTCTTTGGTACATTAGTTGCTCTCTTAAAAGTGCAAAGGTCCTTTAAGAATTTGGCATATGTAGGTATTTGTTGGATTGCATCTAAGAGTGGAATATTAATTTTTACTTGCTTGAAGACTTCAAGCATATTATCCATTTGTATTTTCTTCTTTGCTGGTTCTACCCTTTGAGGATATGGGGCTTCAGGGATGTAAGTTCTAAGAGGTGGTTCACTAGGTGATGCAATGTTTACATTATCATGTCTTGTGTGCTCTCGAGTTTCCTCTTGTGCTTTTGGCTCCTCTTCAAGTGTTTTTTTAGTTCTTATGTCATTCTGCCTAAGTTCCTCAGTTTCCTTAGGAGGTTCTATCTTATTATCAACTTGTCGTCCTGACCTAAGTGTAGTGATTGTATTTGTCTGCTCATGGCCTTTTCGTTTGATATCATAAACTTCAAATTGACCCCTTGGATTTGACCCTTTAGGGTTAGCCTCAGGTTGACTTGGGAATGTGCCCTTATCTCTTGTATTCAAAGAATCAACTAGTTGACTCACAGTGTATTCTAACTTCGCAATAGATTGTGTGTTAGCACTAATGCTTTGTGCGATGCTCTGTTGGAATTGGAGGGTAGTCTGGGCTAATAGTTTCACCGTTTCCTCTAGAGAAGTGATTCTTTGATTATCTGGGTTAGGGATGGCATTCTGTATGGGTGGCTTTTGAAATCCTAGAGGTGGTACAGGCTGAGATGGGCCACCTTGGTATGGACCCGTAGTCCATGAGAAATTTGGATGATTCTTCCATCCTTCATTGTAAGTGTTTGAATATGGATTATGCTTTTGTTGATTATCAAAACGATTGTTTTGATACAAAGCATTGATTCTTTCCATATTATTTTCTTGTCTCCCTAACATCGGGCATCGATAATCTGTATAGGCAGGCTCACTACAAATTGAACAAATAGAAAATGTAGGTTCATTGTTGCAACTCATAGTTTGATTAAGGCTTAATGCCTCTAAGGTATTTAGATTGAAAGTCATATTTCCTTGATTCATTTCTAGAGCTTTTAAGCATCTCATCACAGTGGCTAGTTTAGCTTCTGCTTCTAATTTAGGTTCAACTTTATGGAATCCACCTTGTGCAGTAGGGGGGGATTTCCTTGAATCTTCTTTGATTGGTTCCCACTGTAGTGTATTCTCTGTAATTTCTTCTAAGTATTTCAGGCTTGATCTGCTGTCTTTTTGGTGAACTCACCATTACAATATGATTCTATCATGGTCTTAGATGGGTAGTTCAATCCTTCATAAAGGATTTGGACTAGTCTAATTTTTTCAAAGCCATGGTGTGGACAATGCAATAGTAGGTCCTTAAATCTTTCTATGTATTTATAGAGAGCCTCACCTTTCAGTTGGTGAAACACATTCAAGGCCTAACGAATCGAGGCCGTCTTTTTTTTAGAATATAATTTTCTATAAAAGAGCTCGAGTAGGCTTACCCACGTAGTTATGGATCCAGCTTGTAAGGCATAAAGCCATGCTTTAGCCTTCTCTTTTAGTGAGAATAGGAATAATCTAAGTTTGAGATTTTCTTCGGACATATTATCGAATTTTATTGTTCCACATATGTCCTCGAATTCCCTCACGTGTTGATATGGATTTTCCTGCTCCATTCCCTGAAAGACGAGAAGCATTTGGATTAAGCCAGATTTTAATTCAAATTTTGCATTAGTGGTGGGTAGGGTTATGCAAGAAGGTTGTGTAGCCCTAGTGGGATACATATAATCCCCTAAGGTGATTGCTTGCGGCTGTTCTGCCATTTCTAAGATATTATTATATTCAACTCTAACTAATCTTTTTCCTACACGTGCCCAAACTGCAGACTGTGTGTCCAGATTAATGTGTCAATTAAGTAATAGTAGTTTGACCAATATAACGATACGCTAGTAAAGAAAACAGAGTACGTACTTTATCAGAATACTTATGCAAATAGAGAATCTACTATTATGCAATGCAACACCCTAGTAAATGGTTTCTATCGATGTAAGGTTGTGTGTACACCTTAGACTGAGACACACATACAACTATAAGAGGTGTATGTGCCGAGCTGGCGACAACCTTACAAAGTTATGATGCAATTCGATTATTCAATCTACGGTGAAAGTTTGCACATTAACCGATTACCCTAATTACTACGGTTGTTGAATTAGCAAGAGTAAGCAATAGGAGTAATCAAACCCACTAACTGGAGAGGCGTGGGTGAGGATTTAAATACTTACCTTGTGATGCTTATGCAAGTTTTCCGTTGAGCGTGTAAGTACCTGAAAAGTAAAATAATAGATAATAAGTACGAAAGAGACAAAATACAAAAATAGAATAACTAATAATATTAATACTGACTTATTAGGTTTTTTTTTTTTGTATTTTTTTTTTAAAGGAAAACTAAACTAAACTTTAACAGTTGTCAAACTCAAGTCCCCGGCAACGGCGCCAAAAACTTGTTGTGATTTTAAATTATTATACCGCAAGTGCACAGCGTCTATCTGATAGACAGTGACAAATACGGGTCGATCCCACAGAGACTTGAATGAAAACTAATTAAAAGAAAATTAAAACTAATTAATTTTATATTTTAGTTTAATAGGATGATTGATTTTTGTGAAATTGTTTTGTGAAGAGAAATACGAAAAGCAAAACTAAAAGCTAATTAAGATTGATATTGGAATCAATATGGAGGGATATTCTAAGCCCTAGAATCCACACATGTAGCAATCTAAACCGTATTTTTATATGATTTCCATGACTCTCACGGAGATTCGAAGTCAATCTATCCCCGCAGAAGGTATTCAATAAGAGGCACAATTATGATAACTAATGTAGCGATCTTTCTCGCTTCATAGGAATAAGATGAAATAATCCTTCCTAAAATTCGTAGTGATAACAAAAGCCAAAACTATGTAATAATTCCCCGTAAAACTTTCCGTAATAACGAAGAATAAAACTATAAAATCGACTTCTGTAAAACCCTGATAATACAGAGAATAAATCGGACTTACTGCATGCAATTCCAATCAAGCTTTGATGAGATAAATAAGATCACATTATTTCATTGAACAAACAAAAATATAGAAATAGCACATAAAAATAGAGTTTAGATCTGACTACAGGGCTTCATCTAGGTCTTAGAATAGGGTGGTTAGCCTCGCATGGCCATACGTGCGTTGATGATGGATGCTTCTTTCTTGAAGATGACGAACCCGGCGATGATGTCGGTGTGCAGCTTCGTGATAACAGAGCGTCGCTCGGAGATGGTTGTGTGACCGGTGAAGATGGTAGAAGCCTCAATGGTGATGAAGATAGTGATGATAGATCTGGTTCGGTCGTCCAAAGCTTCCTGTGGTAGATAGCTACGGTTCGGTCGTCCAAAAGCTCCCCCCCTTGGTTCAGTTGGGATAGGTTATATAGAGAGAGGGAAGATAAGAGAGAGAGGTCCGGAGGTATGAGGTGATCGCCGGCTAAAGAGAGCTGTCCTTAGTTAGGAAATAAAGAGAGACGGTAGACAGATAGACGTTCGGTGAGAGGAGAGAATCCCGGAGAGAGATCATGCATGGCTCCGGAGTGTACGGACGGCTGTGATTTAGTTTTGAGAGAGGATTCAGGGTTGATCGTAGGTTTTTAGTTAGAGAGGGAGAGAAAATCGGTTGGGTTTTAGAGAAAGAACGATCGGGTACAGGCGTACAGCTGGTTCGATTGAGAGAAAACAGGGAGAGAGAAAGAAGTTCGGTTGGGGGGGCTGCTTGGGTACAGCTAGGGGGTCTGATCGGGTAAGGAAGAGAGAAAAGAAAGAGAGAGTGACGTCCAGATGGCAAAGATCTAGGGAGAGAAGTTCGGGTAGAGAGAGAGAATCAAGGAGGGAGAGAGAGGGAAGTTCGGTGCATGCATGGAATGGCTGTGCTTAAGTGGGTAAGAGAGGGAGAGTGCTGAGTAGATTGATGCACATGCATGTATGCATACATTGAAGGGATGAGCGATCGGACGGCTAGGATTAAAGAGATGAAGAGCTGGGTGCAATGGGGTTTTAAGGGTCCGGGACGGCTGTGATTAAGTGGGAATGAGAGGTGGAAAGAGATGTGGAAAATGACGGTTGTGATCGGGTCGGACCGAGATGGATGGACGGTACGTGCAAGCATGAGTAGTGCGTCGGTTAGGCTGGGTTCAAAAGAGACTCGGACGGCTCGATTGTGTCGGAAAGAAGAGGATCAATTTAGGGGGTGGCTGTGATAAATTTTGAGAAAAGAGAACTAGGATCCGGAGCTCGCGATTGGGTGGGGTTGGGGCTGATGCACGAGAGAGCTATGATCAAATGGTCCGTGACTAAGAGGTTGGGTGCACGACCGAGCCGGGTTTGTTACTTAAAGACCTATGGGAATGTGCGACTTCGATTTAGAAGGAAGAAGAAGTCATGAGAGAGAATCGGGTTTGTGCGATTCGATCGAAGTCTTGGCCATGATGGGTTTATGGGCGACTTTGTATATAGACGGTCGCGATGGGTACGATGGTGAAATAAGAAGAGTAGGGAATGGACGACTTGGGTTGGTTAATGGGTTCAAGCGCAATGGGGTCACGTGGAAGGCTTGGTCTCCCACTTATCATCATCCGAATTCATCATCAAATCCATCGTCGGTCCTTCACATGATTGTAGTCATCTTTTGATTCGAGTCATGCATTGCAGCGGCTTGTTAGAGTTTTCCCTCGTCCGAATCATTACAGTTATCCGTTTTCCAACGTTGTTCTTTAGACAGGCTCCCAAACGAGCTGCCCAACCTCCATCAAATTGCCGTGAGAATATCTACAGCTTGATCATGAAGTCCTTGAGCTGATTGCATCAAAAACGGGATCAATTATCTGGAAAACACACATGAAATGACACTTATCAGATTCAAACACGATAATCGATAAAAGGGATAATTTGGACTTCCGAGCTCTATATTTTTAATGCATGTATTATATAAAGGCGAACCAATATATCACTGTGTTCGTATGAATGTCTACTAAGCAATGGTACAAAGATAATCATACAGTTTACGTGTAGTATGAAAGTCTTACGTAGCAAAGTGATGCTATGTGCAAGATAAAGAAGGGATAATTCGTACCAAATTGGCCGCTCAACAGTACACAGTTTTAAAATACATCTACTTTGTTTGGGAGGGAAAATTATATATGTAGCTCAAGATCTCCTTCTCTTCAAGCGATATAGAGCAAACTCATGATCTTGTACACCTCACCTCATATTATCCATCTTGGCATCACAACTTCAGGAGTCTTGGGTCCTCGATATTAGATCTTGGTCGTCATAATCCACCCCCCTTAAGGGCTATATATCCACTAGTAGGGTTATACCCCTTCCATCGCGATGAGAACCAGCTCTGATACCATTTTGTAACATTCACCCCGAACTTACATGAAATTATCCGCTTTGCCTATACCCGAGGACTTCCCATAGGGTCACCCATCCTAGTACTACTCTTGCCCGAGCACGTTTAACTATAGAGTTCTTATGAAATCTGTAGTGGTGTACGGTTTTAAAATACGACTTCTATGTTTGGGTGAGAAAATTATTTAAGTAGCTCTTAAAAATTATTTAAATTATGACTTCTTGTATACCTTATCTTACATTTTCCATCTTGGAATCACAGCCTTAGGAGTCTTGACTCTTGGCTTTTGGATCTTGGTCATCACAGTACATCTATATATCAAATGTATGTATTTAACACCCATATCTATGAGGCTAAAATATAAAAAGTCTTATAGGTAGGAGGGGTCCCACTATTATGGGAACCTTATTTATATAGTAGATTACGAGAGGAGTCCAAGTAAGGCCTATTCTAGTTTACAAGGTTGATTGCATTATTGGGGGATACATCTATGTATTAACATTTGTATCTATGTGGTCAAAATATAAAGAGTCTCATAGCTAGAAGGGGTCTTACTATTATGGGATCCTAATTGATGTAGTAGATTACGAGAGAAGTCCAAGTTGGTCCACTCAAGTTGACAAGGTCAACAATATTATAAGGGGGTATATCTATGTATCGAAAGAGTGACTTTAACCCATGCATCTATGTGGCCATAATATAAAGAGTCTATTATTATGAGGGGTTCCTTTATTGTGGGATCCTTATTCTTATTATAGATTATAAGAGGAGTCTAAGTAGGGCTCACTCTAGTTGACAAAGTCGACTATATTATAGGTGTGCATATCTATATCTTAAATAGGTAACTTTAACACCCATATTTGTATAGCCAAAATATAAATAGTCTCATAGCTAGGAAGGGTCCTACTAGTGTGGGATGCTTATTCACATAATAGATTATAAGAGGAGTCCAAGTTAGGCCCACTCCAGTTGACAAAGTTGACTATATTAGAGAGGGGTACATCTATATATCAAAGGGTGACTTTAATACATACTTCTGTATGGCCAAAATATAAATATTCCTATAGCTAGGAGGGGTCATGTTATTATGGGATCCTTATTCATGCTGTAAATTACGAGAAAAGTCCAAGTGGGTCCCACTATAGTTGACAAAGTCGATTGTATTATAGGGGTTACATCTATGTGTAAAAGGGTGACTTTAATACCTGCTTCCGGGTAGCCAAAATATAAAGGGTTATATAGTTAGGTGGGATCACACCATTATGGGGTTCTTATTCATATAGTACATTACGAGAGGAGTCAAGGTGGGGCCCGCTCTAGTAGACAAGGTCGATAAATATTATATGGGGATATATTTATGTGTCAAAGGGGTGACCTTAACACAAATATTTTTATGGCCAAAATATAAAGAGTCACATAGCATGGAGGGGTCTCACTACTATGGGATCCTTATTCATGTAGTAGATTATAAGAGTAGTTTACATTAGAAGGGGGTATATCTATATGCCCGTATTTTTCGGCCAAAAGAGAAAGAATCCCATAGCTAGGAGGTGTCCCACTAGTGTGAGTTACTTATTCATTCATTCAACAGATTATAAGTCGATTCCAAATAATACAAGGACTCCCCCTATTTATGTTGACCAGCACATGGGGTCCACTCTAGTTGATCAGACTGACTAAATCATAAAGGGATACATCTATCTGTCAAAGGGGTGAATTTAACACCCACATATTTATAGCCAAAATAAAAAGAGTCCCGTAGATAAGAGGGATCGCGTTATTGTAGGATCCTTATTTATACAGTATATTATAAGAGAAGTCCAAGTGATACAATGACTCCTTTTTATTTAAGTGGCATGCACATTGAGGCCCCAGTTTATAAGGCCGACTACATTATGGGGGTACATCTATGTGCCAAAGGGGTGACTTTACCACCCACATCTTTATAGCAAAAATAAAAAAAGTCTCAAAGCTAGGAGAGGTCCCTCTATTGTGGGATCGTTATTCATGTACTAGATTATAAGAGTTGCCCAAGTGGGGCCATTCTAGTTGATAAGGTCGACTACATTATAGTGGGGTATATCTATATGTCAAAAGGTGAATTTAACACCCGTATTTGTAAGGCCAAAATATAAAAAGTCTCATAGCTATAAGGGGTCCTACTATTGTTAGATCCTTATTCATGTAGTAGATTACGAAAAAAGTTAGAGTGGGGCCCACTCCAATTGATAAGTTCGAATAAATTATGGTATATACATTTTATATCAAATGGGTGACTTTAACACCCGCATCTATGTGGCCAAAATATAAAAAATCTCATAACTAGAAGGGGTCCCACTATTGTGGGATCCTTATTCAAGAAGTAGATTACAAGAGGTATCCAAGTGGGCCCCACTCCAGTCGATAAAATTGATATAATTATATTGGTTTACATCTATGTGTCAATGGGTGATTTTAACATCCGAATAGGTATGGCAAAAATATAAAGATTACCATTGCTTGGAGGGGTCCCACTAATATGAGATCCTTATATATATATAGTAGATTATTGGATAAGGCCAAGTAGGTCCCTTTGTAGTTGAGAAGGTCGACTTACTATAGAGGAGTACATCGAATGTTAAAAAAAAGGGGGTACAACTATATGTGAAAGGGGTAACTTTGACACCTGCATCTGTATTGCCTAAATATAAATGGTCTCATAGATAGAAGAGGTCCCGCTATTGTGGCATCTATGTTCATTTAGTAGTTTACGAAAGGAGTCCAAATGGGACCCACTCCAGTTGACAAGATCGACTATATTATATGGGGTACATCTGTAAGTCAAAGGGGTGACTTTAGCTCCTGCATCTGTATGGCACGAATATAAAAGAGTCTCAAAGTTAGAAGGGGTCCTACTATTATAGAATTCTTATTCTTGTAGAAGATTACGAGAGAAGCCCGATAGGGGTCCACTCCAATTAACAAGGTCGTACATTATAGGTGGGTACATCTATGTATCAAAGGGGTGACATTAATACTCAAATATTTATGACTAAAATATAAAGTATCTCATAGCTAGAGGGATCCCACTATTATGGGATCCTTATTCATATAGTAGATTATGGGAGGAGTTCAAGTGGGGTCCACTCTAGTTGACAATATCGATTATATTATAGAGAGGTACATCTATGTATTAAATGAGTCAATTTAATACCCATTTCTGTATGGCCAAAATATAAAAGGCCTCATAGATAGGAGGGGTCCTACTATTGTGGTATCGTTATTCTTATTATAAATTTTGAGAGGATTCCAAGTCGGGCCCTCTATAGTTGACAAGGTCGACTACATTATAAGAGGTACATTTATGTGTCCAAAGGGTGACTTTATTATCAGTATCTGTGTGGCCAAAATACCAATTATTCATGTAGTAGATTATGAGAGGAGTCCAAGTGGGGCCCACTCAAGTTAACAAGGTCAACTATATTATAGAGGGTTACATCTATGTCTCAAACGGTTAATTTTAACACCCGCATCTATGTAGCCAAAATATAAAAGTCCTATAACTAGAAAGGGTCCTACTATTGTTGGATTCTTATTTATATAGTAAATTACGAAAGAAGTCCAAGTAGGGCCCACTCCTGTTAACAAAGTCAACTACATTATAGATAGGTACATCTATATATCAAAGAGGTCACTTTAATACCGATATAAATATAGCCAAAATATAAAAAGTCTCATAGCGAGGAGGGGTTCTACTATTGTAGATCCTTATTCATGTAGTTGATTACGAGAGGAATACAAGTAGGGCCTACTTAACTTGACAAAATTAACTACATTATGGGGGTACATCTATGTATTAAAGGGGTGACTTTAAAACTCATATCTGTTTCGCCAAAATATAAAAGGTCACTGAGTTTCGTAGGGTCCCACTATTTTAGATCCATATCTATGCAATAGATTATGCTTGAGAGGAGTCCAAGTGGGGACGATTATATTTGACAAGGTTGACTACATTATAGTGGGGTATATTTATATGTAAAAGGGGTGATCCTAACACCCGCATGTGTGGCTAAAATATAAAGTGGTCCATAGCTAAGAGGGGTCCCACCATTGTGGGATCCTTATTCATGTAGTAGTTTATAAGAGCTTTCTAAGTGGGTCCCTTACCAGTTGACAAAATCAACTAAATTATAAGGGAGGTACGTTTATGTGTCAAAAGTGTGACTATAACACACATATCTGTATTGTCAAAATATAAAAGTACCATAACTTGGAAGGGTACCATAATGTGGGATCTTTATTCATATAGTACATTACGAGATAAGTCCAAGTGGGGGCCACTGCAGTCGACAAGGTCGACTATATAATAATGGGGTACAACTATATATCAAATGGGTGACTTTAACACCCGTATCTGTTTAGCCAAAATATAAAGATTCCAATAGCAAGGAGGGGTCACACTATTATTGGATCCTTAATCATATAATAGATTACAAAAGGAGGCCAAATAGGTTCTACTCATGTAGACAATGTCGATAATATTATAAGCGGTACATCTATCTGTCGAAGGGGTGACTTTAACTCCCGTATTTATGTGACCAAAATATAAAGGGTCACATAACTAGAGCAGTCTTATTATTGTGGGATCTTTATTCATGTTATTGATTTTGAGAGGTATTCAAGTAGCCCCACTCTAGTTACAAGGTCAACTATATTATAAGTGAGTACATATATGTGTTAAGAGGTAACTTTAACACACATATCTTTGTAGCAAAAATATAAAAAGTGACATAGCTAGGTGAGCCCCCACTATTGTGGGATCCTTTTTTATATTGTAGGTTACGGGAGGAGTCTAAGTGGAACCCACTCCAATTGACAAGGTCAACTATATTATAGAGGGTACATCCATGTGTTAAAGGGTGACTTTAACACCCGTATCTATATGGACAAAATATAAAGAGTCCTATAGCTAGGATAGGTCCTGCTATTATGAAATCCTTATTCATATAGTAAATTACAATAAGTGTAAAAGTGGGGCCCATTCAAATTGACAAAGTTAACTATATTATAGGAGGTTATATCTATATATTAAATGGGTGACTTTAACACCCGTATCTATGGAGTCAAAAAAGATTGAATCCCATAGCTAGGTATGGTCCTACCATTATAGGATACTTATTCATATAGCAAATTATGAGTCCATTCTAAGTGATACAAGAACCCCTCCCTATTAATATTGGTCTGCACATAGGGTCCACTCCCGTAGATAAGACCGACTATATCATAATGGGGTATATCTATCCATCAAAGAGGTGAATTTAATACCAATATACTTGTAGCCAAAATATAAAGATTCTCATAAGGAATCTTTCTATTATGGGATCCAAATTTATATAGTATATTATAAATGAAAACCAAGTGATATAATGATGCATGCTCACTTTTATGGCATGCACATGGGGGTCTACTCTAGTTGATAAGGCTGGCTGCATCATGGGGGGTACATTAAATCTCAAAGGGGTAACTTTAAAACCCATATATATGTGTCAAAAATATAAAAGGTCCCATAGCTAAGAGTGGTCACTCTACTGTAGGATTCTTATTCATGTAGTAGATTATAAGAGTTATCCAAGTAGGGCCCACTCCAGTTGACAAGGTCAACTACATTATAGGGGGTATATCTATATGTCAAAGAGGTGACTTTAACACCTGTATCTATGAGGCCAAAATATAAAGATTCATATAGCTATGTGGGGTCCAACTATTATGAAATATTATTCATATAGTTGATTACAAGAGAAGTCCTAGTTGGACCCACTCCAATTGACAAGGTCCACTACATTATAAAGAAGTACATTTATGTGTTAAATAGATAAATTTAACACACGCATCTTTGATGCCAAAATATAAAGAGTCACATAGGTATGAGGGGCCCCACTATTTTGGGATCCTTATTTATATAGTAGATAACGAGAAGAGGGCACAGTTCAGTTGATAAGGTTGACTATATTATGGGGGGTGCATTATGTGCAAAGTGGTCACTTTAACACCCATATATGTGTGACCAAAATATAAAGAATCATATAGCTATAAGAGGGCCATTATTGTTGGATCCTTATTTAAACAGTAGATTACGAGAGTAGTCCAAGTGAGGACCAATCTCTAGTTAACAAAATTGACATTATTATATGGGGTTATATCTATCTGTCAAAGGGGTGACTTTAACTCTCGTATATATATGGCCAAAATGTAAAGAGTCCCAAAGCTAGGAGAGGTCACACTATTGTGGAATCCTTATTCATGAAGTAGATTACAAGCGGAGTCCTTATTCATCTAGGAAATTACGAGATGAGTCATAGTAGGGCCCACTCTAGTTGCGTAGGTCGACTATATTATAGGGGGTACATCTATGTATCAAAATATAATGAGTCCCATAGTAAGGAGGGGTACCACTATTATAAGATCTTTATTTATATAGTAGATTATGAGAAGAATCCAAGTTGGGCCCACTATATTTGACAAGGTCGACTATATTATATGGGGGTACATCTAAGTGGTAAAGGGGTAACTTTAATAACCATAACCGTGTTGCCGAAATATAATAAGTCACATATCTAAGAGGGGTCCCACTATTGTGGGATCCTTATTGATATAGCAGATTACAAGAGGAATCTAAGTGGGGTTAACTCAAGTTGACAAGGTCAACTATATTATAGGAGGGCATATCTATGTGTCAATATGTGGTATTAACATTAGCATATATATGGTCAATATTTAAAGCATTCTATTGGTAGAAAAGGTCCTGCTATTATGGGATCCTTATTTATGCAGTAGATTACGAGAGGAGTCCAAATGGGGCCTACTCCAGTTGACAAGGTCAACTACATTATAAAGGGGTACATATATATGTCAAAAAAGTGACTTTAACACCCGCATCTAAGAGTCCTGAAGCCAGGAGTGGTCCCACTATTATAGGATTCTTATTCATGTAGTGGATTACAAGAGGAGTCCAACTAGGGCCCACTTTGGTTTAAAAAATCAACTTAATTATATAGTGGTAACTTTACGTGTCAAATGGGTGACTTTAACACCCTCATTTGTGTGACTAAAATATAAAGAGTCCTATAGCTAGGAAGGATCCCACAATTGTGGAATCCTTATTCATGAAATAGAACACGAGAGGAGTCTATGTGGAGCCTACTCCAATTAACGAGGTTGATTATATTATAGGGGTATATCTATGTGTCATAAAGGTGACTTTAATACCCGTATTTATGCTGTCAATATAAAGAGTACCATAGATAGAAGGGGTCCTACTATTATGGGATCCTTATTCATACTGTTGATTGAGTAATTTATATGGGTCTCACTCAAGTTGACAAAGTCGACTATATTATAGGTTGGTATATCTATATATCAAAGAGGTGACTTTAACACCTGTATCTATGGGCCAATAGAAAAAGAATTTTATAACTATAAGGGATCCCACCAATGAGGGATACTTATTCATGTAGTATATTATAAGTAGATTTGATACAAGGAATCCTTTCTACATATGTTTGCCTTCACACAGGGTCTAGTTGATAAGACGACTACATCATGGGGGTATATATATCTATCAAAGTAGTGACTTTAACACCTATATGTGTATGGCCAAAATATAAAGAGTCCCACAGTTATGTGGGATCCCATTATTGTGGGATCCTTATTTATATAGCAATTTATAAAAGAAGTTCAACTGATACAAGCACTCCACCCTATTATCGGCTTGCACTTTGTGACCCACTCAAGTTGATAAGACCGACTGGTTTATAGGGGGGTGCATCTATGTGTCAAAGGGGTGGCATTAACACCTGCATATATGTGGCCAAAATATAAAAAGTCACATAACGAGCAGGGGTTCTACTATTATAGGATCTTTATTCATTGAATAAATTATGAGAGCAGTCCTAGTGGTGTCTACTCCAGTTATAATGGTTGACTATAATATTAGAGAGGTATATATATATATCAAATGGGTGACTTTAACACCCATATTTGTGCAACTAAAATAAAAAAATTCCCATAACTAGAAGAGGTCCAACAGTATGGGATCTATATTCTTATAGCAGATTACGAGATGAGTCCTAGTGGGGCTCACTTTAGTTGACAAAGTTGACTACATTATAAGGGGTACATCTAGGTGTCAAAGGGTTGACTTTAACACTTGTATCTGTGTAGCTAAAATATAATAAATCCAATAGCTAAGATGGGTCCCATAATTCTGGGATGCTTATTCATGTAGTAAATTACGAGAGTAGTCTAAGTGGGGGCCACTCTAGTTGCCAAGGTCGACAACATTATAGGGGACATATCTATGTGTGAAAAAGGTAACTTTAACACTCACATCTGTGTGGCCGAAATATAATGAGTCCCACAGTTAGAAGGGTCCCACTATTATGGGATCCTTATTCATGTAGTAGATTACAAGAGGAGTCTAAGTAGGGCCCACTCTAGTTGACAAGATCGACTTAATTATATAAGGGTACATCCATGTGTCAAAGGGGTGACTTTAGCACCCATATCTGTGTGGCCAAAATACTAATAGTCTCATAGCTAGGAGGAGTCCCACTATTGTGGGATCCTTGTTCATGTAGTAGATAATGAGAGTAGTCCAAGTGCGGCTCACTCTAGTAATAAGGTGGACTACATTATAAGGGGTATATCTATGTGTCAAAGGGGTGACTTTAATACCTATATCTGTGTGGTCAAATATAAAGAATCCCATAGCTATGAGGGGTTCCACGACTATGGGAGCCTTATTGATATACTAGATTATAAGAGGAGACTAAATGGGGCCTATTCTTGTTGATAAGGTCAACTATATTATAAGGGGGTATACCTATGTATGAAATGGGTGACTATAACACCTATATCTATGTGCGAAAATATAAAGAGTCCCAAAGGTAGGAGGGGTCCCACTTTTGAGGGGTCTTTATTCATATAGTAGATTACGAGAGGAGTCCAAGTGGGGCCCACTTTAGTTAAAAATATTGACTTATTTTTATACGGGTATAACTATGCCACAAAGGGGTGACTTTAACACTTATATCTATGTAGCCAAATTTTAAAGAGTCCTTAAACTATGAGGGGTCCCACTATTAAGGAATTATTATTTATAAAGTAGAATACGATAGTAGTCCTAGTGGGACCTACTTCAGTTGACAAGGTCGACTACATTAAAGAGGGGTACATCTATGTATCAAATTAGTGAATTTAACACCCATATCTGTGTTACCAAAATATAAATAGGTCCATAGATAAGAGGGGCCCCATTATTTTAGGATCCTTATTCATATTGTTGATTAAGTAGTCCAAGTGGGTCCCACTAAAGTTGACAAAGTCGACTATATTATAGTGACATATATCTATTCGTAAAAAAGGTGACTTTAATACCCGCATCTGTGGGGCCAAAAGATAAAGAATCCCATAGCTAGAAAGGGTCCCATGATTATAGGATACTTATTCAAATAGCAGATAATGAGTGGATTCCAAGTAATACAAGGATTCCTTCCTAATTCTGTTGGCCTACAAATGGGTTCCACTCTAGTTGATAAAACCGATTATATTATGGAAGGGTATATCTATCTATCAAAGGGGTGACTTTAATAGCAACATGTGTATGGCCAAAATATAAATAGTCACATAGCTATAGGGATCCCACTAATATGGGATCCTTATTTATGTAGCATATTATAAAATAAGTCCAAGTGATACAAGGACTCTACCCCACTTATATTGGTCTGCACAAGAGGGCTCATTACAGGTGATAAGGCCAAGTGCATTATAGTGAGGTACTTCTATATATCAAAGGGATGACTTTAACACCTTATCTATGTGGCCAAAATATAAAAAGTCACATAGCTAGGTGGGGTTCTAAACTATTGTAGAATCCTTATTCATATGGTTTTATATAAGAGGAGTCTAAGTGGGGCCCACTCTAATTACAAAGGTCAACTATATATTAGGGGTGTATATCTATTTGTCAGAGTGGTGACTTTAACACCAGTATCTATGTGCTTAAAATATAAATATTCTCATAACTAGGAGGGGTCCCACTATTGTAGGATCATTATTCATATAGTAGATTATAAGATGAATCTTAGTAGGGCTCACTTTAGTTAATAAAGTTAACTACATTATAAGGGATATATCTATGTGTCAAAGAGGTGACTTTAATATCCATATATGTGTGGACAAAATATAAAGAGTCTCATAGCTAGAAGGGGCCCTACTATTATAGGATGCTTATTCATGTAGTAGATTACGAGAGTAGTCCAATTGAAGCCCACTCTAGTTTAGAAGGTCGACTACATTACAGGTGTATATCTTTATATCAAATAGTGACTTTAACACCCATATCTGTGTGGCCAAAATATAATAAGTCCTATAAAGAGGATGGCCTTATTATTATGGGATCCTTATTTAAGTAGTAGATTACAAGAGGAGTCCAAGTAGGGTCAACTCTAGTTGATAAGATCGACTTAATTATATAAGGGTACATCTATATGTCCAAGGAGTAACTTTAACACTTATATTTGAGTTACCAAAATATAAAGAGTGTCACAGCTAGGAGGGGTCCTACTATTGTAAGATACTTATTCATATAGTAGATTACGAGATTAGTCCATATGAGGCTCACTCCAATTGACAAGGTCGACTACATTATAGAGAGTACATCTATGTGTCAAAAGGGTGACTTTAACACCCGCATCTATATGGCCAAAATATAAAATGTTTCATAGCTACGAGGGATCCCATTATTGTAGAATCGTTATTGATGAAGTATATTACAAGTGGAGTCCAAGTGGGGCCTACTCTAGTTGACAATATCGACTACAATATAAAGGTATATTTATGTGTCAATTGCTTGACTTTAATATCCGTATCTGTGAGGCCAAAATATAAAGACTTTCAGATCTAGGAGGGGTCCCACTATTCTATGATTCTTATTTATATAGTACCTTATAAAGAAAGTCCAAGTAGGACCCACTCCAGTTAATATGGTCGACTACATTATAGAGGGGCACAACTATATATCAAAGGGGTGACTTTAACACCCGCATCTATGTGACCAAAATAAAAAGAGTACCATAGCTAGGTGGGTCCCATTATTATTAGATCCTTATTCAGGTAGTAGATTATGAGATGAGTCATAGTGGGGCCTACTCCAGTTGATAAACTCGACTACATTATTCGTGGGTATATCTATGTATCAAATGATTGACTTTAACATATACAATAATATGGCCAAAATATAAAAAGTCTTATAACTAGGAAGAGCCCCACTATTATGGGATTCTTATTCAAGTAGTAGATTATGTGAGAAGTCCAAAAGGGGCCAACTCTAGATAACAATGTCTACTACATTATAAGAGGGTATATCTATATTTCAAAGGGGCGACTTTAATATTCGCATCTGTATAACAAAAATATAAAAAGTTGAATTTCTAGGAGGGGTCCTACTATTGTAGGATCCTTATTCATATTGTAAATTACGAGAGGAGTACAAATGATGCCCACTCCAGTTGACAATGTCAAGTTCATTATAAGGGGATACATCTATATCGCAAAGGGGTGACTTTAACACCCATATGTATATGGCCAAAATATAAAGAATCTCATGCTAGGAGGGCTCCCACTATTATGGAATCTTTTTTTTATTATAGATTATGAGAAAAGTCCAAGTGGGCCCCACTCAAATTGACAAGGTTGACTATATTATAGCGGCGGGATACTTCTATGTATCAAAGGGGTGACTTTAACATCCACATCTGACTAGCTAAAATGTAAAGACTTTTATATCTACAAGGGGGAACCCATTATTGGGGGATTCTTATTTATATTGCAGATTATGAGATGAGTCCAAGTAGGGCCAACTCTCGTTGACAAAGTCGACTATATTATAGTGGGGTACATCTATATGTCAAATGGGATACTTTAACACCCGCATCTATATGGCCAAAATATGTAGTCCCATAGGTAGGAGTCTCACTATGGTAGGATCCTTATTCATGTAGTAGATTACGAGAGGAGTCCAAGTGGGGCTCACTCCAGTTGACAAACTCGACTATAATATAACGGATACATTTATATGTCAAAGGGGTTACTTTAATACCCGCATCTGTATCCAAAATATAAAGAGTCCTATATCAAATAGGGGTCTACTATTGTGGGATCCTTATTCATGTAGTAAATTATGAGAGGAGTCTAAATGGATCTCACTCAAGTTGACAAGGTCGACAATATTATAGGGGATAAATCTATGTGTCGAAGGGGTGACATTAATCCCCATATTTGTATGGCCAAAATATAAAATTTTCTATAACTAGAAGGAGTCCCATTATTATGGGATCTATATTCATGTCGTAGATTATGAGAAAAGTCCAAGTAGGACTAGGGGTAGGACTTGGGCGGGTTTGACCCGAATCCGACCCGCCCAACCCAAATAATGGACAAACATGGGTAAAGTTGGTTCAAAACTTGGACGGGTTTGTACAAAAAAAGATCAACCCGATTTCAATTTGGATGGGTTTGGGCACTAATCTTCCCAACCCGAGGAATCCGAGGAAATGATACATTTTATGGAAATCAAATACTGTTTGTTTGATGTTGAATGCTGAGAATTTGTTTAAAATATGTGAGGATATGGGTTGGATTTTATGTTTTCGTTATGCAAATCAAAGATTTTTTTTTATGCAATTAAAAAATCTTGGGGTTTTTTCCCATCTATTTATGTGCACAAGCATTTCTAATTGGGCAACCCAACCAACCCGCCCATTATTTTGCAAATTATACAACCCGAGCAACCCAAACAACTAGACTGGACAAGCACGGGTTGGGCTTCCACGGTTCCACAGACAAAACGGGTTAAGGTTTGTGCAAGTCGGGTTGGGCATGGGCAGACCCTTCAACCCACCCAACCCGCCCAAGTCCCACTCTTAAGTAGGGCCCACTCAAGTTGATAAGGTCGACTATATTATAGGTGGGTACATCTATGTATCAAAGGGGTAACTTTAACACCCGCATCTGTATGGCCAAAATATAAAGAGTTTCATAGCTAGATGGGGTCCCACTATTATTAGATCCTTATTTATATAGTAGATTATGAGAGGAGTTCAAGTGGGACCTACTTTAGTTGACAAGGTTAACTATATAATAGAGGGTGCATCCAAGTATCAAAGGGGTGACTTTAACACCCGCATTTGTGAAGCCAAAATGAAAAGTCCTGTAGCTTTGAGGGGTTCCACTATTATGGGATCCATATTCATGTAGAAGATTACGAGAAGAGTACATGTGGGGCTCACTCTAGTTGACAAAGTCAGCTATATTATATGGGGATATATCTATGTGTTAAAGGGGTAACTTTAATACCCTATTTTGTGTGACCAAAATATAAAGTGTCCAAGAGTTATGAGGGATTCTATTATTATAGTACTCTTATTCATTTAATAAATTACGAGAAGAGTTCAAGTGGGTCCCATTCTAGTTGATGACATTATAGGGGGTGTATTTATGTATCAAAGGGGTGATCTTAACACCCATATGTTTGTGGTCAAAATATAAAGAGTCCCATAGCAAAGAGGGGCACTACTATTGTTGGATTCTTATTCAAATAGTAGATTACATAAGGAGTACAAGTGAGGCCCATTATTGTTAACAATGTCAACTACATTATAAAGAGTAAATCTATATATCAAAGGGGTAACTTTAACACCCCCATCTGTGGGGCTAAAACAGAAAGAATCCCATATCTAGGAGGGGTCCCACCATTATAGAATATTTATTCATATAGTAGATTATGAGTCTATTCTAAGAGATACAAGGACTCCAACATATTTATATTGGCCTGCACATGGGGTCCACTCCAGTTGATAAGATCAACTACACCATAAGGGGGTAATTTATCTGTCAAAGATGTGACTTTCACATCTACATATTTGTGGCCAAAATTTAAAAAGTCTCATTGCTAGAAGGGATCTCACTATTATGGGATCCATATTTATGTAGCATATTATAAGAGAAGTCTAAGTGATAGAATACTCCTTCTCATATATGTGGCCTGCACATGGTGGCCTACTCTAGTTGATAAAATCGACTGTATCATGGAGGCGTGCATCTATGTATCAAAACGGTGACTTTAATAATTGTATTTGTGTGGTCAAAATATAAAAAGTCTCATAGCTAGAAAGGGTCCCTCTATTGTGGGACCCATATTTATATAGTAGATTATACTAGTAGTCTAAGTGGGGCCTACTCTAGTTGACAGGGTCGACTAAATTATAGAAGCAATATATATATATCAAAGGGGTGACTTTAACACTCGCATCTTTGAGGCCAAAATATAAATAATCCTAAAGCTAGGTGGGGTCTGACTATTATGGGAACCATATTCATATAGTTGATTATGAGAGAAATCCTAGTTGGGCCCACTCCAGTTGATAAGGTCTACTATATTATAAGAGGTACCTCTATGTATCAAAGGGGTAGCTTTAATACATGCATCTATAAGGCCAAAATATATAGTCATATAGCTAAGAGGGTCCCACTATTATGGGATTCCTATTCATATAGTTAATTATAAGAAGAGTTCAAGTAGGGCCCATTCCAGTTGGCAAGGTCAACTACATTATGGGTGGTACATTTATTTGTCAAAGGGGTGACTTTAATACCCGGATCTGTATGACCAAAAATATTAAGAGTCCCATAGCTAAAAGGGGTCCCACTATTGTGGGATTCTTATTCAAGTAGTAAATTATAAGAGGAGTCCAAGTGGGACTAACTCCAGATGACAAGATCGATATAATTATTTAAAGTTACATCTTTGTGTCAAATGGGTGACTTTAACACCTGTATTTGTGTGGCCAAAATATAAAGAGTCCCATAGTTAGGAGGGTCCCACTAATATGGAATCCTTATTCATGAAGTAGATTATAAAAGAAGTCGAAGTAGAGCCCACTCTAGTTGACAAGTTTGACAACATTATAGAGGGTATATCTATATGTCAAATGGGTAACTTTAACACCCGTATCTGTGTGGCCAAAATATAAAGACTCATTTTGCAATGAGGGATCCCACTAATATGAGATTCTTATATATATATAATAGATTACAGGCAAAGTTCAAGTGTGTCACTATCCAATTGACAAGGTCGACTTATTAGAGAGTAGTACATCAAATATTAAAAAAAAAAGTATATCTATATATCAAACGGGTGACTTTAATAGTATGGCCTAAATATAAAGTCTAATAGCTAGGTGGGGTTTCATTTTTGTATGATCCTTATTCATACAGTAGGTTATGAGAGGAGTCCAAGTTGGGCCCACTCTAATACATAAGGTCGACTACATTATAAGGGGTACATCTACATATCAAAGGGTTTAACACCCGTATCTGTGTAGCCAAAATATAAAAAAAACCCATAGCTAGGAAGGGATCCACTATTATACAATCCTTATTCATATAGTAGATTACGAGAGGAATCAAAATGGGGCTCGCTTAGTTTACAAGGTCACCTAGATTATAAGGGGGTATATCTTTGTGTCAAAGGTATAACTTTAACACCCCAATTTGTAAGGCCAAAATATAAGGAGTTTTATTGCTATGAGGGGACCTACTATTATGGGATCTTTATTCATATAATAGATTATGAGAGCAGTCCAAGTGGGGCCAAACTTTAGTTAACATGGTCGACTTCATTATAGGGGGTATATCTATATGTCAAAAGAGTGACTTTAACACAAGCATCTCTGTAGCCAAAATATAAAGCATCTAATAGCTATGAGGGGTCCCAATATTCTGGGATCTTTATTCATATTGCAGATTAGAAAAGAAGTCCAAGTAGGGACTACTCTAGTTGACGAGGTCAACTATATTATAGGGGGTATATCTATTTTTTAAATAGGTAACTTTAACACACGTATCTATGTAGCCAAAATACAAAAACTCTAATATCTATGAGGCGTCACACTATTATGGCATCCTTATTCATATAGTAAATCATTAAATGAGTCCAAGTGGGGCCCACTATAGTTGACTAGGTCGACTATATTATAGAGGGGTACATCTATGAGTCAAATGGTTGACTTTAACACCCGTATCTGTGTGACCAAAAGAAAAAGTATCTCTTAGATAGTAGGGGTCTCACAAAATTAGAATTCTTATTTATATAGTAGATTACAAGAGGTGTCCAAGTAGGGCCCACTCTTGTTAAAATGGTTGACTATACTATATGGGTTACATTTATATGTCAAAGGGCTAACTTTAACACCTACATCTGTATGGCCAAAATATTAAGAGCCCCATAGCTAAGTGGGGCCCAACTACTATTGGATCCATATTTATATAGTAGATTACGAGAGGAGTAGAAGTGGTGCCCACTCAAGTTAAAAGGTTGACTATATTATAGGGGGTTATATCTATATTTCAAAGGGGTAATATTAACACCCGCATCTGTACAGCTAAAATATAAAATATACCATATCTAGAGGGGGTCCAACTATTATGGAATCCTTATTCGTCTAGTGGATTACGAGAGGAGTCCAAGTAGTGCCTACTCTAGTTGACAAGGTTGACTATATTGTTAGGGGGTACATCTATTTATCAAAGGGGTAACTTTAATACCCACATCTTTGTGGCCAAAATATAAAGAGTCTCATAGCTAGGAGGAGCCCCACAAATATATGATCCTTACAATATAGTAGATTATGAGAGATGTTCGAGTGGGGCCCACTCCAGATGAATAGGTCGACTATATTATAGGGGGTACATCTAGGTATCAATGGGGTGACTTTAACACCTGTATCTGTATGACCAAAATATAAAGAGTCTCATTGCTTAGAGGGTTCTCACTATAATAAGATCCTTATTAATATAGTAGATTATGACAGGAGTCTAAGTGGAACCTACTCCAGTTGAAAATGTTGACTTTATTATAGGGGGTATATCTATTTGTTATATGGATGACTTTAACTCGCGCATCTGTGTAGCCAAAATATAAAGAATCTCATGGTTACAAGGGGTCCCATTATTGTTGAATCCTTATTCTTACTGTAGATTACGAGAGAAGTCCAAGTGGGGCCCACTCAAATTAACAAAGTCGGTTATATTATAAAGGGGTACATCTATATATCAAATTGATGTATTTAACACCTGTATCTGTGTGGCTAAAATATAAAGTCCCATGGGTAGAAAGGGTCCCACTATTATGGGATCTTTAATCATATAGTAGATTACGAGAGGAGTCTAAATAAGGCTCACTCCAATTGACAAGGTCAACTACATAATAAGGGGATATATCAATTTATCAAAGGGGTGACTTTAACACCTGTATCTGAGTGGCCAAAATATAAAAAGTCCTATAGTTAGGAGTGGTTCCACTATTTTGGGATCCTAATTGATGTAGTAGATTATGAAAGGAGTCCAAGTGGGTCCTACTTAAATTAATAAGTTTGACAATATTATTGGGGGGTACATCTATATGTTGAAAATGTGACTTTAACCCTTGCATATATGGCCAAAATATAAAGATTCTCATTGTTTAAAGGGGTCTCACTATTGTGGGATCCTTACTCATGCTATAGATTATAAGGGGAGTCCAAGTAGGGCCCATTCTAGTTGACAAAGTCGACTATATTATAGGTTGCATGGTACATCTATGTGTCAAAATGATAACTTTAATACTTGTATGTGTGTGGCGAAAATATAAAGAATCTCAAAGGTACGAGGGGTTCCACTATTATAGGATCCTTATTTATAAAGTATATTATGAGAGGAGTCCAAGTGGGGCCCACTCTAGTTGATAAGGTCGACTATATTATATGGGGGTACATCCATGTGTCAAAGGGGTGACTTTAATACCCATATCTGTGTGGCCAAAATATAAAAAAATTCTATAGCTAGGAGAGGTCTTGGTATTATGGGATTCTTATTCATACAGTAGATTACGAGATGAATCTAACTTGGGCCCACTCTAGTTGACAAAGTCGACTATATTATAGGTGGTTATATCAATGTGTTAAAAGGGTGACTTTAATGTCCGCTTTTATATGGGAAAAATATAATATGTCCCATAGTTAGAAGGTATCCCACTATAATGGGATCTTTATTCACGTAATATATTATGAGAGGTGTTCAAGTGGGCCCTACTCAAGTTGATAAGATCGAGATATTATAGGGGGTATATTTTTGTGTCAAATGGGTGATATTAACACTCACATGTTTGTGGCCAAAATATAAAGAGTTTTATTGCAAGGTAGGGTATTACTATTATGGGATCCTTATTCATATAGTAGATTATAAAAGGAATCTAAGTAAGGTCCACTCCAATTAACAAAATCGGCTACTTTATTGGGGGGTACATCTATGTGTCAAAAATATGACTTTAACTCCTACAGCTGAATGGCCAAAATATAAAGTCTTAGAACTAGAAGGGGTCCAACTATTATGGAACCCTTATTCATGTAGTAGATTATGAGAAAAGTCCAAGTGGGATCTATTCTAATTGACAAGGTCGATTATATTAAAGGAGGGTACATTTATATATCAATAGGGTGACTTTAACGCCCATATCTATATAGCAAAAATATAAAGAATCTTACTTCTAGGAGGGTCCCATTATTATGGGATCCTTATTCATATAGTAAATTATGAGAGGAGTCCAAGTAAGGCGCACTCCAGTTGATAATATCGACTTAACTATTGGGGGGTACATTTATGTATCAAAGATGTGACTTTAATATATATATCTATGTGACCAAAATATATAGAGTCGTATAACTAAGAAGGATCCCACTATTGTACAATCTTTATTTTTGTTGTAGATTACGAGAGAAGTCAAAGTGGGGCCCACTCCAGTTGCCAAAGTCGACTAGATTATAGAGGAATACATCTATGTGTCAAAGGGGTGACTTAAATACCTGTATCTGTGTGGCCAAAATATAAAGACTCACGTAGCTAGAATAGGTTCCATTATTTGGGATCCTTATTCATATTATAGATTACGAGACGAGTCCAAGTGGGGCTCATTCACTTGATAAAGTTGACTATATTATAGAGAGGTATATATAACATCCACCCCAAACACATAAGAAATTGACCACTTTGCCCGTATCCGCATAATGACTTCCTAGGGGGGTCACCCATCATTGTACTTCTTTCGCCCAAGCATGCTTAACTATGGAGTTTTTACAAAATCTGTAGCAGTACACGATTTTAAAATGCATCTTATTTGCTTGGGAGGGGAAATTATATACGT
The DNA here is from genome assembly GCA_947650365.1 of Chamaelirium japonicum. Classification (NCBI taxonomy): domain Eukaryota; kingdom Viridiplantae; phylum Streptophyta; class Magnoliopsida; order Liliales; family Melanthiaceae; genus Chamaelirium; species Chamaelirium japonicum. Next base: position 6,955,609 of record OX393558.1, read on the forward strand.
AGCTCAGGATCTCCTTTTCTTCAGGCGATATAGAGCAAACTCGTGGCCTTGTACACCTCACCTCACATTATCCACCTTGGCATCACAACTTCAGGAGTCTTGGGTCTTAGATATTGGATCTTGGTCGTCATAATCCACCCCCCTTAAGGACTACTTATCTACTAGTAGGGTTATACCTCTCCCACCGTTATGAGAACCAACTCTGATACCATTTTGTAACATCCACCCCGAACATACATGAAATTATACACTTTGCCTATACCCGAGGACTTCCTAGGGCGTTACCCATTCTAGTACTACTTTTGCCCGAGCACGTTTAACTACAGAGTTCTTATGAAATCCGTAGCGGTGTACGGTTTTAAAATATATCTTCTATGTTGACTATATTAGAGGGGATACATCTATATATCAAAGGGTGACTTTAATACACATATATGTATGGCCAAAATATAAATATTCCTATAACTAAGAGGGGTTATATTATTATGGGATCCTTATTTATGTTGTAGATTACGAGAAGAATCCAAGTGGGTCCCACTCTAGTTGACAAAGCCGACTATATTATAAGGGGTTATATCTATGTGTGAAAGGGTGACTTTAATACCCGCTTTTGGGTGGCCAAAATATAAAGGGTTATATAGTTAGATAGGATCCCACTATTGTGGGGTTCTTATTCATATAATACATTATGAGAGTAGTCAAAGTAGGGCCGGCTCCAGAGAACAAGGTCGATAAATATTATATGGGGATATATTTATGTGTCAAAGGGGTGACCTTAACACCAATATTTTGGTGGCCAAAATATAAAGAGTCACATAGCATGGAGGGGTCTCACTATTATGGGATCCTTATTTATGTAGTAGATTATAAGAGAAGTCTAAATTATAAGGGGGTACATCTTTGTGCCCGTATTTGTTAGCCAAAAGAGAAAGAATCATATAGCTAGAGGGGTCCCACTATTGTGGGTTACTTATTCATATAGCAGATTACAAGTAGATTCCAAATGATACAAGGGCTACTCCCTATTTATGTTGGCCTGCATATAAGGTTCACTCCAGGTTATAAGACCGACTAAATCATAAGGGGGTATATCTATCTGTCAAAGGGTTGAATTTAATACCCACATGTTTGTAGCTAAAATAAAAAGATTTTCATAGATAAGAGGGATCCCATTATTGTGGGATTTTTATTTATATAGTATATTATAAGAGAAGTCTATATGATACAATGACTCATTTTTACTTAAGTCGCATACAATTGAGGCTTACTCCAGTTTATAAGGCCGACTACATCATGGGGGGTACATCTATGTGTCAAAGGGATGACTTTACCACCTACATCTTTATAGTAAAAATACAAAAAGTCTCAAAGCTAGGAGGGGTCCCTCTATTATGGGATCTTTATTCATGTACTAGATTATAAGAGTTGCCCAAGTGGGGATATTCTAGTTGATAAGGTCTACTACATTATAGTAGGGTATATCTATATATCAAAGGGGTGACTTTAACACCTGTATTTGTGAGGCCAAAATATAAAGAGTCCCATAGCTAGGAAGGGTCCTACTATTGTGGGATACTTATTTATATAGTAGATTACGAAAAAAGTTAGAGTGGGGCCCACTCCTGTTGATAAGGTCGACTGAATTATGGTACATATATTTATGTTTTAAATAGGTGACTTTAACGCCCGCATCTATATGGCCAAAATATTAAAAGTCCCATAGTTATAAGGGGTCCCACTTTTATGGGATCTTTATTCAAGAAGTAGATTACAAGAGGAGTCCAAGTGGGACCCATTCCAGTCAATAAATCGATATAATTATATGGGCTTACATCTATGTGCCAAATGGGTGACTTTAACACCCAAATAGGTATGGCCAAAATATAAAGATTCCCATTATTAGGAGGGGTCCCACTAATATGAGATCCTTATATATGTAGTAGATTACGGGATGAGGCTAAGTGGGTCCCTCTCCAATTGAGAAGGTCGACTCATTATAGAGGGGTACATCGAATATTAAAAAAAAAGGGTACAACTATGTGTCAAAGGGGTGAGTTTGACACCTACATCTGTGTTACCTAAATATAAAAAGTCTCATTTATAGAAAGGGTCTCACTATTGTTGGATCCATATTCATTTAGTATATTATGAAAGGAGTCCAAGTGGGACCCACTTTATTTGACAAGGTCGACTATATTATATGGGGTACATCTATAAGTCTAAGGGGTGACTTTAGCACTCGTATCTGTATGGCCAGAATATAAAAGAGTCTCATACCTAGAAGGGGTCCTACTATTATAGGATTCTTATTCTTGTAGAAGATTACGAGAGGAGTCCAATTAGGGTCCACTCCAGTTGACAAGGTCGACTACATTATAGGGGGGTACATCTATGTATCAAAGGTTGACATTAACACCCAAATCTTTATGACTAAAATATTAAGAGTCTCATAGCTAGGAGGGGTCCCACTATTATGGGATTTTTATTCATATATTAGATTACGATAGGAGTTCAAGTGGGGTCTACTCTAGTTGACAATGTCGCTTATATTATAGAGGGATATATCAATCTATTAAATGAGTGAATTTAACACCCATTTATGTATAGCCAAAATATAAAGAGCCTCATAGCTAGGAGGGGTCCTACTATTGTGGTATCGTTATTCTTATTATAAATTTTGAGATGATTCCAAGTGGGGCCCTGTATAGTTGACAAGGTTGACTACATTATAAGGGGTACATTTATATGTCCAAATGGTGTCTTTAACACCAATATCTGTGTGGCTAAAATATTAATTTTTATAATAGCAATGAGGGTCCCATTATTGTGGGATCCTTATTCATATAGTCGATTATGAGAGGAGTCAAAGAGGAGCCCTATCCAATTGATAATGTCGACTACTTTATAAAGGGGCACATTTATATATCAAAGAGGTAACTTTAACACCCGAATCTGTGTAGCCAAAATAAAAAAGTCACATAGCTAGGAGGGGACCCACTATTATGTGATTCTTATTATTGTAATAGATTATGAAAGGACTCGAAGTGGGGCTTACTCTAGTTGACAAGGTCGGCTATATTATAAAGGGGTACATCTATGTGTCAAAGGTGTGACTTTAACACCCGTATATGATTTGCCAAAATAAAAAGAGTTTTATTACTATGAGGGGTCCCACTTTTGTGGGATATTTATTCATATAGCAGATTATGAGAGGAGTCTAAGTGGGGCCCACTCTAGGTTATAAGGTCAACTTCATTATGGAAGGTATATCTATGTGTCAAAAGGGTGACTTTAACACCCGCACCTGTGTGGCCAAAATATAAAGAGTCCCATAGCCAGGATGTGTCCTACTATTTGGAAATCCTTATTCATGTTGTAGTTTATGAAAAAAGTCCAAGTGGGGTCTACTCTAGTTGACAAGGTCGACTCCATTATAGAGGGTACATCTATTTTTCAAAGAGTTAAATTTAACACCCATATCTATATGGCCAAAATATAAAGATACCCATATCTAGGAGGGGTCCCATTATTATGGTATCCTTCTTTTTATAGTAGATTATGATAGGAGTACAATTGAGGCCCACTTAAGTTGACAAGATCGACTATATTATCAAGGGGTATATCTGTGTTAAAGGTTGACTTTAACACCCATATTTATATACCTAAAATAAAAAAAAGTATTATAGATAGTAGGGGTCTTACTATTGTGGATCCTTATTTATGTAGTAGATTACGAGAGGTACCAAGTGGGGCCCACTCCAGTTGACAAAGTCGACTATATTATAGGGTGGTATATTTGTAGGTGAAAAGGGTGACTTTAACACCCATATATGTGTTGCCAAAATATAACGAGTCTTATAGCTTGGAGGGATCAAACTATTGTGGGATCCTTATTCATGTAGTAGATTACAAGAGGAGTCCAAGTAGGGCCCACTCAAGATAACAAGGTCGACTATATTATAGAGGGTTATATCTATGTCTCAAACGATTGATTATAACACCCGCATCTATATGGCCAAAATATAAAAAGTCCTATAACTATGAGGGGTCCTATTATTGTTGGATCCTCATTCATATAGTAAATTATGAGAGAAGTCTAAGTAGGGCCCACTCTTGTTGATAAAGTAGACTACATTATAAATAGGTACATCTATATATCAAATAAGTCACTTTAATACCGATATATATATATGGCCGAAATATAAAAAGTCTCATAGCGAGGAGGGATCCCACTATTGTAGATCCTTATTCATGTAGTTGATTACGAAAGGAATACAAATAGGGCCCACTCAACTTGACAAAATCGACTACATTATGGGGTACATCTACGTATCAAAGGGGTGACGTTAAAACTCACTTTGTATGGCCAAAATATAAAAAGTCACAGAATTAGGTAGGGTCCCACTATTTTAGTATCCATATCCATACAGTAGATTATACATGAGAGGAGTCCAAGTGGGGATAATTATACTTGACAAGGTTAACTATATTATAGTAGAGTATATTTATATATAAAAGGGGTGATCCTAATACCCGCATGTGTGGTTAAACTATAAAGTGGCCCATAGCTAGAAGGGATTATACCATTGTGGGATCCTTATTCATGTAGTAGTTTATAAGAGCTTTCCAAGTGGGTCCTATACCAGTTAACAAAATTGACTAAATTATAGAGGAGTTACACTTATGTGTCAAAAGAGTGACTTTAACACCTATATCTGTATTGCCAAAATATAAAAAGTACCTTAGAGGGGTACCATAATGTGGGATCCTTATTCATATAGTACATTACGAGATAAGTCCAAGTAGGGGCCACTACAATCGACAAGGTCGACTATATAATAATAGGGTATATTTGTATGTCAAATAGGTGACTTTAACACCTGTATCTATTTGGCCAAAATATAAAGATTACAATAGCAAGGAGAGGTTACACTATTATTGGATCCTTAATCATATAGTAGATTACAAGAGGAGTCCAAATAGGTTCCACTCAAGCAGACAAGGTCGATAATATTATAGGGGGTACATCTATCTGTCGAAGGGGTGACTTTAACTCCTGTATTAATATGACCAAAATATAAAGAGTCACATAACTATTGGGTTCTTATTATTGTAGGATCCTTATTTATGTTATTGATTTCAATAGGTATTTAAGTAACCCCACTTTAGTTACAAGGTCAACTACATTATAAGTGGGTACATCTATGTATCAAGGGGTAACTTTAAAACCCATATCTTTGTGGCAAAAATATAAAGAGTGACATAGCTAGGAGGGGTCCCACTAATATGGGTCTTTTTTATATTATAGATTACGGGAGACGTCCAAGTGGAACCCACTCCAATTGACAAGGTCGACTATATTATAGAAGGTACATCCATGTATTAAAGGGTGACTATAACACCCATATCTGTATGGACAAAATTTAAGGAAACCTATTGCTAGGATAAGTCCTGATATTATGAGATCCTTATTCATGCAGTAAATTACACTATGAGTAAAAGTAGGGCCTACTCAAATTGATAAAGTAAACTACATTATAGGGGGTTACATCTATATATCAAATGGGTGACTTTAATACCCGTATCTATGGAGTCGGAAGAGAAAGAATCCCATAACTAGGTAGGGTCCCACCATTATAGGATACTTATTCATATAGTAGATTATGAGTCCATTCTAAGTGATACAAGAACCCCTCCCTATTTATGTTGGTCTGCACATGGGGTCCACTCCCGTAAATAAGACCGACTACAATATAATAGGGTACATCTATCTGCCAAAGAGCTTAATTTAACACCCATATACTTGTAGTCAAAATATAAAGAGTCCCATAAGAAATCCTTCTATTGTGGGACCCAAATTTATATAGTATATTATAAGAGAAAACCAAGTGATACAATGACTCATGCTCACTTTTATGGCCTACACATGGGGGTCCACTCTAGTTGATAAGGTTGACTGCATCATAGAGGGGTACATCTATATCTCAAAGGGGTAACTTTAATACCCATATCTGTGTGTCAAAAATACAAAAAGTCTCATTACTATGAGTGGTTACTCTACTGTAGGATCCTTATTCATGTAGTAGATTATAAGAGTTATCCAAGTGGGGCCCACTCCAGTTGACAAGGTCGACTACATTATAAGGGGTATATCTACGTGTCAAAGAAGTAACTTTAACACCTGTATCTATGAAGCCAAAATATAAGAGTCCTATAGCTATGTGGGGTCCTACTATTATAAAACATTATTCATATAGTTGATTATAAGAGAAGTCCTAATTGGACCCACTCCAGTTGACAAGGTCTACTATATTATAAGGGAGTACATTTATATGTTAAATGGATGACTTTAACACACGTATCTTTGATGCCAAAATATAAAGAGTCACATAGCTAGGAAGGGTCCCACTATTTTAGGATCCTTATTTATATAGAAGATTACGAGAAAAGGGCACACTCCTGTTGATAAGGTCGACTATATTATGGGGGTACATTATCTGCAAAGCGGTGACTTTGACACCCGTATCTGTATGACCAAAATATAAATAATCCTATAGCTACGGAGGGGGCCATTATTGTGGGATCCTTATTCAAGTGGTAGATTATGAGAGGAGTTCAAGTGAGGACCACTCTAGTTGACAAAATCGATATTATTATATGGGGTTACATCTATCTATCAAAGGGGTGATTATAACTCCCGTATATATATGGCTAAAATATAAAGAGTCCCAAAGCTAGGAGGGGTCACACTATTATAGAATCCTTAATCATAAATTAGATTACGAGCAGAGTCCAAGTGGGGCCTACTCCAATTGATATGGTCGGCAATATTATTGGGGGTATATTTATCTAGAAAAGGGGTGACTTTAATACCCACATCTGTGTAGCTAATATATAAAAACTCTCATTAGTAGGAGGGGTCCCACTCATATAAAATCCTTATATATATAGTAGATTATGAGAGGAGTCCAAGTTGGTCCCTCTTTAGTTGACAAGGTCGACTCATTATTATAGGGGTACATCGAATGTTTTAAAAAAGGGGTATATTTATATGTCAAAGGGTGACTTTGACACCCGTATCTGTGTTGCCTAAATATTAAAATCCTTATAACTAGGAGGGATCCTTATTTATATAGTAGATTACCAGAGGAGTCTAAGTTGTGCACACTCTAGTTAACAAGGTCGACTACATTATATGAAGTATATCTATGTGTCAAAGAAGTGACTTTTATACCTACATCTGTGTTGCTAGAAATATAAAGAGCCTCATAGCTAAGAGGGACTATTGTGAGATCTTTATTCATGTAGAAGTTTACAAGAGGAGTCCAAGTGGGGCCTACTCTAGTTGACAAGGTCGACTACATTATATGGGGTACATCTATGTGTCGAATGGGTGATGTTAACACTCGAATCTATGTGGCTAAAATATAAAGAGACTTATAGCTAAGAGGGGTCCCATATTATGAGATCTTTATTCATATAGTTAATTATGAGAGGAAACTAAGTAGAGTCTACTCAAGTTAACAAGGTCGACTACATTATAGGGGATACATCTATGTATCAAATAGGTGAATTTAACACCCGCTTCTATATAAACAAAATATAAAGAGTCCCATAGCTAGGAGGGGGGTCCTACTATTGTCGAATCATTATTCATATTAAAGATTTTGAGAGGAGTCCAAGTGGAGGCTGCTACAGTTGACAAGATCGATTACATTATAATGGGTAAATCTATGTATCCAAAGGGTGACTTTAATACTTATATCTATGTAGCCAAAATATAAAGAATCTTTAGCTAGGAGGGATCCTACTATTATGGGATCCTTATTGACATAGTCGATTAAGAGATGAGTCCAAGAGGGGGCTACTCCAGTTGACAAGTTCGACTACATTATAGGGGGGTAAATCTATGTAACAAATAAGTGATTTTAATACCCAAATCGATGTAGCCAAAAAAAAGCCTCATATCTAGAAGGGGACCCACTATTATGGGATCCTTATTTATATAGTTTATTTTGAAATGAGTCGAAGTGGGGCCCATTCTAGTTGACAAGGTCGTCTATATTATAAGGGGGTACATCTATGTGTCAAAGGTGTAATATTAACACCCATATTTGTATTGCAAAAATATAAGAAGTTTTATTGCTAGAAGGGGTTCTACTTTTTTGGGAACCTAATTCATGAAGTAGATTGTGAGAGAAGTACAAGTAGGGCACACTCTAATTGACAAGGTCGACTTCATTTTGGGGGGTACATCTAAGTGTTAAAGGGGGTTACTTTAATACTTATGTCTGTGTGGTCAAAATATAAAGAGTCTCATAGCTAAGTGGGGTCCAACTATTCTCGAATCTGAATTCATATTGTAGATTACAAAGGAAGTCCATGTAGGGCCCACTCTAGTTGGCAATGTTGACTATATTATTAGGGGTACATCTATTTTATAAAGGGGTGACTTTAACACCTGTATCTTTGTGGTCAAAATATAAAGACTCCCATATCTAGAAGGGGTCCCACTATTATGGCATCGTTATTTATATAGTAGATTATAATAGGAGTCCAAGTAGGGCCCACTCCAATTGACAATGTTGACTATATTATAGGGTGGTACATTTATGTATCAAATGGGTGACTTTAACACCCGTGTCTATGTGGCCAAAATAAAATGAAACTTATAGATAGTAGAGGTCTCATTATTATGGGATCTATATTCATATAGTACGTTATGAAAGATATCCAAGTGGAGCCTATTCCAATTAACAATATCAACTATATTATAGGGTGGTACATCTATCTGTCAAATGGGTGACTTTAACACCCATATCTGTATAGCCAAAATATAAAGAGTCCCTATAGTTAGGAGGGATCTAACTATTATGGTATCCTTATTCATGTAGTAGATTACGAGATGAGTACAAGTGGGGTCTACTTAAGTTAACTAGGTCAACTATATTATATGGGGTTATATCTATGTGTCAAATTAGTGACTTTAGCATCCACACCTGTTTGGCCAAAATATAAAGAGTCCAATAACTAGGTGGGGTCCCACTATTTTAGGATCCTTATTCATATAGTAGATTATGAAAGAAATCAAAATAGAGCCTACTCTAGTTGACAAAGACGATTACATTATAGGTCGCTATATCTATAGGTCAAAGAGCTGACTTTAACACCTACATCTATATGGCCAAAATATAAAAAGTCTCATAGTTAGGAGGGGTCCTACTATTATGGGATTCTTATTTATATAGTAGAATACGAGAGCAGTATAAGTAAGGACCATTCAAGTTGACAAAGTTGACTATATTATAGAGATATATCTTTGTGTCAAAGTTGTGACTTTAATAATTAGAATTGTGTGGCCAAAATATAAAGATTCCCTGAGTTAGGTGGGGTCCCATTATTGTGGGATCCTAATTCATATAGTAGTTTACAAAAAAAGTCCAATTGGAATAACTCCAGTTGACATATTAAACTACAATATAAGGGGGTTCATCTATGTGTCAATGGGTGACCATAATACCTGCATATGTGGCTAAAATATAATAAATCCCATAGCTAGGAGGGGTCCCACTATTGTGGGATCCTTATTCATGTAGAAAATTATAAGAGGAGTTCAAGTGGGCCCACTCCAATTAACAAGGTCGACTACATTAATTATAGAAAGGTATATTTATATGTCAAAGGGTGACTTTAACACCTATATCTGGATAGCCAAAATATAAAAAGTACCATAACTAGGAGGGGTCACTCTATTATGGGGTCCTTATTCATATAGTAGATTACGAGAGGAGTAAAAGTGTTGGCTACTCTAGTTGACAAAGTCTACTATATTCTAGTGGGGTAAATCTATGTGTCAATGGAGTGACTTTAACTCCTGCATCTGTTTAGACAAAATATAAAGGTTCCAATAGCAAGGAGGGATCCCACTATTATAGGATCCTTAATTATATAATAGATTAAGAGAGGAGTTCAAGTGGGGCCCACTCCAACTGTCTAGATTGACTATATTATACGGGGCAAATCTATGTGTGAAAGGGACGACTTTAACATACGCATCTGTATGGCCAAAATATAAAGAGTTCATTAGTTATAATGGATCCCACTATTATAGGATCCTTATTGTTAAAGTGGATTACGAGAAGAGTTCAAATAGGGCCGACTCTAGTTAACATGGTTGACTACATTATAGTGGGTATATTTACATGTCGAAATGAGTGACTTTAACACCCACATCTATATAGCCAAAATATAAAAGTTCCCTAGCTAGGAGGAGTCCTATTATTGTGTGATCCTTATTTATATAGTAGATTAATAGAGGACTCTAAATGGGACCCACTCTAGTGGATAAGATCAATTACATTATATAGGATACATTATGTGTCAAAGGGGTGACTTTAACACTTAAATTTATATGGCTAAAATATAAAGATTCCTAAAGTTAGGAGGGGGTCCAACTATTATGGGATCATTATTCATACAGTAGATTACGAGAGCAGTCCAAGTAGGGCCCACTCTAGTTGACAAAGTTGACAACATTATAAGGGGTACATCTATATGTCAAATGGGTGACTTTAATACCTTTACACGGGTTTAGTCTTTCCTAACTCATTCTTGACTCGTTACTTGACATATTTCATATCTGTTTCGACCGTTGGATGAGAAATTCGAGGAATATTTATTATAAACCTAGTTTCTCAATATATAAGGGGGTCTAAGGTTTTGGGGTATTGAAACATATTGATAAGAGAAAATATTAGTTTTTTTGGTGGCGACTCTTCGTGATGCTTCTCGAGAAGGAGATCAACTGGGAAAAGGAGAATGCCTTATTCCTTCTCTCTAGTACTTGAAGAACCGATGAGCAGTGTCGATGATTTATGTATCAAAGGGATAGCTTTTACCCTCATGTGTGTGCCTAAAATATAAAGAGTCCTATAGCTTGGAGGTATTCCACTATTGTGGGATCCTTATTCGTGTAGCAGATTATGAGAGCAGTCGAACTGTACCCCCCCACCCACCCTCGACTACATCATGGGGGTACATCTATGTGCAAAAACATTGACGTTAACACTCGTAAGTGTGGACAAAATTTACATATTCCCATAGCTAGGAGAGGTCCAGATATTGTGGGATCCTTATTTATATAATAGATTTTGAGAGTAGTCCAAGTGTACCCTCCTCTACCCCTTCGACTATAATATAGGGGGTCATCTATGTATCAAAGGGGTGAAATTAACACCCACATATGTGTGGATAAAATATAAAGAGTCCCAAAACTAAAAAGGGTCCTACTATTGTGGGATCTTTTTCATATAGCATATTTTAAATGGAGTCCAAGTATACCCCTCCCCCTTATTGACTACATCATGGTGGTACATCTATAAGTCAAATGGGTCAATTTAACACTCGTATGAGTGTGGCTAAAATATGAAGAGTTTTATAGCTAAAAAGTGTCCCAATATTGTGGTATCCTTATTTATATACCAGATTAAAAGAATAGCCCAATTGTACCCCTCCCCCTCCGATTGCATCATGGGAGGGACATCTATGTATTAAAAAGGTAACTCTTATACCTGCCAGATGGGTAAATTTAACACCTGGATCTATGTAACTAAAACATAAAGGGCCTCATAGCTAGGAGAGGTCCCACTATTATGGGATCCTTATTCAGATAGGAAATTATGAGATGAATCTTAGTAAGGCCCACTCTAGTTGACTAGGTCGACAATATTGTAGGGGGTACATTTATGTGTCAAAATATTACGAGTCCTATAGCAAGGAGTGGTACCACTATTATAACATCCTTATTTATGTAGTAGATTGTGAGATATCCAAATTGGGCCCACTATAATTGACAAGGTCGACTATATTATATTAAGGTATATTTAAATAGCGAAGGGGTGACTTTAACACCCGTAACTGTGTTGCCGAAATATAATGAGTCTCATATCTAGGAGGGGTCCCACTATTGTGGGATCCTTATTAATATAGTAGATTACATGAGGAGTCTAAATGGGGCTAACTCAAATTAATAACGTCGACTATATCATAGGAGGGTATATCTATGTATCAAATGTGTGATATTAACACTAGCATATATGTGGTCAATATTTAAAGAGTTCTATTGCTAGAAGAGGTCTCACTATTATGGGATCCTTATTTATACAGTAGATTACGAGAGGAGTTCATGTGAGGCCCACTCCAGTTGACAAGGTCAACTACATTATAAAGGAGCACATATATATGTCAAAGAAGTGACTTTAACACCCGCATCTAAGAGTCCCGAAGCCAGAAGGGGTTCCACTATTGTGCGATTCTTCGTCATGTAGTAGATTACAAAAGGAGTCCAACTGGGGCACACTTTGGTTTAAAAGATTGACTTAATTATATAGGGGTACATCTACGTGTCAAAGAGATAATTTTAACACCCTTATCAGTGTGACTAAAATATAAAGAGTCCTATAGCTAGGAAGGATTCCATAATTGTGGAATCCTTATTCATAAAATAAAACACGAGAGGAGTCCATGTGGAGCCTACCCTAGTTGACAAGGTCGATTACATTATAGGGTACATCTATGTGCTATAAGGGTGACTATAATACCCATATTTATGCAGTCAACATAAAGGGTAACTTTAACACTCGTATCTGTGTGGCCGAAATATAAAGAGTCCCACAGCTAGAAGGGTCTCACTATTATGGGATCCTTATTCATATAGTAGATTACAAGAGGAGCCTAAGTAGGGCCCACTCTAGTTGACAAAATCGAATTAAGTATATAAGGGTACATCCATGTATCAAAGGGGTGACTTTAACACCCACATCTGTGTAGCCAAAATACCAATAGTCTCATAACTAGGAGGGTCCAACTATTATGGGATCCTTATTCATGTAGTAGATTATGATAGTAGTCCAAGCGGAGCTCACTCTAGTTGATAAAGTGGACTACATTATAAGGGTATATCTATGTGTCAAAGGGGTGATTTTATTACCCACATCTGTGTGGCCAAATATAAAGAATCTCATAGCTAGGAGGGGTTCCACTAGTATGGGAGCCTTATTGATATACTAGATTATGAGAGGAGACTAAATGGGGCCCACTCTTGTTGATAAGGTCAACTATATTATAAGGGGTCGGGTATACTTATATATGAAATGGGTGACTTTAACACCTATATCTATGTGCGGAAATATAAAGAGTCCCAAAGTCAGGAGGGGTCCCACTTTTGAGGGGTTTTTATTAATATAGTAGATTATAAAAGGAGTCCAAGTGGGGCCCACTTTAGTTAAAAATATCAACTTAATTATATAAGGGTACATCTATGTCTCAAAGGGGTGACTTTAACACCTACATCTATGTGGCCAAATTATAAAAATTCCCTTAGCTATGAGGGGTCCCACTATTATGGAATCATTATTTATGAAGTAGAACACGATAGTAGTCCTTGTGGGGCCTGCTTCAGTTGACAAGGTCGACTACATTATAGAGGAGTAAATTTATATATCAAATTGGTAACTTTAACACCTATATTTGTGTTACCAAAATATAAAGAGTTCCATAGATAAGAGGGGTCCCACTATTATAGGATCCTTGTTCATATTATTGATTAAGTAGTCCAAGTGGGTCCCACCAAGTTGACAATATCGATTATATTATAGTGAGATATATCTATGTGTCAAAAATGTGACTTTAATACCTGTATCTATAGGGCCAAAAGATAAAGAATCCCATATCTAGAAAGGGCCCCACGATTATAGGATACTTATTCAAATAGTAGATTATAAGTGGATTCCAAGTAATACAAGGATTCCTCCCTTCTTCTGTTGGCCTACACATGGGTTCCACTCTAGTTGATAAAACCGACTATATCATGGAAGGGTATATCTATCTGTTAAAAGGGTAACGTTAACAGTAATATGTGTGTGGCCAAAATATAAATAGTCATATAGCTATAAGGGATCCCACTATTATGGGATCTTTATTTATGTCGTATTATAAAATAAGTCCAAGTGATACAAGGACTCCACCCGACTTATATTGGTCTACACAAGAGGGCCCACTCAAGTTGATAAAGCCAACTGCATCATAAAGCGGTACTTCTATATGTCAAAGGGATACCTTTAATACCCATATCTATGTGGCCAAAATATAAAAAGTAACATATCTAGGAGGGGTTCTACTATTATAGGATCCTTATTCATGTGGTTTTATATGAAAGGAATCCAAGTGGGGCCCACTCTAATTGCAAAGGTCAACTAAATATTGGGGGGGTATATCTATTTCTCAGAGAGTTGACTTTAACACCAGTATCTATGTGCTTAAAATATAAATAGTCTCATAACTAGGAGGGGTCCTACTATTGTAGGATTCTTATTCATATAGTAGATTATAAGATGAATCATAGTGGGGCCCACTTCAGTTGATAAGGTCAACTATATTATAGGGGATATATCTATATATTAAAAGGGTGACTTTAATATCCATATCTGTGTGGCCAAAATATAAAAAGTCCCACAGCTAGGATAGGCCTTACTCTTATGGGATGCTTATTCATGTAGTAGATTACGAGAGTAGTCTAATTGAACCAAATTCTAGTTGACAAGGTCGACTACATTACAGGGGTATATCTATATATCAAAGGGTGACTTTAACACCCGCATCTGTGTGGCCAAAATATAATGAGTCCCATAAAGAGGAGGGCCTTTTTATTACGTGATCCTTATTCAAAAAGTAAATTACGAGAGAAGTCCAAGTAAGGTCCACTCTAGTTGATAAGATCGACTTAATTATATAAGGGTATATCTATGTGTCCAAGGGGTAACTTTAACACTCGTATTTATATTGCCAAAATATAAAAAGTGCCATAGCTAGGAGGGGTCCCACTATTGTAAGATACTTATTCATATAGTAGATTACGAGATGAGTCCATATGGGGCCCACTTGAATTGACAAAGTTGACTACATTATATAGAATACATATGTATGTCAAAAAGGTAACTTTAACACCCTCACTATGTGGCCAAAATATAAAAAGTTTCATAGCTACGAGGGATCCCATTATTATAAAATCGCTATTCATGAAGTATATTACAAGTGGAGTCCAAGTGGGGCCCACTCTAGTTGATAATGTCAACTACAATATAGGGATATATTTATGCGTCAAATGTGTGACTTTAACATCCGCATCTGTAGGGCCAAAATATAAAGAATTTCAAATCTAGGAGGGGTCCTACTATTATATGATCCTTATTTATATAGTAGATTACAAGAAAAGTCCAAGTGGGACCCACTCTAGTTAACACGGTCGACTACATTATAAAGGGGTACATCTATATATCAAAAGGGTAACTTTAATACCCGTATCTATGTGACCAAAATATAAAGAGTACCATAGCTAAAATGGGTCCTATTATTATTGGATCCTTATTCAGGTAGTAGATTATGAGATGAGTCATAGTGGGGCCTACTCCAGTTGACAAACTCGACTATATTATTGAAGGGTACATCTATGTATCAAATGGGTGACTTTAACACATGCAATAATATGGCCAAAATATAAAAAGTCTCATAACTAGGAAGTGTCCCACTATTGTGGGTTTCTTATTCATGTAGTAGATTACATGAGAAGCCCAAAAGGGACCTACTCTAGTTAACAAGGTCTACTACAATATAAGAGGGTACATTTATATATCAAAGGGGCAACTTTAACACTCGTATCTGTATGATTAAAATATAAAAAGTTAAATTTCTAGGAGGGGTCCTACTATTATAGGATCCTTAATCATATTGTAGATTATGAGAGGAGTACAAATGGGGCCACTTTAATGGACAATGTCAAGTTCATTAGTAGATATATTTATATGTCAAAGGGGTGACTTTAACAACCATATGTATGTGGCCAAAATCTAAAGAATCTTATGCTCAGAGGGGTCCCACTATTATGGAATCCTTTTTTTGTTATAAATTACGAGAAAAGTCCAAGTGGGGCCCACTCAAGTTGATAAGGTTGACTATATTGCAGCGATGTACTTCAATGTGTCAAAGGGGTGACTTTAACCTCCGTATCCATCTAGCTAAAATATAAAGACTCTTATATCTAGGAGGGGGAACCCATTATTAGGGGATCCTTATTCATGTTACAGATTGTGAGATAAGTCCAAGTGGGGCAACTCCCGTTGACAAAGTTGACTATATTATAGATGGTACATTTATATATCAAATAGGTTACTTTAACACCTGCATCTATATAGCTAAAATATAAAGTCCCATAGGTAAGGGGTCTCACTATGGTAGAATCCTTATTTATGTAGTAGATTAAAAGAGGAGTCTAAGTGAGGCACACTATATTTGACAAACTCAACTATATTATAACGGATACATCTATGTGTTAAAGAGGTCACCCACGTCTATATCCAAAATATAAATAGTCCTATAGCAAAGAGGGGTCTACTATTGTGGGATCCTTATTTATGTAGTAGATTATAAGAGAGGTCTAAGTGGATCTCACTCAAATTGATAAATGTCGACAACATTATGGGGGGGTACATCTATGTGTCGAAGGG
The DNA here is from genome assembly GCA_947650365.1 of Chamaelirium japonicum. Classification (NCBI taxonomy): domain Eukaryota; kingdom Viridiplantae; phylum Streptophyta; class Magnoliopsida; order Liliales; family Melanthiaceae; genus Chamaelirium; species Chamaelirium japonicum. The sequence goes on from OX393558.1 coordinate 6,972,168, forward strand.
GTGACATTAATCCCCACATCTGTATGGCCAAAATATAAAGTTTCCTATAACTAGAAGGAGTCTCATTATTATGGGATCTTTATTCATATTGTAGATTACGAGAAAAGTCCAAGTAGGGCTAGAGGTGGGACTTGGGCGGGTTTGACCTGAACCCGACCCGCCCAACCCGAACAATAGACAAATATGGGCAAAGTTAGTTAAAAACTTAGACGGGTTTGGGCAAAAAATATCAACCCGATTTCAATTTGGACGGGTTTGGGCACTGATCTTCCTAGTCCGAGGAACCCTAGAAAGTGATACACTAAGGTTGAATGCTTTGGTAGTTTTTTTTTTATAGAAATCAAAGACTGTCTGTTTGATATTGAATGCTAAAAATTTGTTTTAAATATATGAGGATATGGGTTGGATTTTATGTTTTAGTTATGCAAATCAAAGATTTTTTTTATGCAATTCAAAAATATGTTGGGCTTTTTTCCCATCTATTTATGTGCACAAGCATTTCTAATTGGGCAACCCACCCAACCCGCCTATTATTTTGCAAATTGGGCAACCCGAACAACTAAAATGAGCAAGCACGGGTTGGGATTCCACGGGTTCCATAGGCAAAACGGGTTAAGGTTTGTGCAGGTCAAGTTGGGCTTGGGCAAACTCGTCAACCCACCCAACCCGCCCAAGTCCCACCACTAAGTAGGGCCCACTCAAGTTGATAAGGTCGACTACATTATAGGTGGGTACATCTATGTGTCAAAGGGGTAATTTTAACACCCGCATATGTGTAGCCAAAATATAAAGAGTCTCATAGCTAGAAGGGGTCCCACTATTATGGGATCCTTATTCATATAGTAGATTATGAAAGGAGTTCAAGTATGACCTACTTTAGTTGACAATGTCAACTATATAATAGAGGGTACATCCAAGTGTCAAAGGGGTGACTTTAACACCCGCATCTGTGTGGCCAAAATAAAAAGTCATATAGCTAGGAGGGTTTCTGCTATTATAGGATCCATATTCATATAGAAGATTATGAGAAGAGTCCATGCGGGGCTTACTCTAGTTGATAAGATCAACTACATCTAGATCTATGTGTTTAAGGGGTGACTTTACTATCCTATTTTGTGTGACCAAAATATAAAGTATCCCATAGTTAGGATGGGTTCCATTATTATTGGATTCTAATTCATTTAATAAATTACAAAAGGAGTTCAAGTGGGTCCCACTCTAATTGACGAGGTTGACGATATTATAGGGGGTGCATTTATGTATCAAATGGGTGATCTTAACACCCACATGTTTGTGGTCAAAATATAAAGAGTCCCATAGCAAGAAGAGGCACCACTATTATTGGATTCTTATTCAAATAGTAGATTACGTAAAGAGTACAAGTGAGACCCACTCATATTGACAATGTCAACTACATTATACAGAGTACATCTATATCTCAAAGGGGTAACTTTAACACCCGTATCTATGGGGCTAAAACAGAAAGAATCTCATAACTATGAGGGGTCCCGCCATTATAGAATATTTATTCATGTAGTAGATTATGAGTCGATTCTAAGAGATACAAGGACTCCTCCATATTTATATTGGCCTGCACATGGGGTCCACTCCAGTTGATAAGACCGACTACACCATAAGGGGATATATCTATCTATCAAAGAAGTGACTTTCACACCCAGGCCAAAATTTAAAGAGTCTCATTGCTATAAGGGATCTCACTATTATGGGATCTATTGGGGAAATTTTGCTGGCTCATGAGCTCGACCTACAAGGCAAAGAAGACATGAGAACGATTGGCTCCGTGAGGAGCGTAGACCCTCCGATGCTCAAGTCAGTGAAGTTTTGGGCAAGGAAGAGCTGAAGTAGTCGGAAAGTGTTAGGGTTTTTGAGTTTCGAACCTGTACTTTGGATCCGAGGGCCATACCTTTAGAGACTCTTGCAAACCTCCAGAGATAGATAGGTGGCCGCTCTTTTCCACACCTTTTACACTATCACGTGCTAGCCCACATGGTCCCTTAATGGCTTTTTTTGTTTGGCCTACTAGGCGGTGGCGAGGAGAGGCGCACCGGTCTTGTCCATGCCAAGTGGAGATTCCGGAAGGCTCCAGTCGAGTGTCCTAGACCGACTCTAGATGGCTCATGTGGCTCATAGTTATCCACGTAGTTCTATGGGGGCGGTGACATCTGGTGATCTGGTACCGCCTTACTGGGACGACCTCTGGGGAAAAAGAGGGCGAACTCTTTGTTTGTCGCATGATCGGGCGGGCTCCCGGTCATGGGGGGACCTTTAGAACCTCTCCTCCATCTAGCTGCTCCTCCGAAAGACGTGGGCAAAAGGGGTTAGCACGATAGCTTGGAGATCCCACAGGTGTTGATGCTCCGCCTACTTTTCCCTATTGGCAATAGGTGAACTCTATGGTTGTTGCCTGATCGGGCAAGCTCCTGACCGAGCTGTGGGCATTTGAGCTTTTCGAAGTATTCTTAAAACCATGCCAGGGGCGACCTCTTCCTAATATAAGCCTATAGCGTGTGGTCAGGGCGAACTGTGGGTGTTCGTAAATATCATTTTAAGTATCTTATTAGCAAGAGGCAATCTCTCCGAGTGCGAGCTAGAGCTGGGCTTTCGGCGGGCTACAGGCAGTGATCGAGATACTCTTTTTAGCCGATGGGCTGTGTAGAGAGCTTTGACTCACAGTACCTAATGAATGCGACCTCGTGGAAGATGTTGTTCTATCCCTAGGACACAACGATCCCCTACTATGAGCTCCAAGCGAGCTATGAGCGTCAGCCATGGGCGGCCTCTTCCGCGTGCGAGCTAATCATACGCGGCCAGGGTAAACCCCGAGCGAGCTACAGGTGCAAGCTTCGAGCGGCCAGTTCCGTGTGTGATCTGATCGTGGCGATTAGGGTAAGCCTTGGGCGAGCCGTGGGTACCGGCCCAGGCTACCTCTTTTTGTATACGAGCTGGTCGCATGCGGTCAGGGTGATACTACCTGAAAGTATTCTTTAAACTCCAAGACCTATTCTGGTCACAAGGCTGCTTGCCCAAAATCGGGGTTGACCTCGAGTCTCGAGCTTTTAAGAGGGGTTTTTTCTTCGATCAGCCGTGATCACCCTAGGGTATGCCCAAAGATAAGGGCGATCTCCATAAGGACTTCTGTCGTCTCGTCGTGTCCTTCCCTGCTGCTGCCACATAGTCGACGAGCGGATAATATTTTTCGGTACCATCAGGATCCTTATTTATATAGTATATTATAAGAGAAGTCCAAGTGATAGAATACTCCTTCTCATATATGTGGCCTGCACATGGTGGCCCACTCTAGTTGATAAGGCCGACTGTATCATGGAGGCGTACATCTATGTATCAAAAAGATGACTTTAATAATTATATCTGTGTGGTCAAAATATAAAAAGTCTCATAGCTAGGAAGAGTTCCTTTATTGTGAGATCCATATTTATATATTAGATTATAATAGTAGTTTAAGTGGTGCCCACTCTAGTAGACAGGGTTAACTAAGTTATAGAAGCGATATCTATGTATCAAAGGGGTGACTTTAACACTCGCATCTGTGAGGTTAAAATATAAATAGTCATAAAGCTAGGTGGGTCAAACTATTGTAGGAACCTTATTCATATAGTTTATTACGAGAGAAATCCTAGTTAGGTCCACTCCAGTTGACAAGGTCTACTATATTATATGAGGTACCTCTATGTAACAAAGGGGTGGCTTTAACATGCACATCTGTAAGGCCAAAATATAAAGAGTCATATAGCTAAGAGGGTCCCACTATTATGGGATTCTTAATTATATAGTACATTACAAGAAGAGTTCAAGTGGGGCCCACTCCAGTTGGCAAAGTCAACTACATTATAGAGGGTACATTTATATGTCAAAGTGGTGACTTTAACACTCGCATCTGTATGGCCAAAAATATAAAGAGTCGCATAGCTAAAAGGGGTCCCACTATTGTGGGATCCTTATTCAAGTAGTAGATTATGAAAGGAGTTCAAGTGGGGCTAACTCCAGTTGACAAGATCGATATAATTATTTAAGGTTACATCTATGTATCAAAGGGGTTACTTTAACACCTGTATATGTGTGGCCGAAATATAAAGAGTTTCATAACTAAGAGGGGTCCCACTAATATTGAATCCTTATTCATGAATTCGATTACGAGAGAAGTCCAAATGGAGCCCACTCTAGTCGACAATGTTGACAACATTATAGAGGGTATATCTATGTGTCAAATGGGTAACTTTAACACCCGCATTTGTGTGGTCAAAATATAAAGACTCACATTTTGATAAGGGGTCCCACTAATATAAGATTCTTATATATATAATAGATTACGGGCAGAGTTTAAGTGTGTCCCTATCCAGTTGACAAGGTCGACTCATTAGAGAGTGGTACATCAAATGTTCAAAAAAAAAGGTATATCTATATATCAAACAAGTGACTTTAATAGCCGCATATGTGGGGCCTAAATATAAAGTCTCATAGCTAGGTGGGGTTTCACTGTTGTATGATTATTATTTATATAGTAGATTACGAGAGGAGTCCAAGTGGGGCCCATTCTAGTACATAAGGTTGACTATATTATAAGGGGTACATCTATATGTCAAAGGGGTGACTTTAATATTTGTATCTGTGTAACCAGAATATAAAGAGATCCATACCTAGGAAGGGATCCACTATTATGGGATCCTTATTCATGTAGTAGATTATGAGAGGAATCAAAGTGGAGCCCGCTCTAGTTTATAAGGCACCGAGATTATAAAGGGGTATATCTATGTATCAAAGGTATAACTTTAACACCCCAATTTGTATGGCCAAAATATAAGGAGTTTTATTACTATGAGGGGTCCCACTTTTGTAGGATCTTTATTCATATAGTAAATTATGAGAGGAGTCCAAGTAGGGCCTTAGTTTAATTGACATGGATGACTTCATTATAGGGGGTATATCTATATGCCAAAAGGGTAACTTTAACACCAGCATCTGTGTGGCCAAAATATAACGCATCCTATAGTTAGGAGGGGTCCTAATATTCTGGGATCCTTATTCATATTGTAGATTAGAAACAAAGTCCAAGTAGGACCTACTCTAGTTGACAAGGTCAACTATATTATAGAGGATACATCAATATTTTAAATGGGTGACTTTAATACAAGTATCTATGTGGCCAAAATATAAAGACTCTAATATTTAGGAGGTGTCACACTATTGTGGCATCCTTATTCATATAGTGGATCATGAAATGAGTCCAAGTAGGGCCCACTACAGTTGACTAGGTCGACTACAATATAGAGGAGTATATCTATGAGTCAAATGGTTGACTTTAACACCCGTATCTGTATGGCCAAAATAAAAAGTGTCTCTTAGATAGTAAGGGTCTTATAAAATTATGATTCTTATTCATGTAGTAGATTACAAGAGGTGTCCAAGTAGGGCCTACTCCTGTTGAAACGGTTGACTACACCATAGGGGGTACATTTATATGTCAAAGGGCTGACTTTAACTCCCACATCTATGTAGCCAAAATATAAATAGCCCCATAGCTAAGAGGGGTCCAACTACTATTGGATCCTTATTTATATAATAGATTACGAGAGGAGTACAAATTGAGCCCACTCAAGTTAGAAGGTCGACTATATTATAGGGGGGTTACGTCTATATTTTAAAAGGGTAATATTAACACCCACATCTGTGCGGCCAAAATATAAAGTGTACCATATCTAGAAGGGGTCCAACTATTGTGGGATCCTTATTCATATAGTAGATTATGAGAGCAGTCCAAGTGGTACCTACTCTAGTTGACAAGGTCAACTATATTATTAGGGGGTACATCTATGTGTCAAAGGGGTAACTTTATACCCGTATGTTTCTAGCCAAAATATAAAGAGTCTCATAGCTAGGAGGAACACCACAAATATAGGATCCTTATAATATAGTAGATTATGAGAGAAGTCCGAGTAGGGCCCACTCCAGATGAATAGGTCGACTGTATTATAGGGGGTACATCAAGGTATCAATAGGATAACTTTAACATCCGTATCTGTATGGCTAAAATATAAAGAGTCATTTCTTAAAGGGTTCTTACTATTATGGGATCCTTATTCATATAGTAAATTATGAGAGGAGTCCAAGTGGGACCTACTCTAGTTGAAAATATTGACTTTATTATAGGGCGTATATCTATTTGTTATAAGGATGACTTTAACTCCCGCATCTGTGTAGCCAAAATATAAAGAATCTCATAGTTAGCAGGGGTCCCATTGTTATGGAATCCTCATTCTTACTGTAGATTACGAGAGAAGTCCAAATAGGTCCCACTCAAGTTAACAAGGTCGGCTATATTATAAAGGGGTACATCTATATATAAAATAGATGTATTTAACACCCACATCTTTGTGGCTAAAATATAAAGTCCCATAGGTAGAAAGGGTTCCACTATTATGGGATCCTTAATCATGTAGTAGATTACGAGAGGAGTCCAAATGGGGCTCACTCTAGTTGACAAGGTCAACTACATAATAAGGGGATACATCTATTTGTCAAAGAGGTGACTTTAACACCTGTATCTTTGTGGCCAAAATATAAAAGTCTTATAGCTAGGAGTGGTTCCACTATTGTAGGATCCTAATTGATGTAGTAGATTACAAAAAGAGTCCAAGTGGGTTCCACTCAAATTAATAAGTTTGATAATATTATTAGAGGGTACATCTATATGTCAAAAAGGTGACTTTAACCCTCGTATCTATGTGGCCAAAATATAAAGATTCACATTGCTTAAAGGGGTCACACTACTGTATTATCCTTATTCGTGCTGTAGATTATGAACGTAGTCTAAGTAGGGCCCACTCTAGTTGACAAAGTAGACTATATTATAGGTTGCATGGTACATCTATGTGTCAAAATGATAACTTTAATACTTGTATATGTGTGGCCAAAATATAAAGAGTCTCAAAGGTAAGAGGGGTTCCACTATTGTAGGATCCTTATTCATATAGTATATTATAAGAGGAGTCCAAATGGGGCCCACTCGAGTTGACAAGGTCGACTATATTATACAGGGGTACATCCATGTGTCAAAGGGGTGAATTTAACACCCATATCTTTGTGGCCAAAATATAAAAGAGTTCTAAAGCTAGAAGGGGCCCTGGTATTATGGGATCCTTATTTATGCAGAAGATTACGAGATGAGTCCAAGTGGGGCCCACTCTAGTTGACAAAGTGGACTATATTATAGGTGGTTAGATCTATGTGTTAAAGAAGTAACTTTAATGCCCGCTTTTGTATAGCCAAAATATAATATGTCCTATAGTTAGAAGGTATCCCACTATTATGGTATATTTATTCACATAATATATTATGAGAGGTGTTCAAGTAGGACCTACTCAAGTTGATAAGATCGAAGATATTATAGGGGGTATATTTTTGTGTCAAATGGTTGATATTAACACTCGAATGTTTATGGCCAAAATATAAAGAGTCCCATTACAAGGTGGGGTCTCACTATTGTGGGATCCTTATTCATATAGTAGATTATGAAAGAAGTCCAAGTAGGGCCCACTCCAATTGACAAGATCGACTATTTTATTGGGGGGCATATCTATATGTCAAAAGGGTGATTTTAACTCCTGCAGCTGAATGGCCAAAATATAAAGTCTTATAACTAGAAGGGGGTCCAACTATTATGGGACCCTTATTCATGTAGTAGATTAAGAGAGAAGTCCAAGTAGGACCTACTGTAGTTGACAAGGTTGACTATATTAAAAGAGAGTACATCTATATATCAATAGGGTGACTTTAACACCCATATTTATATGGCCAAAATATAAAGAATCTCATTTCTAGGAGGGGTTCCACTATTATGGGATTCTTATTTATATAATAGATTATGAGAGGAGTCCAAGTGATGCCTACTCCAGTTGATAATGTCGACTTAACTATTATGGGGTACATCTATGTGTCAAAGAGGTGACTTTAATACTTGCATCTATATGACCAAAATATAAAGAGTCTCATAACTAAGAAGGGTCCTACTATTGTAGAATTCTTTTTTTTGTTGTAGATTATCAAAGAAGTCAAAGTGGGGCCCACTCCAGTTACCAAGGTCAGCTATATTATAGAGGAATACATCTATATATCAAAGAGGTGACTTTAACAACCGTATCTATGTGGTCAAAATATAAAGACTCATATTGCTAGAATAGGTCCCATTATTATGGGATCCTTATTTATATTATATATTACGAGAAGAGTCCAAGTGGGGCTTACTCCCTTGACAAAGTTGACTATATTATAGAGAGGTATATGTAACATCCACCCCAAACATAAAAGAAATTAACCACTTTTCTTGTGTCCGCACGATGACTTCCTAGGGGGTCACCCATCCTTGTACTACTTTCGCCCGAGCATACTTAACTACGGGGTTCTTACAAAATCTGTACCAGTACACGGTTTTAAAATGCATCTTCTTTGCTTGGGAGGGGAAATTATATACGTAGCTCAGGATCTCCTTCTCTTCTAGCAATATGGTCTTGTACACCTCACCTCACATTATCCATCTTAGCATCACAACTTCTGGAGTCTTGGGACTTGGATATTGGATCTTGGTCATCATAATCCACCCCCTTAAGGGCTACATATCCACTAGTAGGGTTATACCCCTCCCACCATGATGAAAACCAGCTCTGATATCATTTTGTAACATCCGCCTCGAACATACATGAAATTATTCGCTTTGCCTATACCCGAGGACTTCCCAGGAGGTCACCCATTCTAATACTACTCTTGCCCGAGCATGTTTAACTACAGAGTTCTTATAAAATCCGTAGTGGTGTACGATTTTAAAATACGTCTTCTATGTTAGGGAGAGAAAATTATTTAAGTATCTCAGGATGTCCTTCTCTCCAAGTATTGTGGAGCTAACTGGTTGCCTTGTACACCTTATCTCACCTCTTCTATCTTAGAATCACAGCCTTAGGAGTCTTGACTCTTGGATCTTGGTCATCACAGTATATCTATATATCAAATGTGTGTATTTAATACCCGCATATGTGGGGCCAAAATATAAAAAGTCCTATAGGTATGAGGGGTCCCACTATTATGGAAACCTTATTTATATAGTAAATTACAAGAGGAGTCCAAGTAGGGCCTACTCTAGTTCACATGGTTGATTGCATTATTGGAGGATACATCTATGTATTAACACTTGTATCTGTGTGGCCAAAATATAAAGAGTCTCATAGCTAGGAGGGGTCCTACTATTGTGGGAACCTAATTGATGTAGTATATTACAAGAGAAGTCCAAGTGGGTCCACTCAGGTTGACAATGTTAATAATATTATAGTGGGGTATATCTATGTGTCGAAGGAGTGACTTTAACCCCCGCATCTATATGGCCATAATATAAAAAGTCCCTATTATTAGGAGGGGTCCCTTTATTGTAGGATCCTTATTCTTATTGTAGATTACATGAAGAGTCTAAGTAGGGCTCACTCTAGTTGACTAAGTCGACTATATTATAGGTGGGTATATCTATGTCTTAAATATGTAACTTTAACACTTGTATTTGTGTGGTCAAAATATAAAGAATCTCATATCTAGGAAGGGTCCTACTAGTATGGGATGCTTATTCACATAATAGATTATAAGAGGAGTCCAAGTTAGGCCACTCCAGTTGACAAGGTCGACTATAGTAGGGGGGGTACATCTATATGTCAAAAGGTAACTTTAACACACACATCTGTATGGCCAAAACATAAATATTCCTATAGCTAGAAGGGGTCATGTTATTATGGGATCCTTGTTCATACTGTTGATTACGAGAAGTGTCCAAGTGGGTCCCACTCTAGTTGACAAAGTCGATTATATTATAGGGGGTTCAATCTATGTGTGAAAGGGTGACTTTAATACCCGCTTCCGGGTGGCCAAAATATAAAGGGTTATATAGTTATGTGAGATCCCACTATTATGGGGTTCTTATTCATATAGTACATTACGAGAGGAGTCAAAGTAGGGCCCGCTCCAGTAGACAAGGTCGATAAATATTATATGGGGATATATTTATGTGTCAAAGGAGTAACCTTAACACAAATATTTTTATGGCCAAAATATAAAGAGTCACATAGCATGGAGTGGTCTCACTATTATGGGATGTTTATTCATGTAGTAGATTATAAGAAGAGTCTACGTTATAAGGGGGTACATCTATGTGCCCATATTTATCAGCCAAAAGAGAAAAAATCCCATAGTTAGGAGGTGTCCCACTATTATGGGTTACTTATTCATATAGCAGATTATAAGTTGATTCCAAATGATACAAAGACTCCTCCTTATTTATGTTGGCCTACAAATGGGGTCCACTCCAATCGATAAGACTGACTAAATCATAAAGGGATACATCTATCTGTCAAAGGGGTGAATTTAACACCCACATGTTTTTAGCCAAAATAAAAAGTGTCCCATTGATAAGAGGGATCCTGTTATTGTGGGATCCTTATTTATTTCGTTTATTATAAGAGAAGTCCAAGTGATATAATGACTCATTTTTACTTAAGTGGCATACACATTGAGGCCCGCCCCAGTTTATAAGGCTGACTACATCATGGGGGTACATCTATGTGTTAAAAGGGTGACTTTACCACCCGCATCTTTATAGCAAAAATACAAAAAATCTCAAAGCTAGGAGGGGTCCCTTTATTGTGGGATCCTTATTCATGTACTAGATTATAAGAATTACCCATATGGGGTTATTCTAGTTGATAAGGGTGACTACATTATAGTGGGGTATATCAATATGTCAAAGGGGTGACTTTAACACCTGCATTTGTGAGGCCAAAATATAAAAAAGTCTCATAGCTAGGAGGGGTCCTACTATTGTGGGATCCTTATTCATATAGTAGATTACGAAAAAGGTTAGAGTGGGGCCCACTCCGGTTAATAAGGTCGACTAAATTATGGTACATACATTTATATATCAAATGGGTGACTTTAATACCTGCATCTATGTGGCCAAAATATAAAAAATCCCATATCTAGGAGGGGTCCCACTATTATAGGATCCTTATTCAAGAAGTAGATTATAAGAGGAGACCAAATTGGGTCCACTCCAATCGACAAAATCGATATAATTATTTGGGTTTACATCTATGTATCAAATGGGTGACTTTAACATCCAAATAGGTGTTGCAAAAATTATAAAGATTATTATTGCTAGGAGGGGTCCCACTAATGTAAGATCCATATATATGTAATAGATTACGGGATGAGGCCAAGTGGGTCCCTCTATAGTTGAAAAGGTCGACTCATTATAGAGGGGTACATCGAATGTTAAAAAAAATGGGGTACAACTATATATCAAAGAGGTGACTTTGACACCTGTATCTGTGTTACCTAAATATAAAGAGTCTCATAAATAAAAGGGGTACCGCTATTATGGGATCCATATTCATTTAGTAGATTACGAGAGGAGTCCAAGTGGGACCCACTCCAGTTGACAAGGTCGACTATATTATATAGGGTACATCTATAGGACAAAGGGGTGACTTTAGCACCCGCATCTGTATGGCCAGAATATAAAAGAGTCACATAGCTAGAAGGGGTCCTACTGTTATGGGATTCTTATTCTTGTAGAAGATTACGAGATGAGTCTGATTGGGGTCCACTCCATTTGACAAGGTCGACTATATTATAGGAGGTACATCTATGTATCAAAGGGGTGACAGTAACACTCAAATCTTTATGACTAAAATATAAAGAGTCTCACAGCTAGGAGGGGTCCCACTATTATGGGATCCTTATTCATATAGTAGATTACGAGAGAAGTTCAAGTGGGATCCACTCTAGTTGACAATGTCGATTATATTATAGAGGGGTACATCTATGTATTAAATGAGTGAATTTAACACTCATTTCTGTATGGCCAAAATATAAAAGCCTCATAGCTAGGAGGGTACCTACTATTATGGTATCGTTATTCTTATTATAAATTTTAAGAAGATTCCAAGTGGGGCCCTCTATAGTTGATTAGGTCGACTATATTATAAAGGGTATATTTATATATCCAAGGGGTGACTTTAATACCAGTATTTGTATAGCCAAAATACCAATTTTTCCATAGCTAGGAGGGTCCCATTATTGTGGGATCCTTATTCATATAGTCGATTACGAGAGGAGTCAAAGAGGGTCCCTTTCCAATTGATAATATCGACTACATTATAGGGGGGCACATCTATGTATCAAAGAGATAACTTTAACACCCGAATCTGTAGGGCTAAAATTAAAAAAAAAAAGTCACATAGCTAGAAGGGGACCCACTATTATGAGATTCTTATCCATGTAATAGATTATGAAAGAAATCGAAGTGGGGCTCACTCCAGTTGACAAGGTCGGCTATATTATAAGGGGGTACATCTATGTATCAAAGGTGTGACTTTAACACCCGCATTTGAATTACCCAAATATAATGAGTTTTATTACTATGAGAGGTCCAACTTTTGTGGGATCTTTATTCATGTAGTAGATTACGAGAGGAGCCAAGTGGGGCCCACTCTAGGTTACAAGGTCAACTTTATTATGGGGGGTATATCTATGTGTAAATGGGTAACTTTAACACCCGTACCTATGTGGCCAAAATATAAAAAGTTTCTTTGCTAGGAGAGGTCCTACTATTCAAAAATCCTTATTCATATTGTAGTTTATGAAGGAAGTTCAAGTGGGGTCCACTCTAGTTAATAAGGTCGACTCCATTATAGAGGGTAAATCTATTTTTCAAAGAATTGAATTTAACACCCATATCTATGTGGCCAAAATATATAGATATCCATATCTAGGAGGGGTCCCACTATTATGGAATCCTTCTTTTTGTAGTAGATTATGAAAGGAGTATAATTGAGGCCCACTTAATTTGACAATATCGACTATATTATCGAGGGGTATATCTGTGTTAAAAGGTGACTTTAACGCATGTATTTGTGTGGCCAAAATAAAAAGAGTATTACAGATAGTAGGTGTCTTACTATTATGGGATCCTTATTCATGTAGTAGATTACGAGAGGTATCTAAGTGGGGCCCACTCCAGTTGACAAAGTCGACTATATTATAGGGTGGTATATTTGCAGGTAAAAAGGGTAACTTTAATACCCATATATGTGTTGCCAAAATATGAAGAGTCTTATAGCTTGGAGGGATCAAACTATTATAGGATCCTTATTCATGTAGTAGATTACAAGAGGAGTCCAAATGGGGCTCACTCTAGTTAACAAGGTTGACTATATTATAGAGGGTTACATCTGTGTCTCAAACGGTTGATTTTAACACCCGCATTTATATAGCCACAATATAAAAAGTACTATAACTAGGAGGGGTCCTACTATTATCAGATCCTTATTCATGTAGTAAATTACGAGAGAAGTCCAAGTAGGGCCTACTCCTTTTGACAAAGTCGACTATATTATAGATAGGTACATCTATATATCAAAGAAGTCACTTTAATACCGATATATATATATGGTCAAAATATAAAAAGTCCCATGGCGAGGAGGGGTTCCACTATTGCAGATCCTTATTCATATAGTAGATTACGAGAGGAATACAAGTAGGGCCCACTTAACTTGACAAAATCGACTATATTATAAGGGTACATCTATATATCAAAGGGGTGACTTTAAAACTCACATCTGTGTGGCCAAAATATAAAAGGTCACTGAGTTAGGTAGGTCCCACTATTGTCGGATCCATAACCATACAATAGATTATGCATGAGAGGAGTCCAAGTGGGGACAATTATACTTGACAAGGTTGACTATATTATAGTGGGGTATATTTATATATAAAAGGGGTGATCCTAACACCCATATGTGTGCCTAAAATATAAAGTGGTCCATAGCTAGGAGGGTTCCAACTATTATGGGATCTTTATCATGTAGTAGTTTATAAGAGCTTTCTAAGTGGGTCCCATACCAGTTGACAAAATCGACTAAATTATAAGGGAAGTACGTTTATGTATCAAAATAGTAACTTTAATACCCGTATCTGTATTGCCAAAATATAAAAAGTACCATAACTTGGAAGGGTACCATAATGTAGGATCCTTATTCATATAGTACATTACGAGATAAGTCCAAGTAGGGGCCACTGTAGTCGATAAGGTTGACTATATAATAATGGGGTACAACTATATGCCAAATGGGTGACTTTAACACCCGTATTTATTTGGCAAAAATATAAAGATTCCAATAGCAAGGAGGGGTCACACTATTGTTGGATCCTTAATCATATAGTAAATTACGAGAGGAGTCCAAATAGGTTCCACTAAAGTAGACAAGGTCGATAATATTATAGGGGGTACATCTATCTGTCGAAGGGGTGACTTTAACTCCCGTATTTATGTGACCAAAATATAACGGGTCATATAACTAAAGGGGTCTTATTATTGTGGGATCATTATTCATGTTATTGATTTTGAGAGGTATTCAAGTAGCCCCACTCTAGTTACAAGGTCAACTACATTATAAATAGGTACATCTATGTGTCAAGGGGTAACTTTAACACCTATATATTTATGGTAAAAATATAAAGAGTGACATAGCTAGGAGGGGTCCCACTATTGTGGGATCCTTTTTTATATTGTAGATTATAGGAGGAGCCCACGTGGAACCCACTCTAATTGACAAGGTCGACTATATTATAGAAGGTACATCAATGTGTCAAAGGGTGACTTTAACACCCATATTTGTATGGACAAAATATAAAGAGTCATATAGCTATGATAGGTCATGCTATTATGAGATCTTTATTCATACAATAAATTACAATAAGAGTAAAAGTGGGACCCACTCAAATTGACAAAGTTAACTACATTATAGGGGGTTACATCTATATATCAAATGGGTAACTTTAACACTCGTATCTATGGAGTCAAAAGAGAAAGAATCCTATAGCTAGGTAGGGTCCCACCATTGTAGGATACTTATTCATATAGCAGATTATGAGTCCATTCTAAGTGATACAAGAACCCCTCTCTATTTATATTGGTCTGCACATAGGGTCCACTCCCGTAGATAAGACCGACTACATCATAATGGGGTATATCTATCCGCTAAAGAGGTGAATTTAACACCTATATACTTGTAACCAAACTATAAAGAGTCCCATAAGGAATCCTTCTATTGTAGGATCCAAATTTATATAGTATAATATAAGAGAAAACCAAGTGATATAATAACGCTTGCTCACTTTTATAGCCTGCACATGGGGGTCCACTCTAGTTGATAAGGTTGACTACATCATGGGAGGGTACATTATATCTCAAAGGGGTAACTTTAATACCCATATCTGTGTGTCAAAAATACAAAAGGTCACACAGCTAGGTGTGGTCACTCTACTGTAGGATCCTTATTCATATAGCAGATTATAAGAGTTGTCCAAGTGGGGCCCACTCCAGTTGACTAGGTCGACTACATTATAGGGGGTATATCTATATGTCAAAGAAGTGACTTTAACACCTGCATCTATAAGGCAAAAATATAAAGAATCCTATAGCTATATGGGGTCCTACTATTATAAAATATTATTCATATAGTTGATTACAAGAGAAATCCTGGTTGAACCCACTCCAGTTGACAAGGTCCACTACATTATAAGGGAGTACATTTATGTATTAAATGGATGACTTTAATACATACATCTTTGATGCTAAAATATAAAGAGTCACATAGCTATTAGGGGTACCACTATTTTGGGATCCTTATTTATGTAGTAGATTACGAGAAGAGGGCACACTCCAGTTGATAAGGTCGATTATATTATGGGGGGTGCATTATGTGCAAAGCGATGACTTAAACACTCATATTTGTGTGACCAAAATATAAAGAATCTAATAGCTATGAGGGGGGCCATTCAAATAGTAGATTATGAGAGGAGTCCAAATGAGGACCACTCTAGTTGATAAAAGCGATAATATTATATGGTATTACATCTATCTGTCAAAGGGGTGACTTTAACTCTTGTATATATATAGCCAAAATATAAAGAGTCCCAAAGCTAGGAGGGGTCACACTATTGTGGAATCCTTATTCATGAAGTAAATTACAAGCTGAGTCCAAGTGGGGCCTACTGTAGTTGATATGGTCGGCAACATTATAGGGGGGTATATTTATCTGTAAAAGGGGTGACTTTAACACCCGTATCTGTATAGCTAATATATAAAGACTCTCATTAGTAGGAGGGGTCCCATTCATATAAAATCCTTATATATATAGTAGATTATGGGAGGAGTCCAAGTCGGTCCCTCTCTAGTTGACAAGGTCAACTCATTATAGAGGGGTACATCGATGTTTTAAAAATGGGGTCAATTTATGTGTCAAAAGGGTAACTTTGACACCCGCATCTATATGGCCTAAATATTAAAAGTCTCATAACTAGGAGGGATCCTGCTATTGTGGGATCCTTATTCATATAATAGATTATAAGAGGAGTCCAAGTTGGGCCCACTCTAGTTAACAAGGTCGACTACATTATATGAAGTATATCTATATGTCAAAAAAGTAACTTTTACACCTGCATATGTGTTGCTAGAAATATAAAGAGTCTCATAGCAAGGAGGGACTATTATGAGATCCTTATTCATGTAGAAGATTACAAGAGGAGTCCAAGTGGGGCCTACTCTAGTTGTCAAGGTCGACTATATTATATAAGGTACATCTATGTGTCGAAGGGGTGACGTTAACACTCGAATCTGTATGGCTAAAATATAAAGAGTCTTATAGCTAAGAGGGGTCCCACTATTATAGGATCTTTATTCATATATTAGATTATGAGAGGAGTCTAAGTAGGGTCTACTCAAGTTGATAAGGTCAACTATATTATAGGGGATACATCTATGTATCAAATGGGTGAATTTAACACCCGCTTCTATATGGTCAAAATATAAAGAGTCCCATAGCTAGGAGGGGTCTTACTATTGGGGGATCGTTATTCATATTGTAGATTTTGAAAGTAGTCCAAGTAGGGGCCGCTACAGTTGACAAGATCGATTTCATTATAAGGGGTATATTTATGTGTCCAAGGGGTGACTTTTACACTTATATCTATGTGGCCAAAATATAAAGAATCTTATAGCTAGGAGGGATCCTACTGTTGTGGGATCCTTATTTACATAATTGATTAAGAGACGAGTCTAACAGGGAGCTACTCCAGTTGACAAATTCAACAACATTATAGGGGGGTACATCGATGTATCAAATTGGTGACTTTAATACCCGAATCTATGTAGCTAAAATAAAAAAAAAAGTCTCATTTCTAGAAGGGGACCCACTATTATGGGATCCTTATTCATGTAGTTCATTTTGAGATGAGTTGAAGTAGGGCCTATTCTAGTTGACAACGTCACCTATATTATAAGGGGGTACATCTATGTGCCAAAGGTGTAACATTAACACCCATATTTGTATTGCCAAAATATAAGGAGTCTTATTGCTAGGAAAAGTTCCACTTTTTTGGGAACCTAATTCATGAAGTAGATTGAGCGAGGAGTACAAGTGGGGCGCACGCTAATTGATAATTTCGACTTTATTTTAGGGGGTACATTTAAGTGTCAAAGGGGGTGTATAGCCAAAATATAAAGAGTCTCATATCTAAGAGGGGTCCCACTATTCTTGAATCTGAATTAATTTTGTAGATTATAAAGGAAGTCCATATAGGGCCCACTCTAGTTGGCAAGGTTGACTACATTATTAGGGTATATCTATTTTTTAAAGGGGTGGCTTTAACACCCATATCTATGTAGCCAAAATATAAAGACTCCCATAACTAGGAGGGGTCCTACTATTGTGACATCGTTATTTATGTAGTAGATTATAAGAGGAGTCCAAGTAGGGCCCACTTCAGTTGACAATATTGACTATATTATAGAGTGTTACATCTATGTGTCGAATGGGTAACATTAATACCCGTATCTATGTGGCCGAAATAAAACGAGTCTTATAGATAGTAGGGGTCTCCCTATTATAGGATCCATATTTATATAGTACGTTACGAAAAGTGTCCAAGTGGGGCCCATTCCAGTTAATTATATTATACGGTGGTACATCTATTTGTCAAATTTGTAACTTTAACACCCATATCGATATAGCCAAAATATAAAGAGTCCCTATAGTTAGGAGGGATCTAACTACTATGGTATCCTTATTCATGTAGTAGATTACGGGATAAGTGCAAGTAGGGCCCACTTAAGTTAACTAGGTCAACTATATTATAGGGGGTTATATCTATGTGTCAAATTGGTGACTTTAACATCCACACCTGTTTGGCCAAAATATAAAGATTCCAATAACTAGGAGGGGTCCTACTATTTTAGGATCCTTATTCATATAGTAGATTATAAGAGAAATCCATATAAGGCCTACTCTAGCTGACAAAGTTGATTACGTTATAGGTCGCTACATCTATATGCCAAAGAACTGACTTTAACACCTACATTTATATGGTCAAATATAAAAAGTCTCATAATTATGAGGGGTTCCACTATTATAGGATCCTTATTCATATAGTAGATTACGAGAGGAGTACAAGTAAGAACCACTCAAGTTGATAAAGTCGACTATATTATAAGAGATATATCTATATATCAAAGTTGTGCCTTTAATAAACATATTTGTGTGGCTAAAATATAAAGAGTCC
The DNA here is from genome assembly GCA_947650365.1 of Chamaelirium japonicum. Lineage (NCBI taxonomy): Eukaryota > Viridiplantae > Streptophyta > Magnoliopsida > Liliales > Melanthiaceae > Chamaelirium > Chamaelirium japonicum. Next base: position 6,990,855 of record OX393558.1, read on the forward strand.
ATGAGTTAGGTGGGGTCCCACTATTGTGGGATCCCAATTCATGTAGTAGATTACAGAAAGTGTCCAACTGGGATAACTCTAATTGACAAGGTCGACTACATTATAAGGGGGTTCATCTATATGTCAATGGGTGATCATAATACCTGTATATGTGGCTAAAATATAATGAGGCCCATAGCTAGGAGGGGTCTTACTATTGTGGGATCCTTATTCATGTAGTAGATTATAAGAGGAGTTCAAGTGGGCTAACTTCAATTGACAAGGTCGATTATATTATAGGAAATTACATCTATATGTCAAAGGAGTGACTTTAACACCTATATCTGTGTGACCAAAATATAAAAAGTACCATAACTAGGAGGGGTCACTCTATTATGGGATCCTTATTCATATAGTAAATTATAAGAGGAGTCCAAATGGGGGCCACTCTAGTTGACAAAGTCGACTATATTCTACTAGGGTACATCTATATATCAACGGGGTAACTTTAACTCCTGCATCTGTTTGGCCAAAATATAAAGATTCCAATAGCAATGAGGGATCACTCTATTATAGGATCCTTAATTATATAGTAGGTTAAGAGAGAAGTTCAAGTAGGGCCCACTCCAGTTGTCCAGGTCAACTATATTATAGGGGATAAATCTATGTATGAAAAGGGTGACCTTAACACACACATTTATATGGCCAAAATATAAAGAGTCCATTTGCTATAATGGGTCCCACTATTGTGTGATCCTTATTGATAAAGTTGATTACGATAAGAGTTCAAATAGGGCAGACTCTAGTTAACAAGGTTGACTACATTATAGGGGGTACATTTATATGTCAAAATGAGTGACTTTAATACCCACATCTATATGGCCAAAATATAAAAGTTCCCTAGCTAGGAGGAGTCCCCTATTGTGTGATCCTTATTTATGTAGTAGATTACAAGATGAGTCCAAATGGGGCCCACTCTAGTGGATAAGATCGATTACATTATAGGGGATATATCTATGTGTCAAAGGGGTGACTTAAATACCCAAATTTATGTAGCTAAAATATAAAGATTCCTAAAGTTAGAAGGGGGTCCCACTATTATAGGATCATTATTCATGAGTAGATTACGAGAGAAGTCCAAGTGGGGCCCACTCTAATTGATAAAGTTGACAATATTATAAGGGGTACATCTATATGTCAAATAGGTGACTTTAATACCTTTACACGGGTTTGGTCTTTCCTAACTCGTTCTGGACTCGTTACTTGACAGATTTTATATCGGTTTCAACCATTGGATGAGGAATATTTATTGTAAACCAAGTTTCTTAATATATAAGGGGGTCTAGGGTTTTGGGGTATTGAAACATATTGATATAAGGAAATATTAGTTTCTTTGGCGGCGACTCTTAGTGATGCTTCTCGAGGAGGAGATCAACTGGGAAAAGGAGAATGCCTTATTCCTCTTCTCTGGCACTTAAAGAACCAATGAGCAGTATCGATGATCTATATATCAAAGGGATGTCTTTTATACCCGTATGTGTATGTCCAAAATAAGAGTCATAAGCTTGGAGGTGTTCCACTATTGTGGGATCCTTATTTGTGTAGTAGATTATGAGAGTAGTCGAGCTGTACCCCTCCACCCACCCTCGACTACATCATGGGGTTATATCTATATGTAAAAAGAATGACATTAATACTCGTAAGCGTGGCCAAAATTTATAGATTCCCATAGCTAGGATAAGTCCAGATATTATGGGATCCTTATTTATATAGCAGATTTTGAGAGGAGTCCAAGTGTCCCCCCTCTCTCCCTTCGACTATAACATAGGGGGTCATCTATGTGTCAAAGGGGTAAAATTAATAACCGTATATGTGTAGATAAAATATAAAGAGTCCCAAAACTAAAAGGGGTCATACTATTGTGGGATCTTTTTTATGTAACAGATTATAAGTGGAGTTCAAGTATACCCCTCCCCCTCCTCGACTACATCATGGGGGTACATCTATAAGTCAAATGGGTCAATTTAGCACCATATGAGTGTGGCCAAAATATGAAGAGTCTTATAGCTAGAAGGGGTGCCACTATTGTGGTATCCTTATTTATATACCGATTATAAGAGTAGCCTAATTGTACCCCTCCTCCCCCTCCGACTGCATCTTGGGGGCTTATATCTATGTGTCAAAGAGGTGACTCTTCTACCTATATGTATGTGGCCAAAACATAATAAGTCTCTTAGCTCGAAGGGGTCCAACTATTCTAGAATCCTTATTCATGGAATAGATTATTAAAAGAGTCCAAGTGTACCCCCCCACACAGACCCGACTACATCATAGAGGTTACATCTATATATCAAAAGGGTGACTATAAACCCATATATATTTGGCCAAAATATAAGAGTCTCATAACTAGAAGGGTCCTACTATTACGGGATCCTTATTCATGTAGCAGATTATTAGATGAGTCCAAGTGTACCTTACTGACATCATCATAGGAAATCATATATGTGTCAAAAGGGTAACTTTAACATACACATGTGTGTGGCCAAAATATAAAATCTCATAGCTATGAGAGATCCTACTATTATAGGATCTTTATTCATGAAGCCGATTATGAGAGGAATCCAAGTGTACCCCCTCTCCCTCCGACTATATTATAGAGAATACATTTATATATCAAATGGGTGACTTTAATACTCGTAAATATATGGCAAAAAGTTAAAGACTCTCAAAGCTAGGAGTGGTCCCATTATTATGGGATCCTTATTCATGTAGCTGATTATAAGAGAAATTCAAGTGTACCCCCCTCCCCTGACTATATCATGGGGGTACATCTATGTGTTAAAGAAATAACTTTAACACCCATATGTGTCTAGCCAAAACATACATTCTCATAGCTAGGAGAGATCCCACTATTGTCGGACTCTTATTCATATAGCAAATTATGACAGGAGTCCAAGTGTACCTCCAATCTAACTACATCATGGGGGATACATCTATATGTCAAATAGGTGATTTTAGTAACTATATGTGTATGGCCAAAATATAAAGAATCTTATAGATAGAAGGGGTGCCACTATTATGGGATCATATAGCAGATTATAAGAGGACTCCATTTGGACCCCCCTTCCCGGCTACATCATGACAGGTACATCATGTGTCAAAGGGGTGACTTTAATAGTCGCATGTATGTAGCCAAAATATAAACACTCTTATAGCTATGAGAGGTCCTATAATTATTGAAGATCCTTATTCATGTAGCAGATTATAAGAGCAGTCCAAGTGTATCCCCCCGGACTATATAATGGGAGGGTATATATATATATCAAAGGTGTGATTTTAATATCCATATATATATGGATAAAATATAAAGAGTCTTATAGCTAGGAGGGGTCCTACTATTATGGGATCATATAGTAGATTATGAGAGGACTCCAAGTGTTCCCCACCACGGCTATATTATGTGAGGGTACATCTATGTATCAAATGGATGAGTTCACCAACATGTGTGTGCTAAATTATAAAAAGTTTTATAGTTATAAGGTGTCCCACTATTGTGAGTTCCTTATTCATATTGCTAGATAACAAGAGAAGTCAAAGTGTACCCCTCCCCGACTACGTCATAAGGGGTTACATCTATGTGTCAAAATGGTGACTTTTAATAAGTGTATATGTGGTAAAAATATAAAGTCTTATAATGTAGTAGGACTTTATATTTTGGCCATATACATGCGAGTTTTAAAGTCTTATATGTGTAAAAATTATGACTTTAAAACTCGCATATATATGGCCAAAATATTAAGAGTTCTATAGCTTGGAGGGATCCTATTATTATAGGATCCTAATAATAGGATCCTTATTGATGTTGTAGAATATAAGAGTAGTCAAAGTGTACTCCCTCCACTATATCATGAGAGGATGCATCTTTTTGTCAAAAGTATAACTTTAACCCCTATATGTGTGTGGCCAAAATATAAAGAGTCATTTTGCTATAAAGGGTCCCACTATTGTAGGCTCCTTATTCATATAGCAGATTATTATAGGAGTCTAAGTATACCCCCCCCCCTCCCCGACTACATCATGGGGTTATATTTTCTGTGTCAAAATGGTGACTTTAACACCCACATGTGTGTTGTAAATTATCGTTGGATCCTTATTCATGTAGAATTTTATTAGAGGAGATCAAGTGTACCCCTCCAATTATATCATTGAAGGGTATATTTGTTAAGTCTCTTTATTTTGCCATTAGTTTTTAATGATTTAAAACAAACCTACTTTACTGAAGTAGTGAGTAGCTACGAGCTAAATTCGGGAAGGTAGAGTTAGGTTTTGCTCATTTACGATAAAGATATACCATTACGATAAAATCTACTTCTATCATCCTCTTCCACTATGCTTAGGCATGGAAGGTGCATTTCTAACTCTTTGGGAATTATTTTACCATAGTGGGTCAATTTTTTAGGTACATGACTAGCTATCGCACATATACATAACTTTTTCGTTTGAATACTTGCTCGATTAAGTTGAGTGCATGCATGTTCATTCCGGACCTTCAATTTAAGATGTATATGTATCTTCTTAGAATATGAATGACCATATGAGCATACTAGACTTTATCATCCACTAAGTTTGAAGCTAGGGTCAAGTCCTACTTTTTATCGTATGCATAGTAGGCTAGTCGTGCGCATGACTTTGCCTTAGTCTTTGGTAAATATAGAAAAGCATATGCCTGACTAAAGTCATGCACATGACTTTTACAAGTCATGCGCCCGACCCTAGTTGACAGCATATTATTTGATATCCACGTTATGCCCCACATGGGACGATCCTATGAAATGATGACATATGGTCAGTTGTGTGCACGACATAAAGTCATGCACATGACCTGGTCTAGAGCCTACTAGAATGATTAAGTTGGTAGGCTCAACCAATCTTTGTTTGTCACGTGTTGGCCGTGTGCATGACTGTGTGGTCGTGCGCATAACTTAACTGAGACATACTCTTAAAGATAAGGGTCTCTTATTTGGTCTTAGCCATCCACCTAAGGGCTCCCTTGGGCTATAAATAGCCTACCCTTACACCCTTCAGCTGCTAATGAGTCTTTTGAATTAGGAGAGGAATTAGAAGAGAGACAAAGTTTTAGTGAGTTCATCCTTGAACGCCATCATCTCTTTCTTCCCCTTCTCCTCCTCTTTTCAACCTTATACCAAAATCAAATCTATAGAGGTTAGACTCATTGCTTGCATGGTCGCTTGAGACTCATCATACTCCCTGTGATCATACAAGTAAGAGAGGTCAAAACTAGTGAAGGATCTAAGGTGTCATCCAATACCTAAATATTGATCTAGTCTTTGGGGGTTTTTATTGCTTAAGTCTTTGAAGTGTGCTAAGCTTAGAAGCTTGATCTAAGGTCTCAAAAGAGATCAAGATCAGCTTCTACCTTATTCACTCCTTAGATCTAAGTGTTCTTTTTATTTTTGTTTTGTTTTCTCCCCACTTCATTAGCATATACTGAGTGTGTTCCCACTACCATATAGAACGATCTTATGAAAGCGCTCCATGATGTCATTCACGTTAAGCACTCATAGTGATTCCGCTCACTTTGGGGCCTCTTTTAGAGTGAAAGCAAATAGAGAAAATGAGTGAAGAAGCAGGTGCAAGACTTAGTTTGATTGAGAGCATCATCTCTACTTCACCATCGTTGTGGGTTACATATCTAGGGGCTAAAGGCACCTATAAAGTGAGAGTGTCGTCTCTACTTCACCGGAGGCACGGGTCACGAACCTAGGAAGCTAAAGATTAATATCTTTATAGTCACTTTTAGCTTGCTTATAACCTTGTTTCCTACTTCATTAGAGAAGCTAGACCCCTCAGTATGAAGGGTTTAGGCTTGGTTTTAACCAAATGGTGGTTTTCATCCCTGTTAAAGGTTTCCACTTTGTAAATACTTGAGTATGTCCTTTAGCATTATTTCTCGTTGATCACTACTTGTAACTTTCACAAGTTTAGATTTTGTGATCTAACCTGTACTTGCATCTGCCCATTGTAGAGCATACCAACTAGCTTCGTCTAGTTAGTCGTATAGTACATAGTGGTTAGCTAGCCAAGCATAGCATAGTTATAATATTAGAAATTTTAACATCTATATGTCGAAGAGGTGACTTTAACACCTGCATATGTATGGCTAAAATATAACGAGTCACATAGCTAAGAGGGGTCCAACAATTATAGAATCCTTATTTATATAGCAGATTATTATAATAGTCCAAGTATACCCCCTAACTATATCATGGGAGGTACATCTATATATCAAAGGGGCGACTTTAACATCAGTATGTGTGTGGCCCAAATATAAAGAGTTCTATAGCGAGGACTACTATTATGAGATCATTTTTCATATAGCAGATTATAATAGGATGTGATCCTTTTTTCTATAGCAAATTATGATAGGAGTCCAAGTATACCCCCTGACAACATCATAAGGGGTATATATATGTATCAAATTGTGATATTACCACCCGTATATGTGTGGCCAAAATATAAGTCCCATTGCTATAAGAGATCCTACTAATGTGGGATCCTAATTCTTGCAGCAGATTGCAAGAGGAGTCTAAATATACGCCCCCTCCCCCCCACTACGTAATAGAGGGGTAAATCTGTATCAAAGGGGTAACTTTAATACCAGTATTTGTGTGGCCAAAATATAAAGAGCCTCATAGCTATAAGGGGTTCCACTATTATGAGATTCTTATTCATATAGTAAATTATGAAAGAAATCCAAGTGTTCTCCTAATTCTTGGCTACATCATGGAGGTTACATCTATATATCAAATGGGTGACATTAACACCTGCATGTGTGTGGCCAAAATATAAAGAACTTCAAAGCTAGGTGTCCTACTATTATGGGATCCTTATTCATATAGTAGATTATAAGAGGAGTCCAAGTGTACCACCCGACTATATCATTAGGATATATATATATATATATATATATATATATATATATATATATATATATATATATATATATATATATATATATATATATATATATATATATATATATATATATATATATATATATATATATATATGTATGTGTGTGTGTGTGTGTGTCAAAGGGTTTACTTATACACCCACATTGTCATGCTCTGGTTTCCAACACAAGGAAAAACTATCCAACTCAGGGGTGAGAAGGATAAAAATTATGGGTTTGGATTGATTTGATTGTTTATTCAGGATAAAATACCACTATTTTTTCTGTAAAATTTTTAATAGTGAGAACATTACCAAAAAGGTAGCCTTAAGGAGAGGCCTACCATATTTCAACTAGTATCGAGCAATAAATATTACCACAACTAACAAAACTAACCAACAATACCAGCCAAAAAGAAAAATCCAAATAGGTCAACACTAATTCCTGATTATATAAAATATTGAAGGAAACAAAAACTACTAATGAGATATCTGACCACTGCTGCTCTAAGACCATGCCTACTTCTAACCTCCGACTACTGCTGACCTGAAACTGGATCTGCCCATGGTAGGTTACTATAGGAGGTTCGTGGAAGGTTTCTCATAGTTGGCTAGCCAACTCACTTGCCTGATAAAGAAGGGAATAAAGTTTGAGTACTCTTGGAGCAGCAGTGGTCAGATATCTCGTTAGTAGTTAGTAATTTTTATTTCCTTCAATATTTTAGGTAATCGGGTATTAGTGTTGACCTATTTAGATTTCTCTTTTTGGTTGGTATTATTGGTTAGTTTTATTAGTTATGGTACTATCCGTTGCTCAATACCAGTTGAAATATGGTAGGCCTCTCCTCAAGGCTAGCTTCTTAGTAGTGTAGTTCTCATCATTAAAGGTTTTATACAAAAAATAGTCATTTTTATACTGAATGAATAATCACATTAATCCAAACTCATAATTTTTACCCTTCTCACCCCCAAGTTAGATAGTTTTCCCTTGTGTTGGAAACCGGGGCATAACACGCATGTATGTGGCAAAAACATAAAGTCCAGTAGCTATGAGGGCTCCAATAATTATCGGATCCTTATTTATGTAGCAAATTATAAGAGAAATCTAAGTGTACCCCCATTACATTATGGGGAGGTACATTTATGTGTCAAATAGGTGACTTTAATACCTGTATGTGTATGGCCAAAATATAAATAATCCTATAGCTAGAAGGAGTCCTACTATTATAGGTTCCTTATTCATGTTGCACATTACAAGAGAAGTCGAACTGTACCCCTCCCCCTGATTATATCATAGTGGGGGTTATATCTATGTATCAAATAGTGACTTTTAGTACCCGCATGTGTGTAACAAAAATATAAAGTCTCATAGCTAGGAGGGGTCCCACTATTGTGGGATCTTTATTCATGGAGCAGATTATGAGAGGAGCCCAAGTATACCCCCCACGATAGTATTACATCTATATGTCAAAGAAATAACTTTAACACCCGTTTGTGTGTCGCCAAAAAAAAAAGTCTCATAATTATAAAGGGTCTCACTATTGTGGGATCCTTATTAATATAGTGGATTATGAGATAAGTCCAAATATACACCCTTCCCCCGACTATATTAGGGTAGGGTACATCTCTATGTCAAAAGGGTGACTTTAACACCTATATGTGTGTGGCCAAAATATAAATAGTCTTGTAGCTATGAGGGGTCCAACTATTATAGGATCCTTATTCATTTAGCAAATTATAAGAGAACTCTAACTATACCCCCTCCCCCCGACTATATATAGGGGTATATATATAAGTCAAACATGTGACTTTAATACCCATAAGTGTATTGCCAAAATATAAAGAATCTCATAGTTATGAGGGGTCCCACTATTGTGGGATGCTTATTCATATATCAGATTATAAGAAGAGTCCAAGTGTATCCCCCCCTCATCCGACTACATCATAGGGGAAACATCTATATATAAAAAAGATAATTTTAACACTCGCATGTGTGTGGTCAAAATATAAAGAGTCTCGTAGCTTGGAAATGTCCTACTATTGTAGAATCTTTATATATATTGTAGATTATAAGAGCAGTCAAAGTATATTATCTACTTCATCATGAGGGGATACATCTCTGTGTTAAAGGTATAAATTTAACACCTCCATATATGTGGCTAAACTATAAAGAGTCCTTTAGCTATGAGGGGTTTCACTATTGTAGGATCTTTATTCATGTAACAGATTATTAGAGGAGTCCAAGTATACCTACATCATGGGGTTACATCTCTGTGTCAGAGGGGTGACCTTAACACCCGCATGTATATGGCCAAAATATAAAGAATCTCATTTCTAGGAAAAGTCCCACTATTATAGGATCCTTGTTCATTTCTATGAAAGGTCTCATTTTATTAGAGGAGCCTAAGTGTTCCTCCCAACTACTTTATAGGAGGGTACATTTATGTGTCAAAGGGGTAAATTTAACACCCGCATGTGTGTAAGTAAAATATAAAGAGTCTCATATCTATGAAGGGTTCAACTATTATGGGATTCTTATTCATATAGCAGATTATTAGAGAAGTTCAAATAGACCCCCCTCTTTCCCCAAACTACATCATGGGGGGTACATCTATGTGTCAAAGGGTGATTTTAACACCCGCATGTGTGTGGCCAAAATATAAAGAGTTATATAGCAAGAAGAAGTCCCACTATTGTGTTTTCCTTATTTATTTTTAAAATTATAAGGGAAATCAAAGTATACCCCCCCCCCCAACCACATCATAGAGGGGCTTATATCTATGTGTCAAAAGGGTGACTTTTAACACCTGTATGTATATACAAAAGTATAAAGTAATATAGCTAAAAGAGTCCTATTATTATGAGATCCTTATTCATATAGTAGATTATGAGTGGATTCCACGTGTAACCCCCACGACTATATCATAGGGGTATATCTATATGTGAAATGGGTAACTTTAATACCTATTTTTTTATCACCAAAAAATAAAGTCTCATAGTTAATAGGGGTCCTACTATTGTGGGATCCTTAAATTATGAGATAAGTCCAAATATACCCCCTTCCCCGGACTACATTAGGATGGGGCACCCAACAAAGCCCAAGACGTCGACACTGTCTTGGCCCAAAGAGACAATAACACCCACCCCAAACATATAAGATATTGTTCGCTTTGTCTGTCGCCCCACGAGGACTTCCCAAGGGGTCACCCATCCAAGTACTATTCTCACCCGAGCAAGCTTAACTATGGAGTTCTTATAAAATTTGTAGTGGCGTACGGTTTTAAAACGCGTCTTCTTTGTTTGAGAGGAAAAATTATATAAGTAGCTCAGGATCTCCTTCTCTCCAAATGATATGGGGTGCTAACTCATAGCCTTGTATACCTGATATCACGTCATCCATCTTGACATCACAGCCTCAAGAGTCTTGGCTCTTGGCTCTTAGTCGTCACAATCCACCCCCCTTAGGGCTACATATCCACGTATAGGACCCTCCCATTGTGAGGAGAACCGGATCTGATACCATTTTATAATATCCGCCCAAACATACAAGATATTGTCCGCTTTGCCTGTGCCCGCACAAGAACTTACCAAGGGGCTCACCCATCCTAGTACTACTCTTACCGAAACACGCTTAATTACAAAGTTCTTGCAAAATTCATAATGGCGCATGATTTTAAAATGTGTCTTCTATGTTTGAGCGGGGAAATTATATAAGTAGCTCAAGATTTCCTTCTCTCCAGGCGATATGGGGCTAACACATGGCCTTGTACACCTCACCTTATCCATCTTGGTATCACAGCATTAGGAGTTTTGGATCTTGGCTTTTAGTCGTTATAATGATAGCCTTGGTAGTCGAAAATAAAGTCTGAGGCAGGCTTCACTGCCTCGGAACGTAATAAAGCCCGAAACGTCAACAGCGTTTCAGCCCAAGGGGACAACCTTTATATTCGAAGATAATGTCTGAGGCAGGCTTCGCCGCCTCAGTACCTGGCAAAGCCTGAGACGTTGACAGCATCTCAGCCCAAAGAGATAGCCTTGGCACTCGAATGCAAAGTCCGAGACACCATCGCCGCCTTGGCATGCAACAAAGTCCAAGGAGACAGCCTTGGCACTCAAATGCAAAGTCCGAGACACCATCGTCGCTTCGGTATATAGTAAAGTCCGAGGTGTTTGCGCGTCGCCTCGGCGCTTGCACTCAACGAGCCCAGGGAGATGGCACTGGTGCTCGTCAATAAAAGTCCAAGTTGATTGTGCACAGTCTCAGCACTCGTGCTCAATGAGCCCAGGGAGACGTCCCTGGAGCTCACCGATAAAAGTCCGAGGTATTTGCGCACCGCCTCAATGCTTGCGCTCAACGAGCCCAAGGAGACAGCCCTGGCGCTCGCCGATAAAAGTCCGAGGTATTTATGCACCGCCTCAGCGCTCACGCTCAACGAACCCAGAGAGACGGCCCTGGTGCTCGCTGATAAAATTTCGAGGTGTTTGTGCACCGCCTCGACGCTTGCACTCAACGAGCCCAAGGAGACCGTCTAGCACTCGTCGACAAAAGTCTGAGGTATTTACGCACCGCCTCGGTGCTCACACTCAATGAGCCCAGGGAGATGTCCCTAGCACTCTTCGATAAAAGTTCAGGGTGCTTTGCACCGCCTCGGCACTCACGCAATAAATTCTGAGGTGTTTGTGCACCGCCTCGACGCTCACGCTCAACGAGCCCAGGGAGACGGCCCTGGCGCTCGTCAACAAAAGTCTGAGGTGTTTACGCATAGCCTCGATACTCACACTCAACGAGCCCAGGGAGACGGCCCTAGCGCTCGCCAATAAAAGTCTGAGGTGTTTGTATACCACCTCGGTGCTCATGCTCAACGAGCCCAGGGAGATATCCCTAGCGCTCTTCGATAAAAATTCAGGGTGCTTTGCACCGCCTCGGCACTCACGCAATAAATTCTGAGGTGTTTGTGAACCGCCTTGGCGCTCACGCTCAACGAGCCAAGGGAGACAGCCCTGGCGCTCGCCAATAAAAGTTTGAGGAGTTTGCGCACCATCTTAGCGCTCACTCTCAATGAGCCCAGAGAGACGGCCCTGGCGCTCACCGATAAAAGTCTGAGGTGTTTATGCACAGCCTCGGCGCTCGCAATCAATGAGCCCAGGGAGACGGCCCTGGCGCTCGTCGATAAAAGTCTGGGCTGCTTCGTACCACCTCAACACTCATGCAGCAAATTCCGAGGTGCTTCGCATCGCCTCTGAACTCACACAATAAAGTCCAGGGTGCTCGCACTGCCTCGGCACTCACATAGCAAATTCCGAAGTGACCCCCACCTCGGCGCTTAACGTGCCTAGAAAGATTGCTCTGGTGCTTAAGGACAAAGTCTGAACCATCCAACACTTAGGCACTTAACTAACCCAAGACCCTCGCCCCATTACGTAATACTATCAACCTTCACCATCGTCGCCGCCTCCAGTATATTACACGCCATTGGCAGTAAATCTGACCAGCAACGGATCTTCTCCCAATGCCTTCAATCGGTTAGCAATGCTCCAGTTTCATCTCTTCTTTGATCTGATTGACCGGCAATACCCCAACGACCTCAAATCCGATAGCAGCTACTTCTTTACCCAACGGGGGCCCCTTGTGTATCCATCTGACCGGTGGCCGACTCCCCTTCACCTAACCCTGCAACCTTGCAAGAGAGAGGGGTCGGTTAGAGGAGACCCCCTGCAACCAACCCTCTTCTCCCCTGCAACCAACCCCCATACTCCTCCTGACCAATCCCCCCTGGGGGTTATACCCTTGCAACCTTGCAAGGGGGAGGGGGCGATTGAGAGGGTTCGGTCAGAGCGGACCCTCGCAACTGACCCCCTTCTACCCTGTAACCGACCCCCCCTTGTGCCTACTGTGGGTGCAAATTTTGGCAAAGAAGCCTACAGACCGCGGGACCCGCCAGCCCTGCCTGGTGGGCCCACAGAGACTACTGCGGGACCCACCAGCCCTGCCTGGTGGGCCCACAGAGACTACCGCGGGACCCGCCAGCCCTGCCTGGTGGGCCCATAGAGACTACCGTGGGACCCGCCAGCCCTGCCTGGTGGGCCCACAGAGACTACCGCGGGACCCGCCAGCCCTGCCTGGTGGGCCCACAGAGACTACCGTGGGACCCGCCAGCCCTGCCTGGTGGGCCCACAAAGACTACCACGGGACCCACCAGCCTTGCCTGTGGAATCCCCAGAGACGACAGCGGGACCCACCAGCCCCGCCTTGAAGATCCCCCGGATACGACAGCAGAAACCGCCATTTGCCCCAGATTTCCTCCCAGGAAATCCTATAAATAGCAAAGCCTTCGAGTAAAAAGGGATCCCAGTTTCAAATCTGAAATTGGATTTCAGAAACGAGAGCTCTGGAAATTCCAGTTTTCCATTCTCCAACATTCCTAGATCTCCCTCTTGTCTCTGAAGAGATCGGAGATACTTCAGTGATACTCGGCCTGTCGAGGTCACTTCAAGCAAAGTGATAGTGAATTCGGGTTGCTCCTTATAGCACGAAGACGTAGGCTTCGGCTGAACTCCAAGATCACATCTTGCGTCAATCTTTTCTCTGCTTGCATATCCTAAGTACTAACTCTAAGTTACCAAGGTATCGATCTTCAAACCTACCTTCCAAGCAACAGATCGACCAACAATCTTCGATTCAGCTTCAATTGACTGGTGAGGTGAAGTCTTTGGATCGGCACGAAGATTTTTTCCCCACACCTACTGTGAAACCGACCCCCCCTTGTGCCTACTGTGCAACTGACCCCCTGCCTCATGTGCAACCGACCCCCCCTGTGGGCCTCCTGTGTAGCCGACCCCCCTCCTTGGGCTTGCTATGCATTCAACTGAACCCCCCTATTATGTACTCAACTGACCCCCCATGTGCATTCACCCGACCCCCCATGTGTATTCACCTAACCCCACCCTATGTATTCAACTCTCCCCTCCCCCCGGGTGATGTTGTGCCTAGGTCGGGTGAAGGGGGTTCCCTTTTCCCGACCCCCTTTGCTCCTCCTGACCGATCCGCCCTAGGGGTTGTACCCCTACAACCTTGCAAGGGGGAGAGGTCAGTTGACGGGGGTCGGTCAGAGGGCCCCCCCCTCCCCCAATCGACCCTCTTCTACCCTGGAACCGATACCCCCTCGGGCCTGCTGTGCAACCGATCACCACTACTGTGCAACCTATGCCCCCCTTGGGTCTATTATGCAATCGACCCCCCCGTGGGCCTCCTGTGCAACTGACCCCCCCCCCCTTGGGTCTGTTGTGCATTCAAATGACCCCCCTACTGTGCACTCAATCGACCCCCATGTGCATTCATCCGATCCCCCCCCCCCCTCTTTGGGTGTTATTATACTTAAGTCGAGTGGAGAGGGTCCCCTTTGACCGACCCCCCTCAACCGCCCCCCCTACGCTTCAACTGGCCCCCTCTTTTGCTGAGCTCCAATCGACCTCCCTGTGTATTCACCCACTCCCCCTGTGCACTCAACCGACCCCCCCACCCCGGGTGCATTTTGTTAGGGATCCGATCCCAGTATCAGGGGGTCGCACAACGAAAGACGGGCTATCATATGACCAAATGGTCGGTTGTATGTTACAAAAAATTCTATCTATGATACTTTATACATGTGCATATGAAAATATAGAATGCACCCCTAAATGATATTTTAAAGAAGATGATGCAATATACGATGATATGATCTATGCATTATTATCCTAGAAACATAAGTTTAGGAGTTATACCTGCATGCAGATTCTTTCACCGCGAAGAATTTCTTCATTGGCGGTGGAGACGGTTCAGATCTGCCCGAAGTCATCTCAGTGCAACGGCTGCAAACAAAGCTCCAGAAATCATAACATGATTAAATTTTAGGAGCACGTAGCTGACTTCAAGATGCTTCTTTTGCCACTGGTTTGATACGATCCGAGTTCGATAACTCCGGGAATAATTCTCGGGGTGCAGATCTGATCTGTTAAATCTGGGTAGCAGAACATACCCGGCCGGCCCTCGATAGGGGGTTTGCAAGCGTAAGGTCAATCCTGGACAACGAGTCGGCAGACGCATATCCTACCGGTTCTCGGTAGGGGGTCGATAGGTGTAACGGTTGGCCCCGGATAGTGGGTCGGCAGACATGCATCCGGCCGGCCCCTGACAGAGGGTCAGCGACCACGAAGGTTATCTCGAACAAGGGGTCGGTAGACAGGCGATGGTCGACCCCGAATAGGGGGTTGGCAGACGCACAATTGGATTTTGCACCTTGGAGTCCTAGCTAGTTAGGTTAGCACTTGCCTAGCAGGGAGGGAATAACTGTGAAAGTAAAATCTATCTAACGCCTAATAGTGGGACCCACAGCCCTACTTGGGGCCTATGAGGACGACAGTAGGACCCGTAGTCCTGCTTGGGGGCTATAGGAATGACAGTAGGACCCGCAGCCCTGTTTGGTGCCCATAAATACTACTTGGGATCTGGTAAACCCCCTTCCCCCCCAATATTTACCAAACCCTCGATATTCCTAAACCTTTATAAATAGCATACCTGACAAAGATCCCAGATCCAAAATTCCAAACCAAATTCCACTTTCTATTTTTCAGAGATCCCAAAGCTTTCTGGTATTCAGACTCTAGCCAAGCCCATTCCACTATTTTTCTACTTGTATAAGCACTCATCGAACTATCAAGAGTAACTCTACTTTTTCAGAGATAGTAGATTCAAAGGTTGCGTCTTACTACACGAAGACGTAGGCATCGACCGAACTTCATCACCACATCTTGTTTCAATATTCTCTGCCTCTTTCTTTACTCTACCGTGCCTGGGTGATAGCTTACTAGGCGACAGCTCAGCGCTCTACAGCAAGCCATATCCCTGAAGCTCTACTCTTCTATCGACTGTTGAAGGAGGATCCTATGACGGTTGTAATCCTCCCCCATAGATAGCACATTCTAAACCCTTTAAGTGCGTCAAATCTAAAAAGCATTATCGACCGTTCATTTTAACCGTTAAATTAAAGAGAACATTTGATCAATATATAGGTTTTAGAATATGTTGATTTTTTGTTGATGTGCTATCTAAGGCAAGGTTATCACCCTCACAAAAAAAAAAAATAAATAAAACCTCTATATAGAGTTTTGGGGACGTGTGTCTAACTCTGTGACAAAGTAATGTGTCCCTAGATCCAGACTATATATATATATATATATATATATATATATATATATATATATATATATATATATATATATATATATATATATATATATATATAGAGAGAGAGAGAGAGAGAGAGAGAGAGAAAGAAAGGGTTGTTACAGTGAGCTGTGGGCTGTCGGGGGGGAAAGTGAGCTGCGGGTATTTTGACCCCCCAAGAAGTTATGGAATTTGATAAAATTTGGTGAAGTTGTTGCCTAGGATAAGATGACCATCCTTACCAATTTTCATCAAATTCCAAACTTCTAGGGGGGTCAAATGGTCAAAGCAATTTTGACAGTGACTACGGATGGCAGAAATTGCTTTGACCATTTGACCCCCCTAGAAGTTTTGGAATTTGATGAAAATTGGTGAGGATGATCATCTTATCCTAGGCAACAACCTCACCAAATTTTATCAAATTCCATAACTTCTTGGGGGGTCAAAATACCCGCAGCTCACTTTTCCCCCAGGCAGCCCACAGCTCTCTCTCTCTCTCTCTCTCTCTCTCTCTCTATATATATATATATATATATATATATATATATATATATATATATATATATATATATATATATATATATATATATATATATATATATATATATATATATATAGGGAAATGAGTTCCTATAAAATGCCATAGGGAGTACCCTATGACATATGGTGAGTTAGTAACCCTAGAATATTTAGAATGTTCTGAATTTTTATGCAGATGATCACCCTATCTTAGATAGGACCCCCGCAAAAAATCGCCTCATTCTAAAACTTCTAGAGGCATCAAATATGATTTTCAATTTAACGGTTAAAATGGACAGCCGATAAAGCTTCTAGCATTTGATGCCCCAACAAGTTTTAGAATGCTTTGATTTTTTGTGGACATTCTATCTAAGGTAAGATGATCACCCTCAAAAAAATTCAGCACATTCTAAACATTCTAGCATTACTAATTCACCATATGTCATAGGGTACTCCCTATAACATGTCATAGGAACCCAGCCCTCATATATATATATATATATATATATATATATATATATATATATATATATATATATATATATATATATATATATATATATATATATATATATATATATATATATATATATATATATATATATTTATATATATGGGGACGGGGAGCCTGGACCACAGGTGCAGCTTCCACGCTGCACCCGCACGGCATGCAAGCCACGTGTCCGAAAAAACCCACAAGATCGGATCGGATCGGCGGTAGATCAGCCGGATCAAATCTCAGCCGTCCGATCACAGTGTGAATGATGCACCCCCAGCCGCCTGATCGCACGGATCGCACCACACCGCCTGATCGCACACCCGCACAGCACCGCACCAAGGCTCAGCCGTCCGATCGAATTGATCCAACGGCTCAAAAAAAATTCGATGTTTCTGTAGCCGCTACAGTAACCACGAAATTGTTTTGAGCCGTTGGATCCATGCGATCGGATGGCTGAAAGCATTATCGCGGTTACTATAGCGGCTACAGTAACCGTGAAATTTTTTTCAACCATCCGATCGCCTCGATCCAATGACCGACATTCATCCGGACATAAAATCGGCTGTTACTGTGGCCGCCACAGTAACAGCGAGAGAACGGTGGTCTGGGGAATCCGATCCATTGGATCGAACCGATCGGACGGCTAAACCTTGGTGCGGTGCTGTGTGGGCATGCGATCAGGCAGTGTGATACGATCCGTGCGATCAGGCGGCTGGGGTGCAGCATTCACGCTGCGATCGGACGGCTAAGATTTGATCCGGCTAATCTACCGCCGATCTGATCCGATCTTGTGGGTTTTTTCGGACACGTGACTTGCATGCAGCGTGGAAGCTGCACCTGAGGTCCAGGCTCCCCGTCCCCTATATATATATATATATATATATATATATATATATATATATATATATATATATATATATATATATATATATATATATATACATATATATATATATATATATATATATATATATATACATATATATATATATATACATATATATATATATATACATATATATATATATATATACATATATATATATATATATAAAGAGAGAGAGAAATAGAGGAAACGGGAAATGAGCTGCCAGCCTATTTCGAAAAAAATGGGCAGCCACCCATTTGATGCCCTTAGGAGTCTTAGAATGTGCTGATTTTTTGTGAGCATAAGTATCTTATCTTGGATAGAATACCCACGAAAAATCAGCACATTCTAAAACTCCTAGGGGCATCAAATGTTAGACGTTTTATCGAGCATTCATTGTCACCGTTAATCTGAAATATTATATTTGATGCCCCTAAAAGTTTTAGAATTTGCTGATTTTTTGTGGGTGTTCGATCTAAGATAAGATGCTTATGCTCAAAAAAAATCATCACATTCTAAGACTCCTAGGAGCATCAAATGGGTGGCTGCCCATTTCATCGAAATAGGTCGCCAGCCAAATTCCCAAAATGCCCCGGAATGGGGCGGCCGCACGTTAAGCTACATGTTATATATATATATATATATATATATATATATATATATTTCCCTCTCTCTCTCTATGTAAGTGATCAATCCCCAAAAAAAATAAAATTCACAAAATGCTCCGGAATGGGGTGGCCACACGTTAAACTGCACGTTACCCAGCCGCAATGTATCACCAACACAAAATAATAATACTGTAGCGGCTACAGTAACAGCAATTTATTAGTCCGGATGAATCTCATCCGTTGGATCGATGGATCAAACGGTTCAGACCAATTTTAGTTGTTACTGTAGCTGCTACAGTAACAGCGAAAATTGGTCCAAACCGTTCGATCCATCGATTGAACGGATGGGATTCACCCAGACCAATAATTCGCTGTTACTATGGCCGACACAGTAACAGCGTGGTTTTTGGTCGGAATGAATTCCATTCGTCCGATCGAAGTCAATCGGACAGCCCACAATCTGTCCCGCATTTCTTTCTATATATATATATATATATATATATATATATATATATATATATATATATATATATATATATATATATATATATATATATATATATATATATATATATATATATATATATATATATATATATATATATATATATATATATGCTATCATGTGGCATGCAGTAAGTGCGGCATCGCACCGCTGCTGTCTGATGCACCGCTGCGTGCATGCGATGCACGCAACGCGTGCATCAGACGACTGCGGTGCGGTGCCGCACTTACCGTATGCCGCAGCATAGTATCCACCTATATATATATATATATATATATATATATATATATATATATATATATATATATATATATATATATATATATATATATATATATATATATATATATATATATATATATATATATATGGGTCAAGATCGGATAACCCAGCAAAATTTTGACCCATTAATAGCCCAGCACCCTTTGAGGCACTTAGAGGTTATAGAATGGGCTGATTTTTTGTAGGGATGTTGCCTATGGTATGTTGATCATCCTCACAAAAAATCAGCCCATTCTAAAACCTCTAGGTGCATCAAAGGGTGCTCTTCAAATCAACGGTTAAAATTGGCAGTGAAAATTGTTGATTTGAAGTGCGTATTTGATGCACCTAGAGATTTTAGAATGGGCTAATGTTTTGCGAGGATGATCAACATACCATAAACAACATCCCTACAAAAAATCATCCCATTCTATAACCTCTAAGTGCCTCAAAGGGTGCTGGGTTATTAATGGGTCAAATTTTGCTGGGTCATCCGATCCTGACCCTATATATATATATATATATATATATATACTCTTACTAATGGAATCTTACTAATGAAAGTTACAAATCGCTTTTACCCAAGCTGGAGATTTCAGAATTTGATGAAACTTGGTGGGGATGCTCTCTATTGCAAGTTGATCATCCTCACCAAAAATCATCAAATTCTATAACCTTTAGGGGCATCAAATATGTTATTCAAATTAACAGTTAAAATGAACGGTCGATAAAGCTTCTAACATTTAATGCCTCTAGAGATTATAGAATTTGTTGGTTTTCGGTGAGGATGATCAACTTGCCATAGAGGGTATCCCCACCAAGTTTCATTAAATTCTGAAACCTCTTGGTTAGGTAAAAGGCTATTTGTAACTTTTATTAGTAAGATTCCATTAGTAAGAGTACCCCTCCCCATATATATATATATATATATATATATATATATATATATATATATATATATATATATATATATATATATATATATATATATATATATATATATATATATATATATATATATATATATATATATATATATATATATATATATATATATATAGGAGAGCGTAACTTGTATGCCCATATATTGAAGGCTACAATGTATGCTCCTCTATTAACATACATAGAGGTTTCTAAATTTCTTAATTTTTTTTTATGAAGATGATATCTATATTGAGATGATCATCCTCACAAAAAATTAGCAAGTTCTGAAACCTCTAAGCATTTCAAATAAGCTCATCAAATTAACAGTTAAAATGGACAGACGATACAACTTCTATCATTTTAATACACGTAGGGATTTCAAAATTTGCTAATTTTTAATGAGGGTGATCATCTTGCTATAGATAGCATATCCACCAAAAATTAACAAATTCTAAAATATCTAGATCTATTGAGTGTCCAAATTAGTATTATTGTCTTTCTAATTTTATGCATATCTAATCACTTTCTTACGTAAAACTTTCATATTACACATAAAGTGCATAAGCTTCTTTTCATCGTTGCATAGTACAATTTTGTACAGAAACATCGGTATATTACTTTGCATTCATACATTATATAAATGGAAATTACAAAGACCGATAATCAATTATTATTTTTTACTCTAAGGAACTGATGCATATCATCATTCTATGTCTATTTCGCAGCAAATGGGATTCATCATCATCGCACATAGCTACTATGGAGCGTGACCATCCAGTGGGCATCATCACAATGCTTTAGTGGCGAACTTAAGGCGCTCGCCAATGATCGACAAGCGCACAAATTAAGAAGATGCAAATTATCAAAACTAGCACAAAGGAAATGCTCTTTACAAGACCGGCACACACAGCTCAGAAGTGAAGTACTAAAAGACAAGGCCCGAACTCGGAATACACCTAAGCTGGCCATCTTTTCTCTCTCTTCCATTCCCTTTTATCTTCAATAGCGCATTCGGTCCAATCGCACAAACCCGATTCTCTCTCATGACCTCTTCTTTTCTTTCTAAACCCAAGTCACGCATCCCCATAGGTCTTTAAGTATTAAGCCCGGCTCTACCTTGCACCCAACCTCTTAGCCATAGAGCATTGCACTTGAGCCCTCTTTAAATCCCCTCCGATCCACTCTATCCCATGCGGACCTCATCGCAGCCGTCCATACCAAAAAAAGCCATGCATGTGCATGTGCAGAACCACAACAACACAACCCTCTCTTTAAATCCCAATCATACACCCCCTAGCTTGGTGCCACCTTTTCTCTTTCTTTATTGTCTTTATTTTATTTATTTTATTAACAAAACCAATCACAACCCTCCATTACATGCAAACCTATCATAGCCATCCCTTGCATTCAAAGAAACCCATGCATGCATGATTTCAGCCGTCCAGCACACCCAACTCCATCTCTCTCTTCAGATCTTTCAAACCAATCCCGTTCCTTTTTATTTTCCTTCATCACAGCCGTCCGCACTTCCCCGAGTCATGCAGCCATCAACCCAATGGCCTCCTCGATCTTCACTGAATCTGGTTTCTCTCTCTCTAATCCCGTCTCTCACCAACCCCATCGCAGCCGTCCGTGCCACCTAATCATCCAAACCCAAGCCATGCATGATGTTTCCATTCGACCCGGCCAGATCTCTTCTCTCTCTAAAACTTGGACGTGATCCTCTCTTTCCAATCTCTCGTTTACTCTCTCTAAACCAAGATCCCTTCTCTCATCTCTCTTGACCTCTTTCTATCTCTATCCCCGATCGTTTCTCTCTCTAGATTCTGATCTATCTTGCCATATATATCTCTCCCTCCTTAATTCTCCCATTCTATTCACCCAATCCCGATCTCCACTCCCTCGTGAGCTCCAACTGTACCCAAATCCCGTGCAATCCCTTGCGATATCCCCCGTTCTCTCTTTCCATTTTCTTCCCCTCTCTAGCTATCATCCGATCTTCCCTCTCTAAAACTGAAATCCCGAATATCTCTCTTGTGTCTAGCATGTGCGTGATATCCCATCCGATCCCCTCTATCTCCTACGATCCATCAATTCTCTCTCTAACTTCTTGCGATATCTGTCACCCGATCCTCCCTTGATTCTGCCCTATCTTCTCTCTAACCGATCTCTATTTTCGTTCTCTTTCTTTCTTCCGCTAATCTCAACCGTCCTTTTTTATCATTGTCATGCACGATCTCAAGGATCCCATCTCATAACCTAACAGATCCCATCGCTCTTTCTTTCCTTATTCAACCCAACATGGATCGGGTCGCGATCTCTTTCCTCTTCTCAAGTCCGACCAAAACAGCCATCCGATCTCTTCACCCTCATAATCCCGTCCCTTTATCTCCCCATTATTTATTTCCTATTTCTCTCTCTAACAAACTCTATTCATCAACAGCTATGCAAACCCAAGCCAGATCGTCCCTTACCCGTTCCTCTCTCTAAAACTGAACGTACCTCTCTCTCTTCCTTGCCTTATTTGCACCCTGATTCTTTCTCTAAATCTTTCCTTTTTTTTTCATCCGATCCTCTCTCTTCTCTCCCCTAAAGCCATGCCCGTCCCCATGCACCCAAGATCTCTCTCCCTCTCTAATCCGACCCTCTTCCCCTCCTTCTCATTAAAATCCTTGTTCTTCATATCTTTTCATCTAATCCATACCATTTCAAGCCAGGTACCAAAACCGATGCCTTTCTAATTTTATGAATATCTTATCACTTTCTTGCGTAAAACATTCATATTACACATAAAGTGCATAAGCTTCTTTCCATCGTTGCATAGTATAATTTTGTACAAAAACATCGGTATATTACTTTGCATTCATACATTATATAAATGGAAATTACAAAGACCGATAATCAATTATTATTTTTCACTATAAGGAACTGATGCATATCATCATTCTATGTCTATTTCGCAGCAAATGGGATTCATCATCATCGCGCGTAGCTACTATGGAGCGTGACCATCCAGTGGGCATCATCACAATGCTTTGGTGGCGAACTTAAGGCGCTCTCCAATGATCGACAAGCGCACAAATTAAGAAGATGCAAATTATCAGAACTAGCACAAAGGAAATGCTCTTTACAAGACCGGCACACACAGCTCAGAAGTGAAGTACTAAAAGACAAGGCCCGTCCCCATGTACTAAAAGCCAGATCGTCCCTTACCCGTTCCTCTCTCTAAAACCGAACGTACCTCTCTCTCTCTCTTCCTTGCCTTATTTGCACCCTGATTATCTCTCTAAATCTTTCCTATTTTTTTCTTTCATCCGATCCTCTCTCTTCTCTCCCCTAAAGCCATGCCCGTCCCCATGCACCCAAGATCTCTCTCCCTCTCTAATCCGACCCTCTTTCCCTCCTTCTCATTAAAATCCTTGTTCTTCATATCTTTTCATCTAATCCATATCATTTCAAGCCAGCTACCAAAACCGATGCCTTGGGGAGCAAGCTACAAGCCTCTATAAATAGAGGAACTTGGGCATAAAGAAAGGGGGAGGACCGACCCACCCCTCCCGCTAGGGAGGGGCATACAGTTTTTTTAGAGCTTTTTCACCATGATTGTGTAGAGAGGGTGCGGAGTGTGTGTGCGTAGTGTTGTAATTTCTAAATG